>CM035132.1:120709676-121909676 GCA_020205605.1 Panax ginseng | reverse complement strand
TTATGAATATGGTAAATCATTAGAAAAATAAATATATCAAGATTTGGTTTGAGTAGTTATTAAAAAAAAAAAAAATTTGTCCGCCTAGACCTCACCTTGCTCGCCTAGGCCTAATTTTCTGAAGGAATTTTTTTGTTGCTCTGGGCATGAGTGAAGCGCTAGGGGGCCTAGAGTCTAGGCGGGGCGCTAAAGGGGGCCTAGCTCCTAGGCAGGGCCTAGGCGGGAATTTTTAGAACACTGGCTAGAAGGACAGGATGTTCTGGGCATTACTCTGATGACTAAGGATAAATTTGGAATTTCCCCAAGGGCATGTGCCTAGCACATGACCACTCTCTAGGAAACCCTATAAATACCCCTTCCACTCCATTGGGAAAGGGGACCTCACTTTTGACTCTTGGACCTTTTTGGAGGACTAGAAGACTTGAACATTCTCTCTCTATCCGAAGCACTCAAGAAGGCTCTTTGAATCCTTGTTACCCTAACAAGGCTCTCGAATTCTAAGAGTTCTGTCATGTGTCGTTAGAGTAATCGCTCACTTGTTCTTCTCCCCTCTTCAATCAATCAATCAATTCCGTACTCTTCGTGGATTTCTCTCCTCCTCAGCCAACACGAAACCTTAACCCTAGCGAGGTACGATTTCCTTGACCACATTTCTTTGGCAACTCTGCTGGGGGAGGTAGAATTCGTGAAGGGTATGCCCACAACTCGAAGTGGGAGAATTACAGAAAGAACTTCACCAACAAATAGCATTCCCTCACCGAATCCAGTTCCAAGGCAAGCAAATCAAGCTTTCCAAGGTGCAAACCTGGATCTTGACCAACTAATTATTGTAGACGCTTCGGAAGGGAGTTCAACATCACTATATATGGCCAATCAACAACAAATAAACATAAGAAGGCAAGGCGAGGATGCAAGCGAAGAGCAGACAAATGCTGTGCAACTGGAGATGCTCAAGGCATTGAAGGAAGCACGGGAAGGACAAGAGATGCAGATCCCCGCTTTCAAGGCCATATTCCCAGACAATTCACAGGGAGAACAAGCAGGAGTGGAGGACAACAACAACGATAACAACAATAAGGAGAATCAAACTGCACCTCCATTGACGGAGAATCAATTCGTTCCAATCATCCACTTGGAACCTCAGAACAGTGGTGATGTGCCACAACCCAGAATGGAAGTCAGCCAGCCTTAGACAAACATCATACCAACCACTATCCCTGCATTTTCACTAGTGTATCTCGTTCAACGAACTAACCCACAAGCACAACCGATACAGAATTTACATGATGCCAGTGTACATCAGCCAATTTCTGTACCATACACACGACCAATGCAGTCATACATCACAACACTATAGAGAGTCCATACCACAAGCCAATATGTGACAAAGGATGATATGATCGATCAATTTCACAAGCAGACATCCCGACCTTCGGAGTTAGATTTTACTCCACCTTATCCGACACATATTCGGTTGATCCGACACATATTCGGAGACAACCTTACCCGACATGGTATATCGAGCATCCCCTGCAATTTTCAAAATACAATGGGGAGAAAGGAAATGCTAGGGAACACATTGTTAGGTTCGTGGAGTCGATGTCTCCATGGTTAGGATATGATGAAATGAACAATCACAATTTGTTGATGACGGAATTCAACAAGACTTTGACGGATAATGCCTTTAGTTGGTACTACAACTTGGAGAAGAGATCAGTCCATGATTGGGATGATCTAAAATTGTAATTTTTTAAGAAATTTTTCAGATCTTTCAAACAGTAACCATCGTAGAGCTCATGCGATTTAAGCGAAAGCCAAATGAGAAGTCGCCGATTACGTGGATAGGTTCAGGCCCAAGCACGTATGTGCAAGAGCCAATCAAGAAAAAACTTGGTTAGCATATGCAACAATGGTGCTTTAGACGCCTTGAAGCCCCACCTCATTACGAAGGCTTGTGATTCATTCATGACCCTCTCATCTTTTACACAAGACTTGGGAGGAATCATGACATTGCCCACGAGGCCATGCGATGGTTACATGGAAGAAGCAAGAGGATAAAGAATCGCCCCAGCTTTGGTGGATTCTCAGTCAAAATCACAAGGGGGCAAGAGGGAGAAGAATGAGAAATTTGAGCGAAACAGAGGAAAACATGGGGACAAGTATACCAGAATGCCAGTTCTGGAGGCTATCACATGCAGTGAGAAGGCATTCAGGGGCCTGTACGAGCAATGGGTCGAGCACGGAGTGGTGAAACCTCCAAATCCCTGGTTGGTTATGACGGAAGAGATGAAAAGAAGGCCAAACTTCTGTGTATACCACCAATACGCAGGACACTCCACTATGGACTGTTACAGTCTGCGGAGGATGTACCATGAGAAGTTGGCGGCCAGAGAGATTAAATTAGGAAAAGAAATATGCAACACTATCACCCATGGTGCAGTCCTGGAAGTCAAGATGATGGACAACCCAAACACTGGCTCTACCATCGAAAGAACTCTGAACTATAGATACAAGAATTGACAAATTAAAAATCCACCCAAGATGGTGGTCCACCAAAAATGGTGGTTTAAGTCCTCAGGAGTATCTCTTGTCAAGTAATTGGATGACCAAGGGAAGAGGCACAAGAATTGACGAATAAAAAATATAAAATCCACCCAAGATGGTGGTCCACTTTAAATGGTGGTCAAGTCCTCGTAGACTGCACTTGTCAAGAAATTGGACGACTTAAGTGACGAGGCACCGGACTTCAAGTCCTCGTAGACTGCACTTGCCAAGAAATTGGATGACCCAAGTGACGAGGCGCCCAATTTCAAGTCTTCGTGACTGCACTTGCCAAGAAATTGGACGACTCAACTGACGAGGCACCCGAGTGTTATATCATCAAAATGAGGCACCTGACTACAAGTCCTCAGACCCGAAAAGTTATACTTTCAACTTCAAAAGTAATCGAGGCACCCGACTATAAGTCCTCGTAAGTTATACTTTCAACTTCAAAAGTAATCGAGGCACTTGACTATAAGTCCTCGGAAGTTACACTTTCAATTTTAAAAGTGATTGTGACACTCGAGTATAAGCCCTCAACCCCGAAAAAAAGAGAGTTACACTTTATCTTTTAAAGTGGTGAACGTTATGCTTTTTTTCGACAAAAGCAAGATTTGTTATATAAAATGTTATGCTTTTCATTAAAAGCAATTTGATTATCAATATATTTGTCAAACGACTTTCACTTATACTTGAATATTTTTTTTCTGATTTATTAAAAAGAAAAGTATAGATTCAAGTGTTGGTTTGCATAAAATCAAAAAAATAAATAAATAAGTTTTCTCTTTAACAAAATTTATGAGGCCTATTGTTGTCTTGGAGTATTAATTTGGACAACTTAAGATCCAATGTTAAATATTGAGTTTTAAGGAATCGTTCAAAGTAAAGGCAATCAATAAGGATAAAAGAAACTACAATTTGATTAATGAAATATATGCACATGAATTTTCTAATACAGGAAATGGAAAAAACTACGAAAGTTCATGATCTAAAGGCCATGACCTGTCAAACTGAAGAGAGGGGAATAATCAAAGTCTCCAAGTCGATAAAGGTGGTACCTCGAGCCTTCGTATTGGAGGCTATCACCTTTAAGGTCTTGGGCAACTGACTCAATTTATCCATGGCATTTTAAAGCTCCTAAAGCTCTACATAAAGTAAGTCATTCTCATGGTGACGTGAAGTGACTTCTGAACGACGTGCAACAACATGATGATTGGAAATAAATAGATCCAACCTAGCATGGAAGGGAGACATGTCCAAGGAGAATTAGGAGATGCAACGGGACACATAAGGTCATTCAACCATCCCGAGCAATCACCAACTCGGCGGAATCCTCTTTAGGAGGATGAACATCAACAATAGTCTCAGAAGGATTCCGCCTCAAAGCAGGAGTCTCAAAACTGTCATGCAGAGAAGTTGTAGAAAGGAGTGCTGCACCACCCACAGCAGGCCATCCGAGCTTACATCAGACAAAAAATCCTTAGCATCAAGACTGACACAATCATGTGGTGAAGAAGACTCGATACAAATAGTGATATGCCGGGACATCTCACAAGTAATGGAAGCCGCCGCTGCCGTTGCCCCATTTGCGGTACTCACAAAGATCCCAATGGGAACATCATCATCCTCTTCGTCAGCATTGGTCTTCTCGATGACTTCTTGATTCTAAAGAAAAGAGAAATTTCAAGATAGGGTAAGAAGGATTAGATCAAAGATTTTCCAAGATATCCCGGGAGAACTCCTCTAGGGCTCGCCCTCCTAAGGTTTTCTCCCCTAGAGGTTCCCTCTCCTAGGACTTTCGTTTTTGAGGCTTGCAAAACATCAAGCTTCGCGAAGTGTAGACTTCAAAACTTAAAATATTTTGGGCGATCATCTCACCAAAGGCGTGATTCACGCGCAGGGGGCAAATGCTTACTGTTGATGACATAGACATCCTCCAGAGTAGAGGTGCATTCCCCCCAAGCAGTGACGAATGCGTATGTAGAGGAGCACCATGGTCTTGTTGGATACGATTGTCCCTGCATAGCTGGATGCAACGAAGAATGTCAACCTTCTCTTTAGTATATCCACATAATCACATTCCAAAATATCTCGTCGGTCCAATACTGCTATCCCTGAATGCGGCCAGATGAATCGGATAAGAAGCGAAGGGGATTAAAAAGGGTAATCATGTTCCTCTATGCATATGCGGGGAATGCGATCGGAATGGGGAAAGTCATCCCAACATTCGCAAGCCGCTGCATATAGAAACAAGTCTTCCTTCTTTGGCGAAAAAAAAACTGGACGGTCATAAGCTTGAACTTGCTCCCAAAAGACGTCAGAAGGACCAAAAGAGGGGAGCCCTTCCCCAATCACTGAGGAACGGGGCCTCCTTGGTAGTTTTCGAGTTTGCAGAATGTTCAATGGCGATCGAAGGCCTGCAAGCAAGAAGAATTTAGCAAAAGGGCTCTAAAGAGTAAGGAAAGGATGACAAGGAAAGTATTTGAACTTGAGTGCTTATCATAACAAAGAAGGAAGTCTGAGATTTAAGCTTAAAAAATACCTGAAAGAAGTAGCAAAAAAGAGCACGAACATTAGAAGTCATTCAAATTAAAAAAAGGGGTAGAGGAAGAACGGAAAAATGTGAAGGAGGAGGCCACTAGGTTGGTCCCCCTAGGGGTTGGCCCATAGGGTTTAGCCACCTAAGGAGCTCTCCTCTCTTACATTTAACCCACCTAAGGAACTCTCCTTTCTTACATTTAACTTCTCCTTGCTCGTTAAATCAGCTGATTGGAATAAATGCTACTTCTCCGGAATATCCGAGCCAAGATCCTTGTTAAGGTGAAATGGCCCGAAATGGATGCTTCCTTGTAGTGTTACCTTGAGAATATCCGAGCCAAGATCTTTGTTAAGGTGAAATAACCCGGAATAAATTCTTCCTCCTTGCGGTGTTGTTTTTTCTTTGAGAATATCCGAGCCAAGATCCTTGTTAAGGTGAAGTGGCCCGGAATTGATGCTTCCTCCTTATGGTGTCGATTTTTCTTTGAGAATATCCGAGCCAAGATCCTTGTTAAGGTGAAATAGCCCGTAATAGTTGGTTCTTTGTTGCGGTGTTGCCTTTTTTCTTCGTAAATATCCGAGCCAAGATCCTTGTTAAGGTGAAATGACCCGGAATAGATGCTTCCTCGTTGCGGTGTTGTGGCCCAAAAAAGAAATACTATAATTACCTAAAAAGAGAAACACATGAAGCAATCACGAAGAATTAATCAAACGGAAAACCAAAACTGTTAAAGCTGTTAAACCCTTCTTTCCTTCATAAGTCTCGATGCAGAATGCAACATGGGCACTTAGACGACCAAGAGTGTCTTCAAAACTGGGATTAAAACAGGTTAGAAATTCTAGTCCACCTCATATGATGTTAGAAAAATATATCCGTGACCCTATTAAAAAACTTATTCCAACTAAAATGTCAAAATGTTTTTTAAAAAAAAATTGTCTATCAAATCTAGGAACTCTAATATAATATTCAAAAAGGACCTCATACAAATATACAATTGATTATTCCTTTTACAAAAAGTTAAGCAAATATGCAAATAAATTATATACTGTTCTATCTTTAAAAAAAAAGAAGAAGAGTTCATATAACTTGATCCCACTAACATTCCGTCCTAACCATCCGATCAAATTCCAAATTCTAGTACCTTCCTACTCATTCAATCAGCAAATCAAAAAAAAAGAGAGGAGTTTTATTCTCTCTTTTTTTCAGCCCCACTCTCTATCATCAGATACTCTCTTTCTCATCTAGTTCTCTCTAAACTGTCCCAAATGGTGCACAAAATCATCATATAAAAGTTGTTTTCATAAGATTCGCTCTGATTAAAAAAATGTTTGCCCATCGGATTAATATATTTACTGATTGAGTTTTTTTTCTTTAAAAAAAAAGTTTTTAAAAACCCCAGGTATATTTGTTGCTACTAGAAACGAAACAAATTTGGTTTCTAGTGAAGAATATCTATGGACTAGCAAAGTTAAGTAAATCAGATTATATATATAATTTATATATGGATCAAAGAGCATACTGGGAAAATTACTCCATCTTAGTGATGGAACTTTTTCAAATGAGGGATTGAGGGAGGATAAGTGAAAAAGTCAAGCGAAAGGCAAGTTTTTGTTTTACAGAAATCTCACCATAAATGGAAGAGAAAGTTGTTTGCTTTGCTTCTGATTGGCTTTGGCTGCTTCTCCACTCTTGTGATAATAGAGGTGCAATACAATCAGATCAAGTTACTGCCTACACTTTATCACAATGAATCCTCCATTTGTACAAAATTCCAAAGCATTTATGTTTATAGCTCGAAATCGGCTTTCGTTGGACATGACTTGGGATGTATTCTTTCAGGAAGGGCAAGTAATATTGGCGGTAAGGAAGGAAGGATTGACAATCTTGCAAAAAAATTTTCAATCCCCAATTGAAGAAGAAAAAAAAACGAATCCTGCTATTTTTAAACTTAAATTATGGAAACAAATATTCTAAATAAGAATGATTTGATTTTGTTTCCAAAATAATATGAATGATTTGATTTTATATAAAGAAAGATTTTATTTTATTTTATTTTCCAAAATAAAATAAGATTTTATTTACTTAATAATATATATATATATATTATTATTATTATTATTATTATTATTATTATTATTATTATTATTATTATTAAGGAAGCAAGATTGTGCAAGTTTTGGAAAGATGTCAAAGATATCTCTAGGAGAGCTCCCTTAGGGGTTGCCTTTCTTAAGATTTTTCGTTTTCGAGACTTGCAAGATCAAACTCTGCGGATTGTTCATAAATTTGAAATAGGAATCAGAGACTCGAAGTACTTTGCACGATTGCCACTCCAAAGGTGTGACTCACGTACATGGGGCAAATGTGAGCCCAAGTACAAATAAGGGTTCACATACGACCTAAAAAATTGAATGACAAACAGAAAATTCGGAAATAAATGTGCGAGACCCGAGAGAAGCCTCCACGTGTCCCGAGGCAAAAGACTTGTGGAAGCGACTCATTTTGAGAATTGATTGAGGGATTGGATTGGTGGCTAGAAGGGCAGGACGATCTGGGCATTACTCTGATGACCAAGGGTAAATTTGAAATTTCCCCGAGGGCATGTGCCTAGCACATGACCACTCTCTAGAAAATCCTATAAATACCTCTTCCACTCCATTGAGAAAGGGGACCTCACTTTTGACTCTTGGACCTTTTTGGAGGACTAGAAGACTTGAACATTCTCTCTCTACCCGAAGCACTCAAGAAAGCTCTCTGAATCTTTGTTACCCTAACAAGGTTCTCGGATTCTAAGAGTTCTGCCACGTTTCGTTAGAGTAATCACTCACCTGTTTTTCTCCCCTCTTCAATCAATCAATCAATTCCGTACTCTTCGTGGATTTCTCTTCTTCTCAGCCAATACGAAACTCTAACCCTAGCGAGGTACGATTTCCTTGCCCACACATATTATATCTTTGAGATAAGGTTAAAGAGCTGAAGTGATGAAATCATATTAAACCTTTCCTTATTTATGAAACTACATATTTATAATTAGTGTGTATGTGTGTGTATATATGTATATATGTATATATGTATGTATGTATGTATATTCACGATCTTCGCTTCCTGCTAGGCCAATCAAAAGGATACATAGTTTGCTTTAATATTTCTAACATTCTCTCAACCCGATGACCACTTGCACCTGATTTTTTATGGATTCGAGATGTAATCATGCTGAATAAGTTATGAAATATTATTAATATAATATAATATTATGCACTTCTATGGCCCTGCAGTATATACAACCATGTGAACATGAAAACTCTCCAAATATGAGTATGATGCTTATCTTTTATTCTTATTCTGCCTATATGTCCTTGCAGTATATACAACCTCACGAACATGAAAAGCTCTCCCAAGTTGAACTGTTGGTGGTTGATGAAGCCGCTGCAATTCCGTTACCAGTTGTGAAATCCTTGCTTGGACCTTATCTGGTCTTCCTTTCATCTACCGTCAATGGGTATGATATATGTGCATTACATTTTCATCATTTCATGTCAGTAGTATTGGGCGAGAAACCTTATCTTTCACACGAAGGAACACTCATCTCTTTACTCAGTTTATTACATTATCGCCCATAGATATGGAATTCAAATCATTGAAGCCGCCGATGCCTCATTTCCAATTTTATTATTTTTATACCTATTTTGAAGCTATGAAGGCACGGGACGATCTTTATCATTGAAATTGCTGCAGCAATTGGAAGAGCAAGGCCGGATCTCTACAAAAAACTCTGAAGGCTCCTTTTCTGGTATTTATGAGAATGTTGTTCCTTCAGATCTATGAACATATAAACTTTTTCTGTTAGCGAGTGGCATTTCTTGCCAACTTAAGGGAGATATGTCAGGGTTTGGATGGAGTGCTGGGTTTAGTCCTGGTTCTGTGAGGCTACCATTTATCATTAAGTGAAAAGTTAAACTACTCTTTATCAAACTGAGTATCATGTTTTGATGTGATGTATGTGGCGTTGATTTTAAGACATTCTGAACAACACATTTAGAAACTGTATGGTACTTCTGTTAGGAAAAGATGGGTTTTTTTTAGGTGTTAAACACATACAAACATTTTATTTTTAGCATAGAAATATATTGAAACACGTGTCTATATCACATATAAAAATTTCGCCATAGACATCCCAAAAATAGTGGCCATCTCTTCCTGTGGGGTTCTTATGTATCTTTTTCTTAATAATTGTACTTTAGATGTTAAACAATAATTTTAAAAGAACTATATATAAACATAATCTCTAAATGTATCATCCTAGTGTCTTAAAATCCAACTCAAAAGCATGGGTAAAGGAAGACAATCACTTTGTACAATTGGACTGCAGTTTTTCAGTTTTTATCTTTTTACAATCGACATATTATAACTTTCTTTCCACTTACCTAACTAAATAAGCCTGGTTGTCAAATATAATCCTGGTAGTAAACTATTATGGTTATCTTTCTAGACCTTCATGTTATGGCTTTTAACCTATATGATACAATTGCATCTTTGTGCGGTGGTCCGTCATGCTTCTACATTTATGCATCTCGCAAACTCATGAAGTGGAGTTAAAAAGTGTAGAAACTCATCCTTGATTGCATAAATTTGCAACTTGCACTCCAGTTTGTGATTGAAATAATTATAATTTATTAATTTGTCTTTGTTTCTCATGCCGGAATGAGATGCATACCTAAATTATGATGCGTCATGTAAGATTGTGCTGCTTCTTTCTCGCTTTCTACTCTATGTAGCGATACTGACTTGACATTGTTTAACTTCATCCCTCCACATGAAGGGACATATTACAGTTTATAATAGGAAACAATGGTATATAGTAAAGTATTACAGAAAGTTACAAGTGCTCATTATCATCTCATGGTAAATTTGTTTAAGTGGTCATAAGACCCAGTCCACTCCTTTGGAAATAGATGTTGAGGAATCTTCTTTCAAGCATTTGTGCTGAGAGTTACTTGTTGGGCCCTCTTGGCTCCTGTCATGACTCTTAATTTTGTTTGCAGAAGTTGAGATAAAAAATATAAGTTTTCCTGAACTCTGTCGCTCACAATTTGATTGACCTAAATGTAGGTCGGCTTTTTAAGAAGATAGAATTGGGGGAATCTATAAGATATTTATCTGGTGATCCAGTTGAATCCTGGCTTCATGCTTTACTTTGCTTGGATGCAACTAATTTTATCCCCAATATCAACAGGTAAGGACTTAGTTGTTGAATGCCAGCAGGAGATCATACCAGCATACTTCTTATTATTGACACCTCTCTTTTTTGCAAATAGGTTGCCTCCACCCAGTGAATGTGATCTTTACTATGTCAATCGGGATACACTTTTCTCCTATCACAAAGATAGTGAGTTATTTTTGCAGGTATTAACACTCTTTTTAGTGTGTATGAATATATGTATACAAGTATACACACACACACACATATATATACATATATATGTACATATATTGTTAACTACATCCTATTTTTGTGTTGCACTCCATTTTATACCACAAAATTTTGATGCTTATGTAATCTATTTCTTGCAGCGAATGATGGCCCTATATGTTGCATCTCACTACAAAAATTCACCGAATGATTTGCAATTAATGGCTGATGCTCCAGCTCACCACTTGTTCGTGTTGCTTGGTATATATGGTTTCTACTAAAATTTCTATTTTCTATAACTACCAATTAAATCTACTTACTTTCAATTATTAAATGTAGGTCCTGTTGATGAATCAAGGAACCATCTTCCTGATATTCTTTGCGTGATCCAGGTTTTCCTTTTTTCTTTCTTGGCATTGACCCCCAAAAGTTGTTCCTTGACCAATAAACCTGGAAAAATGATCTAGAACTTTGTATGCTGAATATATGCTTGTTTATAAGGATTATGATGTCAAAGCTTTTTGGCTATGAATCTAATTGCCCTTTTGCAAGCATTTGTGCATAGAATTGAGATGTATTCGTATTTGTTTTTGCATTATTTTGTTGCTTGGGGCTTGTGGAACTCTTTTTACATAGTGTTGTAGTGAGTGGGTGTAGCCCCCTTCAATGGTATATATATGTTAATGGAATTTTTAAGGTTTTGAGAAACTATACTGAGTTACTATTGGAGTATGGTCTCTTCTCTATTTTTGGAGGATTTGGCATGGGCTTAATGCTACACTTTTTAAGGAGAGCTACTCGTCTTTCAATTTGTTGAGGGATAGGAATGTTTATCTTGCCTTGATAAGGATTTTTTTCTATGAGAACCTTTAGGGGCACCTCCATGTTTGACTTCTGTAAATTGGAGGACTTCTCATTATTAAGTGCTACTTTATTTTTATTATTAGTATTTTATTGAGTTTTTGAGCCACTGCAAATGCTTGTGGAAGCTGGATTTGATTGTATGCAAGGGTTTCACAAGAAACATGATAAGAAAAAATGAAACCGACTACATAGGATGAAAATGAAGAATAAGACGTCACAATCACGAATCAACAAACAATTTTACGTGGTTCAGTCAAACTTGCTTAAATTTACAAATGAAATCAACTTCAATTGATTTGAAGAACTTGTGGTACAAATTAATGGTCGTCTTTGTTTGTTACTCAAACCATATCCCCAAAGCCTCCATATACATCCTCTTTTAAAACCTTTGGAGACCCCTAACCTATCTCTCTCACACTAGGTTCTTCTCAGTGCTCTCTTGTACCATCTTTAGTGCATGGTGTTCCCATTTCCAATTGCATAAAGCGTGACGGGAACTCTTTCTCATGGGTTTTAATTTATTCAGGAATCTCACAGATTTGGTGTCCAATGAAATGGTAGGAGGTTGTATGTTCCTCCTATGATAAGTGAATCTGGACTTGGATTCAACTGATGCATTTTCTTATAGGATTCTCATTTTTTTACTGCCTCTATTGTTCCAATTTCATTCTCATTGGCTTCGTACATTCCAAGTTGACTTGTTTAACACATAATTCAAATGGGTTAGACACGTGTTATCAACGGTTGACATGTTCAACACGGTTAGATCCATTTATTTTAAAAAAATAGGAAATAAATATGATATGACGTAATATTTTTCCTTAAATATTTAGTTTTAGCTTTGTTAGTTACTTCTCTAAGCATATAATCTTGTATTTTATTAAATATATATTGTTGCCATAAACAAATTATGTTACTTATTGTTTAGTAGATATGTAAATGGTGTTGTATTTTTTATGCAAAAGTTTTAATTTATGTATTAAACAGATTAAATGGGTTGACACCTTTAGCACGACTAATAAACAGATTAGTGTTGGTGTTGAGGGTCTTAGTTTTGACACAATTAATTAAGCCGGTCGTATTAGTTTTAACCTATTTAGTATAATGCCTATGACCTGATGCAACACAAATTTGCCTAACAAGACAATATTGCCACCTCTACTCGGTAAACACCTTGTGAGCAGCAGACCCAAGCACGGGGCAGGGGGGGCACTTGCCCCCACTGAAATTTTGGGGATTTAAGGTTGTTTAACATTTAATTTTGATTGATTTGGTGTTTGTTTTGGTCTGATCTGTTGTGGTTTCTGGCGTTATTGGTGGCTACATCTGGATCTGTTTTATGGTGTACCCCGGGTTTCATGGGGTCCGGTCTCCGGCGGTTGCCTGCAACAATTGCCGATTGAATCTAGTGAGATTCACGGATGTTGAGCGCGTGGGCTCCTTGCTGGTTTTGATCAGACCCACGTGGCTCTGTTTCTTGTGCAGTGCTACATGAAGACTCACGGTTTGGAATGCGAATTGCCCACGTGGGCTGCTCCTCATAGCTTGATTTAATGGGCTGCCTTGTGAATTTGAAGACGAGTGGGCTGCCCATGTGGGCTGGATTGTTTCTGCTGATGGGCCCATTGCTGAATTACTTTCCGGTTGGCTTGTTTGTAGATTTTTGATGTTACTAATTGGTAGTTATTTTCATTTGCCTAGTCTCTGATTGTGAGGAAATATGTAATTAGGTTAGGTAAATAGGTTTCTTAGACTTATCTAGGTGTTTTAGCCCTCTGGGAGAAGAGAACTATGATATGATCTTCATTGTAATATCTTTATTTTTTTTACAATTTAATACACAAACAAATTTAGCAAAATAAAATAAATGAAATTGTTATGTTTAATATAAAAAACTATTAGAATACTTATAGTTAAAGTCTAAAAACAAGGGATATTGACTATAAGTATTCAGGGATAATGAGATTGGTCTTAGCACATATATATATATATATATATATATATATATTTTCATTTGGTCCATTTTTTCATTTTTTCTTTTTTGACAAATGATAAACATAGCTTGAATTGAAGATATACTAAAAATTATTTTTAAATATATTTGTTTCCATTTATAAAAAAAATTTGTGCTTTTTATTGTTTTAAAATATTTTTAGTTGATTTAACTATTAAAAATATAAATAAATAAATAATTATATTTTGATTTAAAATGTCAACTAAGATACACATGCTTATATTTTGTGAAATGATATTTTTTTTCTCTTTAGTATTTTTTTCGAATTTACCCACTGAATTGTGAGGCTGGATCCGCCCTTGCTTGTGAGGTCAATGAATAGAAAACTAACGAAAGGAGTTAAATATGACTAAGAGGTATCTCCTTGCCTTCAAAATACCGACTTTTTCCCTCATTCCAAATCGTTCACTAACAACTGGGGGGAACAAAATGCAAGTGGTGACTCGAACCCAAGACCTTGCGAATCTGAAGATTTGCTACCATGTTAAGTTACCTTGGCCTATATGCTTTAGCTCTTAGAAAATGAAGCCAGCGATGAATATTGTTCTTTAACACTTGCCACCTAAAAAGCAGCTCAATGCATTTATAAAGAGTGCCATCTATAGATGTGAATTAGACTATGTGGCATGTCCTGTACTGATTTTTCAACCTATAAGACCCTACAAGTGCTCCCTTGTAGTGTGTAGGTCAGGAAAACATTCCTTTCAAATTAGGGTTAGGGATTGATGGGTTGTGCTGAGGAGATTAGAAATCAAGGGAGGAGATGGTTTGATTAAGAGTAGGAGAGGGGAGAAGAACACGCAAGCTTCACTCAGATGGAAGTAGAACTCTCTTTGGATAGCCTAGGTCTCAATGATGATCCCAAAGTCCTTTCTCAAGTTGTGAGAGGTATTTTTAGGTGTTTTGGACTAACCTTTTCATTCCAAATTTTGTGCTTTGCTTTTTCTGTGATTTTTTTTGATGCCATAAGCGGGTGTGACATTCATTCTATATACATTCTTCTCAAAGTAAAGACGGGAATGATTAATTCTCAACAGTTCATATATCTAGATTTAATCTGCAGGTTTGTCTTGAAGGACAGATTCCTATTAGTTCATCAAAAAGAAGCTTAGCCGAGGGTCATCAATCCTATGGAGATCAAATTCCATGGAAATTTGCTGAGCAGTTTAAGGACACCGTATTTCCAAGCCTTTCAGGTGCTCGAATTGTACGCATTGCCACACATCCAATTGCAATGAAGGTAAACTTTATCTTATGCATATCAATTGAGACTTAATATTATTTTATTAAAAATTCTAAAAGAACTCCGTCCTCAACCCTCCCCACATTCTATTGTACAGCTTGGGTATGGGTCGACTGCTGTGGAACTTTTGACAAGGTACTCTCTTTTTCCCATATGCTTGCCATCCTCTGTTGTGTTGCACACTGACATTGCTTTTTCATCATATTTCAACCTATATTGCTGAATTTATTTGTGGTTGCTAACTACAACAGTTTTACATTGATGAGTTGATAGAGTTCTGGTTGCAGATGTAGTGTGTTCTTTAGTTTTGGCTGCATGAGTCATAAGCCCGCTACCCCCACCCTGGCAGTGTTCTAAAAATCTCCGCCTAGGCCCCGCCTAGGTGCTAGGCCCCCTCTTGGCGCCCCGCCTAGGTGCTAGGCCTCCCTTGGTGCCTTGCCTAGGCGCCAAGCCTCCCTGCTTGACGCCTCACCTAGGCCCAAAGCGGTAAAAAAATCCTTCTAAGAAATTAGGCGGGATCTAAGTGGAGAGGTTTTTTTTTATTTTAATAATTACCCAAACCAGATCTTGATATATTTATTTTTCTAATGATTTATAATATTCATAATACAGGTTGTAGCATATCAAACCACAACAAAAAGTGAACAATATCAAGTCAAAATGGATAATTTTATTATAATTGTAATTTTTTGAACTTTTACCAACTTCAAATTATATAAATGATGATACATTTGTAATATTTAGTTTAATTCAATATAATTATTAAATTTATATTTAGTTTCTTAAGTTTAATATTGACTTTAATTCTTGAAATTTTAAATTTTATTATTTAATAACAATCTTATTTATGAATAAAACTAATACGTTAAAAATATGTTTGAACTTTGAATAATTGCATGTTTGTGTTTGAACTTTGACATTAGCAATATGGATGTGTTTAAACTTTAAGCAAAGAGCTTTATTATCTTTATTATAGATTGTTTTGCTTTATATTATTGTTTTGTTTGGATAAATGTAAGATAAAATATTAAAATTGGCTAAAAATAAAAAATTCCGCTTAGGCCCTGCCCGGGGCCCCGTAGGCGCTAGGCCCCCCTGGTCGCCCGCCTAGTGCCTTTTAGAACATTGCACCCTGGTGGGGAGGTGGTTGATTTTACGAATTTTATCGAGTATATTTTGGTTCAAAGCGCATGATAGTTTTATAGGGAGGAGTTGTTTTTTTTTTTTTTGATACCAATGCATAATTATGTTTTTCATTGTATTTGGTCTTTTGTGTCTCATAGTATTCCTCCCTAAATTATTGTTATTAAGTAGTTTATTTATTATAATTCATGTACTTTGGGCTGGAGGGATGTTCCATGGCAGCTATATAAGGGCTAGGCTTGTGAAGTTCAAATCAGATTGAGTAATTTAGAGATTTTTATACAAATCAAGTGTTCTTGTTTGTTTTGGCTCTATCTCTTTGGTAGATTTCCATTGAGTGTGCGTGTTTTATCCTTAGTGTTCTTTTGTGTTTCCTTATCTTTTCATCACCTGGTGTCAGTTTGGTATCATGAGCCAGGTTTTGATGGCCAGTCGTCGTCGTAATTCTACCATTGAAGAAACACTGGTACGCGAACGAGACCTTCGTGACATTGAAATAGATGATTTGAGAAGACAAGTGCAGCAGTTCTAGGAGCGTTTACAACGTTTTGAACCTTCAGAACATGATGATTCGCGTCATGAGTCGGAGGATGACTTATTGAGTGGAGAAGAGGATGTTAACCGCTTTCATCATGCTCGTGCCCAAGCATTGGATGAAGAGGATCCTCTTCCTCATTGGCCTCGAAGATACCAAAATTATCAACGTGACGATAACATCAAGGTTGAAATTCTAGAATTTGAAGGAAGAATGCATGGGAATGATTTCATTGATTGGCTCAATACCGTGGAGCGTATTTTCGATTACAAAAAAGTGACTGATGATCGTAAGGTAAAGCTTGTTGCCATTAAACTGAAAAAGCATGCCTCAATTTGGTGGGAGCATCTCAAAAAGCATCGCGCATGTGAAGGAAAGCAAAGAATCGTCACTTGGCAAAAGATGAAGGAACTTAAGAAGAAATTCTTGCTGGATCATTACATGCAAGACGACCGTCTTAAATTCCACAATTTTAAGCAAGGTGAGCTGTCCGTGGAAGAATATACTGCTGATTTTGATCATCTTATGATGCAGTGTGACATATCCGAACCAGAAGAAGAAACTATTGCTTGCTACGTTGGTGGGCTTAAGCAGAAAAGTAGCGATGTTATCGAATTACAACCATATTGGACTTGCAATGATGTTTTCAAGCTAGCAATAAAAGTGGAGCGACAACTCAAAGGCGGAAGAAAGAATCGATTTTGGAGTTGTGTCGTCGTTTCTAACGGGGGAGTGTTCCAACATCCAAGTCTTCACCAACATCAAAGGCTAGTAGCTCAAAAGCCCCTAGGAAGCAAGATGGAAAACGAGTTCAACTCGGCCAACATCCGATTCGAATTCTCGCCAATGTTTCAAATGTGGATTTGGGCATATTGCTTCCGAGTGTCCTAATTGCAAAATCGTCTCACTTGTTGAAGAGGAGGTTAATGAGGAAGTTGATGAAGAATCACTTTCTAATGAAAGGGATGAAGATGATATCACTTACGGAGACCATAGTTGTTAAGGTGTTGCCTAAGGGTCTAGTCGATCCGAAGAAGACAAGGCAGCTGGGCGACTTGGTAGAGGTTTGCAAGTCGAGCGCTTAGGAAAGCAAGTCGTCGCCATGGATGTCTCGTCGATGACTTAGACGAGCTGAGTGAGCGACTTGGATTTGCTGTGGTGAAAGTCCAATAATTATCTAGAAGGGGGGTTATAGATTATTACTGATTAAAAATTTATCTTAGGTCTTATTGAATTTTTATTTGCAGTGTTAGAAATTAATATACAAGACAATAAAAATTCAATCACACAATGCACAGATATTTGTCTGGTTCACAACATCATGTTGCTACATCCAGTCTCAATCTCATCTCCAGAACTTTTGATCCTATTACTCCTAGTAATAAATACTCCTTCAATAGGTGGAGAAGTATTTACAAAGTTTTATAGGCAAACTTTCAACTATTCACAACTATCTTGGACAGCAAACTCCCATCTCCCTTCTCAAGCTTAGTTGCACTTTTTTCCTTGAGTTCAGTTCTACTTTATGATCTAGTGTTGAAACGACAACCTCTTCCTAGCTGACTCTCTAAGACTGATACTGGTCAAAGAATTACTCGTCTTTCTCACAGGTACATAAAATAAACTAACTCTACCCTTTTTCCATTTTACGAAGTGTTTGACAAAATTTTGATTATAAAATAAGCATATACAATTCAGTACAGATATATATAAAAGTTTAAGTAACTTTTATATTTAAGGCTTGTCTAATAAGAAGATAACAGTTAAAGAACAGATATGGTTATAAAAGTTCAAAGACTTTATATTTGAATAAATTTTCTTCTTTGTAAGCAGATATTAATTTATGCTTAGATTAAAAAATGCTTCTGTATAAGCAAATATGTAAATTTATGCACCTTTATTAAAGTTTATATAACTTTTATATTTTGTGTGAGAAGTGCTTCTGAGTAAGCAAGAATATAAATTTAAGCTTGATTTAAATAACTTTTGTTCAAATTTTTTAAAGACTTAATTTTGTTTAAAAATAAAGAATGTGTTTCTATGGAAAAAAAATTAAACTTTAATTTCAGGTATAAAAGTTTAAATAACTTTTATAGTTGTGCTTTTTGTTAAGCAGATGAATTCATAGAAGTTTGTGCTATAAAAGTTTAAATAACTTTTATATTATATAAGTATTTTTATGAATGAATAATTTTAAGTTCAAATACTTGCAATGTCAGATATCAAGTATAACAAATATCACTTCAGTGATCATCTCAGACGTCGACTTGGCCTCAATCTGACGATTCGAACTGTCACATACATGGGTCCGCACTTTTGGCGGCCTATTAAGCAATGTTCTAAAAAGCGGGAGGCGCGGCCGAGGGGGGTCTGGGCGGGGCCTAGGCGAGATTTTTTTATTTTAAGCCAATTTTAATATTTTATCTTACATTTATCCAAACAAAACTATAATATAAAGCAAAACAATCTATAATAAAGATAATAAAGGCCTTGCTTAACACATATCCATATTGCTAATGTCAAAGGTCAAACACAAACATGCAATTGTTCAAAGTTCAAACATATTTTTAACGTATTAGTTTTATTCATAAATAAGATTGCTATTAAATAATAAAATTTAAAATTTCAAGAATTTAATTCAATATTAAAACTTAAGAAACTAAGCATAAATTGAAGAATAATATTTAATTAAACTAAATATTACAAATGTATCATCATTTATATAATTTGAAGTTGGTATAAGTTCAAAAAATTACAATTATAATAAAATTATCCATTTTGACTTGATATTGTTCACTTCTTGTTGTGATTTGATATATTACAACCTGTATTATGAATATGGTAAATTATTAGAAAAATAAATATATTAAGATTTGATTTAGGTAGTTATTAAAATAAAAAAAACTCTCCGTCTAGGCCCCGCCTAATTTTCTGGAGGAATTTTTTTGCTGTCTTGGGCCTAGGTGAGGCGCTAGGGGGGCCTAGCGCCTAGGTGGGGCGCCAAGGGGGGGCCTAGCGCCTAGGCGGGATTTTTAGAACACTGCTATTAAGTATAACAAGTTAAGCAGTTAAATGATATTTGATACAACAAATAAATTTGTTTCACTCGAAAATATATATAATAATATATTTTATCTATCTTGTGAATATTAAATAAGGTCACTTGGAATTTCTGAGCACTCGTTTGGCTGATTCCCTCACTTAAGAGGAATATCTTCGCTATAGTCCCGATTTGTCTACGACGGAATTTAAAGTTTCACAATGTAATATTTATATATATATATTTTTGATAGATCACTTAGAACGTTGTAAGCACTCGTTTGGCTAATTCCTTCACTTAAGAAGAATATCTCCACTATAGTGTTGATGTCTAAGTAACGATCTATTTTACGGTATTTATATAAATAAATTATATTTATAAAGAGCCAAGTGGAATTTCTGAGCACTCGTTCGGCTAATTCCTTTACTTACGAAAAATATCTTCGATTCAGTCCTGATTAGTCAACATATGACTTTTTATTGACATGAATAGATGAAATATATATATATATATATATATATATATAAATGTGTATAACAATTTATATTTGTATATCTATTATAAGCAAATATGAGATAATAACGATAAACCAATTTAAGAACTTATACTTTGACCAAATTTTTTTTTCTTCAAGAAATCTGAACTTTTAGTAGAAGAGATTTGAAGCTTTTTAGAGAGAGATTATGTAGGCAAAGAGAGAGTAAGCTTTTCTTATCTTTGAAATTGTCAAATTAAAAATGAAGAAAAACTTCTCTATTTTTAGAAATTTTTGGCCGAGGGTAAACTTGTAATTTGGAATTTAATTTTGAAATAAATGGATAGGATTGCTTGATTTAAAAAGGATGGTTCGGATGGATTTAAGCAAGCATCACACGGATGGATGGAAGAAAGGAAAAAGGCTAGCAGACAACTTCAACAATTTTAGCCCATGTAACATTTGTAAAGTGTGCATGATTATTGCACCAATTTTTCAATTTGCAAGCTTTCAATGCCCAGCACATTCTGTAAACATACAGACAAAGCTAGCAAAGTTTTAATCCTCCCATTTGTTCTCTCATGGGCCCCACAATATCAATAAATTTCCAAACTCTCAATTCCCAAACCAATTTTCGGATTAAACAAAAAAGGTAAGGCTTTTTGTTTTGTCTTTTATAAAATACCTTTAATATCATATATTATTTTGAAAACCTTGGTGAAGAAAAAAAAATCATTTAGGAATAATAGGAGTTTGCTTGCCTTATGAAACGTTTGGAAAAATATTAATTCAATAAGACTGAAAAAATATTTTTGGTCTAAGAAAATAAGATAATTAAAAACAATTATAAAACAAATCTATAGAGAGGATTCTACTCTTTTAATTATCTTATTTACTAATTATTGTTATCATCAAAATATTCCTTAAAGTTAGAGAACCAACATGTGGGTAGGATCGACCCAATGGCCAATCGGGTTAAAAAAAACGATGTCGTTCCGAGAAGAGATAAGTGGCCCTAATCGCGATTTACAGTAGAAGAGTAGAATGGGGAGATTTGCAGTAGAAGAGTAGAAGGGGGATAGCGAGTGAGAGAGAGAGACTGGAAAGTGGTTGAATATTGGAACTCCGACCGACGATGACTACGCACAGCTCCGATCGCTTCTTCTTTGCAGGTATGCTCTTCTTTCTTCTTCTCTGGTCGCGAGTCGGGACGTTTTTTTTTCTTTCTCTACTTTCTGCTCTTCTTTGTTCTTTCTGCTTTCTTCTTCTCTGGTCTCTGGTTCTCTGCTTTCTGCTTCTTTTTTTTGTTAAGTGCTCAATTCTCTGCTTTCGTTCTTATCATACTGCTCGCCTGCATTACAGTTTTCTCCAAAATGAAAGCAACTATGATTATATATAATATGTATACTATTATTTTATTACTGACATGTCAGAGTGACTTAGTAATGGGTTGGATATACTAGCTAGTCATTTAGTACATCAACTCCTGTCCCACCATGGTGATGAGTGGAAGGATTAAAATAATGTTATTTATTCATCTACATGTGCATATCTAAACTTGCTTTGGTACTATCACTATTAGTTACATGACAAACAATTAATATTAAATACTTTGTATAGTATAATATTTATTTGTTACTTTTACCATAATATATTATATTTATTATTCATAAAATTAAATATTATTTAAGATAGTTAATAATAATTTAACTTTTAATTTTGATATTTCTATTAAATTATTATATTTACTATTCATAAAAAATCAATATTATTTTATGATTATCAATAAAAAATCAATATTATTGTTAGTAAATATGTTTTGAGTTTTAATGTATATAAAATTTCATTGTTCAATGTACTTTTAAAGAAAAATAAATAATGTATAAATTGTACACTGTGAACAACTTGTCGCCATACGGATGACATGATGGGCGCCTTATCGCTTAAAGCGTCTAGCGATCATACTTCTCGCTTGCGTACTCTCCGAGGTGTCGTGTGACAACTATGATTTGAGTGAATCTCTAGTCAATCGTCCCTTGCTTGAATGCGATCCATTTGGAGGAAGATAATTGTCTTCAAAACAATATTTTTTACACTCGTTGCACTTCTCATGGCAAGGTGTGATTTTATCATTGATGGTTGAAGTGTGAGAATGTGGTGGCTACAAAATGGTGGAGAAGCTTCACTTAAAGATGGAGGAGCATCCACAACCTTTTAAGCTTTCTTGGTTTCGCAAGGGAAATGAGGTACACATAAATAAAATGTGCTTGGTACAATTTTCTATTGGTAAAAATTATAAAGATGAAATATGATGTGATGTTCCCATGGATGCTTGTTATTTACTTCTTGGAAGGCCTTGGCAATATGATCGGAAAATTATTCACGATGGTTTTAAGAATACATACACTTTTCACAAATATGGCATTAAAGTAACATTAGACCCTTCAAAGCTTGAAAGTACCCCTAAAGCTTCAGATGCTAATGAAAATCATTTAATTTCAAAAGTTGAAATTGACAAGGCTTTAGTTGTGGGAGATGAGACTTTTGTGCTCATAGTAATGGAAGAAAATGAAGCAAGACAAGAAGTCCCACCAATAATGGAACCTCTCTTACAAGAATTTCATGATGTTGTCCTGAAGAAATTCCACCTGGCCTTCCTCTTATAAGGGACATTCAACATTGCATTGATTTTGTTCCCGGTGCTATGCTTCCAAACAAGGCAGCCTATCACATGAATTCTAAAGAACATGAAGAACTTCAAAGGCAAGTTGATGAGTTGTTAGCCAAAGGATTGATATGTTAAAGTATGAGTCCTTGTGCCATTCTTGCATTCCTAGTTTCAAAGAAAGATGGCTCTTAGCGTTTGTGTGTTGATAGTAGAGTTGTGAACAAGATTTCCATCAAATACCGATTTCCTATTCCTTGCCTTGATGATTTGATTGATCAACTCTATGGTGCCTTGATCTTCTCTAAAGTTGATCTCCGAAGTGGTTATCACCAAATTCGCATGAGGGCGGGTGATGAATGGAAAATCTCTTTCAAGACGAGGGATGAACTATTTGAATGGATGGTAATGCCGTTTGGACTTTCTAATGCTCCTAGTACTTTTATGAGACACGTGAATCACATCTTCAAGCCATTTATTGGTAAATTTGTTGTGGTTTACTTTGATGACATTCTTGTTTATAGCAAATATCAGAATAAACACTTGGAACATCTTCAGCAAGTTTTTAATGTGCTAAGGGAGCAAAAGTTGTATGCTATATTGTCTCCAGCGAAGGCATTAAAATGGATCCAAGTCAGGTCGAAGCGATTATTAGTTGGCGTATTCTTACTTCCCTTTATGGTATTCAAAGCTTTCATAGGCTTGCCTCTTTCTATCAACGGTTTATTAAGGGTTTTAGCACTATTATTTCTCCTATCACCGAATGCTTAAAAGGAGGAACTTTTAAGTGGTCTCAAGAGGCACAAAAAAGTTTCGAGCTCTTAAAAAGAAGGCAACAGAGGCTCCTATTCTCACACTCCTAGATTTTGAAAAAGTTTTTGAAATTGATTGTGATTCTTCAAATGTGGGTATTGGTGCGGTCCTTAGCCAAGAAGGGAAGCTGATTGCCTTTTTTTTAGTGAAAAGTTAAATAAATCCCGCATAAAGTACTCTGCTTATGACAAGGAGTTCTATGCCATTGTTAGAGCATCGGAGCATTGGCAACCTTATCTCGTGTCCAAAGAGTTTATTCTCTTTTCGGATCATGAAGCATTAAGGTATATAAATGGTCAACACAAGCTCAACATGCGACATGCAAAGTTGGTTGAGTTTCTTCAAGCCTTTAATTTTGTTATCAAGCATAAATCGGGAGAACTCAGCAAAGTAGCGGATGCTTTAAGTTGAAAACACTCTTTA
The DNA here is from genome assembly GCA_020205605.1 of Panax ginseng. Taxonomy (NCBI): domain Eukaryota; kingdom Viridiplantae; phylum Streptophyta; class Magnoliopsida; order Apiales; family Araliaceae; genus Panax; species Panax ginseng. The sequence goes on along the minus strand of CM035132.1, from coordinate 121,885,971 downwards.
GTAACTAAAATGCAAGTCAAAATCCTAGGCTTTGAAGTCCTTGAACTTTACAAGGATGATCCTATCTTTGGAAAGATTTGGGAAGAGTGCTTAAAAGGCCCGTATCAAAACTTTTTAATGCAAGATGAGTTTCTCTTCATAAAGAATCAATTATGTATTCCCGAATGTTCTTTAAGAGAAGCCATTATTATTGAAGCTCATGGTGGAGGACTTGCTAGACATTTTGGGAGAGAGAGAACTTTTTCTCTTGTTATGGAAAATTTCTTTTGGCCTAAACTTGAAGGGGACGTTATGCGGCATATTGAAAGGTGTAGAACTTGTCATATTGCTAAAGGTCATGTACAAAACACCGGTTTATACAAGCCTTGACCAGTTCCAATAGCTCTTTGGGAAGATGTGAGCCTAGACTTCGTGGTGGGTTTACCCCGAACTCAAAGAAACAAAGACTATCATGGTGGTTGTGGACCGGTTCTTCAAAATGATGCATTTCGTACCATGTAGCAAGACTTTGGACGCTTCTCATGTTGGCTGATTTATATTTCCGAGATATTGTTAAACTTAATGGAGTTTCAAAAACAATAACTTCAGATCGTGATTTGAAGTTTGTGGGACATTTTTGGCATACTTTTTGGAGAAAGCTTGGGAGAAAGTTGCAATTTAGCTCTTCCCATCATCCACAAATGGATGGCCAAACCGAAGTGGTTAATCGGAGCTTGGGAAACCTTTTGAGAAGCTTAGTGGTTAAGCCGAGTTTGCTTACAATCGATCATCAAGTCAAACGACCGAAACTAGCCCTTTTGAAGTAGTTTATGGGAGAAATTCTATTAGTCCTTCAGACTTGGCTCCCCTTCATGTTTTTCATCACTTTAGTGGAGATGCTGAAGAACAAGCCAGACACATCAAGAAGTTGCATGAGCAAGTCCATGATCGCATTATCAAGCAAAATGAAAAATACCGAAATCAAGCGAATAAACACCGGAAACCCGCTGCATTCAAGGAAGGTAATTTGGAATGGATTTATCTCCGTAAAGAACGATTCCTTCTAGGGCGTCATGGAAAACTCAAGCCCAGGGTTGATGGTCCTTTCAAAGTTCTTCAACAGATTAGGGAAAATGCGTACAAATTGGAGCTGTCAGGAGAATATGGTGTTTCGGCAACTTTCAATGTTGTGGATCTATCTCCTTATTTTGAAGAAGACAATCAAGATTCGGGGGCGAATCCTTTTCAACCGGGGGAGAATGATACCAATGCATAATTATGCTTTTTACTGTATTTGGTCTTTTGTGTCTCATAGTCTTCCTCCCTAAATTAATGTTATTAAGTAGTTTATTTATTATAATTCATGTACCTAGGACTGGAGGGATGTTCCATGGCAACTATATGAGGGCTAGTCTTGTGAAGTTCAAATCAGATCGAGTTATTTGGAGATTTTTATACAAATCAAGTGTTCTTTGTTTTCTTTGGCTCTATCTCTTTGGTAGATTTCCATTGAGTGTGAGGGTTTTATTCCGAGTGTTCTCTTGTGTTTAATTCTCTTTTCATCACCCGGTATCATTTTTTGTTTTTTTTTGTGGGGTGGGGGGTTTTATGTCTGGTAGGAGGGCATTTTGGGTCGTCTGTTTGTTCATCTTTCTACAGATGGGTGGAGGCAGTCTTTTGGGTTCACGTTATAGCAATGTGTCTCTTGCGGGTTTATTATCATAAAATAGTATTTATGTAAATGAAAATGTTTACCATCTTTTATTTGGGCCCCACACCCACCCACCCACCCGCATGCACACGTAGGTTGTCATGTTGCAGCTTTGAACTTGTGGACAACTTGTGCAAATAAGTGTTATATCTATCCACACTTGTTTTAAGGTGACCTTAGGGGGAATGACCTTGTTTTCAATTGGTGCAATATATAATTTCTAACATTGGGCACACTACTTGAATGGTATATTCAGTTTGATTTGGATCTGTCCATTCAAACTCTAACAGGGAACTGACTGTCGCTTTGAATAATTATGCAATTGAGTTAATCGCTCCCAAATGAATATGCATCAATTCGGCGTTCAAAAATCCTGATTTTTTCTCCTTTTTAAGTCTGTGATTTTTTTCTCCTTTAAACAAGGCTAGTTGACCATTTTAAAAGATATTCAAGGGTAAAAAACAGACATAGCTAACCATGGTATGTTTATCAGAGATTTAGACTTTTTTTTAAAGGTGTTTTTCCTTGGCACGACATCGAGACAATAATTGATCATATTTTTGCGTTAATTTAGGTAAATGATAAATGCAATCCTTATTCAGCAGATGTGCCCCATTTAACCTTACAGTCTAGCAAATATCGAAAAGTGGAGTGTTAGTATTACCTTCCTAGTTTTATTGTACTAGGGACTTTGTTGATTAATATGTTTTTAACTATTTATACAGTCTTCTGAAAGTCTGTCTGGCGGAATCGGCCCCGTTATGGTAGTCTGGGACTAGGCGCTACAAATCCGCCTAGTTGTGCTTTCTTCTTTTTTTCAATTGCTTCCAGAAGAAAAGAAAGAGAAAAATGATTCCCTAAAAACCCTAATCATCATTTTCAACACTATATATATTCATATATTTATATATATATATATATATAAATATATATATTTATACACACATATATATATATGCATATATTATTCATATACATATACATATACATATACATATACATATACATATACATATACATATACATATACATATACATATATGTGTGTATATATATATACAGAGAGATAAATAGAGAGGGTAGGTAACATCACGTGATTGTTTCCATCTATTGTTGATCAGCCATGTGATTTGCGATCTGCCATAATCATCATCGATCTCTTCTATCTGTTTTTTGGCTTCTCTTCTGCTTGTTTGGTGGCTGCAAAACTTTGTTCGGTGGTTGCAAATCTTTGCTAGGTGGTCTATGTGGAGTAGGTGTATGTAGTCTGTATGTGTGGATTGCTTCTAAATGTTTTGCCAATCGTTGTAGATTAAGGTTAATAATTAACCTTTTAATGTGTTAAAATTATTACCAAGTCCAAATTTATATCACAGTTTAAACTTGGCCCCATTTGAGAATTTTTTAAAACAATCCTTAAACTTCCTCTTTTACAAATATAACCTTAATAACCTTAGTTTATAATAAATATTAAAAATAATAATTGAATTAGACCGCCTAGGGAAGCTGCCTAGCTCAACTTAGGGAAATGCCAAAGAGTCGCTTATAAGGCCTAGGCACTCGAGAATCACTCCACCGCACAGGTCTGTCTAGGCTTTTTTTTTTTACTTTTTTAGAACACCGATTATGCATATCACTATTCTTGATTAAATTTGTTTTTGCATTTGTTAAACTTGTAGAATTGCGGAAACAAGATCAAAGCATACAATCTAATTATAAATGCAACAGAAGCAAGCAAAATAGCAATTTAAATTTTTTCTACAATCACAATGTATAGCCTTATGAAACATCATTAATTCCAATCCTTGATCCTTCGCGATCTCTCCAATCCACGGATTACAAGTTCGTCACAAAGTGTATGCAAAGCCCAAGAGGTATCCACTAAGAGGAACAAATTGAAGATGTGATTTTTTAGATTATCTTGGGTGGCTACCCCTAATTCTCTCTATCCTAACTCCTTAGGGTTTTGAGAATGCTTGCAAGAGAGATGCTAGCTGCAAAAATTGCATTAGTCTATCCCACAATAAGACTCCTCTTATTTATAGACTAACCCTAATTCTAAACCTTTTAGAAGTTAGGGTTTTAATTTAATTCCCAATCTAATTAGGAACTAAATAATAATAATAATAATAATAATAATAATAATAATAATAATAATAATAATAATAATAATAATAATCTAGTATTTCTCCAAATACTTAATTGTAAATATTAGTATTTCTCCAAATACCATATTATTATTATTTAGTCAATTTAACAATAATAATAATAATAATAATAATAATAAGATAACTAATCTTATTAATTTATAATATTAGTATTTCTCCAAATACTTAATTATAAATCTTAAGTTATTTAATTTATTAATAAATTAAATACACTTAATTTATTATTATTAAGTCAATCACTTCTAAAATCATATTTCTCTTTTTTTTGTGGTGTGACCCTCTAGGTTTAATATTAAGTCGGTAGTAGAATAAATAAATTAGAAAATTTTTAATATTATTTATAATGAATTAAACTCTTTTAATTCAAATATAAATAAATAATATTTATTCTACATCATGAGTGACACCTTATAAATAATGTATCATGTCGGATAATATGAATTCAACATTAATCACAAAGAATACAAATAACCTATTCCGTGAATAGTTACCATACAATTCAATCCTTCTACCATACAATGTCCCGATTAAACATAAAACATGGAATTACTGACAAGTCTTATTTATTTAATCATATGCATTTCGTTTCTTAAAATGTACAACTCTGATTAATGTTAATTAGAAACTCCTTTCTAATTTTCATTCCACCTTGGCCAAGGATTTCTGAATTGTCATTCATTGAATCGCATATGACATTCTCTCTCTTTACTGGAAGTGGTAAATCATTTGTTGATTATTCACCTATCTCCAAGTATACTTTATTATACCCGAACATACGCTACAACATACTTTTAAGTATTAAGAAATATGACAAAGTATAATTTAGAATACACAAATTACTATCCTTGTACAACTATCACTATAGGAACTCCTATTGGCAGGCAAGTAAAATTCCATTAGGGTTCCTTTAAGTGAATCACGTTCAGTGAACTTATTCTCCAATAAGCACCTATATACTTGTTTTAGTGTCTCCACACAAATGATTATGAGATCAATCATCTTCTTTAACAGAGCAAGCATAGTATGTACTAATTTATTCGGAATCAGTAACCCCACATTAGTGATACATTACGATTAGAAATATTTTAGTTTTAGAGCTATCTAAAATTTAGATCTCATTAGCATGATCAACATCATGATTCTAAAAGCACAAAACTATGGGTTTATCACATTTATTAATTCAATTAATTAACATGAATAAAGAATTTCTTTTGTATTATATAAATTCTCTTATTAATAAATGAACAAGATTACAAAATAAATGCTTATCACATTCAATGTGATTGGCTTGAGGGCATATTACTTTCAAAACTAGCATGTGATGATATAGATCTCGATTTGATACCTTGTAAAGGTAAATAATATAATGCAATTATTATTATTATTATTATTATTTTCACAAAGAAGGTTTTGTTAAAGGCCGGAATGGGAAGAACCCTAGTACACGACTAGTTCATGAAATTCTAATTATGAGATTTCCTCCAAAAAGCACAAATAAAAAGTTTACAGATCCCGATAATCCTCTGTCTAATTTAGCAAAAAAAAAGAAAGTATTCTGTTCTACCTATCTAGTTTTCAAAGGCTCTATTATTCCTCTCCCGAAATTTACCAAAAAAGACAAAGCAGAGGGTGTCTCAAAACAGGACCCATACTCTCTTTTATTCAGTGACCAAATATGGAGCAGGTTATTAGCTGGCTTAGGCATCACCCAAGGCAGCCTCAAAAGGGAGAGAATCTAATCACATAGCTTATTGGTAATGGTGGCACTGAAACAGAACTCCACATTCTCCCTGTTACTCCGACAAAGGACACACCAGTTAACTTATGTCCTATGCCTCGTCCTCAAACTCTAGCTGTCAAAATATCAGGCCAAACTGCCTGCTAATGGATAATTCAAGCTTCTTAATAGCAATATTCAACAAGACAGTTCTCCAAGTCAAGATTCTGTCCTCCCTCTTCACCAAACAAGAGCGAAATGACTTGACCAAAAAGACAACATTCCTTCCTTCCCACTATCTAGTGGTAACAGCTCTACCCAAGCTCAGGTTCAAAGCATAAAGGGACTCAAACAGAGACTCCACTGGGAGAATCTGCTCCCAATCCTGGAACCTTCTCCAAAAAGAAGGGCTCCATATAACATGCCCCACAAATGTGACTAAATCAAGGCTTGCACAAACATATAACTCTCACCTTAGCGAAGATGCTATGCTTTATGTGATTCAGCATTTGCTGACCGTCTAAACATAAACAGGTTGTACTACATCTTTAAGAATCGAAGAGTTAAGATAACAGATGGAGAAAACATTTATGAAAGAGTAAGATTTAAATATCGTCGGCTCAGGATATGCTGTTGATAGCATGCCAGTACCTCTTCCGGTGACTCTAAATCTGTTGGATATGTTGCTATTTTATTTACTCTAGCTTCAGTTTTTACTTCATCTTGAATGCTTGAAATTTTTGAAGGCAGTAAACATTTATGCAACTTGCTCTATGGGATAAAATTATTATTCATTTTTTTTGTGGTAAAATTTTGCTATATATGTGAAATCCCAGCTGCACAGCATGAGAATCTCTAGAAGCCATTCAAACATGAAATACATTTTTGTAACCTATCAATAATATGGGGGCAAACATATTAATAGTTAATGATGATGATTTGAAATTTCAATGCACTAGTAAAAACAAGAAACACTAGTTTTGTCAAGTCTAAAGGCTTCTACATGTTTTCTATCACTGGCTTATTTTATGGCATGCCTATACAGTATACACATGAGGATGTTAGAAGGATACAGATTACAAGTTTATTTTTTGTAGGTACTTTGAGGGACAATTGACTCCCATCTCTGAAGTAGATGTTGAAAATGCTTCAGAGTCTTCACGTATCAGAGTTACTGATGCTGCAGAGAAGGTTAATTCTTTCACCTAGATTTTATTGTATGATGATGATGATGATGATGTTAAATTCTCTGAATTAATTTTTCCTTATATCAGGTGTTGGACTTTTTCTTTGCATCTTGGTAAATTGACTAAATTCACATTCACAATCATCAGAGTTCCTAATGAGTTAATTGGTTTGAATACACATTCATATTCTAAAATATGGCTATCTAATTAACTTGTCAAAAAAGATTAGAATATGGGGCAGGTAATGTCCTTCCAGAAAGAAGCTGCCTACAGTATCTATTTTACTCTTTGTCAATCTCCACTGAATATTGTAAATCTTGATTCAGTTATAATAGTAGCTCAGGAAATGTGAGAGAAAAAAATGTTTCCTTTCTGTGCTAGAGAGGTGTAGGGAAGAAAAAGGGAGCAAGGGTAAGGGAACATACTGCAGTTCCCCCCCCGCCACCCTTTTCCATTGGTATGAATCATGATGGAAAAATGGGGAGAAGGGAAAAGGGACTAATGCTCTTGTCCTCTAGGACACCATAATTATTCCTTCGGAGAGTGAGAGGTAAAAATGACGGGAGAAGTTGCCAAGAGACTTTAATCTTCCTTTATGTTAAAGGAAATACCGATAGAAATATCAATCCGTTATTTTTTCTTTCAGGGCTGAGCCTGAATTGTACTTTTTCCTTTTCTGTTTTTTAAATAGAGGTGAAAAGGAAGAAGAAGAAGAAAGGGGGGGGGGTTACGTGTCTGGTATTGTTGCACTTTGAGCCCCTTTCTGTAACATGATTCTAGTAAATAATTTTTCACCAAAAGACAAGGGATTCCCCTAAATCCTTATCAATTTATCATACATGTTGCTGTACTTTGCATGCTTCCTACTAAACTTAATACAAGTAGAAGATTTTTTCCTCTTTCTGCGGAGGTATGCTCCGTCCTTTCTGCCTATCCTTCAATGTACCTTTTTTTATCCCTCCTGTAAAACTGACCATCTGATTTAGTTATTAAAATTATTCACATGGATTGCTTGTTATCAATATTTTTATAGCAAATTGCAAGGAATTGATTAGTGGCCTGCTCCAAGGCGTATCCATGTTGACTTTTGTTTGGATTGGCTGATATGGCTTTTGCGGGCTGGACTACATACCTAGGGGATTACATGGATGCTTTAAGAGTTTTGATACCGTTGGTTCCAGATAATATTTAATTGCATCCTGAGTGCTATATTATTGTGCTTGCAGGTTTCCTTGCTAGAGGAAAATATAAAGCCTAGGACAGACCTTCCTCCTCTGCTCGTGCATCTTCGTGAACGGCAACCTGAAAAGCTCCATTATATTGGTGTCTCCTTTGGGCTTACTTTGGAGTTGCTACGCTTTTGGAGGAAACAAAAATTTGCTCCATTCTACGTCGCCCATAACCCAGTTAAGATCTTTATTAGAATTCCTCTACTTAGGGTTTTCTATAGGTTGTTTTTAGTTAATTAAATAGACATTTCATTTTAATATACAAGAATCCTGTTACCGGAGAGCATACGTGTATGGTTTTGAAGCCACTAGATAATGAAGATATTGAAGCTAGTGGAACAGATGAATGGGGTTTTTTTAGCCCTTTCTACCAAGGTGGGTATATTCTCTTAAGAAATATTTTCCCTTAATTTTGAAGCCCAGAGATCTTCAGTTCAAGATTGATCTTGTGTAGATGCTTTCAGATTTCAGGCAAAAGTTTACCTGGTTATTGGGTTCGACTAGCTTTCGTTCAATGGAATACAAGCTTGCTATGAGGTCTGAGTCTTAAATTTCTGTATCTTCATATAATGTCGTTATTCTTTAGTATGCTCATATTACCCATGATCTTGCAGTGTATTGGATCCAAAGATCAACTTTGCAGATATGGAGCTATCTTCTTCCACTCCTAAGGAATCTTCATATTTACTTGATCATGTTTTATTGCCATACAGTATGGCTCGACTTGATGCCTATGTGAACAACCTTGCTGATTATCTTTCGGTAAGATAATCAAAGATTGTTAAGAAAGCTCTTATTTTGAATTTTTGGATTTATTGTATCACATAGGTGAAAGGAATTATTTTTATTCAGAAAATTCAGAATTGTAGGATTAAAAGGGACTGGCGAATGAAGCTTATCGAAACCTAATGACAGACTGACAGTGCCATTGTGCATTCGAATTATAATACGAAATCACTAGTAAATAAAACTCTGCCTTAAGATTTTCACCCACACTTCTTTAATCCCCAATCTACTCAAATTTTAGGATAAAGAAACTTAATAAAAGTAAATTTTCTTAAAGGAAGAAAATGTCATTTTTAGAAGCTTTTGCTCATTGTTGATAATATGAAATCAAGTATATTAGGTAGAAATGGCTTATAGATTGCAGCAGAGGGTGTGGTCTTTAAATGAGATGGGAATGTGTGCTCACATGCAGGCCAGCAGGCCCCTGGGAGGATATTAATTTCTTATGGTGTATAAATGGTTTATGAAAGCTTTTTGTACGAGGGCATGTCAGAAATATTCCTAGATGTTTTTCATTTATTTTTATTTTTTTATTTAACTATTATTTTAATATATATTTGTGAAATTATATGGGTGGAATTAGAAATGTACCAAACTATAGAACCAAGAGAAGAAAGTTACGTAACTTAAAATTACTTATTTGTAATTTTAACTTAATAATTACTCCCTCCGTTCCATATTAAATGTCTTAATTTCTTTTTTAGGATGTTCCAAAATAAATGTCCTATTTTTATATTAGTAACTATATTTATCATATTCTTCCTCTTATATCCTCATAATCTATTTAATATACTTATTGGGAATGTGACAGTTACAAAAAAATGTATCTAGAGAATTAAATGACATAGGAAAGAGTAATTATTAGGGTCATAGAAAAGTGAAAAAGCAATTATTGGGGTCATAGAAAAGTGAAAAAACAATTATTGGGGTTATAGAAAAGTGAATAAATACTTCAATTATTAAGTAATAAAAAAGGATAATTTAGGTAAAAGAAAACTTTATTAATCAGCGTGCCGAAACTAATTCGGACGTTTATTTTGGAACGAAGGGAGTATGTTGTGGGATTCATAGAAGTGTGTTATAGTAATAATCAGTCAAATAGTAGACAGGATAATTCTAGATTTAGGGCAGCATGTGCTAATAGAGTAGTTAAAGGGCAATCTAGTATTTTCTTATATTTTTCTGTTGACAGAAAATCCATGTGATAACTCTCTCTCTATATACGTAATGAGCCAGGGCAGAAGAAAGCATGCATATGAAATGATTTAAGTTGAGAGTTGTCATTTGATACTCCATTATCTTCTTCTCCAAGTTCGACCGGCTTCTCAGTCCCCTTCTTGCTTTTCTCAATCCCATATTCTAGTCTAATTCTCTCTCTCAGTCCACTGTTCTCTGGTTATGGATGTTAAATGAGTTAAGCTCTAGTCGGAGGGCTTAACACAGTACATGGCATATTTGTAACTTTCTTAAAACATTGATGGGAATTTATAACATCGCACGACTTCAACTCTAAAAGGCTTACTATGATCACGTTATACCAGAGCTCTAAATCTCTGTCCTTTGCCATGGGTCAAGGACAAAAACACACATCACAATATAGACAAAGAAGAGTAGTTCTTCTATTACGTATTTTTTCTTCTTCTTCTCTCTCTCTATATCTTTTTCCTTTTTTTCCCCTTTTCCTTCCGATCATGTCCTTTTTCCTAGTTTAATCATCTTCTGATTCTTCTCTTCTGCCTAGCCATCCATACCCTGCCTAGCCTATCTAACCTCATCTAGCCCCCGCCTAACCCGCTTTTTAGAACACTGGAGCCCGCTTTTTAAAACACTGGCTATTAGTTTTTTTAGGCTCCATTTGGTTTGTCGATTTGGTGGTGAGATTTGGATTTGAACCCTTTGAATCCAAATATTTGTTGGGACTAGAAGTATGAATTTAGATTTGCAGGTCTACCCAAATCCTAAAACTGAGCCATTTATTTAAGTTTGGTTTAATAATATTGTTAACATCTACTTATTTAAAAAAAAAACTGTTAATATGAATCTTTTGCCAAAAGGAGAGATTCAATTCTTAACCGAATTGTTGATATATAAGTACCAAGTTTGTAATTGAAAACTAATTGATCAGCCGTCTATCTTGTCATCCAAAAGAAAGTTTAAATCCTACAAAATTCGAATCTTAGATTTCTGAAACCTAGATTTATAATTCTCATAATGATGTAATATGTATTGGAGATGTTTTACACAATACTCTTCTTTTAGTAAAATATGGATCAAGGTATAAAGTGTTACTAAAATTCAGTGTTGGAACTAGTCAGAGTAATGTAGTTATCTTTTTTTTTTTTTTTTTCCTTCCTTGGTGTTTGTAACTTTGTATATTAAAATAACTTTGCATTTTTACAGATTTCATATCTTGAACCTATCATTGCACTTCTATATTTTGAGGAGAAACTTCCAGTTACATTATCATATGCCCAGGCTTCTGTATTGCTATGTATGGGATTGCAGAGGCAAGAACTGTCGTATGTTGAGGTTTGCTTCTTGACTTTTATGGTATAATTATTGTATTTATTTCATTTATAGATAGATCAGCTTTTCATTTTTCAGTAGGTTTTCAGCCTACCTAAAAGATTGTGTTAAACTTTTTTGTTATGGTCTTAAAACCTTTTATGCACTGAGGTGTGAACGTGATTCACATGAGAAAATTGGATCTAAAAACTTCTTGGTTTCCCCTAGAAGATTATTTGGGGCTGTCAAATTCCCTTCATTATTTTGCAATATATGCATGCTTCAAAGTTGCGGTAGTAGCCTAGGTTTCAATTTTTTTATTGGTACTAGGTTTCAGAAGATTTTTTTATCGGGCTTAGTAGGAGCTAGGAGCTTTTTTAAAAAAAATTAAATATTATGATTTAAAAAAAATATTATGATTTTTTTTTATAAAAAATAATAAGCGCAACAAGTTAGATCAATTAGATAAACACAAAAACACCATGTAGTTTACATAGCATTGTTGAATTGATAATATAGACATCTCATAGACTTGTGTAATGCTATATTAAATAATAATTGAATAATATGTTTTTAAGACTCTAAAAAGTGCATAAATACAAAAAGAAGTTAAATAGTTACAAATCGATTATTCTCCTACTATACTTTATCATCCTTTTCTTGTTCCTCGGTATATTTATTATTAATTTTTGATTAGTATGTACATATACATATTTATTAATATTTATTTTTATTATTATTTGATTAGTTAATGTGTAAATATACATATTTTATTTATTATTACGATTTGTATCTTGTTATTGGAGAGGTGACAACACCGGCCGCTTCTTTGAACCATGATGATACATGAGAAATTCCGGCCCCATTTTAAAACAAGCGTTATTTTTTATATTTTTCATTATCTTTGAGCATGTCAATTTCACTATAAGGCATTCTATTTTCCGATAGTGCTAAGGTTCATGTTTTGGTCTGAGGCCACTATGGATTAGAAAAATGCTGGAATAATTCGAAAAATTTACACGTGTTTTATTTATTTTGGGGGGGTCACAAATCACGATAGCTTGGTCTAAATGGTGTCCTTAATTTTTGTCTAAAAGGTCAAGTGGAGATGTTACCTATTCTATTCACTTTGTTACTACATTTATTCCCAGTGTACATTGGTCCTAGTGGTAGTTCTTGTCATCGGATCAAAGCTAATAAAATGAACTTCATTGATTTAATGGTGCAGCTTGTCTGTTGTTAACAGGGGGCGATGAAGTTGGAAAGGCACCAGATATTGTCACTGTATATAAAAATTATGAAGAAGTTCCACAAGTATCTTAATGGTATTGCATCTAATGAGATTGATTCAATTCGACCTCGACCTCAACCTCAACCAAAAGAAGTACGTATACAAGTGTAGACTCATACTTTTCCTTTCTTTTGTAGTCACCTTCAGTTATATTTTATCATCAACTCTTACGTTGTTAAGAAATTTTTACTTGTTTGTAACATCGGCGGAAGTCATTTGGAGTGGACAATTTGTAGTGGAACCTCATTATATGGCAAGGAAAAAACTACTTTTCATCCGCAAATGTAATTTTTTCCCTGGAAATTGTGTAGTTGTCTTCCAATTTTGCTGTTGAGTGGTGAATATAGGGTGGGTACATTGGGATAACCTGACTCCAGTGTCTCTGTGTAAATCTGCATGAACTACATTTTTGTGTCTTAAAAAAAGAGAGAAATTAGTGACCCCCATCCAATAAAAAGTCGCACTATATTAAAAAGTAAAATAAATACTCCTTATGTTCCAAAATTAGAAATATATTTGTAAAATGACGACTTTTAAGGATAATTTTATACAAATATAGCCTTAGTATTAATTAGGAATTCAGTTATGGTGGTTTGATATTCAAAATGATCAAAAGTAATGGTAAATTAGAAACATCATGTCACTTTAGAGTCCTGAAATAGATAATTTTGGAACGGACTAGAAAGGAAAATGTATCTCTAATTTTGGAACGGACTAGAAAGGAAAATGTATCTCTAATTTTGGAACACAAGGGGTATGAAAGAAGAAAGGGTAAAGTTAAGATATTCTAACTCTCAGATCTCTCTCAACTTTATGTTGTCTTGTAAGTCTAGATTTAGACAACAACTATATATATATATATATATATATATATATATATATATATATATATATATATATATATATATATATATGAGTGTGTGTTGTTTGTTTAGATGTCGTTGTGGGATTATTAAACTGTTAAATTGATGTAAAATTAGGATCTAGGAAGATTCTTATTTGTATACCAATATTGAAGAGAATGAATTGATGCTCCATAGTGAAGGAGTCGTCTCCTTTAATAGTAACATGAATTACAATCAAATCCCCATATTTATGGGATTATATCCTTATAATTATGGGATTACAATCCATTATAGCTGGAAATCCCACATATTAACTATCATGGAGCTAATCATGGGTCAACCACTCATCAAATATATTAAATAAGGAATACAAATATTTTAGATATATTCTAACACCCCCTCAAGTTTGTGCATGTATGTCGCACATGCCCAACTTGGATCGAAGATGATCAAAAAACTCGACAATGCATTTGAATGTGTGGGATGCTAGACCCAGGATGTATGTTACTCATGCAAGTCCTTGGAAATTCATCTCCCAAGGTTATACTTCCTTTATTCGACATTTGAGATATAGAATTGGGGATGTTCATTCAATTCGATTCTGGGTGGATTATTGGTTGAGAGTTAACCATTTTTCTCTTGCTTTTAATCGTGTTTATCGTATTTCTTCACTTCATGATGCTCCAATTTCTAACTTCATAAAGCGTGATGGCACTTTCTTGGGATTTTAATTTCTCCAAGAAGCTCACGGATTTAGAATCTAATGAGATGAAATGTTTGCTAACATTGCTTGATTCGGTTCATTTATATACCTTTTCTGATAAGTGTATCTCGACTTTAGATTCAATTGGTTCCTTTTCTTGTAAGAGTTACTCTTTCTTGATTCGGTCTATTGTTCATCATCTATTTCCATTGGTTTCGTACATTTGGAAAGCCAAGGTCCCTTCCAAAGTCAAGACTGTTTTTTGTGGTTTTACAAAGATTAAATACCAACGATCTTTATCAAGGTTGCAGGTCTTACAAAGTTATATATCCGGACATTTGTTTTATGTGCAGGCAAAGTAATGAGACACATGCTTATTTATTTTTGCATTGTCCTATTGCTTGGGGATTGTGGAGCTCTCTTTGGAGTGCTAGGAAAGGAGTGAGTGTGTCTTGCTACAGTGGAAGATATGTAATTAATTTGTTTTAGAGGATTTGGAAGTAAGAGGGATGTCAAAATTTTATAGAAGTGTGCCTTCTTTTCTATCTTGTGAGGAATTTGGAATGAGCGTAATGCTAAGTTGTTTAGAGAAAATTACTTATTCTTAAAGCTATTGGATGATAGAGTTATTTTTCTTGCATCTCTTTGGCGTGTTGGGTGCTATGGGGGCTTTTAGAGGTATCTCTGTTACTAATTAATGTAGAGATCAAGTGTTTTCTTGTTTCTGATCTTTTAATCTGCTGAGGGTGGACTTCTTGTTCTCCATTTATTATATTCTATCTATTAATAAAATTTCTTCTTTTATCAAATAAAATAAAATAAAAATCGACGATGCACAGCCTTAATAAGTATATAGTAGTTTGTTCTATAAAAGTCACGAACGGAATGCAAATAAATCGACTCTCAAGTTTCTCCACGTGTTTTGTTGGATCATGCTGAACAGGATTATGTACTCTGTTGATGGTAGGTTTGTTATGTACTTGTTATTTAGAACTCTGGATGGCATGCAATTAATTAAATTGGCAGCTGTGGAGAGACAACCTCACTCTAATATGATGAACATTCATTTGGAGAAGGAGAGAACGAGCAACTTTAAGAAGGTGTCTGTTCTTTTTTTCAGCCACTCCGTTTTATGGTGGTTTATCCACACAACTAGTTTGATGAAGAATACCTTGTTCTTTTAGAAAAATTTTAAAATCTTGATAAATATATTTCTACCGTTATTAGACCTCAAACCTTAATCCATGCATTAAATTAAGTTCTAACCATGTTCAAGAAATCTTTAAAGCAATTAAAAACATCACTTTTATGTTTTAATAGGTAAATCCAAGTAACTCTACTGTAATCATCAATAAAGGTCACAAACCACTCATAACGAGATATAGATAAAATTGGAGAAGGCCCCCAAACATCAGAGCGAACTAAATCAAAATGATTCGAACTCTTAGTATCAGAAACTGGATAACTAGTTCTAGTTTGTTTCGGAAGGACACGTGTCACAAAAAAATGTAATCTTGCAATTTATATCATTTGTAAGGCTACTAATAGAAAGTGGGCTATTAGGAAAATTTTGGACATGTAAGATAGATGATAAAGTGAGATTATTTGAGTGTTTGATTGAACCATTCCCAGAAATGGAGGAAAAAGATCCATCAGCAAGTCTGACTTTTTCTTTACCATAGTAAGGATTATATTCAATGTGACCTGAGGACCCTGTCATATGATCTGAAGCTCCGGAATCAATTATCCACGGAGTGTCCGAGTGTGTGTCAATATCTGAGAAGAAGGTAGAGGGTGATGAATTGGGGGCACTAGATGCTATATGAGATGTCGGGCTGCCAATTTGATTAATGGTTGCCTTGATAAGTTGGACTTCCTCCTTATAAATCATGCCATTAGAATTAGAATTCTGAGTACCATCAACAGTTGCAGCTTCATTAGCTCATGGACGACCTTCGCCTTGTCCTTTGCTCTTCCTTGTAGGGTTTGGACCAGGAGGCCTACCATGAAGCTTCCAACAATCATCTCGGGGATGGTATGGCTTATGAAAATAGTCCCATCTCACCACAGGTTTCTCAGAATTGTGTGGTGGTGTTGATATAACTAGTGCAGAACGCTCAAAAGGAGCTACTTGTGCTAGGGTCCCTTGTCTTGTTACTTCCATATTCATCATCAGATATGCCGGTTGGAGTGTTGGAAAGGGGTCTCTCTTTAGGACATTTTGCCTCACTATATTGAATGCTCCAGTTAGACCCGTTAAGAACTGATATACCCGGTTCTTATCCTCCTTAGCTTGTAAACGGGTAATCAAAGCAACATCCAAATCTTTAAACTAATCCCACTCATTAACATCAAGTTCTTGCTAAATACTACAAAGTTATGAATAGTATTGAGGCACTGTCATACCTTCCTGCTTTAACTCCTGAATATTCTTCTTTTATTCGTAAATCTGAGCCTCATTACTGGCTTCAGAGTATGCATCTTTGAGTGACTTTCAGATTTCTGTAGCAGTCTTCATATAGTCTTCATATACATGTACCCTTTAGCAGAACTTGATACCATGTGATTAATTAGAAAGGGCCTCACAAGGGAATCCTCCATAGTCCATCTCGCAGCATCAACACCACCAGTTGTAAAATTCTTCTTATCCCCCATAAGATATCCAGTACAATCTCGAGGCAATGGACAAAAGCATAGATTGTGCCAACAACAAATAATTTGTTCCATTGAATTTAACAAGACTCAAAGGGAAGGAAGGTGTTTTTCGTCTTCCTGTACTAGTGTTGGGGTATATTAGTGTTTATATTGATAAAATTTGCTTGAAACTATAATCCAATTTTTTTTTTTGAAACTCAAGTTTTAATAATTTTTATTTATGTAAGGCTATAATTTTCAACTAATTTTCAGTTAATATGTTTCAAAAAAAATTCATGTTATACAATTACACAATAAATTTTAAATTTTAATGATTTTAATTTAGTTAGAACATTAATTTAATAATTAAATTTAATATTATTAAATCACATGATATCTTAAGAGATATTTTTGATATTTTACAATTTTCATAAAAATGTAATAATAGAATCATCCTATATAGAATTTGCTAAGATCTATTATCTTACATAGAGTTTGATAGTACTTATGATAGGAAAGAAAATTATTATAGATTTAGATAGTACTTGTGCTAATTTGGATAGGAAAGAAAAAAGGCTGAACCAAAAATTTGTGAAACCAAGTTTGTGCTTTTAATTATATAGTTGATGTATTACAATCAAATCCCCATAAAATTATGGGATTACAATCTGATCCATTATTGCTGGAAATCCCACAGTACTCCAACTATCGTAGAGCTAAGCATGGGTCAACCACTCATCAAATATATTAAATAAGGAATACAAATATTCTAGATATATTCTAACAATTCCTAATTATTATGTAATTGTGTTTGCACAAGGGAATCATTGGAAAAAGTTTTTGGATCTGCCCCTGATTGAACTTTTTAACTCTTCTCTGACAGTAGTTTATTTTTCACATAATGGAACTAATCACCACATATGGGATAATTTTGTCAGAATCATCCTCTCAGTAGTTTCTCATGCATGAATGATTCTCTTTTACTTATTTTTTGCCACCATATCTTGGGAGATATTAAGTTGGACACTTGTTGAATGTAAGAAATAAGAACCACTATATGACCTAGTATTGAAGAATCAAATAGCGAACAACATATAAAGTAACGTCACGTAGAGAGTATGTTTCTTTGTTTTAGTAAGAGAGAAGATTTGTTCTTTCACAACACTTTTTTTTAACTAGTTTCATTCTCCAATATGTTGTTCTCCTTGACATGTAATCAGTTAATTTTTCTTTTTATTCTCAGATTATGATGAAACCAAATGCTCTTTCTTTGGATGAAGATCTTAATGATGCAGCCAAGCAAGTCAAGGTTCATCGACTTTCCTTAAACCTATTGCTTTACTTCTTTTCTTTCAGTTCTTGAAAGAGCTGATAAATACTTGGCTGAGATTTTATCTTTTTTTTTTAGGATGAGATGAAAGCCAAGATGGATGGCATGTTAGATCCAGAGCTCCTCAAAAGGTATGCTATTGTAGATAGTGAAGTTGATTTCGAGAATGCATTGCAGAATGGTGGTGGAAAGATACCTTCAGGTGGTCTTGTTAGCGTAAAATCCAGTAGAACTAAAGTTGAAAAACATGGGAAACAAAAAGAAAGCCACAAGAGTGAGAAGAAAAGAAGAAAGGACGAAAATGGTTCCAAATCGAACAAAAAGAAGAAGACCTAATCATTTTAGACTTGAAGAATTTTAAGATGAAGTAATCATTAGATGCCATTGATCTGCTATATGGAGATCAGGAGATCAATGGAGGGAACAACAAAGGAGAGGTTTAAGAAGTATAATTTGAATTGTGCCATTTACTGCTTCCATTAGTTTTGCCAATCAATTTTGTGTAGTGGTGAATTCAGTCAGGAATATGGTGCTATTTCGTTGTGGTCGAATTATTAAGCTCTTATGTACCATGTAATCCTCTTTTGCCCTTCAAAGGAATAGATTATCTTACCCATGCGTCTTAGATTTATGTAATGAATTTTATGTAATTAATACTGATATTATTTTATGTTATGCATATAGAGTAGAGCACTATTCCATTAATGAGAACTGATTTTATTTTCCCCTTCTTTCTTAGGAGTGCCAACGAATGGCTTTTATGTGCAAATAAATTTGTCTCCTAAAGGATGGCTCAGGTATATTAAAATGTTATACAAAGACTATTTTGGAGTTAATGACACTTCCCAGTTTGTTCCATTTTGTACTTTCCATTCTATAATTTGTAAATATGCACTTTGCATTCTATACTTTCAGTCAAGGTTTTCAAACTTGGACAGGTCATCGAATTGAAAAATGTATTGGGTGGATGGATCGCTGGTTTAACCATGATCAAGGGACGTTATTAATATATAAAAAATATATATTATTAGTAATTAATAAAATTTTAAAAATATCGTATATAATAAATTAAAATATAATAAAGTTGAGTTATAATATTATTAAAAGTTAATTTTAATATTAAAAAAAATTTGATACAAAAAATATTAAAAAATAATTAAAACTGATTTACTGGGTCAGTTTTATTGGTTAGTTTTATCAGTTAAATTACTAGTTCGACCGTGTTTCATGGTTCAAATCGAACGGGAGTGTCTTAGTTTTAATTTTTACCGATTGAACTCCTGTCCGAATTTAATAACACTGCTTTCAGTGTTTTGACAAATAGCACCGCGCCAAAGAAAATCGTTTAGAAAGCTAGTGACGTTAGACACGTGCACTATACATGCTCTTTTTAAGCGGCAAAAATGTTTGGCCATGCTGTATTATCATTAATTTTATATACAAAAATAAAAACTTGTTAACAAAATTAAAAGCTACTCCCTCCGTCTCATGATATAAGTTTTGGTGGATTTTTTACGCATATTAAGAAGAAGAATAAAATGACAAAATTATCTATAATAATGTCATTAATTATGGAGAGAATTAGAATAAGAAAGTATGAGATATTTAATGTTACGGGTATAATAGAAAAAAATATGTAAAAGTTTGGTTATTAAAGGAAAGTAGACATTTAACATGAGACTAACCAAAATAGTAATAAGGACTTTTATTACGGGACGGATGGAGTGTTAGAAGTCAAAAATCTTTAAAAATTAAAAATCATTAAAACTTTAAAAATTATAAAATATTAAAAGTATGCTTAAAAATAAAGTGTATACGAAAAAATATGTTAGTAGCTTAGATATATTTAATTTAGTTTGTTTAACCACTTTTAATAAGCTAATTTACCAACTAAATATATTTAATTTTTTAAGAAAATAAATTTATCAACCAAATGGATATTATGTTAAACCATTTTTATTGAACAAAATTTACCAACAAATATGTATTAGGTTAAAATTACCAACTAAATAAATTTGTATTATTTTTTAACCATTATTAATAAATTACATTTATCAACTGAGTACATTTTTCATCATCAAAGTCCCTTCCTCTTTATCACTATTGCCATAGTAGATGTTGTGATTTTTCCTTTTAGTTTTAGAAATCGTGAATTAAGGGGTGATTTTGAAAAAATTGACTTGTGTCGATGGGGTTTTGAAAGTTTGATTTTAAAGTTGGCCAATTAAATTATTGTTAGTTGGTAAGGATTTAAATGGTTGTACTAACTCATCTAAATTTTAAAATTTTAATAATCGAGAAGTCCCATTATGTGAGTCTGTAAATTGGTTCACAACCAAGATTCATAGAGTTCGGGGGCTTGTTTAAGCTAGGAAAATGTGTAAGGCACTTCCAGACTAACGTGAAACACAATAACCGCTTTATTAATACTTTCTGTTAGAGTTTGCATATTTAAATTTGATGATAAATGTGTTTAATGTATATTTATATTAGTATGATTTGTAAAGTCCTTATTTATTATTTGATTCAATGTACAAGGAATTAGATTAGAAAGATAAAATAATGTTAGGTTGATCTTGTTGAGTTGATTCGATGTATAGTTGATAGGACTTCAACGTCGGTAAAGTTACTCTTCTAGTTCGTACTGTGAAGATGGATCGTAGAGTAAGCGCATGATCGCAACACATCAGATGGGTCGCAGAGCATTTGCAGCTATCGTAAAGTTCACTACAAGTCTTAAAGCATACTTCAGTTCGTAAAGTGGACAAAGGAATTGTAAAGACAAACAAAGCTTGTTGAGTAAAACCTGAATGTAGAGTACTCCAAGCAATCGCTGAGCAAAAGTCTTATAGTAAAGTAACTCAAGGATCGTTCAGTAATAAAAGATCGCAAAGTTCATTCATAGAATGACATTGCAAAGTAATAATTGCAGAATAGTAAATCGTAGAGTAAACACCACGATACATTCACCAAACATCCTTGGTAGAAATCGAAGATTAGAAGATGTGTTTAACAGCTAGGTTGCTGAAAGCGACACATCAATAGTGTTAGGTGAGAAAATAGACTGATGTGACAGACAAACTAAAAAAGAGCTAACACATAGGTTTAAAATGTCAACATAAAAAATTTCAGAGTATCTGAGCATTAAATGCACCAACGAGCATCTAGCAACGGAAATATTTTTTAGCAGACTATAAAAGACATCCAAGATTCAAACTTCAAAAAGACTGTCGACATTGGGGGATTTCGCTCTTCCTGAATGTTTCTACTCCATTGTATTTCGCTACGTCGATTGATTGATTTATTTAAAGGGTGAGATTTTAGGAAAAGACCGATGTGATATCCCGAATGATTGGAAGAATAGTTAAGCATGGCGTTTAGCTAATGACGATTATGTCAGAAGATAATCCTTAGAAAAAGGAATTGAATGAGTTAAGGAAAGGAATAATTAGGTAATACCTAATTGAAATAGTATGTTGAGGTTATTCAACAAGAAGGAGAATTATGAAAAATTACAAGTAAGGATAATGCATATATATATGAATGTAATTATGAAATGGTGATTCCGAGGATGAAATCTTTATAAGGGGGAAGAATGTGACAACCCAAAAAATCGGATAGTCATGTTAATTATGATGTAAGGATTATTACGGAGGAACGAACGAATGAAGAACGTTAATAATGTAAAACGAACGAACGATGAAATTTGAACCGAGTGAAAGCCTTGTTAACGGATTTAGAAAAATATTCTTTCCAGGGGAAATCGGTGTATGTAATGAAAGTAATAAAATGTCTTTGGAACGAACTCGTTCCAAGTTATAACGAAGAAGTTATGAGATTGCAAAGTAGGCGATTCATACGTAAAAGAAAAATGTAGAAAAACTGCAAAAATTTTTAAAGGAACAAAGGTGGCCAAAGATATGCTATATAAAAGCGTGCTGCAAAGACTTTCTTTGGAAGCCCAGTTCATTAATCTGAAATAGCAGCTACCAATTTTGTAAGGGAAGAGAGGCGCCACAACGCCGGTACAGGGGAAAGCCCAGAAATGAGCTTTTAACTACTCAATTCTTGGGAAAAGTGTACGAAAAGATTATGAACGTAAAGTTCATGTAATGTAACACTTAAGTAAGTGATTTAAGCCTTAAGTAAAGGTTGAATGGAAGTTTAAAAGATGAACAGTGAACGTAAAACACATAAACCGATGAAGGCGGTTCGTGTAAGCGTAAAGATAAATGTGCTGAGCATACATACTTGTGTATGGTTTGAACATGAAGTAATGAAGAGTTATGAATGACATGTAAATGTAGTGAAGTTGAGTTAATGGTAATAACTTGAATAATGTTCCGAGTTAAATAAACCGAACATCGTAAGAGATGAATTGAAGGTAATGTAAAATGCTTAATAGCTATGAAAGCATAACATTAACATTGAATGACCGCTCTTGGCATACCAAAGATTGTATGACTTAGACGATAAAGAATAATCCTGAGGTATGACATTTATTTGTCAGAAAACCATAAGGAATGATAATTGACATAACGAACATTACAATTATAATGCTTCAGACAAGTTGAGATAGAAAGAAGGGAAGGTAATGTAAATCTATCGTAGATAATAATGGTAAGAAATAAGATATCTCTGTATTTGTAACTCTGAAAGACAGTCAAGAAAGTTAGTTGCGTGGACTTAAGTTATAGAACACAAACCATAAGAAGTATAGTTAATTTAAACCAATTCTTAAGTCAAGTATATGAATAATTGTTATGTGTTATTCCTTATGTGATATATAGTGTTGGAAGAATGCATATCTTGATTTAATGTTTAAAGCAAATACTCATGATTATATGTAAAGCCCTTCAAGGAATATATGTACAAGGGCTTCGTGATAGATCAAATTTGTTAAGTTGATCTTAGCTTTTAATGTTCATCATTCTGTAATCAAATGTATAGATAAAAAGATCAAAGATGTTAGGTTGATCTATGACTTGTAACGAATAGATAGGCTTTCAACAAGAATCGGAGTCTATCAAGTTGTCCAACAGTTTGCAAAAGCTAAGGTAGGATCATAAAGCTTTGCAGATCGTAGTGTATTTGCCTTGAAGGACCTCTTCAGGATTCGTAGAGTAATCCAGACGTTTGCCGAAGCTAACTCAGAGATCGTAGTGTGATTTTGGAAACGTAGAGTCGGCAAGACGAGCAAGCAAAGAACGTAGTGTGCAAATTCTTGAAAGGAATCGTAGTGTTTAGACCAAGCACAAATAATGACAAGACACCACGATATGGATCGTAGAGTCTCATCTCTCTTGTGTCAGAAGCATTGAGCTCTATCTTCTGTTTGGAGATAAATTTCAACAAATGAGGAATGAGTTTCAAACGTTGAAGAACTCACCAGTCCCAACGGTACAAAAGATATCCTTAGTATTCATCAAAAGGAACGTGTTCAAGAAGATAAGAAAAGGACCATTGGGCAGAGGAAAACACCTTTTCAGGTGTTAGGTGAGAAAGCAGTCTGCCGTGTCAGTGAGCCAGGATGCAATTCAGAAGATGTGCAGAAATGTCTCCATCAAAGCTCAGAAATGTCAAACGCATTTAATGCTTCATCAGATGACTTCAACGGATAGATTTCAAAGATCACATATATACAGAATACAGACATATGAGAGAAACAAGTAAGTATTGAACAAAACGCACAAGAACACTCAACGATAATCTCTACGATCTGAGAAAAGAGGAAGCTTGCTTCAATTTACTCGATTCTTTCAACAAGTGCTTAGCTCTGTCGAGTAGCCTTAATCACAACTCAACAACTATTAATCTACTGAAGTAAGAAGTTCCAAGATAGAAAGACTTGAAGAGTTCTAAGTGAACTGTGAAGAGCCAAGTCTGCTGGACTTGAAGAGTTCAAGAGTGAACTTAGAAGTGCCTAGACTGCTGGTCTAGAAGGAATCTATGAGATTCAAAAAGTATAAAAGACATCCTTAGTGGATTTCCTACTTAAGGAGTAGAAGAGTGGACTAGGAGCTTTGAGTGCTCCGAACCACTTAAAAACAACTGTGTCTATTTATAACTGCTATAATTGCTTTTCTCTCTTTAACTTGCTATCTAAAAGGGATTTCAAAGAAACAATAATTCCGTTGTGCTACAAAGCTTTATCAAAACAGTCTTTAAACAAAGAAAAGATTTTAATATCTATTCAACCCCCCCTTCTAGATAACTATTGTGCCTTCGAGAACTAACATATAGGAATTTCAAAGAGTTGTACAACGTAAACTATAAGTTATATGCATCTTTTAAGACAAGTTTCCTGACTTTATTCATATTTTAAATGAATGTTAGTTTCTTTAAACTTACTCAAATGTTGTACCTGAGAAAGTTTTACCTATGTGCAAATGTGTTATGTTTGTGCAAAGTGTTATTATGTATGAGGCCATTTGCCAAACTTTCAACATTTATGTGTTTCTGTGAGATGAACTGTTTTGTGATTGAACTGTTCAATGTGAAAGGGTTCTGTTTATTCATGAACAGTTAAGCTTAAGTGTGACACCCCCAAATTCGGGTACTCCATTCCCACAGACTTGGTGTTTATTGTCCAATAAAATCTCAATTATCTACCCATATATATAATAAAACTAATAAACTTAAAATAATTCTCTCATTAAAGAGTTAAATAGTTCTAAACAAATCCCAGGTTATCTAACCTTTAATTACATCATTGCAGAAATAAACATAATAATAAATAAAGTCTGACTACATAAACTTCTTAGCATAGTCAACATAAGCATCACGATGTATTTTTGTGCTTTGCCTTTTCCTTTGCTCGTTGACGACTCCTCATGTTTAACTGGAACATTATATGTAAGAGTGAGTAAACAATTGCCAGCAAGAACAATAATAACAAGAACAATATATGAAACATCAATGGATAAGCCCGATTGAAATAAATACACGACTTTCTTTAAAACTCAAGATCGGTAAGCTCAATGGAAAGATTAACAGATATCTGAGGGTCACAAGACCATGAACTATGTCCTAGGTTATCAAGTATCTCTACTTAAACCTTTATCAGTCATAAGACTGTATGTACCTTTCTTTCTGTACTAAGTGGGATCAGCCCTTTGTACAATATATTGTGCACAAACATTTTAGTGCTTTCGCGTAATATAATCCCCTATATTAGGGTTGTTCATCTCAGCTTTGACATTAGAGTCCGCACCAAAGGAAGTTTGATTTGGATTAGCTTCAAGGGTAATTTAGAGTTCAAACATTCATCAATTAAGGATTAGTTGAATCAACAAAAGATCACTAGTCTTATAACAACAATGATATAGCCTTTGCAAGATGAGATTTCAATAATATTGGAAAATAATAATTTCAAGTGAATAATTCTCATAGATTGTGGTATTACTTCCGTAAGAATAGAAAGCTTTAATTAACATAAGCATCTGAATACCATCATAAACCTTGCTTGAACAATAATAATTGTTCAAGCAATCACAATCTATTTTAACATCACATAATATTATAAACATCTTTTTATGTTCATTAGATTAGGTTACGATTACATTTTCTGGACTGAACAAGAAAAATATTATTTCTAGGCGAAACTGCTAACTGGCGCTGCATCACAACCCATAAGCCTAGAGGCCGGCACTGCAAATCCTCACCAGTGCTTGGAACTTCCACTGCGGTGTGACACCAACGTTGTGACGCCCCCAAAAAAGGTATACATCATCCATCTTGAGTCGCCAAATACATGGTACAGAAATCAAATACAAACTTCTTTAATACAACTGTTGTGTAAAAATACGACAAAACATAGTTGAGTTTTTACATGAATATTATCTTCCAGACAATATCCAAACTCAAATTCAATCCTCATTACATTTATTATCACACTAAGTAGTGAGGACTGCTAAAACAACCATCTCGGACCATCACTTCGTTCCCCGACTAGTCCCGGCTATATTCTCCTTTCCTGAAGAGAATAATGAAAGCAAAAGGGTGAGCTCAACTAGCCCAGTAAGAAATATTATGACTAAGATAATGCAGAATAAATTATCATTTGTGACGCCCCCAAAATAGGTATACAACACCCATTCTGAGTCGCCAAATACATGGTACAGAAAGCAAACTACAACTTTAATAATACAATTGTCGTGTAAAATACGACAACACATACTGTGAGTTTAAATATAAATATTGTCTTCTAGACAATATCAACACTCAAATAAGTCCTCATTACAATTATTCATACACTATTTTACGAAAATAGTGAGGATTGCTAAAACATCTTTCTAGAACCATCACTCCATTACCCCTCGACTCGATCCTGCTATGTTCTCACCTCCCCGAGAAGAAAAATAGAACAAAAAGGAAAAGGGTGAGCTCAACTAGCCCAGTAAAGAATATTATGACTAAGATAATATACAACAAATTATCATTAGTCTTCAACAGAAAAAAATCTGATAGAATATAATAGACAACAAGTTTTAGATCAACAAAAGCAGCGGAAACATCAATCCATTAGACGAGTTACGTAGAGAATGAATTCTACTATCTTCTAAGATTTAAAAGTCCATTATCAATATTTATCTCTGTAACATCAATCAATATACATCTTTAATCAAATATTCATCTTTGCACTATAGGCCAAAGATATTCATTTATATCACCAGTCGGTCATGTTCATCTCAACACCTGTTCATCTTTGCACTACGGGCCAAAGATATTCACCAGTTAATCATTCATCTTTGCACTACAGGCCAAAGATATTCAATAATATCATCATTTAAGACTGAGGATGTGAAAAATATTTTAAAGAAAACGAATCTAGTGAGACAGAAGGACAAATATTAGGGATTCGTATAACAGTTTATCCAAGATCAATAATACTTCATAATAACCAATTGTGAAGTAGAATTTAAAAATAACGATCAAAATATGGATACAATCAAAGATAGTAACCATAATAGACATCTTGGGCAAAAAGAAGAAAATTTCATTTTTTGGTGAATAGTGCCGTATTCGTGAATAGTGCCTTATATGTGAATAATGTCGTATACGTGAATAGTAATTCCAACACAAAAAGTTTCAAATTTGATTAAAAAGTTCAAACCAATATTTCGGCATAATGATATTGAAGAAAATAACATCCCTTACCTCAAAATAACAAGATTTCGATCGGAATATCTGGATAGAAGTCAAGGAAACTTGTACCGAACAACAACTCTCAAAGTATTAAAATACTCACAAAAATATGCTCGATAATCTAGAGAGAAAGAAAACTTATTTCTGGTGTAATTTTTAATTCTAACCTAAGCGCCTATTTATAGGAAAATGCTAGAATGCCATAGGAGACTAAATAATAAAATAATATTATTATTATTCAAAATTCCTACGTATGCTTTGTTGAATTTTTGGGCAGCCATCTTGGAAGAAATTCAGCACACATGTGTTAAAACAAAAGTGGGTCCCACCCATAATTTAATAAAAATTATTTTATTTTCTGAAACTTCAGTAATTCATAGAAAATAGCCCGTTTATCAGAAAAATATGAATTTTATATCCATTCCACACGAAATCGAATTCTCTACAACTTTGTAGCTTTGAGTTTTTCCAAATTTCAAACAGAAAATATCCGAAATCCACAAACGGATGATTTTTAATACCCCCATTCTGAAAAAATACTGATAAAATACCTCAGCATTAATTCCTTCATTTATAACCACATAAATAAATCCATTATTTATATCCACATCAAATAAATATTTCTTTATCATACAAATCAATAATTAATTATTCACAAATAATATTACAGAATCACAATTATGACAACCAGTAGCTTCCCTCGGAAGAGGGGCTTTCCAATAAGGATTTTTCCTTTACGCAAGCCATTAGGTGACCAAACCTCTCCTTGATAGAACTTTCTAGACATTGCCAGAATGCTATCTAATAATATTATTCAAATAATATGAATTATTGATTTGATAATGGGAAATATCAGTGCGATGATAATTATTGAAACAACAATAATATAAACTATCAACGCAACAATTATTGAATCAATAAAATAAAATATTGAACGAAAGAATTATCGTAATAATTATTGAGTAGTGCCTTCTTACGTAAGAATCAATAATTCCAAAATATCTTTGTAAATACCGCAGTACTACTAAGGCAAACCCACAGCAGACATCGTATTTTAACCACACGTATTCCAATAGTATTAACGGTAACAATTACACCATTATTTATAAAACTCAAACTTTGTAGTTTTCTTCATCCGACATTTATTCTGTTATGGGGCCCACAATTGACTGCGCCGTCGTACAGATATTCCTGACAAAAAGAATATTCCACGACCAAACGAATATTCTCCGACAGAATGAATATTTTATAACCACTTGCTTATTTTGCAAAATTTGCACATTTCACCCATAACCAAAGCATTATATCAAATTAACACCTTATTAATTTAGAATAATGAATAGAGGAAAAATTCAATTTTATTTATAATAAGTTGGGGTCTTACAACCTCCCCTCCTTATAAAATTTCGTCCTCGAAATTGACGTACGTACCTGGTGTTTCGAATAGGTGAGGGTACCTCGCTTTCATTTTTGATTCCAACTCCCAGGTCATTTCTTCAATAGCATGGTTTCTCCACAAAACCTTAACTTGTGGTATAACCTTGGTGCATAGGACATGCTCTTTCCTATCCAAGATCTTAATAGTTACCTCCTCGTATGTTAAATCTTCTCCTATCTCGTCTGGTTCTAACTCAATAATGTGGTTTGGGTCTTTCACATATTTACAAAGCATAGATATATGAAAAATATTATGAACATGAGACATGCTTGGAGGTAATGCGAGTCTATAGGCCACATTTCCTATTCGGTCAAGAATCTCAAATGGACCAACAAATCTTGGATTGAACTTTCCTCTCTTCCCAAATCTTGTAACTCCCTTCCATGGAGCAACACGTAACAGTACATGATCTCCAATATTAAATTCCACGTCCTTTCGATGAAGATCAGCATAACTCTTTTATCAATCTTGTGAGGTTTGAATACATTGGCGAATCATTCGATTCTTTTCTGTAGTCATGCGTACTAATTCTGGTCCCAACAACGTTGCTTCTCCTACCTCATCCCAGCATACTGGACAACGACACTTTCGTCCATACAACGCCTCGAATGGAGCCATGCCTATACTTGCTTGATAACTGTTGTTGTAGGAGAACTCCACCAGTGGCAAGTACTTATCCCAACTTCCTTTGAAATCTAGGACACAGAGTGTTAATAGATCTTCAAGGGTTTGAATAGTCCTTTTCGATTTCCCGTCCGTTTAGGATGGTATGCCGAACTTAATCGTAAGTCCGTGCCCATAGCTTTCTGCAAGCTAACCCAAAATCGTGAAGTGAATCTTGGGTCACGATCCTAAACTATGGATACTGGCATGCCATGCAATCTCACAATCTCATTCATGTACATACGAGCAAGACGTTCAAGGGAATAAGTTTTTCGTATAAGTAAGAAATGAGCAGACTTGGTTAATCTATCAACAATAACCCAAATCGCATCTATGCCTTGAGAAACTTTGGGAAGACCTGTAACGAAATCCATGGTAATGTGTTCCTACTTCCATTTCAGAATCTCAAGTGGTTGCAATGGACCCTTTGGAACTTGATGCTCTGCCTTTACACGTTGAAAAGTTAAACACCTCGAGATAAACTCCGCGATCTCTATCTTCATATTGTTCCACCAAAATGTGTGTCGAATATCATGATACATTTTGGTACTCCCAGGATGGATTGCAAACGGTGTGTTGTGTGCCTCCATCATGATTCTATGCTTCAAGTCAGAGTCGTTAGGAACGCAAAGTCTAGAGTTGACTCTAAGTATTCATTCTTCATCGATTCTTGCTTCCGGTATAGCACCTTCTTGCACTTTCTTCTTCATACCCATCAGCCCCAGGTTCGTAGCTTGAGCAGCTTTAACTTTATCGATTAAAGTCGGTTCTACTCGTATATTCACCATCATCATGTGGGTCCCTGGAGTCTTTAATTCTATCTCCATCCTTTGTAAGTCATATAAAATGAGCCTTTGCATTGACAATACCGCACTCGTACTCGCATATGATCTTCTACTCAATGCGTTAGCTACTACGTTTACTTTTCCAGGATGATATTGAATAGTGTGATCGTAATCTTTCAACAACTCAAGCCAACGTCGTTGCCGCATGTTGAGTTCTTTTTGGGTGAAGAAATATTTGAGGCTTTTATGATCCGTATAGATCTCCACTTTCTCCCCATACAGGTAGTGTCTCCAGATTTTCAACGCGAAAACGACTGCTGCCAACTCTAGATCATGAGTAGGATAATTCTTCTCATATTCTTTGAGTTGTCACGAGGCATAGGCTATGACTTTCCCATGTTGCATGAGAACACATCCGAACCCTTTGCCTGAAGCATTGCTGTAGATAACAAATCCATCCGAACCAGATGGTATTGCCAGAACAGGTGCCGAAATGAGTCTCCTCTTGAGCTCTTGGAAACTCTTCTTGCATTCTTCGCTCTATACGAATTTTGTATCTTTCCGAGTCAGCTGAGTTAACAGAGTAGCGATTCGAGAAAATCCTTCCACGAATCTCCGATAATAACCAAATAAGCCCGAAAGTCACGACTTGATCCACCGACTTTCTATTGTTCTAACTTTGTATTGCTTCAATCTTCGCGGTCAACAGATACTCCATGTTTTGACACCACGTGCCCAAGGAATGCTACTTCCTCAAGCCAGAACTCGGATTTCTTCAGCTTGGCATAAAGCTTGTTTTCATGAAGCCTTTCTAGTATCAGCTTCAAATGGTGCTCATGATCTTCACGGCTTTTGGAATAGATGAGGATGTCATCAATAAAGACAACAACGAACTGATCCAAGTATTCCTTGAATACATGGTTCATCATATCCATGAAAGCAGCAGGAGCATTAGTCAATCCAAAAGACATGACTAAGAATTCATAATGCCCGTATTGAGTTCTGAAGGCAGTCTTTGGAATATCCTCAGTTTTAATCTTCAGTTGATGATATCCAGAGTGAAGGCCGATCTTTGAAAAGAATTGTGCTCCTTGTAACTGGTCAAACATGTCATCAATGCGAGGTAGCGGATACCTATTCTTGATGGTGACATGGTTCAATTCTCGGTAGTCAATACAAAGTCACATGCTCCTGTCTTTCTTCTTTACGAATAAAACAGGAGCACCCCAAGGAGATGTACTAGGACGAATGAAACCGATGTCTAATAACTCCTGTAGTTGGACTTTTAACTCCTGAAGTTCAATAGGAGCCATTCGATATGGGGTTTTAGAAATGGGTTTTGTACCCGGTTCAAGGTCAATAAAGAATTCAACATCACGTTCTGGGGGTAGACCAGGAAGTTCTTCAGGAAATACATCAGGAAATTTTCTAACCACAGAAATATTATTCAAATCTGACTTGTCTTTATTCAAATCCATAACATGGGCTAAGAAAGCTTAACATCCGTTTTTCAATAAACGAATAGCTTTGTGGCTTGATATGACAGTGACTGATTTTAGTGGTTTAATTGCTTGAATTCGCATAACAGATTGGTTAGGAATATGAAAACTAACAACCTTATGAAAATAATCAATTTTGGCATGATGAGTGGTTAACCAATCAATTCCTAAAATCACATCAAAAGCAAGTATCTTTAAAGAGATAAGATCAACAGGTAATGTGATAGTGTCAACTTGGATCAAGCAAGATTTATAAATTGTAGATGTAACGAAGGTTTCACCCAACGGAGTTTCAACAGATAAATCAAAGTCTAATTTTTCCAGAGTCAAGTTTAAATGTTGAGCACAAGCAGGAGAGATAAAAGAATGGGTAGAATCGGTATCTAGTAAGGTATAAACTTCGCAAGAATTTAAGATTAGGTTACCCGTGATCACCTCATTTGGGTTCTTCATGTTTTGGCCAGTCACGACAAACGCTCTTCTAGGAACCGCTGATTTCGACTTATCCGGGACAGCCTTTGGAGTCACCATCCCCCCTGAACATAGTTTTTCTATAGAACACTCTCGGGCTATATGAACCTCCTTTCCACAGTTATAACATACCTTGGATTGTTGTGGGCAGTTTGGGCTGATATGTCCCTCTTTCCTGCATTTGTAACACACAACCAGTGGTCGTTCTCCTCCCCTAGCAACAATTGATCTTTGGTGTTGTCACGATGTCTTCCCGTCATTGTTGAATCTCCTCTTTTGAAATTTCCACTAGACTCACCTCTTCTATTATCATGGCCACGATTACCACCCGAGTGGTTCTTACCTTTGTCCGTATTCTTCCCTCCTCATTTGGTTATCATCGATCCGATGATCACTTATCACCGCAGATGACCTTGGTTGTGATCCCTCGGTTGAGTATACTCATTATCTCACTCTAATAATTGAGCCCTGTTGACAACATCTAAATACAGAGAAAATTTATGAGAGATAAGGTAATGACGAAACTTGGGTTTTAGACCTCTCAGAAACATCTGCGTCATACGTTCCTCATTCTCTACCAAATGAGGTGCAAACCTGGATAACTCCGCGAACTTCACCTCGTCTTTGAGACAATCGCCATGTTGTTCTGCTCGATCTAATAAACTCTACCTCCTTCATATGACGAATACTTTCAGGAAAGTACTTGTCATTGAACAGTTTCTGAAATCTTTCCCAAGACATGATGAGTGCGGCTGGCTGGGTACGCTTCACGGATTTTCACCAGTAATCTGCCTCTCCATGGAACATAAAGGTGGCGAATGGAACCTTATGTTCCTCCGTGCATCCCAAGACATCGAATATCTTGGTAATTTGCTTGACCCATGTTTTCGCGCTTTAATCGGATCGGGCTTTCCCCGAAAATCTGTGGTCCCAACTCCTTGAATCGCTTGGGTTGTGATAGTAATCCAGCGTTGCCATCACTTCCACCCGTATTTTGTACACGAGTCTACCTCGTCTGATTTTGCATGAACTGTAAAAAGCTCCTAAACATTCCATCATTCTTCGTTTGCTCGGTAGTGTTGTTTACAGGAGGAATATTGTCTTCTGTTGCACGCTCTCTCTGGTTTGTGACTAAAGGTTGTTCTACAGTCTCATACACTCCATTGTTAACGCTCTCGTGACCATTCTTAAATCATCGCCATAAAACAAGGGTTAATTAAATAAATTAACATATCACATAATATCCCTATATTACGACCCATGCCAACAAATAAGCTTAGATAGGACACACTAGCGAAGGATTTACTCATCTCTCCCTCTTAGTTCTATTCCCCAATCTCCGCCAGAGACCATATCCCTAAGCTTTGATATTAACCGCGACGCCCCAAAAATAGGTATACAACACCCATTCTGAGTCGTCAAATACATGGTACATAAAGCAAACTACAACTTTAATAATACAATTGTCGTGCAAAATACGACAACACATACTGTGAGTTTAAATACAAATATTGTTTTTTAGATAATATCAGCACTCAAATAAGTCCTCATTATAATTATTCATACACTATTTTATAGAAATAGTGAGGACTACTAAAATATCTTTCTAGAACCATCACTCCATACCCTGATTCGATCCTGCTATGTTCTCACCTCCTGAGAAGAAAAATGGAACAAAAAAGGAAAAGGGTGAGCTCAACTAGCCCAGTAAAGAATATTATGACTAAGATAATATACAACAAATTATCATTAGTCTCCAACAGGGAAAAATCTGATAGAATATAATAGACAACAAGTTTAAGATCAACAAAAGCAGCGGAAACAGCAATCCATTAGAAGAGTTACGTAGAGAATGAATTCTATTATCTTCTAAGATTTAAAAGTCCATCATTAACAGTGTTAAACTGATAAAATACAATAAACATCAAGTTTAACTACAGCGGGACAAGCAATCCATTAGAAGAGTCAAGTAGAACATGATATCTACTATCTTCTATGATTTAAAAAGTTTTTCATCAATTTTATCGCTGAGACTAAGCTTAATAAATAAACCACATCATCGAATCATGCCTGCACTACGGGCCAAGGATATTGTGACGCCCCCAAATTCAGGTACTTGAAACCCGAATTCAGTGCTTCACGATACCATTTCTTTGAGCGGAATAATAATAATAATATTGTCATAAATATAAAATTTAATTTACATATCAGATTTGTCTAAATCCCAGGTACGCGGCCTTCAAAACATTTCATTACATGATAGATAATAAATATCATTATCTTATTTGAGTCTAGCTATTACATAAGATAACACAAACTTATACTGTCAGCTTCCATTTCCCTTTGTTCTTGGCAAAGCCCTCTGGCTGATCATACTTAACTGAAAACATTTAAATTAAGCAAGAATGAGCATTTGAGTGCCCAACAAGTGATAATAAACAATAAACATTAGCTGAAAGGATTAAATGTTTTCTTTGAATGACACTTCTACAACGAAACAATAGTTGTGAAGTAAACTGAAGCAACACTAAACAACATAACAATTCTATTTCAAATTTTTGAAACTACGTACTGACTATAAATGAAGATCAGTTGACAGACTATGAACATTGTTTTTCATTTTCGCTAAGGTTTAGCAGAACTTCATCCGCAAACCGTTATAGCTTACGGGCACGAGGGTGATCTGCCCAATATGCCCTGCATTGATCAATACTACATACAAGAATGATATTTTTGTTCAACACATCCGCCTTAGGCGCATAAAAGTTTCCCAGATTCGGGATGTTCATACTTAGTCGGGAATCTGAACCAAAACAATTCGGTTGGATACAATAAAGTTCTATCACATTCAATGATATTTTTAAATCTGTGTCTAGCCGAGTCAAATAGCTTAGACGACCTTTAATATATACATACCAGAAATCAATAGGCATGTATTAACATGTGACTAAATACAATGATTATCCAAGTGGGGACACTTGTATAACCATATTTAGAGATTAACGAACATAAAGTGAATGAATAAAGTTCGAGAACTTGCATGAATACGAATGATTGGATACATAGTCGATAACAATAGAGTGAATAATCTGGCACAACGATAATATAATTCTGAAACTTTCTTACTCATGTCCATTGCATAAAGTAAATGCAAGGGTAGGATACTTGCACAACGTAAAGGATAGTTCAGATACTTGCTCAATAATAATTGGAGTAAGTTTAGGAAACTTGCCTTGTCTGCTGCTTACAGTACGCAACTTAGTTTTATCTTTTATACCGTCCTATCATTAATAAGATCATTCTATCGATTAGAATAACATATCATCACACAGTACTGCTATTTGCAGTCAGCACATAACCTAAACACATTGTCACATAGATTTAACAGTCATCGAATCACAAACAAACACTTATCAAGTTAAACTATCTCGGCCTGGATCAGTTTCTGAAATATTTTGGTGTACCGATGACTTTACCGGGTAATTATAGAGTCTAAGACTCTATACCAAAGTTCAATATAACTTAAACATCGGTTAAATTATTTTTAATTGACTTATAATAATTTTAAAACAATTATTATAATTTATCATGATTTCTCAAACACAGGAATCATTATTAAATGATTTAAATATTAAATAATTCTATCATCATTAATATTTAAATAATATTAAACCATTGCTAAAATATCAAAGTTATTTTAATAACTCAAAATATTATTAAAGTACTAATATTACCCTTAAAATCATTTTTAAATAATTATCATTAATACTTAAATAATAATGCACTATTTACTTTGAAATATTAAAAGTCATTAATTATAACTTAAAATATTTTTAATTTATTTATATCCTTTTTAAATGATTTTTAAATTAATAAACCATTTTTAAACTATTTATTTAATATAATTATTAAATAAATCAAACATCATTTAATATTAAATAATTAATGAATTTTACCTGTAAATATTGAAAGTTATATTTTATAACTTAAAATATTTTTAAACACCTTAGTTTTGTTTAAAATGATTTTTATAATATTAAAATTATTTTTACTAATTTATTTAATATAATTATTAAATATATCTAATATCATTAATATTAAAATATTAATATTTTTCATGAAAAAATATCAAAAGTTATATTTTATAACTTAAAATATTTTTATAACCTTTAAATCATTTTTATATAATTTTTAAATCATTAATTCTATTTTTCATAATTTATTTAATATATTTATTTAATTAATTAATTATCATTATTATTAATTTATCAATGAAATTCATCACAAAATATTAAAAGTCATTAAAAAACTTAAAATATTTTCTTATACCATAATATAATTTTAAATGATTTTTCAAGTATTAAAATCATTTTTAAATAATTTATTTATTATAACAATTAAATAAATTAAATACCTTTAATATTTTAAAGATATTAAATATTTATGAAATATATTCAAAAATATTAAAAACTAATTTTTAGGCTTTAAAATAATTTTTAGTAATTTATTATGTATTTTTAATAATTTAAAACTAATTTTCTCTAATTATTTAAATAAAATAATTAATTTTCAAAATTAATCGTCATTAAAGGGCCTATAGCTGACCAAACCGTCGCTATAGGTGTTCTTTGAGTCGTTTTGCCCCTGCTGTAACATTCATGGCCATCATACTAAGGTACTTAGTTTGACCACAATTTAATCTATGATCCTAATGTTTTCTCAGGCGATAATGTGATTTACCCCAAATCCGTATCTTCTAACCCGACAGAGATGGTGCTATATACTGAGACTCATAACTCGTACATTCATTCTATTGAAACGACATCAAAATGTGTGTATCAACGACATTCTTATTACATTAATAATATTACATCCCGTTCCCAAGTTCTAAAACCATTACATTCTTTGCTCATTATTCTATAATATATACAACTTACTAATTTATTACAAGGTAAACTAATCGTTCAGCTTCGTCTTACCTCTATCCTTGTTAGATCCCTCGGTTCGTTCGGTCCTAGCTGCATTCATATGGTTCAAGAAAGAGTGAGAATAACAAGCTCAGCAAGTACAACAATTTCTTTTAAACAACATGCTTGAAACATAGGAATCGTATATCTTCAATAACTGGATAATAACTATGAAGTACTATCAATAATTCAAAATAGCATTTCTTTTC
Source organism: Panax ginseng (assembly GCA_020205605.1). NCBI lineage: Eukaryota > Viridiplantae > Streptophyta > Magnoliopsida > Apiales > Araliaceae > Panax > Panax ginseng. Next base: position 121,848,707 of record CM035132.1, on the reverse strand, counting down.
CTTTAAAATGTTTTACAATAACAATATTCAGTAAAACATCCACTCTGGCTCAAGACCATGAGCATTTCATATTTTCTTTGAAAAAGACAACCCGACACTAAGTCCGTAGAAGTCCGATATATCTTACGAGCACTTCGGGTGATCACCCATAGTACTTTATATGTTGATCAACACTACATCCTCGTTAAATGTATGTACGTTTAAGTTTTGGCAACTCAAGCGTGCCCATCGAATAATCGATGAAAAATATATTTGTTTATTCATACTCAAAGCTTACCTTGAATTCGCATCAAAACAATCATGTAGGATAAATAAGTATCAATTCTATATTGAAAGACTTGTAAATAAATCAATCAACTTTTCAAGATTAGTCTAGCTGAGATAAAACTGGCATCGACCCTTTAGTAAAACACTTCATGCATCTCATAACATGAATCACCGAAAACTTGGCTAACACGTAGGTTAGACAAGCGCTTAAGAAAAACTTGCCTTCAACGTACGCTACAAAAAAAAATAACTTTTCCTTCCAAATTTTTACTATTCTCTACAATACATAACCACATAACATACCACATTAGGTCATGAATGAACATACATGGTTCCTAATGAATCTTACCCTTCTTCTCAATCTAATCATATATTAGATTTGTTACTATTGGTTCCGGCTTGCCATTATATTTTACATTATTCTTACCAACTTCATTCTCTTCTATGTCTTACGTGGATTTACTTCATTAATAGAACTCGTTTCGAGTAAATCATCCTTCCTCACGGCTTACTAACATTCCTACGTTATTCGAAACTCGATCGTCATTTGCTAAGTACACTTTATTGCATTCCGTTTACGTTTACATAATATTTAACAACATTTAGTTATAACTCTCAACGTTATAGTCATTATCATTATTGAATACAGTTCACGTTCCTTATACCTTACGTTCGTCGTTTAACTACTCATTAAACAACATTAAATTCCTAAAGTCATCACTATAACAGTGATTTAGGAAGTGTCTTATCATGTTCATTAAGTAATTATATAACCCATACTGGTATTGCAAACCATTGGATTCATAATTAACTTGGTCAACAAATTTCTACAGCCGGCTTAGCACGTTACGTTGTTCTCATTACGTTCATCTTCAATTGATTATTAACCTTTAATCATCATACATTAAGTGTCTAACAATGCTTTAACAATGTTATATTTACACCTTATTTCATTACTAATGAGTTATCTTTCATTCTATACTTGTAAACATTCTTGTTTGTCGAAACCCTAGGACTGGCTCCACGGCGCCACACTTAGCTCTCAGATCCGTGGCACATGCACAAGAAGTTAGCGATGATGCCTGACACCTTTATTCTGAAGATCACAAGGCCACCCATTTGGCCTTGGGTTGGCGCCGAGGCACTAACTCTGTGCCTCAGCTAATTTGCAAAATTTAAAAATTTTACGAAACTCCCGGACTCATAACTTCTTCGTTATAAGTCCGAATTGGCTCGTTCAAAAGCCTACGGTTCACAAATTACATACTCTACACGTTCATGCAAGAATTTTATCTCTTTGACTTCATTTGCTAAAAATTCACCTATTAGTCCATTTTAACAAAAACGATAAACGTTCGTGAACGTTCAACGCTCGTTTCTTCGTTCTAAGTCGGAATCCGGTCATTTTTGAGTCCGCAACTCTATAATGCCAAATATGACTTGTCTCCATTGAAAACCAATGTTTCCAAGCTCAATATCAAAATTCGACTTCCATTCCAAGAATTCACGAATTCGACGATTATCGTCCAAACTCGTAAATTTCGCCTTAACTTCATTTCTTAATATTTGTTCTTCACTTTAAATGGATTCAATCCATCATATTAACATCTTGACATACATACTTCATTAACTTATAAACATGATAAGTTATTACTTGTTCTTTGTTAGTTTATAACTTATAAAAGTATAAACTACTTATAAATTCTTTTCTCATGACTTATTATAGATTAAGTCTTTTAACCACCATTCTTACTCCTTATTATCATACCATATTATTAAAGTACACATATGAGTAGTTCATATAAACTCTTTTTAAATTCATAACTTAATTAAGTTTGAATTACTTATTCATGACTTATACGGCTTAAATCCATTGATTAATCATTCTTATCATTCCTTAACATACATGTTCTACCACTACCCCCTTCTCTAACAATTGAAGAGAAAGAAATTATGGTTTAAGTTCTTACCTATGAAGATCACTTGCTTAATATTTAATCTCCTTCTTGCTCCTTGATTTATCAAAGGCTAACTTGTTTCTAGCTTTTGTAGCTTTTTCTCTCTAACCAATAAGTTGCTTAACTTGAGAGGAGTTGAGAGAAATTTATCAACCAACAAATGAAGTGAGGCTTCTCTATTTATAGGCAATCCTAAGTTAGGGCATTATGGACATTTAGGCCATCCCACCTCCTTAATCACCTCCTTACTATTCATTACCTAGCTATTAAGTAAACTTGGCCATTAAGTCTACTTGATCATCACATTTACTTAGCCATTAAGTATACTTGCTAGTCACATAACTTAGCCTTTAAGTTTACTTGTTAATCACCTAGCTTATCCTTTGCTTGTTGATCACAACTTTTACTTGTTCACCACACATAAACACTTTACTTGCTTATCACATTAATTACTTGCTCATTACTTTGGATCACCCATGGGTGTAAACCATCCAATAACCCATAAGTTCATACTTTAGGCTTTTAGCTTAACTTATACTTGGGTTTGCATTAACAATTCTTTGGGCTTTACCATTAGCTTGCATTGGGCTTACACATTAATTCCTATTGGACTTACCCATTTCTACACTTGGGCCTTATCAATTCTCATTGGACTTTACAATGTTCTACACAATCCTATAAATTAAATTCATTTAACTTAAAGCCTTATAACGTATAATTTGCGTATTCATCTCGTATTCCCACTCGTATACTTATTCATATACGACATACTATACTTCATTCATACTCGTATAACACCTCGTATCATACTCATATTCATTACTTCGTACAATACCTACGTATTATACAATCATTACTTTAATTCATTACACACATTAAAATTCCTTCTCGAAATTCACTTTCCTTAATCGTTAGGTTTTAAGTCCGCAGGCGAAAAACTGCGTTTGCCATAATTAAATATTATTGGATATTCTATCTCACCTCGATATTCTATCATTACGTATTTCTCGAAAATTCAAAAATAATTCCCGAACAGAAATGCGTGAATAGTGTTTTTCAAAAAATTTCTCGGGAAACTTTTATTTTCGTCTTGAAAATTCAAACACTTTAATTCTACCACGTAGCCAAAATACTACGGCATTCCGATATGTCTAGGTTATAGAACGACCTTCGAATAGCTTACTCCCATAATTAATTAATTAAATTCATTTAATCCACATAATTAAATAAAAAAAATTAATTCTCAAAAATTCAAATTTTTCTGGGGCGTTACACTCTTCCCCCCTTATAAGGATTCTGTCCCCAGAATCACGCTAATAATACATACACCATTGAGGAAACATTTTTCTTTATTTTAATCTCAAGTTCCCACTTTGCTTCTTCAGCATTGTGGTTCCTCACATTTACCTTCACGAAGGTATTATCTTAATTCACATAACTGGCCACTTCCTATCAATAATATGAGTTGGAAGTTAAACACTTATTAACACATTACGTTACTACCCTTTCATTAGTTTTTAACTTAGAATTATTTGGAACTCAAATTCCTCCTTCAAAACAAGATTATACTTGATCTTCTCTTCATCTTGCATCCTCTTCTTCATTCACTTGCAATCCTCATTACCTAGTTATACTTAATTAACGCTTTCCATTATCATGGATTGAGTCTACGTTGTGGATAACATTTCTACCACTTCATTTTGTAATTTAACTTCTAACTTCATTCCTGCCATTTCCGTTAATAACTTATTTTGAGTCGCTAACATTGATAGCTTTTCCCTACCATTCGTATTTAATGCGTCGGCTACTACACTTTCCTTCCTTGTATGATATAAAATATCACAATCCTTCTTTACCGCATATTACACTCCTTCTGTGTGAAGATATATTTCAGACTCTTGGAGTCCGTGTATATCTCACACTTCTCCCCGTATAAATACTATCTTCAAATTTTTAATTCAAAAACTACAACTGCCAATTATAGATCATAAGTAGGATAGACCTTCTTATAATCCATTAACTGGCGTGATGCATACCTAATGACTTTGCCATGCTACATAAGCACGCAATCTTGTCATCTATGCGAAACATCGAGATAAACTACAAAATTCCCCATATCATCTGATAGAGACAATACAGGTACCTCACTTAACTTTCCTTTTTAGTTCCTGAAAACTATATTTTTTTTCTCACTTCCCATTTCGACAATACCAACCTGTGACACTAATGGTACTTTTAATCATAACACCTCATAAGGGTACCTATCAATTTACTCCTGACTTGCTCAAATTTCTCTCTACTTAAAAAAAATCTAGCTTCCGTACATTAGTCCACCCAATCGACATAACCGTAAACTTGTCATAACTATAACGAGTTCTCGAATGTCATCTTAGGTACCTCCTCCTTCTTCCTTATTTTCAACCGACTATACCCCTACACGCAATCTATCTTAGAAAAATTCTTTTCCTCTTCAATCGATCAAATAGATCATCGATCCCGGGCATGGATATTCAGTCTTAACCGCTAACTTACTCCTATTACGACAATCGATACACAACCGTAACTACTCATCCTCTTCCTTAACATCCTCCTAACTTGCTTTATTGTTAGACAACAAGAGCGTCACGGTATTTTATTACCATAAAATATTACCTTGGGTTACTTAGAAAACCGAAGATCCATTCTTTTATTCTAACAATTTATTAAAGTTCTATAGTTAATCAACTCATTCATACCGAGAATTACTTCAAATTCTCTCAACTTTATCGGTACTTATCTACCAATACTTTCTTACATTCCTTATTCATGAAGCCATTTCCACGAATATAATCAACGAAAGTTATTCCCTCCTCCTTTACCGTAATGTTTAAAGGTACTTATAATCCCTTTCAGATAGACTCCTAGATGAGTCTTTCCACATGTCTTACACACTTCAATCTTACGCTTAGGATCCCCTTGTCCCTCTCCAGTATTCTCGGGGTTAAAATTCTTTATTTTTGGCATGATACCACTACCACTGGCATTCTCTGCCTTAGTTCCTCCCTCTCCCTTGCTCTTATTCTTCCTTTCTTTGTGGTATTGAGTCAACGCCTCACTACCACCCTTGGCTATAATCACCTTCTCCAGAATGGTCCCAAAGAAAACACTCTGGAACATAGAAATCCTACTATAGAGCCAGGGTTTTAGGCCCTTCTCAAACATACAAGCCTTCTTCTTCTCAGTGTCCACTTGATGTGGAGCAAACCTTGCCAATTCATTGAATCTGGACGTGTACTGGGGAACCGTCATGTCCCTTTGCTTAAGTTCTAAGAAATTAACCTCCTACCTCCCCTGCATGCTTGTAGGGAAATAATTCTCGAAGAAAACCTTCTTGAATTGTTCCCACATTACCGCATCTGTTCTAGCCCCACCCTGGTGAGCCTCCCACCAAAAGTTGGCTTCCCCTTTTATCATGTAGGTCGCAAAAAAAGTCTTCTACGTCTTACCTACGTTTGTAATAACAAATGCCTTCTCTATTTCCTTTACCCATGTCTGGGCTTCTAATGGGTCCGTTGTTCCTTTGAACTCCGGTGGACCTACAATTTAAAATTCTTTAAAGGTAGTCGTTCTGGCTAACCTAGGTTCCGCAGGTACTCTACCCCCGATTTAGTTAAATGCAGCCGTTAATAAATTAACAAACTCTTGCATAGGGTTAATTTAACCCCCCCCCATTGATTATCATTACTTGATTCCGCTTCCAGATTACGTTATCTTCTCCTTGACGACATTTTCTGATTAAATAGAATTTCATTATTATCTATTTACTTATTTCGTTATTATTCGCCATATAACAACTCATGCCATAACAAAGCTTATTAAATGAAAACTTCATTATATTCATATGCTTCTTCATAGTTTGAAAATATTTACAATTTTCTCCCATAGCCCAAGGCTATTGCATTTCTATCCTGCAATTGAACTTCTCAAAAGTTGGGATTTACAAAAAGACTACCCTGTTTATACAAAAGAGGGTTTTACGTCACTACACACATATTTATAACTCTAGATTTCTAATAATGCATAACAACATCCTCGTGTTTCTCATTCGCAATCTTCGCTACATTATCCCGACTAATAGTATATCGAGTTTGCCCTGACTCCATGGGATGACAAGCAACTTTCAGCTTGAAATCCATATGAGCACTCTCATGGATGTAAGACATCCGTGCTATCTTCTGGTCTCTCTTAATCAGTTTCTTACAAAGCTTATCGGCCTCTTCTTTATAGTCCCTAGCCTGCTCTATCATAAGCACTCGCTCATCATGTTCTAACTCAAAATCTACAGAGACACCTTAGCTTCATGGAGATAATTAATCTCTTTACTCGATTCTCGCATAACCTGTACTTTCGGCCAGCACATTCTGTCAAGCACCGCCAGATACAATGATCTCATTACATCTGGAGGTATTGACTCTAGTGTAGGTACCACCGTATTAACCGATGTTACCTCCATTTCCTCCTCCTCATAGACCATCATATCCATATATGACGCTTATATCCATATCTCCCTGAGTAGTCCTCCTCGTAAAAGTACTCCACCGCCTTTGACTCCTCTAGAATCACTAATGGTACCTCCGCCATGGCTGGCATAGGTACAGGCTCTACTCTGTTCACAACTTCTTCGCTCACGGCGTGTATATCTCTATACTTCAAGCTATCGATCGACATCCTACAATAACACATAACATGTTGATTAGTACATAACACACCATAGTATAAGCACAAATCACATTTAATTTATTTAGGATTACTTTCCATCTTTTAAATATTTTGGTACCGAGTTTCCTCAATACCTTATTAACTCATTTGTCTGAAGTAAAGCTTGAGTTTACTTCCTTCGGACTTTTCTTCCTTAACGAGGTTATTAGCCCAAGGTTCTTCCCCCTTAAGTTTTATAACCTAATGCTTTGATACCAACCTCATGACGCCCCCAAATCCGTATCTTCCAACCCGATGATGGTGCTACACTACGGTACTCATAATCTGATATTCATTCTATGGAAACTACATCAAAATGTGTGTATCAACGACATTCTTATTACATTAATAATATTACATCCCGTTCCCAGGTTCTAAAACCATCACATTCTTTGTTCATTATTCTATAATATATACAACTTACTAATTTATTACAAGGTAAACTAATAGTTCAGCTTCGTCTTGCCTCTATCCTTGTTAGATCCCTCGGTTCGTTCGGTCCTAGCTGCATTCATATAGTTCAAGCAAGAGTGAGCATAACAAGCTCAGCAAGTACAACAATTTCTTTTAATCAACATGCTTGAAACATAGGAATCGTATATCTTCAATAACTGGATAATAGCTATGAAGTACTATCAATAATTCAAAATAGAATTTCTTTTCCTTTAAAATGTTTTACAATAACAATATTCAGTAAAACATCCACTCTGGCTCAAGACCATGAGAATTTCATATTTTCTTTGAAAAGGACAACCCGACACTAAGTCCGTAAGTCCGACATATCTTACGAGCACTTCTGGGTGATCAGCCCATAGTACTCTATGTTGATCAACACTACATCCTGTTAAACGTATGTACGTTTAAGTTCTGGCAACCTCGCGTGCCCATCAAATAATCGATGAAAAATACATTTGTTTATTCATACTCAGGCTTACCTTGAATCCGTACCAAACAATTGGCGTAGGATAACGTTATCAATTCTATATTGAAAGACTTGTAAATAAATCAATCAACTTTTCAAGATTAGTCTAGCTGAGATAAAACTGGCATCGACCCTTTAGTAAAACACTTCATGCATCTCATAACATGAATCACAGAAAACTTGGCTAACACGAAGGTTAGACAAACGTTTAAGAAAAACTTGCCTTCAACGTCTGCTACAATAAAAATAACTTTTCCTTTCAGTCTTTATGGTCTCTACAATACATAACCATATAACATACCACATTAGGTCATGAATGAACATACATGGTTCCTAATGAATCTTACCCTTCTTCTCAATCTAATCATATATTAGATTTGTTACTATCGTTCCTATTTGCTTTATTATATTTTACATTATTCTTACCAACTTCATTCTCTTCTATGTCTTACGTGGATTTACTTCATTAATAGAACTCGTTTCGAGTAAATCATCCTTCCTCACGGCTTACTAACATTCCTACGTTATTCGAAACTCGATCGTTATTTGTTAAGTACACTTTATTGCATTCCATTTACGTTTACGTAATATTTAACAACATTTAGTTATAACTCTCAACGTTATAGTCATTATCATTATTGAATACAGTTCACGTTCCCTATACTTTACATTCGTCGTTTAACTACTCATCAAATAACATTAAATTCCTAAAGTCATCACTATAAAAGTGATTTAGGAAAGGTCTTATCATGTTCATTAAGTAATTACATAACCCATACTGGTATTGCAACCATTGGATTCATAATCAACTTGGTCAAAAAATTTCTACAGCCGGCTTAGCACGTTATGTTGTTCTCATTACGCTCATCTTCAATTGATTATTAATCTTTAATCATCATACATTAAGTGTCTAACAATGCTTTAACAATGTTATATTTACACCTTAGTTCATTACTAATGAGTTATCTTTCATTCTATACTTGTAAACATTCTTGTCTGTCAAAACTGTAACGCCCCGAAATCCTGTCTATTTTCACATCCGGATTCCGTACGTCACGATCCCATCTTCTTCCAAACATACATCATTATATAGCTAAATATAACAATATACATCCTCAAATCCCAGGTTCTAAAACCTTAAAACCTCTTTCATTACAAATAATGATAATTACATTATTCTTTTCATCTTGTACAAGTGACTTTTATCCGTCACCAAGGATACATAAACGTTCATTAAACTATCCTATAGTTTAATTCTATCATTCTATATTACAAGTCTTTGCTTGATCATCACGCACATTCATATAATGAATGATACTTCTTCTGGATACCGATCAGCTTGATCTTTACGGGATCCTTAAGTACTTCTAACCTTGTTCACTGAAAATGTTTTTATTTAAAGCAAGTGTGAGCATTCAATTGCTCAGCAAGTCATAGCAGTTGAACAAACAACTTCAAGAATTTAAACATTCTTTTCAGACTTCAATAACCGAACAAAGGTTATGAAGCAGCTTGAATAATAGAAATAATCTCGATTCCTATCATTTTAAAACCTTAATCACATTCACTTTGAAATACTTTCATTCTCTACTTTCTTTCATACACATTCATGCGTCTCGCCGAATCAATAAAGCATGACTTAACAATAACGGTTCATGTATAAACAGAACATGCTCATATTGAACAGTTCAATCACAGAACAATTTATCTCATAGAAACACCGAAGTGTTCAAATTGTGGCACAAGGCCTCATACATTCTACCACCTTGCACAAATATCACACATTTGCACATAGACAGAACTTCTCAAGTTCAACATCTGAGAAGTTTTAGAAACTAGCATTCATTTAAAATATGAATGAAGTTAGGAAACTTGCCTTATGCATGCCTACATCTTATAGTTTACGCTGAACCGCTCATTCCAATTCCTACGTAGCACATAAGGAAATAACACATATACCAATTAGTCATATACTTGACTTCACGCATTAGTTTACTTAACTTTACTTCTTAGGGTTCGCGTTCTTACAAACTAAGTTTACGCGACCAACTTCCTTTAGCGGTTAACGGCTTCATGACATACGGAAATGTCTTACTCAATACATTCATCATCTTTGATGATTTACATTCTTATCTTCTTCTTATACTTTCCTAGGACTCAGCACACATCGTGTCTCTGCTAGTAGTCCATATGGTGCTCTGAGTGGTTTCCCACAAATAACCAACAAATAAGTTCCCGTCTCATCTCAACTGCCCATAACAGTGAGTTATATCGGTTACCAGTTTTGTATATACCTTCGCTCTCTGAAGGAATTGTTTAGCCCAGCTCCCATATGTCAACCATCAAAGGTTACGATTGTACTATAACCTAAATTCATCTTAACTTATCTGAACTATTAACTATAATGTTCGTTAAGTCAATTTATTATTCCTTATGGCTTTCTGACAAATAAATATCATACCTCAGGATTCATTCATCAATGTCTAAGTCATACAGTCTTTTGTATACTCAGGACGATCATTCAATATTCATTCTACGCATTTATAGCGTTAAGCATTTTACGTTACCTTATTCTTATCTTACAACGTCCGATTCATTTGACTCGAAACGTTATTCAAGTTATAAACATTAACTTGGCTTCTTTACGTTATACGTACTTGGTCTTTAATTCCGCTTCTTCATCGCTCACAGGTTTAATCATTGATCCTCATTACCTTACGATCAAACCATACACGGAGTGTAGGTTTTACCCGTTTAATATTCGCGTACACTTAACCTTCACGTCGGTTAAAGTATTTAACGCCTACATTTCATTCTAACATTCTCATCCGACTCACGTTCGACTTTCATTAATCTTATTACCGTTCACTACGGCTTTCTTGATAATTCATATCTTACTTACTACCTTCGTCAACATCTAAGTCATACAACCAATGTATACTTAGAACGTTCGCCCAACATGAATACGATTCACGAGGATCGTTTACGTATTCAACATTTACGTTTCTTGCCTCTTAATTCTCTTCAACCTTCATCCAAGGTTTTAATTACTTTCATTCATTACTCGTCACCTGAAACCCCATGTTCATTATTCTTTCTTAATGTCAAAGCCATACGGTTCGTTGTATGCTAAGACCGATCGTTCATCGCAACAACGTTGCGTTCACAGCATCTAAACGCTTTACATTCATCTCTCATGACCATGACATAACATCGAAATGTTATTCATTGCTTTCTAGTCGATCAACGCTTAGAGTTACCAAAGATAGTAATCCTCACGTTCGATTCTATCATGCGACTTACTACCGGGATATCGGCTTCAGAACCCGCATCTACGGTCTTTTAATATTGATTAATATTTCCGTTTAACCTTCATTAAAGGTTTAATACACTTGATTAAGTGTTACATTAATTGAACTATATGTTCTTATTTCTTTATTGCACATCCCCCAGAAATTGAGCAGTTAAAATCTCATTTCTGGCGTTGCTCTGCACTGGTGCCGAGGCGCCACTCTCAGTACTAAGACTCACGCTGCGGCGTGAGTTAGCAATACGTGACTCTCCAGTTTGGTGCTGTAGCGCCACCTTACAAGGCATGGCTGGCGCCGCGGCGCCAAGACCTTCTTCCCGAAAATTTTTCTAAGTCTTTGGTCGTTTTGAGACGCGTACTTCGAAATCTCATAACTTCTTCATTATAACTCAGAACGAGGTCGTTCCAAAGCCATTTTCTTCGTTATCTAATGTACTTCGATTACCCCTAGATAGAACTTCGTTCTAAATCTGTTAACATTCCTTTTGATTGGTTTAATCTTCACCCTTCGTTCATTTTAACATTTTTAACGTTCTTTGTTCGTTCGTCCGTAATTCGGTCATCCAAACTCGGAACTCATTCATTTTTGAGTCCATGACTCATGTTTTCTATGTTCTCTTACATTCTTATGAAACCCTACACGTTCGGGTTCATTTACTAACTTTCAAATTCTCGCTCGTATTTTACAAAATTTTTGCCATAACTTCGTTATAGCTCCATTTTAATCCGTTCTTCATGAATGTTTCTACCGTTCCTAACCAAGCAATAAGCATTTAACTTATAAGTGATGGTTTTAAACTTGTCCATCAACAATAATTATACTACGATGGTTTTAAATTTGTCCATCAACAACGTTCTTCGTGTTCTTCGCGTGTTCTTCGTGTTCTTCGTTCGTTCTAAATCCATTAACATGCCTTTTAATTGGCTTAATCTTCACCCTTCGTTCATTTTAACATTTTTAACATTCTTTGTTCGTTCATCCGTAATTCGGTCATCCGAACTCAGAACTCATTCGTTCTTGAGTCCATGACTAATGTTTTCTACGTTCTGTTACATTCTTATGAAACCCTACACGTTCGGGTTCATTTACTAACTTTCAAATTCTCGCAGATTTTATTTAAATTTTCGCCATAACTTCGTTATAGTCTCGCTTTTAATCCGCTTCTTCATGAACGCTTTCTACCGCTTCTAACTAAGCAATAAGCATCTAACTTATACGTTATGGTTTTAAACTTGTCCATCAACAACAATTATACTACGATGGTTTTAAATTTGTCCATCAACAACGTTCTTCGTGTTCTTCGCGTGTTCTTCGTTCGTTCTTCATTTTAATCAATATTTTGGATTATGATTTTACTTTTTCTTGGAATTTGATGTTATAGAACATCATTCCTTACTCACTTGACCTACTCATTCATAAGATTCATTCGGATCGCTCAAAATCCTTACGAATCTTATACTTCCTTAGGAAATTTATAAATTAAATTTCTAATTCTTATTTCTTCGTTTTCTCATGATTTCAACCATATGAAATCATTCTTTACTTCATCTACTACTGATCTTCGTTAATTTATGTTTTTAGAACATAATAAACTTAAAGAAAATGAGAAGGAACTAGGATTCGGATTACCGTTCATCCTTAAATTCCTTCCGTCGGACAAAGAGTGCAATCGAGCCAGCTTTTCATCTTCCTTTTCCTCTCTTCCCCCATCCGAAGTCTCTCTCTCTCAAAGTTGTTGGATTTTTCAAAATCCCAAAACAATGAAATGAGCTGTCTATTTAAAGAAAACCAAGGCTAGGGGCATTTTGGTCTTTTCACACCCTAACCTCCTTACTATTCATTACTTAGCTTGGTGGCTAAGTAGCCGCCCCACCTCCTCACTTAGCTTCCCTTGGAAGTTTCGTGCTTCCATCTTGCGGAATTCGTCCGACAGTATTAAAAACTGCGATTCTCGGAATCCAAATATTTTTGGATATTTCGTCTTTCCTTTACTGATTAAATATTACGTATTCTTCGGATTTCCGAAAAATTGAAAAACACTTTTTGACATTAAGCGTTTTCCTTCACGTTTTACCCTAATGTAGCTAAACGAGTGAAAAATACATAACAATACTTTTCGTCGTTTTTATTTTATTCGATTTCTGCACATTTTTCGAGAAAACTTTTTATCGGCTTACTTAACATTTCACGATATATTATCGTCAAATCTTTCGACGGAATGTCATTTTGACATACCAAACTCTCAGAAAGGCTTAGGTTATTCAAACCCTAACCCTTAGGGTTTCGTCGGGTGAATAGTGCCTATTTCGTCTTTTTCCCCAGAAATATTTTTGTTCTAGAAAAATTTTCATTTTCGCCTTGAAAATTCCTACTCTTTCGCCTAGCTCAGTAGCGTAATCCTCCCATTAATAATCATTCTAGGTTATAGAATCGATTACTAAACACATAAGATGTAATAATATTAATAAAATTCATTTTATTAATAACTAATTCTTTAACTCTTAAATTCTGGACAATCCAATTTTCCGGGTTGTCACATTCTTCCTCCCTTACAAAAATTCCGTCCTCAGAATTTCTTAAAACCAAACCCTTACTCGGGTTCTCACATTTTCCCTTTCTTCACAAAATTTCGTCCTCAAAATTTAACTTACTCATCTTCTCAACTTCTCTTCAAAGAAGTTCTTATCTTTCATACATTCCCTACCCTTCATAACTTAACAAAAATCATGAAATGAAAGGAATAACTAGGAATATAAAGATTCCTTTAAAACATTTCATTCTTTTGCTGAGGGGTCAAATCGACCATGAACTTATACTAGGGTATACAGCCTCTGCCATAAACCTTTATTACTTGGTAAGTTTACAATCACAAAGAAGGTAAACTACCTCTTCCATACGCAGGTGATCAACCTATCGTATAACCCCATTTCGGAGTATGTTTACCTCAGACTTAGATTCCGCACCAAAGCAATTTGGTTCGGCATAGCTCATCAAAGAAAGCTCGATTTTCTTTTAATCATAACATACCATTCGTCTTAGCCAAATCAAGTAGCTTAGACCATACCAATAAATTGGACATCAACTTGAATCATTTGTCTAGTCAACTTGCTTGACATCGACTACTTCTTTAAATTCTTTCACAATACATCAAAACATTCCATGACGTCATGATACCACACTTTAACTCTTAAATTCTAGACAATCCGATTTTTCGGGTTGTCACAGAAACCTTAGGACTGAAATATTGGCGCGCCACACTTAGTTTCTCAGATACTGTGCATGCACATGAAAGTTAGCAGTGATGCCTTCGACATCATTCGTTATTTACATCGCCAAGCTTACCACCCATTTGGCCTTGGTTTGTCAGCAATGGCAACGCCAACTCAGGCCTCAGCTAGTTTGCAAAATTTAAAAATTTTACGAAACTCCCGGACTCATAACTTCTTCGTTATAAGTCCGAATTGGCTCGTTCAAAAGGCTACGGTTCACAAATTATATACTCTACACGTTCATGTAAGAATTTTATCTATTTGATTTCATTTGCTAAAAATTCACCTATTAGTCCATTTTAACGAAAACGATAAACGTTCGTGAACGTTCAACGCTCATTTCTTCGTTCTAAGTCGGAATCCGGTCATTTTTGAGTCATCAACTCTATAATGCCAAATATTACTTGTCTCCATTGAAAACCAATGTTTCCAAGCTCAATATCAAAATTCAACTTCCATTCCGAGAATTTCACGAATTCGACGATTATCATCCAAACTCGTAAATTTCGCCTTAACTTCATTTCTTAAGATTTGTTCTTCGCTTTAAATGGATTCAATCCATCATATTAACATCTTGACATACATACTTCATTAACTTATAAACATGATAAGTTATTACTTGTTCTTTATGAGTTTATAACTTATAAAAGTATAAACTACTTATAACTTCCTTTCTCATGACTTATTATAGATTAAGTCTTTTAACCACCATTCTTACTCCTTATTATCATACCATATTATTAAAGTACACATATGAGTAGTTAATATAAACTCTTTAAGTTCTTACCTATGAAGATCACTTACTTAATCTTTAATCTCCTTCTTGCTCCTTGATTTATCAAAGGCTAACTTATTTCTAGTTTTTGTAGCTTTTTCTCTCTAACCAATAAGTTGCTTAACTTGAGAGGAGTTGGAAGAAATTTATCAACCAACAAATGAAGTGAGGCTTCTCTATTTATAGGCAATCCTAAGTTAGGGCATTATGGACATTTAGGCCATCCCACCTCCTTAATCACCTCCTTACTATTCATTACCTAGCTATTAAGTAAACTTGGCCATTAAGTCTACTAGATCATCACACTTACTTAGCCATTAAATATACTTGCTAGTCACATAAGTTAGCCTTTAAGTTTAATTGTTAATCACCTAGCTTATCCTTTGCTTGTTGATCACAACTTTTACTTGTTCACCACACATAAGCGCTTTACTTGCTTATCACATTAATTACTTGCTCATTACTTTGGATCACCCATGGGTTTAAACCATCCAATAACCCATAAGTTCATACTTTGGGCTTTTAGCTTAACTTATACTTGGGCTTGCATTAATAATTCTTTGGGCTTTACCATTAGCTTGCCTTGGGCTTACACATTAATTCCTATTGGACTTACCCATTTCTACACTTGGGCCTTATCAATTCTCATTGGACTTTACAATGTTCTACACAATCCTATAAATTAAATTCATTTAACTTAAAGCCTTATAACGTATAATTTGCGTATTCATCTCGTATTCCCACTCGTATACTTATTCATATAAGACATACTATGCTTCATTCATACTCGTATAACACCTCGTATCATACTCATATTCATTACTTCGTATAATACCTACGTATTATACAATCATTACTTTAATTTATTACACGCATTAAAATTCCTTCTCGAAATTCACTTTCCTTAATCGTTAGGTTTTAAGTCCGCAGGCGAAAAACTGCGTTTGCCATAACTGAAATATTATTGGATATTCTATCTCACCTCGATATTCTATCATTACGTATTTCTTGGAAATTCAAAAATAATTCCCGAGCAGAAATGCGTGAATAGCATTTTTTGGAAAAATTTCTCGAAAAACTTTTATTTTCGTTTTGAAAATTCAAACACTTTAATTCTACCACGTAGCCAAAATACTATGGCATTCCAATATGTCTAGGTCATAGAACGACCTTCGAATAGCTTACTCCCATAATTAATTAATTAAATTCATTATCTAGGATTATGCACTTAGGGCTAAAATGGGAATCTTAGTTTCTAAAAATGTGAATTAGGGTTTCCCAATTAATTTAGGTTTCCTAATCACTTAAGATTTATAAATTAGGCTTTATAATATACTAATCACCATAAGCTTGTTAAATTAATAATTAGGGTTTATAACTTAGCAATTAGGATTTTATTTTAGTAGTTAGGGTTTCTAAATATTAATTAGAGTTTACCTAATTAACATTAAACATAATAATGGTTATTACTTACATAACACATAACTTAACAAATCTTACAGTCATAGTTAACTTCTGTACTATAGTTTATCAATAATGCTAGGGTTTTGCACTTTTCATCATAACTGTTTCACAAATTACATTACACACATATCATGCTTTTTTATAGCATTGAAATATAAATAATATTATATTATTATTCTCATTCCTTATTCAAAATCCAGAATTAGGGTTTTGAATCCGTATTCTACATATCCTTTATATATACCTTTATTAATTAGGTTAAAATAAGTAACTTAACTAATATAATAAAATATATATCATAATAATCCTAATAATCATATCATATATACCATAATCACATTTTCATGGAAAATAAATAATAAATATTTTTATTACAAAATTAATTTATTATAAGAATATAACCTATAATGATCAATAATTCTTTAAAAGGAATTAATTATAATTATTCATGTAATAAATAATTTTATTTATCACATATATACATATAATTTACTTTGCACATTTCCCACTTTATATATATATATATATATATATATATATATATATATATATATATATTATTTGATCGTAAAATCTTCAGAATTTTTATCGAATTTCAAAATTTTGTTTCAAAGCATCTTCTCAAATTTTTAAGTTTAGTAAATTTTTTATAAAACAAATCGATAAATTTTAAAAATCAAACTTTGCCTCAACTTGAAAATTCATCTGACAAGGAATTAAATAGCTTTCAATGATTTGCCCTTTACATCATTCCTTGAGTCAGAATTGCCTCCCGATCTAACACTTTGAGCAAACAGAAAATTGAAAAGCTTTACTTATTCACTATTAGAAAAGTAAAAGTAACTGCTCAAAGAAACGTAGAAAACATCAACTTTACATTTCAATTATTCAGAAAGAAAGTTCATCTTCAAAATTTTATGATTTTTACATCTATTTCGTTAAAGCATTTGATTAGATTTTATTAGAAAATTCAAAAATCGTCGATCTTCAAAATTTTTAAGTTTTGTAAAAGATTTTGTTTAAATAGCTAACAAATTAGTCTTCTGCTTTTAGATCGATTTCATCGATAGATCGTGACCATCGAAAGTGATCCTTTGTTTCGTATTTCACCGATTTGTTTTTAAACAAAAATCTTTACAAAATCTAAGAAATTTTCAAGATTTCACCAATTTTCTGAATTTTTTTTTCCTCCTTTTTTGTAAACAAAATTTTTGGGGGTCAAAGGGTTATTTCGGATAAAATTTTGAGGTGGAAATGTACGGGATGGTGACTCATCCGAGAAGATGATCAACAAAGACCTTCCCAAGATCCACAGTGAGACTTTTACCACCAACCAAGAAGATGCCAGAGAGTCTTCAACATCGACAGTGATGGCCCACGCCATCATCTCACCTTTTTGCTTCCGTAAAGCAAAAGTCTTTTACTTTAGTAAATGTAAAAGTAAAAGTAAAAGAATAACTTTTTGCTTTTACTTGCTAAATGTTTTTAACTTAGTTAAATGTTTTTTACATTTACCCATGTAAAAGTAAATGTAAAATGTTTCTTATGTTTTACTTTTTACTTAAGTAAATTACTTTTACTCTAGTTAATGTAATAGTGATTCCTCAAGTGAATCAAATAGTAATTTACTTTTCGCTTTCATTTAAACAACTTGAAGTGTTTAGAGTTGTTTAGTGCTTAATTCAATGTAAAGCCTCGTAGCTTCTCTCTCTGTAAAGCTCTTCCGAGGTCCTCTCCCTCTCTCTTAGTTAGTTTGATTTAAGCTTTCACCGATCTTCTTAGTTATAGATAAAGACGAAGTCCTTAATACTTCGATCTTCCCTCTTAAACATTTAGTCTAGAATTAATGTAATCCTTCCTCAAATGTTTATAAATAAAAGAAAGAGATTACTTTACCAATTCACCGGCCATCTTCTTAATCTTTTCTTTTTTCTGCTTAAGTTTTTCTTTAAAACTTAATCGCCATCAAGTTATATGGTATCGTGAGCCACACTGGGCTGGTTCTTGATGCTATTCTGGTTTCAAGAATAAATAGTTTGATTTGTGGACTTAAATGTTTTTTCAAACTTTTATTTTTCTTGCTTCGCTTTTACAAGTCCCGACTCTTCGTCAGAAAACACCCAAGATCGCTTTAAGTCCCGATTAGTGCCTGCTTATAAGTCTCTGTAGTGGAGCAAAGAATGGCCAAAGGAATCTTTAGATCTACTTGCATGAAGTTTAAGGCAAGTAAGGCTTTCTAAGTAGACCTTCAAGAAAAGAATTTTGTTTAAACAGCTAACAAATTAGTCTTCTGCTTAGATCGATTTCAATTGATAGATCGTGACCAATCGAGTGATCCTTTGTTTCAGATTTCACCGATTTGTTTTAAACAAAATATTTTTTACAAAATCTTAGAAATTTTGAAGATTTCACCAATTTTCTTTAGAATTTTTTTTTTTCTTCCTTCTTTATAAACCAAATTTTGGGGGTGAAAGGGTTATTTCTGGATAAAAATTTTGAGGTGGAAATGTATGGGATGGTGACTCATCCGAGAAGATGATCAACAAGACCTTCCTAAGATCCACAGGAGACGGACTCACCAACGAAGAAGACGCCAGAGGAGTCTTCAACATCGATGTGTGATGGCCCGCCATCATCTCTTTTACTTTAGTAAAATGTAAAAGTAAAAGTAAAAGAATAACTTTTGCTTTTACTTAAGTTAAATCTTTTTAACTTAGTTAAATGTTTCTTACATTTACCCATGTAAAAGTAAATGTAAAATGTTTTTTACGTTTTACTTTTACTTAAGTAAATTACTTTTACTCTAGTTAATGTAATAGTGATTCCTGCGTGAATCAAATAGTAATTTACTTTTCAGTTTTCTATTTAAACAACTTGAAGTGTTTAGAGTTGTTTAGGCTTAATTCAATGTAAAGCCTCAGAGCTTCTCTCTCTAGAAAGCTCTTCCGAGGTCCTCTCCCTTCTCTCTTAGTTAGCCGGAGACGAAGCTTTCAGCTTCGATCTTCTTAGTTATAGATAAAGACGAAGTCCTTAATACTTCGATCTTCCCTCTTAAACATTTAGTCTAGGAATTAATGTAATCCCTTCCTCAAATGTTTATAAATAAAAGAAAGAGATTACTTTACCAATTCACCGGTCATCTTCTTAATCTTTTCTTTTTTCTGTTTAAGTTTTTCTTTTAAAAACTTAATCGCCACTGTTATATGGTATCAGAGCCACACGGTTGGTTCTTGATGCTATCGGTGGTTTCGAAGAATAAATAGTTTGATTTGTGGACTTAAATGTTTTTTCAAACTTTTATTTTTCTTGCTCTGCTTTTACAAGTCCCGACCTTCGTAGAAAACACCCAAGATCGCCTTTAAGTCCCGATTAGTGCTCGCTTGTAAGTCTCCGGTGTGGGAGCGTTGAATGGCCAAAGGGAATCTTTAGATCTACTTGCATGAGTTTAAGGCAAGTAAGGCTTTCTAAGTAGACCTTCAAGAAAAAGAATTTTTGTTTAAACAGTTAACAAATTAGTCTTCTGTTTAGATCGATTTCACTGATAGATCAGAACCAATCGAGTGATCCTTTGTTTCAGATTTCAGTCTGATTTGTTTTTAAACAAATTTTTTTTTTACAAAATCTTAGAAATTTTGAAGATTTTGACCAATTTTCGGTAGAATTTTTTTTCCTCCTTCTTTATAAACCAAATTTTTGGGGTGAAAGGGTTATTTCTGGATAAAAATTTTGAGGTGGAAATGTATGGGGATGGTGACTCATCCGAGAAGATGATCAACAAAGACCTTCCTAAGATCCACAGGAGAGGCGGACCAACCAACGAAGAAGACGCCAGAGAGAGTCTTCAACACCGAACAGTGATGACCCACGCCATCATCTCTTTTACTTTAGTAAAATGTAAAAGTAAAAGTAAAAGAATAACTTTTTCTTTTATTTAAGTTAAATGTTTTTAACATTTACCAATGTAAAAGTAAATGTAAAATGTTTCTTACGTTTTACTTTTACTTAAGTAAATTACTTTTACTCTAGTTAATGTAATAGTGATTCTTGCGTGAATCAAATAGTAATTTACTTTTCAGTTTTCTATTTAAAGAAACTCAAGTGTTAGAGTTTCTTTAGGCTTAGTTACAGCTTCAAAGGCTTAATTCAATGTAAAGCCTCAGAGCTTCTCTCTCTAGGAAGCTCTTCCGAGGTCCTCTCCCTTCTCTCTTAGTTAGCCGGAGACGAAGCTTTCAGCTTCGATCTTCTTAGTTAGAAGATGAAGACGAAGTCCTTAATACTTCGTTCTTCCTCTCAAACATTTAGATCTAGGATATACCGTATCCCTTCCCTAAATGTTTATAAATAAAAGAAAGAGATTGCTTTATCGATTCACCCAGGTCATCTTCTTAATCTTTTTTTTTTTTCCTCTAAGTTTTTCTTTTAAAACTTATCGTGCATTATTATATGGTATCGAGCCACACGGGTTGGTTCTTGATGCTATCGGTGGTTTCGATTAAAAATAGTTAGATCTTGTTTTTAAATGTTTTTTCAAACTTTCGCTTTTTCTTGCTTTCTGCTTTTACAAGTCCCGACCTTTAGTAAAACACCCAAGATCGCTTTAAGTCCCGATTAGTGCCTGTTTGTAAGTCTCTGTAAGGAGCAAGTGAATGGCCAAAGGAATCTTTAGATCTACTTGGGTATGAGTTTAAAAGCAAGTAAGGCTTTCTAAGTAGACCTTCAAGAAAAAGAATTTTTGTTTAAACAGTTAACAAATTAGTCTTCTGTTTAGATCGATTTCACTGATAGATCAGGACCAATCGAGTGATCCTTTGTTTCAGATTTCAGTCTGATTTGTTTTTAAACAAAATTTTTTTTTACAAAATCTTAGAAATGTTGAAGATTTTGACCAATTTTCGGTAGAATTTTTTTTTTTCCTCCTTCTTTATAAACCAAATTTTTGGGGGTGAAAGGATTATTTCCTGGATAAAAATTTTGAGGTGGAAATGTATGGGGATGGTGACTCATCTGAGAAGATGATCAACAGCACCTTCCGGCATCCACAGGAGACGGACCAGTCAACGAAGAAGACGCCAGAGGAGTCTTCAGTCACCGACAGGTGATGACCCACGCCATCATCTCTTTTACTTTAGTAAAATGTAAAAGTAAAAGTAAAAGTAAAAGAATAACTTTTTCTTTTATTTAAGTTAAATGTTTTTAACATTTACCAATGTAAAAGTAAATGTAAAATGTTTCTTACGTTTTACTTTTACTTAAGTAAATTACTTTTACTCTAGTTAATGTAATAGTGATTCTTGCGTGAATCAAATAGTAATTTACTTTTCAGTTTTATATTTAAAGATACTCAAGTGTTAGAGTTTCTTTGGCTTAATTCTGACTTCAAAGGCTTAATTGATGTAAAGCCTCGAGCTTTCTCTCTCTGAGAAGCTCTTCCCGAGGTCCTCTCCTTCTCTCTTAGTTAATTGAGAGGAGAAGCTTTCAAACTTCGATCTTCTTAGTTAGAAGATGAAGACGAAGTCCTTAATACTTCGTTCTTCCTCTCAAACATTTAGATCTAGGATATCTTGTAATCCCTTCCTAAATGTTTATAAATAAAAGAAAGAGATTGCTTTATCGATTCACCTATCATCTTCTTAATCTTTTTTTTTTACATCTAGTTTTTTCTTTTAAAAACTTATCGTCACCGTTATATGGTATCGAGAGCCACACGGTTGGTTCTTGATCTTATCGGTGGTTTCGATTAAAAAAAAGTTAGATCTTGTTTTTAAATGTTTTTTCAAACTTTCGCTTTTTCTTGCTCTGCTTTTACAAGTCCCGACCTTCGTAGTAAAACACCCAAGATCGCCTTAAGTCCCGATTAGTGCTGTTTGTAAGTCTCCGTGGTGGGAGCAATTGAATGGCCAAAGGAATCTTTAGATCTACTGGGTATGAGTTTAAAATGAGTAAGGCTTTAAGTAGACCTTCAAGAAAAGAATTTTTGTTTAAACAGTTAACAAATTAGTCTTCTGCTTTTAGATCGATTTCAATCGATAGATCGTGACCAATCGAGTGATCCTTTTTTTGATTTCATCGATTTGTTTTTAAACAAAATTTTTACAAAATCTTAGAAATTTTGAAGATTTTGACCAATTTTCTAGAGAAATTTTTTTTCCTCCTTCTTTATAAACCAAATTTTTGGGGTGAAAGGGTTATTTCACGGATAAAAATTTTGAGGTGGAAATGTATGGGGATGGTGACTCATCCGAGAAGATGATCAACAAAGACCTTCCTAAGATCCACAGAGACGGACCAGTCAAACGAAGAAGACGCCAGAGGCATCTTCAGTCACCAGACAGTGATGGCCCAGCCATCATCTCAGCTTTTGCTTTCCGTAAAGCAAAAGTCTTTTACTTTAGTAAATGTAAAAGTAAAAGTAAAAGAATAACTTTTGCTTTTACTTAAGTTAAATGTTTTTAACATTTACCAATGTAAAAGTAAATGTAAAATGTTTCTTACGTTTTACTTTTACTTAAGTAAATTACTTTTACTTCAGTTAATGTAATAGTGATTCCTGCGTGAATCAAATAGTAATTTACTTTTCAGTTTTTCTATTTAAAGAAACTCAAGTGTTAGAGTTTCTTCAGGCTTAATTCAATGTAAAGCCTCAGAGCTTCTCTCTCTAGAAAGCTCTTCCGAGGTCCTCTCCCTTCTCTCTTTGTTAGCCGGAGATGAAGCTTTCAGCTTCGATCTTCTTAGTTAGAAGATGAAGATGAAGGAGAAGATAATATGAGTTAGGAACATTTTGTGAACAGTATGGTTTACCGCCAGTGGCTACCTCCAGAAGAAAGCACAGGCATAAAGATAAACATATTGAGCCACAAAGCCTTACTTGCCTTAAACTCATACCCGTAGATCTAAAGATTCCCTTTGGCCATTCACTGCTCCCCATTGAGACTTACAAACAGGCACTAATCGGGACTTGTAGAAGTAGAGCAAGAAAAACTGAAAGTTTGAAAAAACATTTAAAAACAAGATCTAACTATTTTTAATCGAAACCACCGATAGCATCAAGAACCAACCGTGTGGCTCTGATACCATATAACAACGGAGATAAGTTTTAAAAGAAAAACTTAAACAGAAAAGAAAAGATTAAGAAGATGACCGGTGAATCGGTAAAGCAATCTCTTTCTTTTATTTATAAACATTTAGGGAAAGGATTACAGTATATCCTAGATCTAAATGTTTGAGAGGAAGATCAAGTATTAAGGACTTCGCCTTCATCTTCTAACTAAGAAGATCGGTTCGAAAGCTTCGTCTCCTCTCATAACTAAGAGAGAAGGAGAGGACCTCAAGAGCTTTCTGAGAGAAGCTCGAGGCTATATTAATTAAGCCTTTGAGGTCAGAATTAAGTCTAAAGAAACTTTAACACTTGAGTTTCTTTAAATAGAAAACTGAAAAGTAAATTACTATTGATTCACGCAGGAATCACTATTACATTAACTGAAGTAAAAGTAATTTACTTAAGTAAAAGTAAAACGTAAGAAACATTTAACATTTACTTTTACATTGGTAAATGTTAAAAACATTTAACTAAGTTAAAAACATTTAACTTAAGTAAAAGCAAAAGTTATTCTTTTACTTTTACTTTTACATTTTACTAAAGTAAAAGAGATGATGGCGTGGGCCATCACCGTTTATGGATCAAGACTCTCCTCGGCGTCTTCTTCGTTGGCTGATCGTCCCGTCTCCACAAGGATGTTTGGAAGGTCTTTGTTGATCATCTTCTCAGATGAGTCACCATCCCCATACATTTCCACCTCAAAATTTTTATCCAGGAAATAACCCTTTCACCCCCAAAAAATTTTGTTTACAAAAAGAAGGAGGAGAAAAAAAATTTTCACCGAAAAATTGGTCAGATCTTCAAAATTTTTTAAGTTTTGTAAAAGATTTTTGTTTAAAAACAAATTTAGATGAAATCTGAAACAAAGGATCACTCGATTGGTCCTGATCTATCAGTGAAATCGATCTAAACAGAAGACTTCTTTGTTAACTGTTTAAACAAAAATTCTGGGATTACAGTATATCCTAGATATATAGGTGCGCATAAAACACAATTAAATTACTAAATAAAAACAATTTTATTGATTAATTCAAACAATTTACAAACTATTTACAAGATAGATAACTAAAATGACTTACAAGATTACTGAAATAAGAACATTAGATGAAGGGGGGTTAAGTAGGCTAAACAGCGGTTGAGGCTAAAGATTTGTCAGAGAAGGAACTTTGAGTCTTTCTAAGTCTACCTGAACCAAATGAATTCGACTTCCTTTTATAGAACAAGGAAACGAACTGTTACAAGATTACTATTACAATAACTGGGGTGAAGTAAAAGTAAGAAACATTTTACTAAAGTAAAAGGAAAAAGAATCTGTTTTCGGTGGAAAAGCAGACGTCTTCTTTTGACTAATGCGGCCGTAATGGATGTTGATGATCTTATTTGTTTTGGTGGAAAAGTAGAAGATTCTCACGACAATGTCTTTCGAAAGGTGGATCGAGGTTGCGGAGGCAGTCTGAGATGACTAAAAGGTCACGGGGCGGTCTTTGGTGACCAAAATGGAGAATCACATCTTCACTTTGATTGATTAGAGAGGGGCTCAAGAAAATGGATCTTGAGCATCCTGAAGAGCAATTGTGCCATAGGGGTCACAACTACCTTCGTCTTCAATGTCTTGACTAGAATTGTCTCCTCTGGACTGAGAAGAAGCTTTGTCTGACTCTTCATGTAACTGATCAAGTCTTAAATGAATAGCGTCAGCAAGACGCCTTAACTCAGAATTAGAATAACCAGAAACATCTGTGGTCAAGCAGGTGAAGTGGCGATTTTTCTAATTCAATTGCTTTAGAGACCGATTATCGAAGAAGAAAGCAAGATAGTAGTAGTAATCGCTATATTAGCGTTAATCGGAGGAGATAATAGAGGGGAAGGCGGAAATTCTTTTTGAACATGGCCAACAATTCTATCGACTCAAATTTATCCCACCATTTAATTGAAAAACAATGAGAGACACAGGAAATAGGAGAAAGGAAAGTCCGAGCATAGGTCCTAATTCCTATGGATGATGGAGGCTGAAAAACGGTGACTTCTTGGGTAGCTGTAACTATATACTGCCATTTTAAAATCCAAGGGATTTTGTATTTACTACAAAATATAAGGAAGACTGGGATTTCCTCATATTTAGAATGGTAATTACTATGATGACAAAAATGCTCTAACTAGGCAAGGAGAGGTTTAGGGAAAATGTCATGACTCAAACCGTACCTTGTCCACCAAAGAATGAACCATTTAGGGAATTGACTTTTAAATTTGTGGTCGAACTGAAAGAACCACGAGTGACTATGATCTTCATTTTGATGAAGCGTGATTTTGTGCCAAGCCTCAATATAATCATAATAGCAAAAAGAACTAGTTTGATTAGAAAGAGACCTGAGATCTGAAGGATGACTACTCCAATCGATGAATTAAGGACTTGTGTAATATCTGATGAATGATAAAGGAGTTTTGATTTATCATCATTGGCATAGATTAGTTTAATGAAAACCGACTGCTTTTGATAAGGATATCTCTATAATAGACAAGTGACTTATATGGAGCTAAATGAGTAAAATGCCATCCAGAAGGAAAATCTTTGAAATTTCTTAATTGAATAGGGTCATTTTTAGGTTTCATATTTAACTCAACATGGAATAAGTGTTGATCATAAATTTGATGATAATCAGACACTGGGTGACTAGGTTTTGATGAAGTAGCTGGGGTTGGACTAGCGAAAATATCAAATGGCTTTGGTTAACTAGCAAGAACTGAGGAGTAGGGCTTGGGGACTGTACCAAGCACTTGGAATTTATTATGTGTTTGGGTGACTGGGTAAGGAACAACAGTTCCTTTTGGTTGATTAACTGGTTGATTAACTGGACCGACAGAGCGGCCATGACTACGAGAAGATGAACCTCCTCGTATACTCATGTTGCTGTAATTGTACATGTGTTAATAAATTCACGGGTGAGAAAATCTGGAACTGAGTTGTTAGTACCTTTAATATATTCAATATCAAAATCAAAAATACTTAAAATTGCTTGCCATCTAGCGAATGAATGCTTAGAGGCGACGTTTTCAACGTCTTTTTCAAGAATAAATTTTGCTGACTTACAATCTATTCTAACTAAGAATTTTTGATTTAATAAATCTCTCTGAAATTTTTTAATACATAAAACTAGAGATAAAATCTCTTTTTTAATAATCTTTTGTATTTTAACTGTGTAGGATTCCATGCGCCAGAATGGAAACGAACAATCTGTTCATTAGAAGTAGGAGTCAATTTTTGTTTGAGTATGCCACCGATTCCAACGTCAGAGGCGTCAGTTTCAACTATTTTGAATGCTGAATCATTAGAGATGCCAAGGCAGGGCAAAACCTTAACATATTTTTTAACTTGTTGGACGACAGTAGTATGAACGTCGATCCCAAGGAGGAGGATTACTTTATGTTACCGAAAGAGGCTTACAAATCTTTACGAGGTCCTTGTAAAAGCGGCCAATATAATTGAGCTAGCGAGAACCTCTCAGAATGATTCTTGTCGGTAATCTTATCTCGGGAACCTATGTGAATTGAATAGCTCATCGATTGGCGGCGTGAGTCCATGATAGAGGATTAAACCGAGAAATCGACTTTAGTCAAAAATGCAGACTACACTTGGAAGGGAAAAGGACAAGACCATTGGTTTTAATGTTTTGAAGAATGAATTCAAGTGTTTAATATGTTCTTCATAGTCTTGGAGAATACAAGGATATCATCGATGTATACAATAATAAAATGATGAAGGATTCAAAATATTATTAAGAATATTCGAAATTCATCGGGTTCATTCTTAAGTCCAAATATCAACATTCCATTCGTAGTGTCCGAATCGGAGTGGTAAATGCAGTTTTGTACTTATCATCTGGGTGAATGGCAACTTGCCAGAATCCTGACTTGAGGTCAAATTTACTAAAGATTGTGGAGACTCTTAACCTACCAAGGAGATCATCCTTGTTGGGCAAAGGGTACCTAATCCACTCTAAAACTTTATTTAATGGTTTATAATTAATGACTAAGCGAGGGACACCTCGTTCTTTCTCAGCTTCATTATTAACATAGAAGGCTAGACAAGACCATGGTGACTTACTATGTCTAATTAGCCCTTTACTGAGAAGATCATTGATTTCAATTTTACATAACTCCATTTGTTCATGACTCATTTGAATAGACCTAGCCTTAGTAGGAATTAAATGTTCTTTAAATTCTTTAGCATAGGGTAATCTAACTGTGTGCTTCTTCCTATGCCAAAAAGCATTGGGAGAATCAGAACATAGGTTATTTATTAAATAATCTTTTAATTCTTTTATTTTTTCTTGAACTCTGTTACTCTTAAGTTGGTCTTCAACTTGTTGGTACTTAATTTCTTCTTTAAGAAAATTTAGGTGAGTAACTTTACAATTTATCAGATTCAATGATTTAGAAATTGATTCTTCTTGAATAAATTTTAAATCTCTTTCTATGGGTTTAATTTAGAATTTAAATATAATTTTCTTTCCTAAATGTTCACATCTTAAACCTTTATTACTAGTGATAAATGGATAAAGCAAATATATGAATGGTAAACCTAAAATGATTTTGTCAGTAAGATTACGAACTAAGACGAACGAGGTCTTGAAACACATGCTGTCCTGACAAATATGTACTTTAGGTAATTTGTACTTTATTTCCATTTGACTACTGAGTTAAATTGAATTTAATTTTTCACTAGTTTTCTTATAATATCTAGTGGGGATAATACCTTCTTGAATACAATTCAAGTCTGCACTTTTGATGATCAACTAGAAAGGTGAGTTGTCTTGAAAAAGTTTTATCAATGACTAAATTAATGGAAATATACCATTTTTGAATAGTAATATCTTTAATTCTTTTAAGAGAGAGACCCTGAATAAAGAGATCAGAATCCTTGGCTCCAGATGATTCTGGATTCTCGTGACTTTCATCACTAGAAGAAGAATCATTAACTTGAAGATCTGATTTTTTATTGTCAATCTCTTTTCTTAAATTAGAAATATCTATTTTTAAATTAGAAATCTCCTTTTTAAGTTTATTAACCTCTTGATTTAATTCGGGAAGCGTAATTTCTTTAACTGGAGATTTGAATCTTTCAAGAGTCTTATTTAAACTGAATATGGGTTTTTCTTTGGCTCTAATAACCTTGTCAGTGACTTTCTTATCTTTAGTTAATAAATCTTTTAATTGTCTCAGATATTGAGTTTTTAATTCTGGATCTGTAATTTTACTGATTAGATCTATTAATAAGGAACTTTCTTCTTCATCTTTTGAAATTACACTAATTCTTTTACAATGCTTTTATTACAATTTTACGTATATATAGTGACTTCATTTCCACTATCAGAATCTATGTTGGATGTGTTGTTACTAGAAGATCCTGGAATATCAGAAGCTTCTTCATTACTGCTACTACTCTTATTATCAATTCTCATTAATTCTAATAATTGTTCTCAGTATCTTGATTGAAATGTTCAACCGAGCTAATTTCTGTTTAACTCTACATTCACTTTTGTAATGACCTTTACGCCTGATTGTGTTGTTACACAATTTTACTTTTATCAAATGTTTTTGATTTTTTATAAGATTTTTTCTTTGATGACTTAGGTTTATTATAATAATTATCTTGATTATTATTCTTATTTTTGCTGTGAATATATCTCTTCTTACGGCGTTTATGATGTGGCTCAATATGTTTATCTTTATGCCTGTGCTTTTTTCTGGAGGGAGCCACTGGCGGTAAACCATACTGTTCACAAAATGTTCCTAACTCGTATTTAGCTTTATTTTTGTCTTTTCTGGCTTGTTTAGCTAATTTAAAATCAATGCACATTTTTAATCCAATTTTTTGGATATGACTAATAATATCACCATAGGTTAAATTATCATAATCAATAAATCCTAGGTTTTTACTTAATTCTTCTCTAACTTTGTGAGCAAAAAGGTACGGTAGACCATTAACGAATTTTTCTTTCCAAAATGGTTTATTACTGTCATTTCTCATCATAACTCTAGAAGTAAATACATCTTTGTACCATCTAAAATCACTTAGAGTGGGACAAGTAAGATTACTTAATTGATCATGAATTCTTTCTGTACTATTGCTAGGGGTTCCAACAAAATGTTTAATTATGGTGAATATTAGAGTGTTAACTCCATCAGGAAGACCAATACCAAAGATCTTCATCAAAGATGGGATTGCCTTCTTTATCTCTTTGAATAGCATGAATTATGGATATTCTAATGTCTTACGTGAGATGTTTTTCCCACTAAAGACCTAAGAATGCCAGTGAATCCACTAGCTATTAACTCGACAATGTCTGGTTGAGACAAAGTGTTGAATTTAGTGATGTAACTGTTAGCTACCATAGACATATGATTAAGTTTATTAAGAATTTCTTGTTCACTAAATCCATCTATATTCCATTCATAAATTTTATTAGAGGACACCGAAAACTGCTTATCTAGATTTCTCTCTTCGAATTGTAAATCCGGAGGAGTTGGTCTAGAATACCAATTTCTGGTAATACTTGTGTTATTAATAGTTAATTTATTTAGTTGGTCATTAAAGTTTGAAATAGAAGAGTGGTCAGAAGAACTTTCATTATTATCATCAGACTCTACCTGATCAATAATAGCAATAGTTCCACTTAGATCGGGTTCTGTTTTGAGTTTTTTAAACAATTTCTCAATAGATTGGACTAATTCATCATCTTTATTAGGTAAACTTAAATTATATCTGTTTTCTAGTAAATTTAGTAAAGGTTGTTCGATTTTTGAATCAGGTTTTTTAATAATACCTTCTTCAAATTTTTCTTCAATTCTATCTAGCTGTTTTCTTACTGTTGCTAGATATTGATTGCTAAAGTTTAATTGTTCAATTATTTTTTTGTCGTTATTAGTTCCGTCAGGTATTTTGAAGGGACTAGTAATAATGTAAGTGTGTTTAAGCTGGAATTAGAACTGCTTTCTAATGGGGGATGATGGATCGACACTTTGGATCCATCTTCTTCTTTAATCCATTGGGTTTTACTAATAACATTACATTTACTTTGATCTTTTTCATACCGATCGTAAAAAGTAATGTTAATTTCTTCATTCTTGATAAATCTTTTCCATCTATTTACTATCTTATCTCTTTCCTTTTCGGTTGGATGAATGATCTGAATAGATGTCTTTTTTCTTTATTAGATTTTGAATTAAAATCTTTAACTAAGTTATCCCAATCTAACACGAAATCTTTTTAATGACTCTTAGTTGATTATGAATTGGGGCATTAAAGTCGATCGTGGGATAAACAGAGGATGCTTGGGGAAGAAGAATCTTCATCTTCTACGGTATCGCTTCGAAATATAACAGGGATGACTAACTTGTCCTTCATTAAGAATACCTTTAAGTTTGATATCCTTAACAAGAGGATTACTTAGGACTTCAGTATCTCTTCTAGTGTGGATAACTGAAGGGACTGATGAACTAGAAATATCTTCAATAATAACTAGTGTTCTAGTACGTTCAAAACTAATTTTAACAGTTCCATCAGAAAACTGTTGGATATTTTCAATATTCAACAAATTATTAACTATGGGCTGTTGTGGTAATTCATTTGGTAAAGTCCACTGATTAGGTAAGTTAATATCCTTCCAAATAATTGTTCTTGGGATCTGGATATTAGCATCACTAGTTGAACTTTGAATTAAAACTGTTTGATCTTTTGAGCTTTTATTAAGATCATGCACGTTCAAATTTGACTTCATTGTCTTATAATAAATCCTGTAAATCAAAGCAATGGGTTGAGATCCTTCAATCATTTGAGTAATCTCTCCATCAGTTTTAATATTTAATGATAAAGCTTTAAATAAGTTTTGATCATCTTTGAGACTCGAGGTGAAATCGGAAAGCAATTGAAATGGATAGGTCCATTAGGCAAACTTGCTTCCATAGCACCAATAATGCTTGGATAGTAATTTAAAAATCTAGCATCTCTAAGCAAGCGGTAGATTGATGAATTAATTCCTTTTCTATTAAGAGGTTTAAGCTATGACTTGAACAAGACCTATATGTATAAAATTGTAACCCTTTTTTCTATGTTTTTTAATAACTTCTGGTGATAAAAGACTACAATTTTCGTATTCTTTGTTAATTGCATAAACTCTCTCAACTGTTTTGACATTATAATCAGTTTTAAATTTATCTGAAAATGTTAACTGATAATAGTCAACATTTATCATCAGACTCTACCTGATCAATAACAGCAATAGTTCCACTTGGACCGGGTTCTGTTTTGAGTTTTTTAAACAATTTCTCAATAGATTGGACTAATTCGTCATCTTTATTAGGTAAACTTAAATTATATATATATATATATGATTAAATCGCAAAATTTCTTATTGAAAATATTGGGTTATTACATCCACCCTCCCTTATAAGGATTTCGTGTTCGGAATCACCGCTTACTTATAGACATTAGGGCAAATAGCATACATAGTCATTGCAAGTAGATCTCGATCATAAGTGATCAAACCGATCTTTAACTATTCACCATAAAGTTTATCTATCTGCCTGAACAGAAATTTGATTTCTAATAGAACTCAAATTCCTCCTTCAAAAATTCTTTCTAAAATAATTTACTATATATATACGAAAATCATATATAAGAAAATAAAATTGATTTGAATAATACTTGGAGTTGCATCCCCATCACCACTTGGGTATCTTGAATCAGTTAAATGTCAAGACTCTTGCGGTTGATTCATTGGTTTGTTTGTTGAAGTTGGTCCGTTGTCCCCAAACGTCCATTCTTATTCTCCGTCGTAGTCACACTTCCTGCATCCCTTTTCCTTTTTGGACAGTCCTTCACCTTATGCTTCGTTGATCCACACCTAGAACACCCACTATTCATCCTAGGATTGAGGCAGTTGGAAGAGATATGTCCCTTCTGCCCACACTTATAACACACTAACTTACCTTTAAGACACTCTCCCGAGTGATTCCTTCCGCAATTTCCACACTGCACAACCTGATTCTTTCCACCTCTTAACCTAATTTTGGTATTCTCGAAATTATCTCCTTTCCTTCTTCCAGTCCTACTACCACTACTCCCTTCTCCAGTTCTAGCTTGATTTGACTCCCACCAAAAATTTGCCTCCCCTTTCATCGTATAGGTGGCAAAAGCTATCTTTTGCCCCTCCGTTACCCTAGCTATCACAACCACTTCTACAGGGTCAGTTAACCCTCTAAATCCTGGCCGTCCTACAACCTTAAAGTTCGTAAATCGATTGTCTGGCTGATTTCCCACGGTGGACATTCCATTATGCACATCTTTAGAGACCATATTTGCAAAATTCTGCATCGGGTCTGGTTTCCCTCCAGCTTTGTTGACAGGTTCTTCTTCCCTTTGGTTTTGTTTTCGTCTTGGCGGCATTATCTGATCATAATTTATCTTTCATCAACTTACCTTCTATGTCTTAGGGTATACATATAACGCAAAATTTTCTACTCAAATAATCATATATTCAAAATATTATATTTTAAAAACTTGGTTTACTATATTAACCAGTGTTCAGATAAATAATTACTATCTTTATACCAACTTATTTCATTAATTCAACATAGATTCATATTAATAGCATTTGACATACCATAGCACATACTTCTTTAATCATCCACTATCCCCTTGTGACTCAAAAGTCAGGATTCACTGCCACAACTTATACAAAAGTTAAGAATATTACCTTATACTCACATACCTATCATATACACATCATATAACATACATATTCAAGTAATACTAATACTACTTATTTCTTACGCCTTCACTAAGGATCAATTGCTTAGTATTCTATATATTCCCATCATCCTCAATAATCCATTCACACTTAACTATACCAAGTTCGTCAAACTTACTACACATTATGAGTTTAGGAACTCACCACAAACATATGAGTTTAAGAACTTGAGCTTGACCTTATATTCTTTAACTATACTCTACCTCTCAATTATACTATCATTTTTGGGTCCGGTACTATATTTTTCCAGTATAATCACCTCATTAGGGTTGCTTTCAATGTAAGCCTCTATTTCAGTTATTTACTTTGATATTAGCTCGGTCATGGAGATTGGCTCCTTCTTTACGATCTGAGGGTATCCTAATCCTTTTCTATCCGACATTTACACACATAAATTATCCTAATTAGCATATAATATATACACACAACAATTAATAGTTTTATATAAGTTTTCTTTTATTTTGTTTGATGATGAATTTATCCAATTCATCTCATTTTAAACTCTATATGAGTTATATGTATTTTCAACGTTTCCCTCTACTCTAAGGTTATAGCCTAAGGTCTACCCCCACCTATGGTTTCTAAGCCTAAAGCTCTGATACCAACCTGTGACGCCCCCAAATTCAGGTACTTGAAACCCGAATTCAGTGCTTCACGATACCATTTTTTTGGGCGGAATAATAATAATAATATTGTCATAAATATCAAACTTAATTTACATAACAGAGTTGTCTAAATCCCAGGTACGTGACCTTCAAAACATTTCATTACATGATAGATAATAAATATCATTATCTTATTTAAGTATAGCTATTACATAAGATAACACAAACTTATACAACCAGCTTCCCTTTCCCTTTATTCTTGGCAGAGCCCTCTGGCTGATCATACTTAACTGAAAACATTTAAATTAAACAAGAATGAGCATTTGAGTGCCCAACAAGTGATATTAAACAATAAACATTAGCTGAAAGGATTAAATATTTTCTTTGAATGACACTTCTACAATGAAACAATAGTTGTGAAGTAAACTGAAGCAAGACTAA
Organism: Panax ginseng; assembly: GCA_020205605.1. Taxonomy (NCBI): domain Eukaryota; kingdom Viridiplantae; phylum Streptophyta; class Magnoliopsida; order Apiales; family Araliaceae; genus Panax; species Panax ginseng. Next base: position 121,814,053 of record CM035132.1, on the reverse strand, counting down.
ACAACATAACAATTCTATTTCAAAATTTTGAAACTACGTACTGACTATAAATGAAGATCAGTTGACAGACTATGCACATTGTTTTTCATTTTCGCTAAGGTTTAGCAGAACTTCATCCGTAAACCGTCATAACTTACGGGCACGAGGGTGATCTGTCCAATGTGCCCTGTATTGATCAACACTATATACAAGAACGATATTTTCGTTCAAAACATCCGCCTTAGGCGCATAAAAGTTTTCCAGATTCGGGATGTTCATACTTAGTCGGGAATCCAAACCAAAACAATTCGGTTGGATATAATAAAGTTCTATCACATTCAACGATATTTCTAAATCTGTGTCTAGCCGAGTCAAATTGCTTAGACGACCTTTAATATATACATACCGGAAATCAATAGGCATGTATTAACATGTGATTAAATACAATGATTATCCAAGTGGGGACACTTGTATAACTGTGACGCCCCCAAATCCGGGTTACCTGACCCCCGAGTTTGGTGTTCACGATCCACACTATAATTAACATTTAACTACCCATAATATATATAGATAGTAACTTTCATAAGGTTTTATCAGAGTTTAATAATAATACATCACCCAGGTTCACTAACCTTAACTTTACAAACATACCCTTTGGATATACAAAAAGGGTTTACAAATACAACATAATAAATATGTCCAACATAACTAATTTATAACTACGCCTTTTCCCTTGTCCTTTGCAGCACCTCCTACAACTTCGTCCCTAGCTGAAATGTTTTATTTAGCAAGGGTGAGCAACAAATTTGCCCCGCAAGTTAATACATACAATAAATGTATAAGTATTCAAATCACCAGACTATCTATTTTGATAGAATGAAACCAAAGTTCGGGGAACTTTGAAATAGCTGAACAAATTGTTATTCAATAACAAGTTTTCTCGTATTTTATACTGCATAATAATTCAATGATGAAAGGGTACAACACTTTCAAGGTTCTACGATATATTCAATTGAATAATCAAGAATTAATTCTACGAATTTGCAAAGTGGATTGTTTTCCAGATTAATACTGAGCGATCCATTGGATCTTGAACTTCTCTTCTCGAGTAACTATCAAAGTTATACTTTGATATACCCAGTGTATCGAGATAACCGTAAAGATTAAATCATACCCTCTCGCAAGTATAACAAGTGATCGACTTATTATACCCTATATTATGCATAATATTTAAGTCATACATGTATGATGATCGAATATACGATTTAATGATATTCCCTTTTATAAAAGGTTGTTCTTTTCGATCTCGAATCAAGATTTTGATTTAACAACGAAATCTTGTGATTTCAAATTTATTTACTTCTCGATCTTAGCCAAATAATTGGCATCGATCTATCAATAATAATTGAATTCTCTTCTCGAACTTATCAAGTTCTAACTAATATTCGCTCAGCAGCGAATAATTAGCTAAGACATTTCTCAGTATAATTTGACAATAAACAGGAATTATCTGTTTTGTCAATTCTAACTTCTACAGATATGAATATCCAACAACAGTTATTCTACAAAATATATATTTCTGAATCAATAATTCAATTTGAATTATTAAGCATGCACTAACTGCGAATAATCAACAATAAATTCCCTGGATGTGGTGTAATTAGCAATAATTAACCACTATAATAATTGAATAAATTTAACTCAAGGTTGAGTTAGGAAACTTGCCTCTTCCGCTGATTACAGCTACACAATATACTTATCTGCTTTCGAAAGACCTATAAACCAATAATATCGATTACAACAATTAAAGACAATCATTTATAACACATAACACCGTATTTTACAATCAAAACTTCTCCTAGGCACATTACCACATAGCCACATCGGTGTTTATAACCTATATAAACACATAACAAGTCTAACTATATCGATGCGGTTGGACTTGGTCCATTCTCGGTGTTACGGTCACCCTATCCGACAATTAACACATTGATTGTCCATTAAACTTCTGGTCTCTAAGCTTCAATATTAATTTAGATAAGTCGATTATCAATTATAATATTTTTGGGAAGCTTTTAATAATTATCGAACAATTATTATAATTTATAATAATTTTTCAATCATCTAATCATTTTAAATGATTTAATTCTCAATTAATCTTATCATTATTAATATCTAAAAATATTTAAATATCAATAACATACTTGTCAAAATATTAAAGTTATTTTTAATAACTTAAAATATTTTTAAATCAACAATATTCCACTTAAATGATTTTTAAAGTAATTAAAATCATTTTTAAATCACCACCATTAATATATAAATATTAATGAAATTATCATCTAAATATTAAAAGTCATTAATTATAACTTAAAATATTTTTAAACTATTTTTCTCATTTTAAATCAATAAAATCATTTTTAATTTATTTATTTAATATCATAATTAAATAAATCAAATATCATTAATATTAATTTATTAATGAAAATTCTCCAAAAATATTGAAAATTAAATTTTATAACTTAAAAATATTTTCTAACACTTTATTCTCAATTAAAATGATTTTTAAATCATTTAAATCATTTTATCTTATTTATTTAATTTAATAGTCAAATAAATATATTATCATTAATATAAAATTATTAATGAAAATTCTCCAAAAATATTAAAAGTTACATTTTATAACTCCAAATATTTTTAAATACATTTTCTTTATTTAAAATGATTTTTCATAATATTAAATCACTTTTCTCTAATTTATTTAATACACTAATTAAATAAATTAAATACCTTTAATATTTAAATAATTATAAATATTAAAGAAAAATATTCCATTGGCGAGAAATTATTTTTCATAATTTAAAATAATTTTTAAAACCATTTTTGGTAATTTTAGAATTTATTACTAATTTTTATTAATTTCCTAATATTCGTAAAATAAAATTAATTATTAAAATCGCTAAATCCCTTTAACGATACAAAGCGTCATTGTTGGTGTTCTTGGCTCAAGAACAACGACAATACGGCGATTCACTGGTCATCGTTTGGCCATTTGCCATTCTCGATCCAAATAGTTTAGAAATCTTTAAGCACGCGATCTTGTAGGGTTTATGTAACACTACAAGAATCAACAACAATCAAGGTGATATCACTCAACACCAAGTAAGATTCAAGCCCTAAAATCACGCACAACGTGACTGGGAATTTTCCGGGCATGAAAGCGATTCGAGTTGCCATATTCAAGCTCAATTTAAGCTATGTTCGGTCTTAGTTTAAGTCGTTTGATGGCTCAAAGTTATATTACTAGTGTCAAGGTACATTACTAAAATATAAACTCGGTTATCATCAATGAATCAACCTACTGAGACACGGTCAAGTATGTCGATAGAATGACTTCGTTGCCCGAGTGCAGGTTTTACCCAGATTTTCAAAATCTCTTGAGACGCCTACTTTGACCAAATTTTCTCGAGCAATCCAAAGAAGTTATAAGCCTTCTATGAACCCGGATCTATATCCCACACTACTAGATACAATATCTACCAATTAACAACAACAAAAGCTACACCGATTGGCGGATCTAAGAACACAAAGTTCTTTGTCGGGGCGTGTTTTCAAGTTCTGGGCTTGCCCGATTTTGCTTTCATCGATCCGGTCAATCGGGTTTTGGCCAGATTAATAACTCCTAATCTAGCCATTCAATTTCTAATCTACCACTTGGATATGAAAGACAACATAGCGGGGATATCGATTAAAACTTTAAAACAACTAAAACAACAAACACACAAGGATTTAAAGCGTGACATTCCTTCGTATGGGACCTAAATTTTTCTCAAGAACGGTTTTGAAAAAATTATTTTAAGGCACTTTAATGCTATGGATTCATGATAGATCATCATAGATCTTCATATAACATCCAATAGCAATTTTCTAAACACAAAAACACAAAATGTTTCAAGCATACAAGATCAAAAATTAAAACTTGGTTATACCTTTTTAGCTTCGATTCTTGATCTTAATCCTCAAATCATTATTGGTTGATCTATGGACCTAATTTAGGACCGATATACTTCTAATTTTGGAGGTCTTGTATGGGAAAGAGTTGGTGAGAGCTAAGTTTACAAAATGTCTAAGTTATGGACTTTTCTCTCTCTAAACTTATATATAATGCTTGATGTTGCTTTGGTGATCCTTGACGAATTTTGTCTGCTTGATTTACGAGATTTTATGTTGCAAAGTCAAGAGAGTTGGTGACCTAATAAAGTTGTTGGACAATTTTGCAAGTTAACTTTAAAAAATCCCATAAAGGGCATTTGGTCATTTCCTTAAATTTCTAGATTTTTTGCAATTAAATGAAACCCTTAGGGTTTAGGGTTTGGACAATCTAGGGTTTAGGTTTTGTACCCTTTAGGTTTTAAAATTTCTAGCTCCCACAATTTTCAAATTTAGGGTTTAGGAATTAGAAAATAAAATTCCTAAAATGCAATTAGGTTTTCTAAATAGAAAATTAATATACAAAAATATAATTAGTGCTTTCTAATCATATTTAAGTTTAACAAACACTTTAGGCATGCTAATAAAAATTAGGGTTGCCTAATTAGGGTTTCTAATTCCCGATTTTGAAATTAGGGTTCCTTAACGCATAATTAGGGTTTTAACTCACATTTTTATTTTCTAAATTTAAGATTAGGGTTTTAAATCCCTTATTAAGGTTTATTAATATTAAACCTTATCCGATCAATTATTGATCAACATTTCTATACAGTCCAAACACATAATCAACAATACAATTATTTTAATTGTATTTTCTATCGAATCCCTATCCGAAAATTAGGGTTAGGGTTTCTAAAGCTGTTAAGCTCAACTTTACTCTATTTTCTCAGTCAATACACAAATTGACTAATTCTCGAGACTTGTCTCACAAATTCTCAGTACAATATTAACAGTCACTGTCAATATAAAAAAAAAAAATTATTCGTAAAATTTTAATTATTCAAAATCCCGAGTTATCACATTCACCCCTCCTTAAAAGGATTCCGTCCTCGGAATCACCGCTTTCTTATTATCTACAATCTTTTAAAGTTGTATCATCAATTTATTTTTATCAACACAATATTCGTTTGTGTCATAAATTCTAACCTTCTTTGAACCTCCCGAGTAGCTACTGTGCATCTAGCGTACGTCATATATGAATGTGCAGGCGGTTGGTCTTCTGGTACATGCGAGTCCTCGAATTGCCAAGGTTCTACTACCGGGTCCCTTATTGGCGCTTTCCTTCTCAGCATTTCTCTTCGGACAATTCCTTACCAAATGATCAGTCGATCCACAGGCAAAACAACCTTGTATCTTCTTTGGGTTGGGACAATTGGGTGACATGTGGCCCTCTTGTCCGCAGTTATAACAAACCCCCTTCCTCTTCAGACAAACACCAGCGTGGTTCTTTCCACAATTCGAGCATGGTTCTGCTCCTTTCCTATTCCCTTCAGTCTTGTTACCCGATTGGGTATTCTCGCTCCACTTTCTTTTGTTTGGATTACTACCACCACTGCTTCCACCTTCATTGGTCTTCTTCTTCTTCTCCTGATGAAAACGAGATGCAGCCTCGCTTCCTCCTTCAGCAATTAATGCTTTCTCCATTAGAGCCGCAAAAGTGTTGATCTGCAGCATAGCTACTTTGTTATAAATTCCTGGCTTCAATCCGTTCTCAAACCTTCTTGCTTTTCTTGCTTCTGTATCCACCTGATGAGGTGCAAATCGCACCAATTAAATTGAATTTAGCAAAGATACTCAAAATGCATACAAATTCTCCCGCTTAAGTTCCAAGAACTTAACTTCCATCCGAAACTTGCATACTTTCTGGTGAGAAGTAGTTCTCAAAGAACAACTCCTTGAATCTTGTCCACAATACCACCTCTGTACCAGCTCTTACTTGGTTCGTCTCCCACTAATAATTGGCTTCTCCCTTCATTAGATATGTTGCAAAAGCCGTCTTTTGCTCTTCCGCCACACGCGCAATCACAAACGCTTTCTCCATTTCTTTCACCCAAGTTTGGGCTTCGATTGGATCTGTAGTCCCCTTAAATTCCGGCGGTCCTACCGCTTTAAAATCCTTAAAATTAGCCAATCTGTCGGTTGGCTGATTCCTTGGTCTTCCCCTAGCTGGAGCCCTTAACGAACAGAATAAATATCTAGATTATACAATAATACTGTACTGATAAACAATGAACGAATAAAGTTCGAGAACTTGCATGAATACGAATGATTGGTTACATAATCGATAACAATAGAGTGAATAATCTGGCACAACGATAATATAATTCTGAAACTTTCTTACTCATGTCCATTGCATAAAGTAAATGCAAGGGTATGATACTTCCACAACGTAAAGGATAGTTCATATACTTGCTCAATAATAATTGGAGTAAGTTTAGGAAACTTGTCTGGTTTGCTGCATACAGTACGCAACTTAGTTTTATCTTTTATACCGACCTATCATTAATAAGATCATTTTATCGATTAGAATAACATATCATCATACACTACTGCTATTTGCAGTCAGCACATAACCTAAGCACATTGTCACATAGATTTAACAGTCATCGAGTCACAAACAAACACTTATCAAGTTAAACTATCTCGATGCGGATCGGGTTTAAAATATTTCGATGTCTGGAAGTGACTTTTATCGGGTAATTATAGAGTCTAAGACTCTATACCGAAGTTCAATATAACTTAAACATCGGTCAAATTATTTTTAATTGACTTATAATAATTTTAAAACAATTATTATAATTTATCATGATTTCTCAAACACAGGAATCATTATTAAATGATTTAAATATTAAATAATTCTATCATCATTAATATTAAAATAATAATGCAACCATTGCCAAAATATCAAAGTTATTTTAATAACTCAAAATATTATTAAAGTACTAATATTACCCTTAAAATCATTTTTATATCATTAATACTTAAATATTAATGCACTATTTACCTAAATATTAAAAGTCATTAATTATAACTTAAAATATTTTTAATTCATTTATATCCTTTTTAATGATTTTTAAATTAATAAACCATTTTAAACTATTTATTTAATATAATTATTAAATAAATCAAATATCATTTAATATTAAATAGTTCTTTGAATTTTACTCAGTAAATATTGAAAGTTATATTTTATAACTTCAAATATTTTTAAACACCTTAGTTTCATTTAAAATGATTTTTATAATATTAAAATCATTTTTAAACTAATTTATTTAATATAATTATTAAATAAATCTAATATCATTAATATTAAAATATTAATATTTTCATGACAAAATATCAAAAGTTATATTTTATAACTTAAAATATTTTTATAACCTTTAAATCAATTTTATATAATTTTTAAATCATTAATTCTATTTTCATAATTTATTTAATATATTTATTAAATAACTTAATTATCATTAATATTAATTTATCAATGAAATTCATCACAAAATATTAAAAGTCATTAAAAAAACTTAAAATATTTTCTTATACCATAATATAATTTTAAATGATTTTTCAAGTATTAAAATCATTTTTAAATAATTTATTTATTATAACAATTAAATAAATTAAATACCTTTAATATTCTAAAAATATTAAATATTTATGAAATATATTCAAAAATATTAAAAATTAATTTTTAGGCTTTAAAATAATTTTTAGTAATTTATTATGTATTTTTAATAATTTAAAACTAATTTTCTCTAATTATTTAAATAAAATAATTAATTTTTGAAATTAACTGTTGCTAAAGGGCCCTATAGCGACGAAACTGTCGCTATAGGCGTTCTTAAGCTGTTCTTGAGCCTGTCAGAACATTCATGGCTAGTTACTAAGGTACCTAGTTTGACCACAATTTAATCTATGATCCTAATGTTTTCTGGGCAGCTAATGATATCAATAATGTAGTATAAGTGTATTACTACAATTAAAATCAAGTTACATGGTTAAACAACATAACAACCGAGAGATCTAAGCCATTGAAAATCATGTCAGAGCTGTTCTGGGTAATCTAGAAACCCAGGCAGTTTATGGTGTCACTTTAACGCTCGATTTTCTCTAGGTTCTGTTTATCACTCAAGTGTTTTCTTGATCCATACTTGTAGTACGAATGACAAGGAACAATTACATAACACCAAATCAGTCAAACAACATCACATATGACATATAATGGTTGATCGAAACCTTGTCGGGGCGCTTTGTTCTTCACGATTTACGGGTTTTCCATTTCGTTTCTAAGCGATTAATCAACGCTTACTTTGACCCTTTATAACTTTAATTCTATGTACTTTTTGGGTGAGCTAAATGCTTGATTGTGTAGACCTTATACCAGACTACAAGTCCATTATACAAACATGGTCAAATCACTTGTCAGTAGCAAGATCAGAGGCCTTGAAAAGCTTGTCAGACTTTTTGGACAAATCTGGACTGCCCAGATTCAGTTTCCCATGGTTGGTCAACGCAGTTTGACTGCTTATAACTTTTAATCCACTCATGATCTGGGCTTGATTCAAATTCCAGATCCAATACCTTATAACATACAACAAGTACAAACCTTTAAAACACTAAAAACATTAACAGAGACAGATCTAGGAGACCTGACATTTGACTGTCAGACACCATTTTCAACTTTTTTTAGATTTTGAAAACATCAAATTTTGAATACGTAGATGTTATGGATCTACAAGATACCAACCCAGATCACTTATATACACTATATACTACACATTTAAACATAAAATCACAACATTTCACATATCAATCAAGATCAGAATATAGTTAGGGTTTTTATACCTTTCTAAGAACTCACTTGAATCTGGGCTTCTAGATCTGTTATTGTGATAGCGGGGCTTGATTTTCTGACTGATATAGCAAAAGTTTTCGTGGGTTTAGAGAGAGAGACTTGGTAAGGTGTTTGTGAACAAATGGGGTTAAATGATGAACTTTCCTCTCTCCTAATCTATATATAACATTGTGTAATGCTTATGGCTGATCATGTTTATCAGATTTTTATTGATTAAAGGCTATTACTAGACCACATGGCTAGCTAGAATTGGTCACCAACCACTTATTAGGGCTAGATCTACACTCCACCTTATTAAAATAATAAAAAGGGTAGTTTGGTCATTTGACTTATAAAGTTAATGGCAACTTGGTAACTTATCACAATCATTAGGTTTTAACCCTTAGGGTTTAACCCTAAGATTCCATAAGTTCATTATCTAGGATTATGCACTTAGGGCTAAAATAGGAATCTTAGTTTCTAAAAATGTGAATTAGGGTTCCCCAATTAATTTAGGTTTCCTAATCACTTAAGATTTATAAATTAGGCTTTATAATATACTAATCACCATAAGCTTGCTAAATTAATAATTAGGGTTTATAACTTAGCAACTAGGGTTTTAATTTAGTAGTTAGGGTTTTTAAATATTAATTAGAGTTTACCTAATTAACATTAAACATAATAATGGTCATTACTTACATAACACATAACTTAACAAATCTTACAGTCATAGTTGACTTATGTACTATAGTTTATTAGTAATGCTAGGGTTTTGCATTGTTTCACCATAACTGTTTCACAAATTACATTACACACATATCACGCTTGTTTATAGCATTGAAATATAAATAATATTATATTATTATTCTCATTCCTTATTCAAAATCCAGAATTAGGGTTTTGAATCCGTATCCGACATATCCTTCATATATACCTTTATTACTTAGGTTAAAATAATTAACTTAACTAATATAATAAAATACATATCATAATAATCCTAATAACCATACCATATATACCATAATCATATTTTCATAGAAAATAAATAATAAATATTTTTATTACAAAATTAATTTATTATAAGAATATAACCTATAATGATCAATAATTCTTAAAAAGAATTTAATTACAATTATTCATGTAATAAATAATTTTATTTATCACATATATACATATAATTTACTTTGCACACATTCCCACCTTTATATACATATAAAAAAAAAATTAAATCTCAAAATTTCTTATTGAAAATATTGGGTTATTACAGATATTCATGTAACCATCAATGGTTATTATTATACCGAATAATCCCTAGTCATAATCATACCAACAACTGTCCATCAATGCACTACAGGCCAATGAGGACTTTTACCACATCATTTGTAACATTACGGGCACGATTATACCGAATGATCCATAGTCATAATCATACCAATCAACAGTTCATCTATGCACGTAAGCCAAAGATGACTTTTATCACAATATAAGCATGAGGACGATGACAATGATATAAGCATTAATCAAACAAAATCAAGGATAAATTTTAAAGACTTTAAATTTATCCCGAGTTTAAAAATATCCAAATTGTCAACATGATACTGCTTTGTGGAGTAAAATTCAAGAATAATATTCATGTATCAAAAATAATTTTGACAGAAAAGAAATATATTTTTTGGGTGAATAGTACCTCGTGAATAGTACCCCGACATGAAAAGTGCCCCAAATACCAGAGTGAATAATGTTCGAGTAAATAGTAACCGAGTGAATAGCAACCCATGAATAGTAACTCGTGAATAGTACTCCGGCATGAAAAGTGTCCTGAATACCTGAGTGAATAATATTTTAGTGAATAGTAATCTGGTGAATAGTAACCCGTAAATAGTAACTCATGAATAGTATTCCAGTATGAAAAGATCAATAATTATCAAGAAAGCTCATAATAATATTTTCATGAAAAGATAATAGATGAAGCGCAAATATCAAAGATATTCTACTAATTTCACGGAGTATAGAAGCAATACTTTAACAGAATGAGTGTAGAATTAGGAATATGAAACGAAATAATATTACTCACATACTACAGAGTATGGAAGAAAATATTATTTCTACGAATACTGAAAAATATAATATCCCTTACCTTAGAAGAAGATTGGATACTGGAATAGTGAGGTAGCGGACTTCTTTTTTTTTTTTTCTCTCTATAGCTTCTCTCTCTATAATTGCTCTTGTGAATCTTAGTGAATTGGTGAGAATGGAAGAAGAATGAGCTTCTATTTATAGGAAAATATAGTTTCGATAATTGCACGTTTTGGGGCTCGAAATATTACAGTATAATACCTTCATCTTTTCCTTCATTTTTAATTTAGTCCTGCAAGTATTATCAAACTTGCACCACCTCCCCTAATAGTACATCATGTGAATCAATAGTTCTATACATGTGAAAATAATAATTACTGTATAGTACCTTCATCTATATCTACATTTTTAATTTAGTCATGCAAGTATTATCAATCTTGCACCACCTCCCCTAATAGTACATGCATGTGAATCAATAGTACACACATTTGAACAAATAGTTATAAGCATGTGAATTAATAGCAATTAATTGCTCATTTATCCGATTAATTACCCAATTGGTCAATATACCCTCCAGAAATCAATTATTATCGAAATAAATGTTGATTTCTACTATCACTAATAATCCCAACATAATGGAACTATCAAATTCTTCTTTAATCCACACGAACTTATTCATCATTAATACTATAACTCACAATATTTAACAACCAGATCATTCCCAGGAAAGAGGGGACTTTCCGATAAGGATTTCTCCCTATTGGCGCGTAATTAGGTGACCAAACCTCTCCTCGACAGACTTTCTAGACATCGTCAATATTGCAAATAATAATATGAATAACTTTGTCGTCTCAATTATTGATTTAATAATAATAAATATTATGCAGATGATACTGTGACAATAATTGAATCAATAATATGAGAGATATTATGCAGCAATTACTGTAGTAATAATTGAGTATAACTAAGTGACTTCTCACGTAATCATCAATAATCAATACCGTGTGCTACTATACAATCACGCGTATTACTGTACTTTTACTACCAGGTAGTTTAACAGTTTAATGGTAAAACTTTCGTCGTTATTTTATAAATAATTCTGTCATTTTTTAACTACGACAATACTTTCGTTGTGGGGTCCACCAATGATTGTGCCATCGTACGAATATTCCCTGTTAAAACGAATATTCCCCGACCAATCAAATATTATTTAACCACTTGCTTACTTTGAAAAATTTATAAATATTACCCATAACTATAACATTATATCAAATCCACACCATAATATTCAAAAATATATTTCGAGAAAAATAATCTTTATTCATAAAAGTTGGGGTCTTACAACCTCCCCTTCTTATGAAATTTTATCCTCGAAATTAGGGTGCATATTTGGTATGTCGAAGAGGTGAGGATACCATGACTTCATTTCAGATTCTAACTCCTAGGTCATCTCCTCAACATCGTGGTTTCTCTATAAAACTTTGACTTGGGGTATAACCTTGGAGCGTAGAATATGATCCTTCTTATCCAAGATTTTAACAGGTACCTCTTCATATGTTAAATCTTCCGCTATCTCGTCTGGTTCTAATTCAATAATGTGGTTCGGGTCTTTCACATATTTATGTAACATAGATATATGAAAAACGTTATGAACACGAGACATACTTAGCGATAAGACGAGTCTATAGGCCACAGTTCTTACTCGATCGAGGATTATAAATGGGCCAATGAATCGAGGATTGAGCTTTTCTCTCTTTCCAAATCTCATAACTCCTTTCCATGGAGCAACACGTAACAACACATGATCTCCAATATTGAATTCCAAGTCCTTTCGATGAAGATCAACATAACTCTTTTGTCGATCTTGTGAAGTTTTTATACGTTGTCGGATCGTTTGAATCTTTTTTGTAGTCATACGTACCAACTCCGGTCCCAACAACGTTGCTTCACCCACCTCATCCTAGCATACTGGAGAATGACACTTTCTTCTATACAACGGCTCAAATGGAGCCATGCCAATACTTGCTTGATAACTTTTGTTGTAGGAAAACTCCACTAGTGGTAAGAACTTGTCCTAACTTCCTTTAAAGTCAAGGACACAGAGTCTTAATAAATCTTCAAGATTTTGAATAGTCCTTTCTGACTGCCTGTCCATTTGAGGATGATATGCCGAACTAAATCGTAAATCCATGCCCATAGCTTTTTGCAAACTAACCCAAAATCTTGAAGTTAATCTTGGGTCTCGATCAGAAACTATGTATACTGGCATACCATGCAATCTTACAATCTCGTTTATGTACATACGAGAAAGACATTCAAGTGTATAAGTTTCTCGTATCGGTAAGAAATGAGCAGACTTGGTCAATTTATCAATAATTACCCAAATCGCATCAATGCCTTGAGAAACCTTAGGAAGACTAGTAACGAAATCTATGGTAATGTGCTCCCACTTCCATTCTGGAATTTCAAGTGGTTGCAATGAACCTTTTGGCACCTGATGCTCCGCCTTGACTCGTTGACAAGTTAGACACCTTGAGATAAACCCCGCTATCTCTCTCTTCATATTTCTCTACCAAAATGTATGTCGAATATCATGATACATTTTGGTACTCCCAGGATGGATTATAAACAGTGTGTTGTGCGCCTTCATCATGCTTTTATACTTCAAGTTAGAATTGTTAGGAACACAAAGTATTCCTTCTTCATCGATTCTTGCTTCCGGAATAGCACCTTCTTGCACTTTCTTCATCATATGCATCAGCTCCAAGTCTGTAGCTTGAGCAGTTTTAACTTTATCGATTAAAGTCGGTTTTACTCGTATATTTGCCATCATCACATGGGTCCCTGGAGTCTTTAACTCTATGGGCCTTTGCGTTGATAGTATCGCACTCGTACCCGCATATGATCTTCTACTCAATGCGTCAGCTACTACATTCGCTTTTCCAGGATGATATTGAATGGTATGATCGTAATCTTTTAACAGCTCAAGCCATCGTCATTGCCGCATGTTGAGTTCCTTTTGAGTGAAGAAATATTTGAGGCTTTTATGATCCATATAGATCTCCACCTTCTCTCCATACATGTAATGCCTCCAAATCTTAAGTGCAAAAATGACAGCTGCCAACTCTAGATCATGAGTAGGATAATTCCTCTCATATTCTTTGAGTTATCGTGAGGCATAGGCTATGACTTTCCCATGTTGCATGAGAACACATCCTAAACCTTTGCCTGAAGCATCACTGTATATGATAAATCCCTCCGAACCAGATGGTATTGTCAGAATAGGTGCTAAAATGAGTCTCCTCTTGAGTTCTTGAAAACTCTTCTCACATTCCTCGCTCCAACCAAATTTTGTATCTTTCTGAGTCAGCTGAGTTAATGGAGTAGCGATTCGAGAAAATCCTTCCACAAATCTCTGATAATAACCAGCTAAGCTTAGAAAGCTACGTCTTGATCAACGACTTAGGTTTCTCCCAATCGAATTGCTTCAATCTTTCTTAAAGGTCAACAGATATTCCATGATTTGATATCACGTGCCCAAGAAATGCTAATTCCTTAAGCCAGAACTCGCATTTCTTCAACTTGGCATATAGCTTGTTTTCACGAAGCTTTTGGAGTATCAACATCAAGTGTTCCTCATGATCTTCACGGCTTTTGGAGTAAATAAGGATGTCAAAAATAAAGACGACCACAAAGTGATCCAAATATTCCTTGAGTACTCGGTTCATCATATCCATGAAGGCAGCAGGAGCATTAGTCAATCCAAAAGACATGACTAGGAATTTGTAATGCCCTTACCGAGTTCTGAAAGCAGTCTTTAGAATGTCATCATTTTTAATCTTTAATTGATGATATCCGGAACGAAGATCTATCTTTGAAAAGAATTTGGCGCCTTGCAACTGGTCAAACAGATCATTAATACAAGGTAACGAGTACCTATTTTTGATGGTGACATGGTTCAACTCCTGATAATCAATACAAAGTCGCATACTTCCATATTTCTTCTTCACGAATAGAACAGGAGCACCCCAAGGAGACGTACTAGGACGAATGAAATCGATGTCTAACAATTCCTGTAGTTAGGTTTTTAACTCCTGAAGTTCAATAGGAGCATTCGATATGGGGCTTTGGAAATGGGTTTTGTACCAGATTTAAGGTCGATACAAAATTCAATTTCACACTCTGGGGGTAGGCCAAGAAGTTCTTCAGGGAATACGTCAGGAAATTTATTAACAATAGAAATATCATTCAAATTTGACGTATTTTTATTTAAATCCATGACATGGGCTAAGAAACTTGACATCCATTTTTCAATAAACGAATAGCTTTATGGCTTGATATAACACTGATTGACTTTAGTGGTTTGGTTGCTTGAATTCACATAATAGGTTGGTTAGGAATATAGAAGCTAACCACCTTACGAAAACATTCAATTTTAGCATGATGAGTAGTTAACCAATCAATCCCTAAAATCACATCAAATGCAAGTATTTTTAAAGAGATAAGATCGACAGGTAACATGCGGTTACCGATTTGAATCAAACATAACTTGTAAATAGTGGATGTAATGAAGGTTTCTCCCAACGGAGTTTCAACAGATAAATCAAAGTCTAATTTCTCTGGAGTTAAATTTAAACATTGAGCGCAAGTAGGATAAATACAAGAATGGGTAGAACCGATATCAAATAAGGTATAGACTTCGCTAGAGTTTATGATTAACTTACCCGTGATTACCTCATTCAGATTCCTTACTTTTTGGGAGGTTACGACAAACGCTCTCCCTTGAACTACCGGTTTTGCCTTGTCTGTGACACCCTTTGATGCCTCCATCCCAGCTGGACTTGACTTTGGTGCACGACAAAATCGGGCTAGGTGACCTTCTCTTCCATAATTGTAACATGCTTTGGATTGCTGCGTACAATTTGGACTGATGTGTCCCTCCCCTCCGCATTTGTAACATACGACCGGTGGTCGTTCTCATTCCTTAACAACAGGTGCTGGTGCTGATGTCTTTCTATCATTATTGAATCTCCTCTTCTTGAAATTTCCACTTCTATTATCTTGGCCATGATTACCACTGAAGTAGTTACCATTTCTGGCATGTTGATTCCCTCCACGTTTGTTGTCACTTCTTCGATGACTGCTATCACTGGTATTATCGATTTGTCGGCTGCTCTCTCTTGGTTGGGTTGAATCATTATCTCGCTCCAATAACCGAGCCCTATTTACAACATCTGAATACAAACACAGTTTATGAGAAATTAGGTATTGACGTATCTCAGGTTTCAAACCTCTTAGAAACATCCGTGTCATTCTCTCGTCATTATCAACCAAGTGGGACGTAAACCGGGATAACTCGGCAAACTTAGCTTCGTACTGTGACACGGTCATATTGTTTTGCTCTAGTTTGATGAACTCTACCTCCTTCATGTGATGAATACTTTCGGGAAAGTACTTGTCGTTGAACAGTTCTTGGAACTTCTCCCAAGACATCTTTAGCGTTGAAGGCTGAGTACGCTTTACAGATTCCCACCAGTAACCTGCCTCTCCTCGCAACATGAAGGTGGCAAAGGGAACATTTTTCTCCTCAGAGCATCCCAAGACATCAAATATCTTGGTGATCTGCTTTATCCATGTCTCCGCCTTAAGTGGTTTTGGCTCTCCCAAAAACTCCAGTGGTCCTAGATCCTTGAACTATTTAGCGGTGACTGTCCAAGAGTTGCCAGTGTTTCCACCTGCATTTTGAATAGGAGTCGCTCTCGCCTGATGTTGCATGAATTGCATTAAGCCTCTGAACATCCCATCGTTCATCATTTGATCGATGTTGTTGTTTACCTGAGGATTATTGTCTTCCTGTTGCACATTATCCTAGGTATTGATTGTTGGTGACTCAACGGTCTCATGTGCTTCATTGCTGATCTCAACATTTTCAGATGCCATTTTCAAACACTGCCACAAAACAAGGGTTAATTGACATGTCACATATTATCCCTATACTCAGACCGACCAATTAAATACCAAATAAACTTAAGTAGGTCATACTAGCGAAAGAATTCCCCGTCTCTCCCCTCCTAGTTCTTGTCTCACACCTCAGCCAAGGATCATATCCCTAAGCTTTGATACCAAATGTGACGCCCCCAAAATAGGTATACATCACCCATCTTGAGTCACAAAATACATGGTACAGAAATCAAATACAAACTTCTTTAATACAACTATTGTGTAAAAATACGGGAAAACATAGCTGAGTTTTTACATGAATATTGTCTTCTAGACAATATCCAAACTCAAATTCAATCCTCATTACATTTATTATCACACTAAGTAGTGAGGACTGCTAAAACAACCATCTCGGACCATCACTCAGTTCACCGACTAGTCCTGGCTACCTTCTCCTTTCCTAAAGAGAACAATGAAAGCAAAAGGGTGAGCTCAACTAGCCCAGTAAGAAATATTATGACTAAGATAATACAGAATAAATTATCATTAGTCTTCAACAGTGTTAAACTGATAAAATATAATAAACATCAAGTTTAACTATAGCGGAACAAGCAATCCATCAGAAGAGTCAAGTAGAGCATGATATCTACTATCTTCTATGATTTTAAATTTTTTTCATCAATTTTATCGCTGAGACTCAGCTTAATAAATAAACCACATCATCGAATCATCCCTGCACTACGGGCCAAGAATATTCGTGTAATCATCAATGGTCATGATTATACCGAATAATCCCTGGTCATAATCATATCAACAATTGTCCATCAATGCACTACAGGCCAATGAGGACTTTTACCACATCATTTGTAACATTACGGGTCACGATTATACCGAATGATCCATGGTCATAATCATACCAATCAACAGTCCATCTATGCACGTAAGCCAAAAATGACTTTCATCACAATATGAGCATGAGGATGATGACAATGATATAAGCATCAATCAAACGAAATCAAGGATAAATTTTAAAGACTTTAAATTTATCTTGAGTTGAAAAATATCCAAATTGTTAACATGATACTGCTTTGTGGAGTAAAATTCAAGAATAATATTCATGTATCAAAAATAATTTGGACAAAAAAGAAATATATTTTTCAGGTGAATAGTACCCCGTGAATAGTATCTTGTGAGTAGTACTTCGGGAATAGTATCTCGTGAATAGTACCCCGGCATAAAAAGTGCCCCAAATATCTGAGTGAATAATGTTTGAGTGAATAGTAACTGGGTAAATAGTAACTCGTGAATAGTAACTCATGAATAGTACTCTGACATAAAAAGTGCCCCGAATACCCGAGTGAATAATATTTGAATGAATAGTAATCGGGTAAATAGTAACCCATAAATAGTAACTCATGATTAGTATTCCAGTATAAAAAGATCAATAATTATCAAGAAAGCTCATAATAATATTTCCATGAAAAGATAATGGATGAAGCGTAAATATCAAGGATATTCTGCTAATTTCACGGAGTATAGACACAATACTTTAACAGAATGAGTGTAGAATTAGGAATATAAAATGAAATAATATTACTCACATACTATAGAGTATGGAAGAAAATATTATTTCTACGAATACTGAAAAATATAATATCCCTTACCTTAGAAGAAGATTGGATACTGGAATAGTGAGGTAGCGGACTTCTCTTTTTTTTTTTCTCTCTATAGCTTCTCTCTCTATAATTGCTCTTGTGAATCTTAGTGAATTGGTGAGAATGGAAGAAGAATGAGCTTCTATTTATAGGAAAATATAGTTTCGATAATTGCATGTTTTGGGGCTCGAAATATTACAGTATAATACCTTCATCTTTTCCTTCATTTTTAATTTAGTCCTGCAAGTATTATCAAACTTGCACCACCTCCCCTAATAGTAAATCATGTGAATCAATAGTTCTATTCATGTGAAAATAATAATTACACTATAGTACTTCATCTATACCTCCATTTTTAATTTAGTCATGCAAGTATTATCAATCTTGCACCACCTCCCCTAATAGTACATGCATGTGAATCAATAGTACACACATTTGAACAAATAGTTATAAGCATGTGAATTAATAGCAATTAATTGCTCATTTATCCGATTAATTACCCAATTGGTCAATATACCCTCCAGAAATCAATTATTATCGAAATAAATGTTGATTTCTACTATCACTAATAATCCCAACATAATGGAACTATCAAATTCTTCTTTAATCCACACGAACTTATTCATCATTAATACTATAACTCACAATATTTAACAACCAGATCATTCCCAGGAAAGAGGGGACTTTCCGATAAGGATTTCTCCCTATTGGCGCGTAATTAGGTGACCAAACCTCTCCTCGACAGACTTTCTAGACATCGTCAATATTGCAAATAATAATATGAATAACTTTGTCGTCTCAATTATTGATTTAATAATAATAAATATTATGCAGATGATACTATGACAATAATTGAATCAATAATATGAGAGATATTATAAAGATTCTCAGTAGCAATAATTGAGTATAACCGAGTGACTTCTCACGTAATCATCAATAATCAATACCATGTGCTACGCAACCACGCCAGACATCTTGTACTTTTACTACCGGGTAGTTCAACAGTTTAACAGTAAAACTTTCGCCGTTATTTTATAAAAAGATAATTTTGTCATTTTCTAACTACGACAATACTTCCGTTGTGGGGTCCACCAATGATTTTACCGTCGTACGAATATTTCCTGTTAAAACGAATATTCCTTGACCAATCAAATATTATATAACCACTTGCTTACTTTGCAAAATTTGTAAATATTACCCACAACTATAACATTATATCAAATCCACACTGTCGACGTCGGGATTTTTGAGTGTGCATTTTCGTTACTTTTTCTTTAGTGTTCTCATGTTAATGTGAGATTTGTTTGAAAAAATAACTGAAAAAGGTCTGACATGTATAATGTCGACGATTTAACTTTAAGAGTCGCCAGTTGGTGTATTTAACTGGTTACACCAATGCAATCGAAAAGGTTTGCACATTGACCCAGTGTTTTGACACTGCTAAACTGGTCTATGAAACCGAGATTCATTTTGGGTCCGGGGGCTAGATTATGCAGAGGGAAGGTGTTAGAAACCCCCCGACATCCGTGTTACCACGGTGACCGTCACTTCTCAAAGAAATTGTTATATGAATGTGTGTGTTTGTGTGTGTGTGTGGATCAATGTGCAATTATTTGAAAGTAGTGCGAGGCCTTGTTCGTACCTATATACACAAGGTTTGAATTTTATAGAAAAATTCAGTTTTAACCAAGATATAGCAATGAAGTTTTATAAAAGAGGTTTTTCAAACCATGTGCTCAATAGGAATTGAGACCTTTTTATACTTCCATTTTATTATTAAATGTTAAATTGTTTGCTTTTATTTTCGAGATGCGAAGCATTCTCGAAAAAAATAATATACATCGATCTTAGAACTCCTCATAAACATGTGACCATCCAAAGAAATTGAGACATTGTAAAATAATGTACAAGTTACTTATAAATGAAAAAATGTCCATCATGGGAATCAATCTAGATTCAATGAACTGAACTTGATGATCACATGATTCCTAAAGCAACATGATCATCAGTAATTTGTATGGAAAGCGATGGCGATTATATATATATTATAAATATATATATCTGAGACATGATCACCACCACGAAACAACTCCATGGGGATCGAGATATGTAAATATATAAAAGCGGTAAATATATATATATATATATGACATGATCAACCGCCACGAAGTAAACTCCAAAGCGAACAAAATGTAAATAAAAGTACATAAAAGCGATCAACGCCATAAAAGTAAACTCGAGCGAGACAAAATGTAAATAAAGTCATAAAAAAAGGCCACGAAGTAAACTCCGTGTCTTACAGGAATGTAAATATATATATATATATATATATATAAAAGCAGTAAATGCACCAGATGTAAATCTAGGCTCATCGGATATGTCCGAGAGCAATTATATATATATATATATATATAAGCGAATAAACATACCGGATGTAAATCCGGGCTCATCGATATATATCGATAACAATTATATATATATATATATATATATATATATATATATATATATATATATATATATATATATATATATATATATATATATAAAAAAAATTTAAAACGCATATGGATGGAAATCCAGGGCTCATCGAATGTAGTCGACCACAGTTTATATATATATATATATATATATATATATATATATATATATATATATATATATATATATATATATAAAAAGCAATTAAACTCCTGCATCAAGTTCAGGCTCAATCGAGGCATAACTCGATAATGTTAGTCCATATATATGAAATATATACATATATTAGTATATATATCTGAGATGAAATGAAAACCATGAGCCGAAGTCCTAAATAAACTTTTACCACGACTCTCAATATGTATAACGATAATTGTGCTATATGAGAAGAACGGCTTTATAAAATGTAAGAAGGCTTATAGTGAAATTTGCCAAAGTAGACTTTTATGACTTTAAATGGATAAACACTCGGCTCCACCGGATAAAAGATAGCTATATGTGAGCTAACTAGTGTTTAAAGAAGAGGAAACACTCAAAAGATGTGTAAGGCGAGTAAAATGGGCGGGGCTTCCTCGCATTTTTCCTTCTCTCCTCCCTCTCAAATGGGTGACCCAAGCCTTGTATATATAGACGGATGGTCCCAGCATTTTCACTGCGGTAGCCCAGATTAATACCTACTTGGTGGTCGTGGTGGATCCGAGCCTCGCGGGTCCCGTCGTCTTAGAAGACGTCTTGATCATGCCTTTGTAATGTCCACTCGAACTTGCGAAACTTCAATCCGAGCATCCGAGCGAGGTATATCGACCTTCTTCTGACCGCTTGTGTCGAGAGATTACGTAATGACATGGATTAGAGGTTGTCTGAAGTCAGGAATAGGGGTCTATGCCCATGGTCTTCAAGCTTCAAATTCTATCCAAAGTACTGCCACATGTAATAGTCACTCGGGATTGTCACTCGGTTTTTGTGGGACATTGTTGGATGTATGTATGATGTGTTGAGACGACATGCCATTTGTCGAAGGAACAAGATGACGTTTGACTCCTCACCGAGGTTATCGCCGGTTTAAGTTGAAAGTAGACGTTGCTCAGGGTTACAGCTGAGATTGAACTACTTGTTGGTATGCCGCGATATCATCTTGTTGACGTGGTAAGATGACGTTGTGACTCCTCATCGGGGTTATCACCAATTTAAGTGGAAAGCAGACGTTGCTCAGGGTTACATCTGAGATTGGACTTCTGCTTGTTTGTATGTCTCACTGTCATCTGTGGATGTTCCTGTCTACCCATTGTTATCTCCGGGTCTGAGGTGTGTGTGCCTTGACAGGTTGTTGGTGGTTGAAGCTGATTGCATATGTTTGAAACAAGCATTTCCGGGGTTACTGCCGGAACTGCAATGGCATCTCTTGGGGCTATCACCAAGGATGAGGTTGCTACTCCCAGTGTTTCTCTGGGTCTAGAACTGAGCGTCGCGGTGTTATCGCCGAGACAGAACTATCCTCTCCGGTGTTGTTGCCGGTCTTTTGATCTGCATATCTCGGGGTTATCTCCGAGATTGGAAATGACATTCTCGGTGTGTGTTCAGGGTTTGAGATGATGTTCCCGGTTTGTGTTCCGGGTTGGAACTGAACTTCCGGTAGTATCCGGAATGGATGTAAGCTGTCTTCCAGGGTTATCTCCAAAAGACAAATCTACCCTCCTGCAATGTTAGTAATAGGAGTGTAGAAAATTTCGAGTGTCTACAGATGCCCCTATTTATCATATTCATGCAATGCAAGGCATGGATAGGATAAAGAATCCTAGACACTTGAAATGCAAGTAAGATAAACATGATGCTATGTGCAGCAACATGATGCAAATGCATGTAGAATGCATGATGATTGTTAGGTAATCCTGCTAGGATGACAATCAGTGATGGCTTGGACATGCGATCCAAGTCTTCAAGGATGTGGACGTTGGGGATATCACCAAAGTCTTGAATCCTAAACACTGGCTTATACTCCATAGAGGTACCTCTTATGTGGAAGAGATCTGTGGGGATAAAGCTTTGTCTGTTTGAGGATGTGTATAACATATTCCCTCATACTATCGGAGTTACTGCCAATAGTGTTGTCGTTACCAGGGTTGCCTGACCTTCGTTGATGTGTGTATCACCGGATAGATCCCTGTTGGATGCATTGTTAAGGCTGCTTGATCTTCATTGATGTATGTGTCAATGGTAGCATTGTGTTATAATCCTTGCTAGGTAAGGTTACGTCGATGGGTTTACTTGCCCTCGGCTAATATGACGTTAAGGCTGCTTAACCTTCATTGATGTGTGAATCAATGGTTACATTGCGTTGTGACCCCCGTCGGGGACACATAGATGTTTGAAGGATACGCGTTGTGACCCCCGCCTGGGATATGTAGATGCTGATAACTTCGGTGTTGTAACCCCCGCCGGGGAGGTTTGATATTTCATGGTTTTTTGTGTTGTAACCCCTACCGGGGATACGTCAGGGTTGCCTGACACTCATTGACGGCATCAGACCTTTGTGGGGTATTGCCGACATAATCTGTGAAAGTTGAGCTCATTGGTATAGTATACCCTGTATTCAGGTGAATACCTTTAAGACGACGGGAGTTTAACTCTAACCGAAGCGAAAACAAGGATTTCAGTTATTCCGCTCGAATCGCGTAGCACTTTTATTCTGATTTGGCCTTTTCGACATGAGACCTCCTTTGCAACTCTAATCGGAGCTGAGCCGGAGGTGTGGGACCCATGTAAAGGGGTAGTAGGTGTACCCTACAGAGGCGCAGAGTTAGCTGCGCGACTAGCCATCTCTGTATAGGTGGTGGTGGTTGCTTTCATAAGTCATTTTCAAGTTACGTGGCGAAGGAAATCCGAGAGCTCTTCTTCGAGATCTGCTGAGTTCGGAAACTTTACGCATATTCTCGCCACCATACAAGCGTTCTTCATCATCACAGTAACACATGCATGTATTTTTTTTTTCCAATTTACATGCATTTAGAAAATGACTTATCGCATGAAATGCATTTAGACACATAGTAGTGAATATGCATGCGATATGACTTGATAAAAATATTCAACATAGTAAATGTTAGTATTAAACCATCTTTGAACATAATGATGTGAAAAAATTTAACTTTTGAAATAAATAAATTGGCACCTTTTACTGTCATTTCTTATCCTATGTGAGGACAAATGAGTAAAGGTAGACAAGCAAAATAATCCTGGTAATTAGACTACACTTAAAGATTTTTTTTCTTTGCGCAATGTATTGATGCATACATGATGTATATATTTGTGTATAGGTGTCTTCTTGAATGGCCACCTAGTCATGCCTATGTGCATGTGGATAGTCCCATTTACAAAGGGGCTATGGCAAAATTTTCCCAAAATGTAGGTATTGGGTAGTCATGCATTTTTAACTCTATTGTAGATGTATGTTAAAGCAATGCATGCATGCATGTAATCATAGAATGCATTTTGAAAAGACTCCAGGTAAGAAATTACCACACCTTTTCTGAGGTGAGCCGAGTAGTTTCCGCAGGACCACTTCTGGTGTACGGAGGAGGGCTTTTGAAGAGCCTCAGCGTCGTTCTATTAGACAACCTTGTCACTTGGCAGAGGCGGTGATATGTCCTATTCGGGTTGAAGTGCCGAATGTTAAGGACGAGGAGGAGGATGCACCGATCGAGGTTCCTGCTCCTGCTGTGCATGTTCCCCGTAGGGAGTTGCCAGGTATTCAAGTGGCGAACCCAGATCTTCTGGGTGACTTGAGTAGGCATCCTTCAGTATACCTGCACGCAAACGAGGTATGAAGTTAGATCATTAATCTTCCTTATTTCCTATTGGTGAGGAGTCAAGGAGTCTGATGTTGATCTTCATTTGATGTAGGTTCTCGGCTTCACACAGCCTCGAGGGAACTGGTTTAGCATCCACTCTATGTATCAGGCCTTGCATGATGACTACAGAGCGATCGTCCATGGCTGGGGATTCGGGAGCTTCTTCTCCATTCTACCCCGTCGCTGTCCTTGGGGTTACCTCAGGGCATTGTCTGAGCGGTGGTTTCACCAGACTTAGTCACTCCATTTGCTGAACTGTGAGGTGATGATGACACCGATGGATTGGCAATTTATCATAGTTATGGAGTTTGGAGGGGATCCGGTGCCTTGCACGTCGGATATCACCCCTACTGTCGTCAGATCCTTGTTGGGAGTTTCGGCGGAGGCGCTAAAGGGTAGGACTGTTTGTACAGGTCCTTTGAGCGTAGATGCTATGAGCAGGCTGTTAAGTGAGCCTATACCCGATGATGTGAGAGTTAGGGATCGCATTCTTCGGCGATTGTTCCTGATGATCATTAGAAATTTGCTTCACGTGAGATAACTCTTCTACGGTGTCCTTCGCTTTGATCAGCGCCACTCGACACGTGGACCGTATAGGAGAGTATGATTGGGGTTCCTACACCTTTGCCTACTTCCTCAGGGGAATGCGCATGCGATCGCAGGGCTTGACCGAGGCATGGTTAGGATTCTACCCATTTCTGCTGGTGAGTATTTCTCTTGTCTTCTCGCATGAATCGGTTAAGAATGTTGACTGACAGCAGATGTTTGCCTTTGTGGTGGAAATTTTGGGCCTATGAGAGGCTTCCTTGTTTGCGTCATGTGAGCGTGTTAGGTTTAGATACCTATCCACGAGGACGGAGATGGCATCATTCCATACTGGTGGAAGTCCCTGTTGCTGAGGGTTTCACTCATTGTCGCCTACAGCTGGAGCTATTGACAGCCGATGTCATCACATGGATTCCCTACTCTGGAGAGAATTTGGGAGTTGGTTTTGAGGATGGGTACCCATTTGGAGTAAAGTCGTCATTTCCACCCGCAGGATTCCTCTCTTCACAGATGGAGGATGGGAGCTCTATTTAGGAGAGCGTGCTATTAGGAGCACTACAGGAGAGATTCGTGTACTGATCTTGCCTCCTGCCAGGCATTATTGGCCTGTTTTGCAGTCACCCGTCATTGACAACCATTAATGGGGATTGACGATTTTACATTGTCAGAGGGCCCCTGTTCTCAAGATATGTTCCAGCATTGGTGGATCCCTCGTACGATTGGAGCTTAGACCCGCGCCACACAGTTTATGGGGGATATGGTTCCAGGATTCGTGATGATGATGGATTGGCTAGCCCTTGTCAGAGATCCGACTCATGTGACACAGATTGACAGATTGACTCAGCAGCTGGACCGGTCACATCTTTTCATTCGGCATTTGGGCACAGATCCTGCAGAGGTAGATACTTTTGATCCTTCCAATATTGGGGCCCGTCCCTCAAGTGACCCATATGGTTTCTTATGGCGCAGATCCTCCTTTGTCAGACGGCACGACATCCACAGTAGATAGAGATCCAGTGACTCTGGAGGAGTTACATCAGGTGGACAGGATCGATGATGTAGACATCGACACTCTTGACTTTTTCTGATGTATTTCTTGCTATCTCTTTTGATAGGCCTCTATTGTATGTTGGGTAGCTTCGCCCCATTTCCCTGTATTTTAGCTGTACAAAGATGTATTAGATGATGATATACTTAGGAATGTATGTACAGTTTTCCATTCCCTATATCATATTGCCATCTATTGTATCATGCATGTTATTATGTTATGCATATGTATGTATGTCTAGAGATATTCAGCATTGACCCCTGGATGGTCTTATGACACGACCCGTACAGATGTCTTCTTTGACAATTAGCCGTATTGATCATACCCCACCATTTGTGGTGGTAGCTGGTATGTGATCATGGTATGATAGTATATCACCATCAGACATGGTGATCGTAGATGATTTGCTGCAGCATACTATGACCTTACTAATGTTTCAGGTTCCTCCAAGATTTGTAGAGGGCATGCTTTGAAACCTTTGGGTACGAGACGCATGGTGTATTCCGATTTGGGACCCGTGAGTTGACTCTACTTTGGAGGAGTATGCATGATTGACGATCTTTGCCGCTAGATGGACCTTGCGTGCATATGGCTATTGGAGACATGAGTGTAGCAGATTCATGACTCTCACAGATGAGGCCTGAGTGGTGCGGGATGAGATTACATCCGGTTATGTTATATCCCAGCGTTTCCTATTTGTGAGTTTGGCTCGAGGATGACTATGCCACGACATACCGGATTTCACCACACCGAGGATCATTGGCGTTCGACCCGAGT
Organism: Panax ginseng; assembly: GCA_020205605.1. Classification (NCBI taxonomy): domain Eukaryota; kingdom Viridiplantae; phylum Streptophyta; class Magnoliopsida; order Apiales; family Araliaceae; genus Panax; species Panax ginseng. The sequence continues at coordinate 121,786,885 of CM035132.1, read as the reverse complement.
AGATGTCTTTGCTTCTGCGCATTGTCATACGTCTACATGTCATGGTACATGGATGAAGGAGCCGATATCGGCGTCATTATGGAAGTGAGAGCTCTAAGGGAGGGTCGTACCATTGTACCGATGATTATCGCAGAGACCTTGAGGTCAGCTACATACTGCTGCACTTATCCATCGGGAGTATTCACAGGTAGCTCGGTCATGTTGTATGTGTGGTTTATGTCACACTTGAGATCGATTGGCACATTTAGACATCATGGATTTTGTTTCACCCATGACATAGCCATGACGTATTCCTTCTAGCCTGCGGAGTGTACAGATGCTGTATCGTGGTCCGCTTTCTTGGCAGGGCTTAGAGATCCATTTGATATATTGCCGTGTTCAGGGCTCAGCTCACCCTACAGCTTCATTACTCATGCTCCGGGCATGGATTATCTCCCTCTGGCAGGATTGAGGGGCATGATCACTTACCACCCACTGGCCGTGATGTGTCAGTTTGACCAGTTTCAAGATTTCCATCCGTATGAGGGGGAAGTGAGTCAGCGCTTCGTGTCACACCGTATATCAGCGGAGGATAGATCTAGGTTGTATGCCTGTTGGGATCAGCGAGAGCTGGCTGAGTTTTCTGTCAGTCATCTAGGTTGTTTTGTAGAGTATTTCTCATGGATGGAGACAGAGATCGACGGCCATTGCAGGCGATCAGCGGTCTGAGGGGATGATTACGACGATGAGGAGCCTATAGAGGAGGCTATTATTCCCACCGACAATTTGATCTTTGGTTTTGCCAAAGATTTGTGATGGATTCTCCCACCCCGAGTGCCACTGTTACCTAGTATTCGGCACAGCATTTGGAGCAGAGCTTACATCTGATGACCTATGATAAAGATCAAGCTAGGACCGCAATGTTGACAGCTCTTGATGAGAGAGATACCGCTCTGTTAGAGAAGGATGAGGCTAGATCAGCCAGGGATGCATTGATTGCGGAGTGGGATGCCACCTTATCTGCTAGGGATGTGGCCATTGCAGATAGCGCTTTAGTTAGATCCCAGATGATTGTTAGTCTTGCCGACATGAGTGCCTACATTGATGAGCACTATGCTACCATGTAGTTAGCCTATGATTTGCTAGCTCGTGTAAATACCCTTGGGCAGGAGCTTGCAGTGCTTCCTCCGTCTTCAAAGAGGGATGCTATGTTAGATCTGATAGTTCGCATACACACAGATATGTAGATAGCTTTGTATTTTCCTGCACTGACTAGCTTAGCCATTTTGTCATGTACAACACAGATGTATATATCAAACAATATTATATATGGCCGGGAAATATATTTTGATTCACTTCCCTTTTAGTTATGCCTTGATACTTGCTTGATGTTTGCCTGTTTCTCCAGGGTCTTGTGATCTTGATGCATTCTGAACTTATCCTTGATAGATGGACATTGAGACGTCGCAAGATCTCTCAGAATGGATCATTGATTTCTGTAAATCCCTACCATCTTTGGTGTCTTGGGACTGGTATTTGTATGGAATGTGGAGAGGAGGGTGGTTTCTTCCTCTCTGAGATTAACCGCACCATAGATGGTCGCCAATACTTCTATTTGTGAGAAGCCTAGTTAATTCCATCTCTTATGGGTTGGTATTGCTCTTTGAGGCACGATCGCAGCTTAGATGGTCACCAAATCTTCTATTTGTGAGAAGAGGTTGGGTAATTCCATCCCTTTGATATGAAACCGATGAAATTGCGTGAATTGAAGATTGATCCCAGTACCGTGTGACAAGTACGTTGTTCTGGTAGGGGTTAGACTACACCATGAGTGGCTGCCTACGTACTCCTATTGAAGAGGAGATCAAGTCTGCGTAGTTCAAACCTAGCGTGGGAGGTTCAACACTGATTGTGGAAGGCAGAAGGGTGTAGAAGTATTTTTGTTATTTTTGTTGTTTTGTAGAGAAAAGGGTAGAAATGTTTTTGTTGTTTTTCTTTATTGCGACCAGGCCATATAGCATATGGTTGCCTACGTACCCCCGGGTATCAGGGAGATTAGGTCGACGTAGTTCGCCCCTCAGGACGAATTGAAGGCGAAGAGAAGTGTGAATCCCATGTGCAGGCTATACTGCGGGGAGAAGAAAGTTTGATCCCATAATGGGGATAAACTGCAAGTATGTAAAAAGTTTGATCCCGTCCTCAAGACAAACTGCAGGCGTGGAAAAGTTTAATCCCATCTTCAGGATAAACTGCAGGTGTGAAAGGTTCAATCCCGTCTTCAGGATAACCGAAATTGTGAAAGGTTAAATCCCGTCTTCAGGATAACCGAAACTGTATGGAAGGTTTAGAATGAAGTAAAACCAGGTTGCTAGCTTGAAGTGTATGTTTCCCTGAGGGGTAGAAGAGCATGTAAAAAGGGCGAAAGGGTTTAAAACCGGAATGACTGGTGATTTGGTGATCAAAACCAAGATGTTGTTTGATGGTAATTTCAGACATAGTACCGTTTCATGGTGTCCGAGTCAATAAGCTGTGGAAATTCATCGCCATCCATTTCCTGTAATCTGAGAGCACCTCCTGTCAATACTTCCTTGACAACAAATGGGCCTTCCCAGTTAGGAGAGAATTTTCCCTTAGATTGATCTTGGTTGTCAATGATCTTCTTCAAAACTAAGTCATATTGTTTGAATTGCTGTAGTCGGACTTTTCTGTTGTAGGATTGTGCGATCCTTTGCTGATATAACTGACCATAGAAGATTGTCGCGATTCTCCTTTCGTCTATCAGAGACAATTGGTGATACCTGTCTTGTACCCATAGGTCTTCATCCAACTGAGCATCCATTAATACTCTGAGGGATTCCATTTCCACTTCTATGGGGAGCATTGCTTCCATCCCATAGACTAATGAGTAGGGGGTTGCCCCAGTGGAAGTTCGCACGAAAGTTCTGTAGGCTAATAAAGTCAGAGGCAAGAGGTCAGGCCATCCTTTGTGATTGGCGGACATTTTCTGCATGATCTTTTTGATGTGTTTATTAGCCGCTTCAACAGTACCATTCATCTTTGGATGGTAGATGACGGAGTAGAGGTGTTTGATGTGGAGTTTTCTGCATAAATCCTCCATCATTTTGTTGTTGAGGTTCTTAGCATTGTCTGACACAATGACCTCTGGTTGTCCATATCGACACACGACATTGTTTCTGATGAAAGCAATGATAACTTCTTTAGTAACCCTGGGGAAGGATGCCGCTTCTACCCATTTGGTGAAGTAGTCGATCATGGTGAATATGGATCGATGTCCATTACTGGCTTTGGGCTCGATGGGCCCGATCACGTCCATTCCCCACATTGAGAAGGGCCATAGTGAACTCATATTGTGGAGTTCCCTTGGAGGGGCGTGGATAACATTCCCATGAATCTGGCATTTTTAGCACCTCTTGACGTGATCATCACAGTCAGCTTTGAGTGTAAGCCAATAATGTCCTATTCTGAGAATTTTCTTGACAAGTAAGGGTTCGCTCATGTGAGGGCCGTATACTCCACCATGGATCTCATCCATGAGTCGGCCGAGCTTGGTCTTTGTCCGGACATCCGAGGAGACCTAATCCTGCATCTCTTTTGTAGAGTGCATCTCCGCTCAGGTAGAATTTCATAGCAAGTCGATGAATCCGCCTCTTCTCAGTTAGGCTCGCCTCAGCGGGTGTAGATCCATCTCGTAGATATTCCTTGATGTGTTGATACCAAGGATTGTGGATGGGAGGTAGCTCATCCGATACTTCTCCAATGTAATTCCCATAGACTGGGGCTTTTTGTAGAGAAAATGTGATGCTTGGCATGTTTTCCTTGTCAGGTATATAAACCAAGGAGGCCAACATTGCTAATGCATCTGCAAAATCATTCCTATTACGAGGAATGTGTAGAAAGGAGATTTCTTCGAACTCCAAAGCTATATATAAAACTTGCCGATGGTAAGGCAGTAAATGCAATTCTTTGGTTTGATAGATTCCTGTGGATTGCTTGATTACCAATTTGGAATCTCCAAAGACAGTTAACCACTTGATGCCCATTGTACGGGCAAGTTTTAGCCCCATGATACAGCCTTCATACTCCGCTGTGTTGTTGGTGCTGACAAAATACAATTTGACTTCTGACGGATCTCGCTCCCGTCTGCAGGATATTAGGATCGCTCCCATTCTCGGAGTTTTCTATATTAATGACTCCATCAAAATACATTCTCCACGTTTGGCATGTATTGTATTGATGTTGTAGCTGAATTGTCATTACTCCTTCATTAGAGAAGTATGTTTCTAAGGGTTTGTAATCCCCTACAGGTGCGTCGGCCAGTTGATCCGCAATTCCTTGACCTCTGACAAAATTTTGCGTCACATAGACGATGTCAAATTGCTATAGGATCAACTACCATCTGGACAGTCGATAATTCAGTATGAGTTTGCTGAACACATACTTGAGAGGATCCACGCAGGATATGAGATGGGTTGTGTGACCATGGAGGTAATGCTGTAACCTCATGGAAGCCCATGCTAAAGCACAACAAGTCTTCTCAATCAGAGTGTACTTGTGTTCTTGATCTTTGAATCTTTTCTTTGAGGTAATAGATAGCTCATTTTTGGCCTTTATTGTCTTTTTGCCCCAGCATGCAGCCCATAGCATTGTCATTTATGGATAGGTACATGAATAGGGGAACATCGTCCCTGGGAGGTACCAAAACAAGAGCGTTAATCAGTTGCTCTTTAATGGTAAGGAAGGCTTTCTAACACTCATCGTTCCATTTCATGGAGGAGTTCTTCCTTAACAGCTTGAAGATAGGCTCACAGATTACTGTGAGTTGAGAAATGAATCTGCTAATGAAGTTGATCCTTCCCAAAAATCCTCGTATTTCCTTCTCTGTCTGAGGAATGGGCATTTCCTTGATGGCCTGGATTTTGGTAGGATCCAGTTCAATCCCTTTGTGGCTGACTAGGAAACTTAGCAACTTGCCTAACTTAACACCAAAGGCGCACTTGGCAGGATTCAACTTCAAGTTGTACTTATGCAACCTATTGAAAAGTTTTGTGAGATGGTCTAAGTGGTCCTTCTCCTTCTGGGATTTGACAATGATGTCATCCACGTAGATCTCTATCTCTTTGTGCATTAAATCGTGGAAAAGAGCCATCATAGCTCGCTGATAGGTTGCCCCGACATTGATGAGGCCGAATGACAACCGTCTGTAACAAAAGGTTCCCTAAGGAGTGATGAAAGCTATTTTCTCACGATCTTCCTTAGCGACCATAATTTGATGGTACCCCGCGAAGCAATCAGCAAAGGAGTACATGCCGTATTGAGCAGTATTGTCAATAAGAATGTGGATAAAGGTTATTGGAAAACTATCTTTAAGGCAAGCTTTGTTCAAATCTAGATAATCCACGCAAACTCACACCTTTCCCCCTGGTTTAGGCACGGGCACAATGTTGGATATCCACTCCGGATATGTAGACACCATAATGATGCTAGCTTGAAATTGTTTCATAATTTCTTCTTTAACTTTTAAACTCCATTCAGGTTTCAATCGCCTGAGTTTTTGTCTAACTGACTTGAATCCTTCTTTGATGGGAAGGCGATGAAGAACAATGTCAGTGGACAAACCCACCATGTCTTCATGAGACCATACAAACACATCCTGGAATTGGGTTAATAATGCAACCATATCATTCCGTTGATTTGTGGTATGGTCTGAACCAATCTGGATTAGCTTAGGGTTGTCTAAGGTTCCGAGATTGAAAGGAGTGGTTTAATCAAGATTGGGTTTGGGTTTGTCTGCAACCCATTCTTTAATCTCTTGAGGTGTCTCAATGTCCTCTTGGATGTCCATCAAGTCTGAGTCTAACTTTGCATCAAAGTTACAGCCCTTGTGGAGAGAAGGCACCTCATCGACAAAATGAGCACATCTAAATTCAGTGTCCTGAAACAAAAGATGCTTTCACTTAATATATGCAACTGTTCGATCATACAAAAGTGTTAGCATGTACGTGATAAAATAACTGCTAGTGCTATAAAGAAGAGCAAGCAATTAAAGTTATCTACAGGGCAGAGGGTTTTTCTGCCCATTTTACCCTCGTCGACCAATGCATGGAGTGCTGCTCCAATTGTCGAGGGCAAAGTCCTGAAGGACTGCAGTGATGGAAGGATCGTCATTGTCCCCCTTCTCCCGAATGATAACCATGACATCTGGGCAATCATCGTCTAGGGTGTATCTGTTGGTATGTTCATCATGAACAATGATGCGAATGCCTACCATCATCAAGGCAAGGTCATGTTTATGTTTTCATTCCTTTTCTCCCATCTTGGGATCAGGAATCAACACCTCTTTTGCTTTGATTGACACTGGTTTTGGAAACAGCATAGCCGCAAAATGGGCTGGCACCTTTACTGGAGATTGCATTAACTCATGAGGTAAAGGTATAGAAAATTGCCGCGCGGCGGAAGCTTGAGGAACCTGCTTGTGGTTATGAGGATTCCTATGATCGAACTAGCGAAATAGCCTAGTCCTATTGCATTACGATTTGACCGGACATTGAATAGGGTTTAATACCACCTTATCTTTACCGAGGCCTTGTCCCGATTGATGACCTAATGACATCATTTTTTGAGTGGTCGACATAACCTCGGCAGAAATCTTGGGTACGGGAAGTGGCGCTCCAATAAAATGGTATTGCGTATTACTTACTTCCAAAGTATGGAAACTGGCTGGTTCAACTTCTGAATTGAAGCTGATAATTGGTAGAATTCCTTTTTCAGGACAATCCGGCCAATTGGCGATGACTAGACTTTAGGTATTGTTGATGATGTATTTGAGTTGTTGATGTAGCGTGGAGGGAACAACTCCAGCCATGTGTATCTATGGTCTCCATGTGTAGCCATGTCGAGGGCAAAGTCCTGAAGGACTGCAGTGATGGAAGGATCGTCATTGTCCTCCTTCTCCCAAATGATAACCATGACATCTGGTCAATCATCATCTGGGGTGTATCTATTGGTATGTTCATCATGAACAATGACGCGAATGCCTGCCATCATCAAGGCAAGGTCATGTTTATATTTCTGTTCCTTTTCTCCCATCTCTGGATCAGGAATTAGCACCTCTTTTGCTTTGATTGGCACTAGTTTTGGAAACAGCATAGCTGCAACATGGGCTGACACCTTTACTTGATATTGCATTAACTCATGAGGTAAAGGTATAGAAAATTGCCATGTGGCGGAAGCTTGAGGAACCTGCTTGTGCTTATGAGGATTCCTGTGACTGGAACTAGCAGAATAACCTAGTCCGACTATTTCGATTTGACTGGACATTGGAATAGGGTCCTTAATACCCTGCTTATCTTTATCGAGGCCTTGTCTAGGTTGATGACCCAATGACATCATTTTTTGAGTGGCCGACATAACCTCGGCAGAAATCTTGGGTACGGGAAGTAGCGCTCCAATAAAATGGTATTGCGTATTACTCACTTCCAAAGTATGGAAATTGGCCGATTCAACTTCTGAATTGAAGCTGATAATTGGTAGAATTCCTTGTTCAGGACAATCCGGCTTAGCGTTGACAGTGACTAGACTGTTGTTGATGATGTATTTGAGTTGTTGATGTAGCGTGGAGGGAACAACTTCAGCCATGTGTATCCATGGCCTCCCCAATAGCAGGTTGTATACTGAATCTATCTTGAGGACGTGGAAGGATACATCGAATGTATTTGGACCAATCTCAATTTGTAATTCAATCTTTCCGATGGTATTTCGTCGGGATCCATCAAAAGCTCGGATGACCGTATGGCTGCTTTGGATCCGCTTGAGATTGATATTCATTTTTACTAAGGTGGCATAAGGACATATATTCAGAGATGAGCCTCCATCTATCAATACTCCTGCTAGCATGTACTCAGAAGATAACACTGCGATGTGCAATGGCTTGCAATGACCGGTCCCTTCGGGAGGTATATCGTCATCAGTGAAGGATATCACATTGCTGTTGAAAATGTGATCAACCAAATGTTGAAAATTTTCCATGTCCACTAATTTTGGCAAGTAGGCTTCTTCTAAAACCTTCAACAAGATCTTCCGATGATTCTCAGAAGAGAAAACCAAATCAAGTATTAAAATCTGGTGTGGAGCTTCTCGCAAGCTTAAAACCACTTTGGCTTCATTATGACCCATAGTACGGAGGAATTTTTCAATCTTCTCCATGGGAAATTTCCCCTTTGCTTCAGAAGTAGGTTTAATAACCCGTTGAGGAAGGTACAGTGGATTTTCTTTCAACACTGTAGCAGTAGTATGAGACGTGGATCCTTCAGCTCCATGGAACTTTATGCAAGCTGACAACAGGATGTTGTGGTCTGTAAGGTAAAGGAATTGGCTCTGGTCCGGCCACTTTCAAAGGATTGTCAACTCTTTTGAGTTGAATTGGTTGTATGGGAAATACTTTGACAGTCTCATCATTCACTTTGGAGATAACTGCTACTGATCCCTTCTATTGGGTAGGGCATGCATTCCTACCCTTAAGCTGCACAGTGTAATCATCTGCTATTTAAAGGACACCGCTATCAATAAGGTTCTGAATAAGATGGCGGAGTGCAGAGCATTCTTCTTCTTTGTGGCGAGAATGAATGAATATTGACACATTTCATCAGGATTGAACCGCCTTGAGCGGGGATTGATGGGAGGGAGAAGGAATGTGATTCTTCCTTCATTGATCAACATTTGAAGTATCTCTTCCATAGACTGGCCCAGATAGGTGAATTCCCTCTGATTGGCAAAATCCCGACGGGCTTTAGCACTTGCTCGCTTTGCAACCTTATCCTCCATAGCTTCGTTTTTTGAAGGTGTTGATGGAACATTTATAACAAATGGAAGGAGATAGGCATGCTCCTGCCTGATTAATTGGCGTGTGACTTGATGCTGATGGGTCACCAGTTCTGCCAATTGCTCAATTTGTTTGGAAAGAGCTTTCATCTTTCATTCCATAGTAAATTGGAACTTTGTATAATCCCATTTGTCAACACCATCTTTGATGGGTTGGGACGATTCGCCATTGGAACCTTGTACAGTGCTCCAACTGATCATGTTGACCTCTTCTTCTTTGTGTTGAGGAAGAGGGTTATCTAGCACATGAGGTTGATCTGGTTTGGTGGCTACAATCTCACCGTTATCTATCAGATCCTGAATCTTATGGTTCAAGGCCCAACAATCTTGAGTATCATGTCCGGGTGCCCCGGCATGATAAGCGCACTTCCGAGTAGCATTAAAACCCCTGCCATTAGGGTTGGCTGGTGGAAGAAGATGTGTAATTTTCTTCTGAGCAGTCAGAAGAGCAAGAATGTTCTCGAGCGAATCCCCTAAGGGTGTGAACGTTCGAGGTTTCTTTACTTCTCCACTTTTAGGCAATGGAGGGTTTGAAGATTGTGCTAGAAAAGGGGAGTAGTTTTTCCTTTGCATAGGCATGCTTGGATTACCTTTTTGTCCTTGTAGTATCGAGGAAACATCCTCCTCTTTCTCTTTATGGACCCTCCGGGGGTTGTTTCCATAAGATCCGGACTGGATGTGCTCAGCAACAACTTTAAGAGCGGCTAGGTCTTGAATTTTACTGGACTTCAATCCCATTTCAGCCATCTCGCCGTGTTTGATCATTTCAGAAAATGGTTTTCCAATACCAGCTAGAACTCTCTCATAGAAAGGAGCTTCCTGTACATCTATGAAAGTCATGACCATTTCTGATTCTGTCATGGAAGGAATAACTTGACGAAGGCGCCTCCACCTTTGAGCATACTCTCTAAATGACTCATTAGACTGTTTCTTGACCTTGGTAATTTCGTACCGGTCAGGAGCCATCTGAGATTGAAAACTATATTGAGTGAGGAAGGCGTGAGCCAGCTCTTTCCAGCTATGGATCTTAGAGTTGTCTAATCTGGTATACCATGAACGGGCTTCTCCAGTCAGACTTTTTTGAAACAACTGCATTCTGAGCTTTTCATTCTCCGCATAAGATCGGAGTTCTCCAATGAACCCTAATCCGTCATATTTTTCAAAATCAGGGGTCTTAAATTTCTATGGATAATGCACACCAGGAAATATGCAAAGGTCCACATATGAAACACTGCCATGTGTTCCAATCCCTTTGAGAACACGAATGGTTTCCTCCATTTGAAGGACCTTCTTTCTAATGTTACCGGTGTCTGGACCTCCTTTAAGATGGGTGCCTTCAGGGTTTTGGTTGGTTGTATCCAACTGATGTTCTAGAATTGTTTTTTCCAGACCTTGAACTCCCCCTTGTATAGAGGATTTTGTATGTGTAGGTATCTTCGTACCCTGAGTAGACTGGTGTAATTCTTTTAGTCAAACAACCAAGTTTGTGATTTGTTTACTCAATTCGTCAAATTCTTCTCGAGAAACAGGATTAGACTGTTCAGAAGAGGACATGATTGGCTGTAGGCTCGTAGCCTTTTTGGATTTTGACCAGGTAACAGGCCCAATTGCTTCCCTACAAAAGACTTACGTAGTTTAGTCTTAGGGTAAAATGTTATCATAACATGTCCGTTTTAAGAATTTGTCCTGCAAAATCAGTTTGTTAATTGATAACATGTCATGCATGCACAAATATTCTTCATATTTTCCATTACATATGGATGAACATGGAATAAAATTATAAGTAAATGCTTTTACAAGTAATTGAAAATGGAAAGCATGAAGAAACTTTCCTTTGCGTTTGGTTTATCAGAGGTTGACCTATCCTAGGGTTTTTCTCGCGGCTTTTCGGCATGATGGTTCCCAGATCATCGCAATCTACTTGACGGGAAGTTAATCCGATCGTTCAACTGGAGCGAATCTGAGTGGTGCCTTTCCTGAGCCCCGGGGAATCATTCTTCCCTCGAGTCCAGTAATCAAACACTGACAGGATAACGTCCTGGTGGAGGGACCACACAACATACATTCACATACAATGTGTCTCACCGTTTATGCAAAATGATGACATGTGCGAAGCACTAATATCACAGATAGATATTCAGCAGTGCAATAATAAAAATGCATTCGTACACATTCATCATAAATGTAAATGCATCATTCACACACAAGCATATAACAATTTTGAAAAGCTTGTAATAGCGGCTTAAGCCCTCTTACTGGAGTCCCCAGCAGAGTCGCCACCTGTCGACGTCGGGATTTTTGAGTGTCCCTTTTCGTTACTTGTTCTTTGGTGTTCTCATGTTAATGTGAGATTTGTTTGAAAAAACAAGTGAAAAAGGTCTGACATGTATAATGTCGATGATTTGACATTAAGAGTCACCAATTGGTGTATTTAACTGGTTGCACCAACGCAACTGAAAAGGTTTGCACATTGACCCAGTGTTTTGACACTGCTAAACGGGTCTGTGAAATCGAGATTCATTTTGGGTCCGGGGGCTTGATTATGCAGAGGGAAGGTGTTAGGCACCCCCCGACATCCGTGTTACCACGGTGACCGCCACTTCTCAAAGAAATTGTTATATGAATGTGTGTGTTTGTGTGTATGTGGATCAATGTGGAATTATTTGAAAGTAGTGCGAGGCCTCGTTCGCACCTATATACACAAGGTTTGAATTTTATAGGAAAATTCAGTTTTAACCAAGATATAGCAATGAAGTTTTATAAAAGAGGTTTTTCAAACCCTGTGCTCAATAGGAATTGAGACCTTTTTATACTTCCATTTTATTATTAAATGTTCGGCTTGTTTGCTTTTATTTTTGAGATGCGAAGCATTCTAGAAAATAATATCTGTGATCTTAGAACTCCTCATCAAACATGACATCCATCCAAGGAAATTCGAATCAGTAAAATAATATACAAGTTTGTTACAATTTAAAAATGTCCATCATGGGAATCAATCTAGATTCATGAAAGCAACTCATGATCATATGATTCCTAGGCTTACATGATACTGCAATTTGTATGGAAAGTAGTAAGCAGTTATATATATAAAAGTTGTAAATATATATATAAAGACATGATCAGCCACCACGAAGAAACTCCATGGGGGATTGGAAATGTAAATATATAAAAGCGGTATATATATATATAGACATGATCAACCGCCACGAAGTAAACTCCAGGCGGGACGAAATGTAAATAAAGCTATAAAAGCGATCAACTGCCACGAAGTAAACTCTAGGCAGGACAAAATGTAAATAAAGTTGTAAAAGGCCACGAAGTAAACTCCAGGCCTGACAGGAATGTATATATATATATATATATATATAAGCAATTAAACGCTCCAGACCAAAGTCTAGGCTCAATCGAGGCATAACTCGATAATGTTAGTCTATATATATGAAATATATACATATATTAGTATATATATATATACAGACAGAAATGAAAACCATGGACTGAAGTCCGGGAAAACGCACACAACACGACTCTCAATGTGTATAACAGTGTGTGCTATATGAGAAGAAGGTTTTATAAAATGTAAGAAGTCTTACAGTGGGCTGCCAAAGTAGACTTCTATGACTTTAAATGGATAAACACTCAGCTCCCGCCGGATAAAAGATAGCTATATATGAGCTAAATAGTGTTTAAAGAAGAGGAAACACTCAAAAGATGTGTGTGTAGAGTAAAATGGACAGGGCTTCCTCGCCTTTTTCCTTCTCTCCACCCTCTCAAATGGCTGACCCAAGCCTTGTATATATAGACGGATGGCCGCAGGTACACTGCGGCGTACTGCTGAGCTAATACCTATGGGTGAGTGTCGTAGTGGTGGATCCGAGCCTCATGGTCCCGTCGTCTTGTAATCGTCTTGATCATGCATTTGTAATGTCCACTCGAACTTGCAGAACTTCAATTCGAGCATCCGAACGAGGTATATCTGACCTTCTTCGGACCGCTTGTGTCGAGAGTTATGTAATGACATGGATTAGAGGTTGTACGAAGTCAGGAAGAGGGGTCTATGCCCATGGTCTTCAAGCTTCAAATTCTATCCAAAGTACTGCGACACGTAATAGTCACTCCTCGGTTCTTGTGGGACATTGTTGGATGTATGTATGATGTGTTGAGACGACATGCTATTTGTCGAAGGAACAAGATGACGTTTGACTCCTCGTCGGGGTTATCGCCGGTTTGAGTTGAAAGTAGACGTTGCTCAGGGTTACAGCTGAGATTGGACTACTTGTTGGTATGCCGCGATATCATCTTGTTGACGTGGTAAGATGACGTTGTGATTCCTCACCGGGGTTATCGCCGGTTTAAGCGAAAAGCAGACGTTGCTCAGGGTCACATCTGAGATTGGATTGCTGCTTGTTTGTATGTCTCACTGTTATCTGTGGATGTTCCTGTCTACCCGTTGTTATCTCCAGGTCTGAGGTGTGTGTGCCTTGACAGGATGTTGGTGGTTGAAGCTGATTGCATATGTTTGAAACAAGCATTTCCGGATTACAATGGAGCTCGCAATGACATCTCTTGGGGCTATCACCAAGGATGGGGTTCTTACTCCAAAGTGTTTCTCTGGATCGGGCTGAAGTCGTCATGTTATGTTATCGTAGAGAATCTGTCCTCCGGTGTTGATCTGGGTCTTTTGATCTCAGATATCGCGGGGTTATCTCCGAGATTGGAAATGACATTCCCGGTGTGTGTTCCGGGTTTGAGATGATGTTCCTGGTTTGTGTTCCGGGTTGGAACTGAACTTCCGGTTGTATCCGGAATGGATGTAAGCTGTTTTCCAGGGTTATCTCCAAAAGACGAATCTATCCTCCTGCAATGTTAGTAATAGGAGTGTAGAAAATTTCGAGTGTCTACACACACCATAATATTCAAAAATATATTTCGAGAAAAATAATCTTTATTCATAAAAGTTGGGGTCTTACAAACGTTGTAGTGCCTCTACACAAACTCAAACTCCTTGGTTCGTGAAGAACACAAAACAAAGTCAAAAACTCCAAAATTTTCAATTTAACAGCAATTTAAACATAGCCATACACTATAAACTCATTAACAACAACACTAAACATGCATACTAGAGTTCTAGCATTATAAACCACAGAAATAACTAATTTAAAGACTCAAAGTCAAAGTTCATGGCAATTTCTTTATATTTTAGCATATTTAGGGTAATCAATCACTACAATTTCTTTTCTTAACCAAATTAGTCCGTATAACTTGCATTCTTTTCATTTCTTAACGTATAATCATAAGCAACTATCCAATTCACACATTATTACATGAATTGAGCATCAATTTTGACTCCAAAATAAGCCACATCTCTCTCTCTCTCTCTCACACACACACATACACACACACACACACACACATATATATATATATATATATATATATATATATATATATATATATATCATCGTAAACTCAAATTCTCTCTCTTAAGCATGATTTTATGAATTTAATCTAACTAAAACCACTTATAATCAACATATACCAGATTAAATGAACTCAATTACTATATGAACTAATTCCTCAACAATTTAGCCAACAAATCTAATTACAGAGAAATAAAAACCAACTTAAAGTGAAGAATAATGAAGAACTCAATTTCTTCTTTATTAACATGTGAATAGGAATTTGATTCGTAAAAACTCCATTATAGTAACATAACATGATTTGTACATACTCAAGATCATATATACAATCCAATTTCTTAACAACTCATATTGAAACCAATTATAGAACAGAAATTGGGAAAATATAAACCAAATTAACATATTACCTTTGATTCCTCTATACTTGATTAGACAATTAGGAGGGCTTGATTAATCTTCTTCCTTCTCTTAAATCTTCAATTCTCAAAGACTTTCAATTTCTCTCTTCTCTCAATTCCTCTTTGATCTTTGAATATCTTAGACTTAGCAATACAATATAATACGTATAATATAAACTAATATACCCATTGTGTATAACTGCTTAACGTGGGTATCAGTTAAGCGCATCATGGCTTCAGCAGTTGCTATGTTCCAAAGGGCCTTATTTGGCTAGCCCTTTAAGACTCCCTTTTAATTTATTTTTATTTTCATTGTATTATACGGTACAAAATGTCACACTTTAATTAATCAAAGTTTAATATTTAGATTCAATTTAATTAAACTTTAATATTAACTCATTAAATTAAATAGCCACATGATTATAATTCCTAACTAATTAAATCTCTAATTTAATCATTAAATTAAATTAGGACATTTTCATTTCACAAAATTGTAATTATATAACAATTCACTTAATCTTTAATTTAATTAATTAAATTACAATAAAACACAATCAACATATTAGCGCTTGATAAAATACG
Source organism: Panax ginseng (assembly GCA_020205605.1). Lineage (NCBI taxonomy): Eukaryota > Viridiplantae > Streptophyta > Magnoliopsida > Apiales > Araliaceae > Panax > Panax ginseng. Next base: position 121,771,608 of record CM035132.1, on the reverse strand, counting down.
CACGACTCATAAAATTATTTAACATCAACTTAATTAATGTTATAATACTAAATTAAAAAATTTATTTAACATCAACTTAATCAATATTAAAATACTCAATAAATTACTCCATAACAATTTCATAAATTATTTATTTTATTCAATAATTAAATTAACTAAAAATATTTATTTAATTCAATAAATATTTTTAAATTACAAAATTCTCATTCGTTACGTCCTTCCCTCGTTAACAAGAGTCTATCCCCAGAACCATGTCATAATGAACACTTCTATTACATTATTCCTTCCTAACAAAGATTCTGTTCCCATAATCGCAATATATAAATTAAATAAATAACTCAGGATAATTTGCCATAATTTTGTCTTCGAGTTCCCACGTAGCTTCTTCAGCATTGTGGTTACTCCATATTATCTAAACAGAAGGTATTACTTTATTCTTGAGAACTTGTTCTTTCCTGTCAACTATCTGAACATGAACTTCTTCGTAGGACAGATCCTTCTCAACTTGCAGGGGTTTGTACTCTATAATATGCTTATAATCTGGTTTGTATGGTCATAACTCTGAAACATGAAAAATATTATGAATATGTTCTCATTTTGGAGGTAAACCTACCTCATATGCCACTTCACCAACTCTTTGCAGTAGTTCAAAAGGTCCAATGAACCTCGGACTCAGTTTCTCCTTTTTGCCAAATCAGATTTTCATTTTCCAAGGAGAAACTTTTAGGAAAACAAAACTCCCAACTTCAAATTCTCTTTTCTGGCGATGTTGGTCCGCATATTTTTCTGTCTGTCTTGGGCAGCTAATAATCTAGTTTTTATCGCATTGACGATCACAACAGTTTGCTGCACCAACTCTGGTCTTAATAGCTGTCGTTCACCGACTTTATTCCAACATAACGGAGTTCTGCACTTCCTGCCGTACAACGCTTTGTAAGGCGGCATGCCGATACTTACGTGGTAACTGTTATTGTAAGCGAACTCAACTAGTGGTAAATGGTCATCCTAGTTTCCTTTGAAATCTATAATACAAGCTCTAAGCATATCTTCCAACGTTAGGATTGTTCTTTTGCTTTGACCATCGATTTGAGGATGGTACGCCGTACTGATTCTCAACTGCGTTCCCATGCATTCTTGTAGTCGCTTCTAGAAGCTTGATGTGAAACACGGATCTCTGTCTGATACAATTGACATTGGTACACCATGTCTTGACACAATTTCCTTCACATATAATTTTGTCAGGTAATCTAAATGAAATCTAATCTTGATGGGCAAGAAATGGGCTAATTTTGTCAATCGATCCACACTCACCCAAATCCCATCATAACTTTTTTGAGTCGTTGGTAGACCTACCACGAAATTCATCATGATATGCTTCCATTTCCATTCTGGTATTTCCAATGGTTGCAACAACCCACTTGGTCTCTGATGTTCTGCTTTTAGTTTTTGGCACTTTAAACACTTAGTAACACTCTCAGCCACATCCCTTTTTATATTCGGCCACCAAAAATGTTGTCAGAGATCCTGATACATTTTTGTACTCCCCAGGTGAATCGAATATCTTGAGCTATGAGCTTCGCTCAAAATTTCCTCTTTGACCTCTGGTACTCATGGAACCCAGATTCTCCCCTTGAATCTTAGCAATCCTTTAGTATCAATTTTAAATTTCATCTCTTCACCGTCAGACACCTTTTTCCTTATCTTTTCACACTCCTCTTCCTTGAGTTACGATTCTTTCACTTTGTCTGTTAAAGTTGAATGAGTTGAAAGTAGTATGCATACAAGCCAATCATGTTTGATGATAAAGCATATACTTTGTAACAATCTTATTCATTTATTAATAAAAAGTATTAATTTATTAAAGGCTTTTAATTATCTATATGATCTTTGTTTTTATAATATGTGATAAACCCATAGTTTTAAGCAATGCTTTTAGAATAATGATGATGATCATTCTAATGAGATCTAAATTCTTAGAAAGCTTAAAACTAAAATAGTTCCCAATCGTTGGATTACTAAATTAGGGATTAGTGAATCCAGATAGATTGGTACATACGTTGCTTGCTCATTGGATGAGGATGATTGATCTCATGATCATTTGTGTGGAGACACTAAAGCAAGTATGTAGGTGCTTATTAGAGAATAAGTTCACTGAACGTGGCTCGCTAAGAAATACCTAATGAAGTTTTACTTGCCTGTCAATAGGAATTCCTATAGTGATAGTAGTATAAGTGATCCTTGGACTTGAGATCATCATAGTATCTTGTGTATAATGAGTTATACTTTGACTTATTCGTTAAGACCCTTAGGGTATATCAAAGGGTATACTTGGGTATAATAAGTTGTACATGGAGATAATGTATGATCAATAAAGAATCTACCACTTCTAGTAAAAGAAGAGAAATCTCCTATGTGATTCGATAAATGACAACCCAGTAGTCCTTGGCCAAGGCAGAATGAAATTAGAAAGGAGTTTCTAATTTGCATTATTTGGAGTTATGCATTTAAGAATTGAAATACATATAATTAAATAAAATAAGACTTGACAGTAATTCCATGTCTTATATTTAATTGGGACATTGTATGATGGAAGGATTGAATTGTACGGTAACTATTAACTCAAAGTTTCTTTTATGATTAATGTTGAAATCTATATTATCTGGAAAGTCGTTGATCGCTAGGGAGGCTTATCCCTATTGTAGAATAAATATTATTTATTTAAATAAATTAATCGTTTAATTTATTTATTTAAATAAGATTAAAATTGTTCTAATTGATTTATTCACAACCGATTTAATATGGAGAACCTAAAGGGTCACACCATAAAAGGAAGAATAATTATTTAAGAAGTTAATGACATAATCGTAATAACAAGTTAAGGGTATTTAATTTAATCTATGGTGATAGAATAAATTAAATGGCTTAATATTTATTATTTAATATTTTGGAAATATTAAATATAATATAATAAGAGGAGTCTTATTATTATTATTATTATTATTACTATTATTATTATTATTTAATTCCTAAAGGAGTTTGAGAATTAATTAATAAAAGTACTCTCAAATATTCCTAATAAGATTAGGAGGTTAAATTAATTATCCCTAATAAGATTAGGAAGCTTAATTAATTAAAGGATTTTAATTAATTAAGATAAAACTCAATTCCTTAATTGTTGCCCACATCTATAAATAAGAGGAGTCTTATTATGGGTGGAGTGTGTTGTTGACTTTTTCACAACAGACATGATTCCAATTGTTGGAGAGTACGCCCATTTTCTATGAGAGATAAAAACTAGGGTTTTGTCAAACACTCATCTTCTTGAATCTTTATTCTTTCTTAGTGGATCACCTCTAGAGGCCAAACACTTGGGTGGCTAACGTTGATCAAAGAAAGGAACCAAACCCGGTGGATTCAAGTTGAACGCGGAAAGGATTGGAGGTGAACTTGTACCTGAGGAAGCTCGAATCTTCAAGGGTATGATTCTAGTTCATCATATCTTTTCGTTTAATTAATAATTGTGCATAAAGGATGATTCGGGTATATGGTTTGTAAAATTTTAAACTCTGATTTTTACACGTTTCCGCTTATTTTGTGCAATTTGATTGCGTTCATGAATATTACAAACCTAACATGAGTTCCCATCTGAAATACTTTTTTTGTTGTCTCCTTCGGATAGTTTACCTCCAATTCTAATTTAGCCATTTATGCGATGAGTTCTTCATGAGCAGTCAAGAACAATAACTTTTCCCGTCCCTTCCTGCTCAATGCGTCGACAACCACATTCACTTTACGCGGAGGTGAAGAATTTTGCAGTCATAGTCTTTTATTAGCTCCAACCATCTTCTTTGACGCATATTTAAAATTTTCTGTGTAAAGATATACTTCAGAATTTTATGGTCTGTATATATCTCATATTTCTCTCTATAGAAATAGTGCCTCCAAATCTTCAGAGAAAACACTATCGCAACCAATTCCAAATCGTGATTCAGATATCCTTTCTCGTAGTCTTTCAATTGACGCGATGCATATGCAATGACCTTATCATTCTGCATAAGCACACAACCTAGTCCCTTATGTGATGCATCACTATATACCACAAAATTTCTTGTGTTATCCGACAGAGATGACATAGGTGCTCTTGTCAACCTCTTCTTTAATTCTTGGAAACCTTCTTCACATTTCTCCGTCCAAACGAACTTTACCGCTTTCCTAGTCAAATTCGTCAGCGGAGTAGCAATTCTGGAATTTTTTGGAATAAAACAACTATATTAACCTGCTAATCCCAAGAAACTTCTTACTTCCAATGGTGTCTATGGCTGATCCCACTTTATTACAACTTCATCCTTCGATGGATCCACCAAAATCCTGTCCTTGTCAATTACATACCCAAGAAACTGCACTCTCTAACCAGAATTTTCATTTTGAGAACTTCACATATAATTTCTCTCTTCTTAATGTCTCTAATATCACCCTTAAGTGTTCAACATGCTCTTCCTTGGTTTTGGAATACACCAAAATGTCATCGATGAATACCACCACAAATTTATCTAAGAATGGTTTAAATACCCTATTCATCAAATCCATGAATGCTTCATGTGCGTTCGTCAAATCAAATGACATCATTAGAAACTCATAATGACCATACCGAGTTTTGAACGCTGTCTTTGGTATATCTTCCTTCCTTACCTTCAATTGATGATAACCACTTCTCTAATCTATTTTTGAGAAGTACCTAGCTCCATTCAGTTGATCAAACAAGTCATTGATTCGTGGCAACGCATGTTTATTCTTAATCTTGGCCCTGTTCAATTCTCTATAATTAATGTAGAGACACATTGACCTGTCTTTCTTCTTAACAAACAACACTGACACTCCCCACGGCAACACGCTTGGCTGGATATACTTCTTGTCTAACAATTCTTGCAACTGTACCATCAATTCTTTCATTTCCACTGGAGCGATTTAGTACATGGCTTTAGATATCGGGGCAGTCCCCAGTACTAAGTGTTGGGCGTAAATTTAATTATGCACTGCACACAAGTATACGTGATCAACAAGCAATATAATGATAAGTAAAGTATCGTTCCCACAAAGACAAAGATCAATTTTATCCTAACAATTACCAACTTTCTATTATCTCAATTTTATTAATCTAAATGATTTAATAATGAAATTAATGATTAACTAATAAATAAAATAAAAATCAACTAACTACCACAAATTTTAATCAGATAATAGAGAATTAAGCCTACAACTTCATTTTATGCTCACTCAGATTATCACACTTCTTTTTAATTCAATTTAACTATTCCAGTTCATTAACCAAGAAAACTAAAGTAGATATAGCCATCTTTTGATGCACTATACCCATATCAACTTAAATCCACAGATGATAGAATTAAGCAGAACACCATAATTGACTAATTCACTATATCTCTATGTGAATTACAATTAAAGAAGGTTTAATCCTAAGTTCTCATAAGATTACATGCGATGCATAGGTATATCTCTATCTTAAACATAAATTATGAATTCCATCAAAACACAGAAATCACAAACACATGCTATTATGACTAAGTATAAACCAATACTTCATCTCTCGAATTCATATAAGTTCACAAAGAATTGGTGATCAAACAACTCATAGATTACGCACAAATCATAATAGATGAACTGAAAATAGCATCATTGAATTAAACTTGAAGCATAATAATCCTCATTACACATAAAGATCCATCACAAGCTTAATAAGATAATTTAGTTCATGACTAATAAATTAAATACTGAATAGATCAAAGAGATAAACCTCCTAATTACAAAACTGCAATTGAAGAATGAAAAATAGTAAATTGAACCACCCTTTTCTTCAATACAATCTGTAATCCTCGTGTTCCTCGCTCCTTTGCTTCAATTCCTCCAAAATCTTCAAAATCTAGGGCTTGTTAGTTGCTCTTGATTGAGTGATTGTTGTTGAATCAATGATTAGAGTTGATGAAGTCTCTATTTTTGTAACTGAATACGCATTTTGTCTTGTCCTAATCACGTCTAAAGTCCCAAAAGATACGTAACAACAGAATTAAAATTGCATCAGAACTCTTCTTACTATGCCGCACACCTCCGCCCTAACGGGATATTCCTTGTTTTTTACCCCCGCTCTGGTGGGGTATCAAATTTGGCTGGTGACGTGTACCCCCACCCCGACGGGGTATTTATTCTATGAAAGCTCACCCCGACGGGGTATGGCTCTGTATCTACTGAATCTTGCTGATATCCTTCCTTGCCACTTAACCATTACCTTAGCCAAGATGTACAAACCCTGCACACAAACACACATAAAACACATAAAAGAATACTAAAATAGATGGATTAACAACCATTTAAGTCCGAAAAGGCATCCGATTTGTAGGTATGAAACCCACTCATCAAATTCCCCCAAACTTAAATCGTGCTTTTCCTCAAGCACAACAGAATGCAATCCAATGCAATGCAACTAACTACATGCCTATAAATCTAGCTATCAGACAGAATAGAGTCTATTTAAATTACCTCAGAGAAACCACAATAGACATGAACAACACATCTTTCTAAGACATATCAATAATCTCATACCAATCGCAAAATTAATCCCTGTTATGACTGACATAGTGTGTATGTTCTCAACAACCATATTAACTGATAGTAACTTAAATAAAACACATAATATGCTTCTTTAAAGAAAGAAAATAGTTTAACAATAAGAAACCCATAAACAAGAAAGATCCGGCTAAAACTCAAACAGTTACCAAAGTTAGAAGTTAATATGGGATATTTTTTGCTTTCTTGTTCACTTACGGGGGCTTTTTCACTCTTTTTCCCATTTTCACTTATTTTACTCATGATTGTGCAATGTCTAGTCCTCTTAGGCTTTTTAGTGCTGCCCATTAGCGAGCTTTCAACCAACGACTCCCAAATCAGATGGCTTTAGGGTGCTGGGTGTCGAGACATCCCCTCGGGCGTACTTACTCATGTAACAAATGCCATAAAACTAAACTAGCCACGGTGTTTATTCATATTTTTTTATAGATATATCCCAAATCTTCCCCCAAACTTAGGTTTCTGCCTTATCTTAGCGATCACTACTTATTCATAACTTTCATTCATTAAATCTAAAATTGTCCTTATGAAGTCAATTATGTGTAAATTTAAACCCAATTAGTCAACATAGTCATTCTTACTGTGCCATCCTGATTATATCAGTTTCAAATAGACAAGGATTTAGGTCATGTTATGAAATTACACTAAAGCCCTGGCTATCAATACTAATTCTTGTCTACACAGTTCTAATCTCATCATTGGCCAAAATAACCTCAACCATTTAAAAGCTGGAATCATGCAAATACTAACTAAATGTAACACAATAAACAATAAACTAACTACTATTTTTGTGATTTTTCATTTTCCAGTTTTTTTTCTTTTTTATATAACATAACTCAAAACAAAAACAAAGACCATTATTTACAAACTAAACTACAAAAACTAAACTGTAACCTATATTAACGATTCAAGTAATCGTGAAATGCAAACATGAACTAATATGAACTAAAAATGCAAAAACTACAGTACACATGAAAAATGACATACTAAAACATGAATAGAACTAAACATTAAACACATGCACATACACCCCCAAACTTAAATCTAACAATGTCCTTATTATTAAGAATATGGAAATAAAGCACAAGAGGACTTCCCTATATCGGCTTAGCAGGAGGTGGCACCTCTTCAACATCTGAATCTGAAGGAGGATAGGCTGTTAGTGGCTGTGGACTGGGGAACTAGAACTGGTCAGTAGCAACGGGGTTCAATCTTGCAAATGCTTCTGCCAAAGAAGCATTGAATCCATTTTGAGTGGCAAAGGTGTGGTCTTGCCACACCGCTATTCTTTTTAACTTACGATCCTTAAGTCTATCTCTTACATCAATGTGGCGCTGTAGGCTCCGAAACTGAGTGCTAAACATATATTTAGTAGATCGAGAAGCCCCAGGTGCAACCTCCACCATAGACATCTCATCAGCTTTAAACTCGTCATCCTCTGAGCTTTCTTCGGCTTCCTCCTCCTCAGGAACATCTTGAAATACAAACCCCAACCCTCGAGGATGCGATGTGACAAACCAAAAAATCGGATTGTCTAGAATTTAAGTTTAAAAAATTAGTTATTAATAAAATGAATTTTTATTAATAATATTCTATGTTATGTGTTTATTAATCGTTCTAGAACCTAGGATGATTATAAAACGGGAGGATTTTGGCTACGAGCTAGACTGAACGAGTAAGAATTTTCAAGAAGAAAATAAAAAAATTTCGGGAACAAAAATATTTTTGAGGAAAAAGACGAAATAGACACTATTCACTCGACGAAATCCTAAGGGTTAGGGGTTGAATAACCTAAGACTTTTCGAGAGATCGGTATGTCAAAATGACATTTCGTCGAAGGATTTGGCGATAATATGTCGTGAAAAGTTAAGTTAGCCGATAAAAATTAGTTAAGTGTTTTGTAATTTTTTGAAGTTCCGAAGAACGTGTAAAAGTAAATCTGTAAAGGAAAGATGAAATATCCAAAAATATTTGGATTTTGAGAATCGCAGTTTTTTGAACTGTCGGATGAATCCCGAAAGACGGAACCATGCAGCTTTCAAGAGAAGCTTCGTGAATAGTAAGGAGGTTAGTTAAGGAGGTGGGAATAGTAATTTTTGGGGTAAAATGACTATTTTGCCCCTAGCCTTGGTGGTTGTCTATAAAAGGAGTGCATTAGCTCATTTGTTGGTGATTTGAAAATCACCAACACTTAAGAGAGAGAGAGAGAAATCAGATGAGGAGGAAAAGGAAGAGGAAAAGCTAGCCTGTGTGCAAACTTTGTCCAACAGAAGAAGATTAAAGAAGAAGGGTAATCCAAAACCTAGTCTAGTCTAAATTTTCTTTAAGTTTTCTATGTCAATATACGTAGCTTAATGAAAATAGGAGACGAGGATGTTAAGAATGATTTCATATGGTTGAAATCATAAGAAAATGAAGTATAAAGAATTAAATATTTATTTATAAAAGCTTTCTTAAGGAAGTATGAATTTCATAATGAATTTAAAAGATCCGAATAAATCATATGAACGATTCAGTGAAATAAGTAAGGAATTGTGTTTTATAACACCAAATTGCAAGAAAAAGTTAAATTGTAATCAAAGAATCGATTAAAAATGAAGAACGAGCGAAGAACATGAAGAACACGAATAACATTGTTGATGGACAAATTTAAAACCATCATAGTTAGAACTTGTTGTTGATGGAAAAGTTTAAAACCATCGAGTATAAGTTAGATACTCATTACTTGGTTAGGAACGGGAGAAACGTTCATGAAGAACATATTAAACTTAAGTTATAACGAAGTTATGGCAAAAATTTTGTAAAAGTCGAGCAAAAAGTAGAAAGTATGTAAATAAACCCAAATGTGTAGGGTGTCATTAAAATGTAAGAAAACATAGAAAACGTGAGTCGTGAACTCAAGAACGAACAAATTCTGAGTTTGGATGACCGAATTACGGACGAACGAACGAAGAACATTAATAACATAAAATGAACGAATGATGAAATTTAAGACAATTGTGGCATGTTAACAGATACAAAATGAATTTCCGTCAAAAGGAAGTTGAAGTACGTGATGAGAGTAAGAAGATGGCTTTGAAACAACCTCGTTTCGAGTTATAACGAAGAAGTTACGAGATTTCAATGTAAGCGATTTGTACGCGTTCCAACACTTAAAAAAATGCTGGAAAAATTAGGTTTTTGAACTGGCGCTGTAGCGCCAATTCAAACTAGAAATGGAGCATCGCAACACTGGCTCTAGGCAATAGTTACTGGAGACTTACGCTGTAGTGCACCAAAAATAAAGGGAACCGGCGCCGCAGCGCCGATATAAGGAAAAACCCAGAGAAGAGCTTTTAACTGCTTTACTCCTGGGGGAAGTGTAAGGAAAGATAATGAACGTATAGTTCACCTAATATAACACTTAAATAAGTGATTTAAACCTTTAATAAGGGTTAAACAAAAAGATTAAACGGGATTAAAAGATAGAGAATGTAAACACAAATTACGTAACTAATATGTGGGGACCGTAGTCGCGATAAAACGAATGTATGGGATTGCTATGATTGTGATTTCTTAGACGTTGTAGGGAGATGGTGAATTATAACATTTCAATGTTATAAGGCTGTAATGAAAGTTGGATGTAAAGCGTATAAATGTTGTGAACGCAACGCAGTTGCGATGAACGATCGGTCTTAGCATACAACGAACCGTATGACTTCTACATTAAGAAAAAATGATGAACGTGAAGTTTATGTAATGAATAACGAATGGGAGAGATTAAAACCTTAGATAAAGGTTGAATGAGAGATTAAGAGATGAACAACGTGAACGCAGAATACGTAAACGATACTCGTGAATCGTATTTGCGTCGTGCAAACATTCTAAATATACATTGGATGTATGACTTAAATGTTGATGAAGGTAGTAAGTAAGATATAACTTATCAAGAAAACCGTAACGAACAGTAATAAGATTAATGAAAGTCTGAGCGTGAGTCAGATAGAGAATGTTAGAATAAAATGTAAGCATTAAAAACTTTAGCCGACATAGGTTGAGTGTACGTGAATATTAAATGGGTAAAACCTACACATCGTATATGGTTTCACCATAAGGTAATGAAGACCAGTGACTAAACCTGTGAACGGTGAAGAAACTGAATTAATGACAATAACGTATAACATTAAGAAGCCGAGTTAATGATTATAACTTGGATGAAGTTCCGAGTAGAATGAATCGGATGTTATAAGATACGAATAAGGTAATGTAAAATGCTTAATGCTATGAACGCATAACATTAACATTCAATGATCGTTATAAGTATACAAAAGAATGTATGACTTAGACGATAATGAATAAATCTTGAGGTATGACATTTAGTTACTAGAAAGCAATAAGAAATGACAAATCAACTTAACAAATATTATAGTTTTAATGGTTCAGATAAGTTAAGATAAAGTTTAGGATTTGGTACAATCGTAATCTTTAATAGTTAACATATAGGAGTTGGGCTAAACAATTCCTTCAGAGAGCGAAGGTATATACAAAACTGGCAACCGATCTAACTCATTGTGAAAGATAGTGTAGATGAGATGGAAAACTAGTTTGTTGGTTGTTTGTGGGAAACCACTCAGAGTACCATATGGAATACTAGTAGAGATTCGATGTGTGCTAAATCCTATAAAAGTTATAAGAAGAAGATAAGAATGTAAATCATCAAAGATGATGATCGTATGAGTTAAGACATCTTCGTATGTCGTAATGCCGTAGAACGATACAGAAAGTTGGTCGCGTAAACTTACATTGCAAAAAAACAAATCCTAAGAAGTAAAGTTAAGTGTAAACCAATGCGTAAGTCAAAAATAGGACTAATTGGTGCATGTTATTCCTTATATGGTATATAGGGATTGCGATGAGCAGTTCAACGTAAACTGTAAGCTATAGTTGTGTGTAAGGCAAGTTTCCTAACTTCATTCATATTTTAAATGAATGTTAGTTTCTTAAACTTTCTTAGATGTTGAACTTGAGAAGTTTTATCTATATGCAAATGTGTGATATTTGTACAAGGTGGTAGAATGTATGAGGCCTTGTGCCACAATGTTAACACTTCAGTGTTTCTATGAGATGAACTATTCTGTGATTGAACTGTTCAATATGAGAATATTCTGTCTATATATGATCCGTTATTGTTAAGTCTGTGCTAATGATTCTAGTCAGACAGAATGTGTATGGAAAAAGGTAGAAGAAAGAAAGTATTTCAAAGTGAATGTGACTAATGTTTTAAAATGATAGGAATCAGAGTTTATTCCTATTATTCAAGCTACTTCATAACCTTTATTAGGTTATGGAAATCTTAAACGAATGTTTAAATTATTGATGTTATTTATTCAATTGCTATGACTTGCTAAACAATTGAATGCTCACACTTTCTTTAAATGAAAAACATTTTCAGCGTACGAGTAGAAGAACTTAAGGATCTCGTAAAGATTAAGCTGATCGATATCCAGAAGAAGTGCCATTCAGTATATGAATGAGAGTGAATATCAAGCCAAGACTTATAATGAAGAATAGTTTAATGAACTGTTATGTATCCTTGGTGGTGGATGAAAGTAACTCTTGTAAGAAGTAATGAATAATGTAATCATCATTATTTGTAATGAACGAGGTTATAAGGTATTATAACCTAGGATTTGAGAATGTATGTTGTTATATTTAACTATATAATGATGTATGTTTGGAAGGAGATGTGACCGTGATGTACGGAATCTGGGTGTGAAAATAGACCAAATTTTGGGGCGTCATGTGCGACTCGCCTCCAGGCCAGACTAAATATCGAGCAATAAGTCGCGAGTCCAGTAACTATAGGGGATACTGCACTGCCTCATCCACCGACCATCTCACACTCGATTGTCGGCATAGTCCATATATAAAGGATGGGTGAGGCAACCCCCCTAGATAATGGGCCTCTTAAACATCGCTAGATAGAGAAATTGATGATAGCACCAATATCAATGTCAAAGTCTTTCATAATAGCATAAAGGAGCAACACCTTCTCTTTGGTCACCTCAATCGTATATGTGGATGGGAAGAACTTCGCATAGAGGAAGGTGTACCAAATCTTTCTGTATAAGCTCAAATCCTTGCTCATAAACAGAGTCCCTCCTTTCTTTGCCTTAACCCATGTTGTACCCAGCTTTGAAACTTCAGTCAAGATTTGGTCGTAGTCAGGGTTGCTATCGCGCAGCTGAGCATATTAGCATAAGGCTGGGGCTCGCACAATGTAAAACTCATTTATTGCTTTAGGACCAAATGAGACTTATTTTCTGTGGATGAATGTAATGAATGGTGCCTTGTCCTCCGCATTCGTATAGAACTCCTTTACAAATGTTACCACCGTTGGGTCCGGTTGGTCTGTGAATAAGTCCCATCCTTGTTCATGAATTTGTCACCGCATCAGACTGTTAAATGAATCAGGCCTCAACCCACGCTCTGGTGTTAATGCCTTAAGTACAAGTAATCAAATTTGTCCGCTGCTAAGGCACTGACAAATTTCCTTTTATCAAAGCTTCGAGTGGGCGGTGATGACCCTTCACCTCTTTGACATTTGATGGGTGTGTTCAGTGCCATAGTGTATCAATACAAGTCAAACTCCACCAAACTTTTCACTTTGGAAATTCATCGAGCAGTTGGCGTGTGTGACTCCAAAGCAAACCAACATCCACCCCAAATTGTAGAATAATTTCCAACTATGATGAAGAATTACTAAGGATGCTTACCCACACTTGAATGTGTTACTATTTAATAATCAAGTAGCGGTTTACTTTCAATTGCAGAACTTTTCCCCTATTCTTTGCTTGAAAACCTATAATGTTGAGAAACCCTAAGTTTGTGATGGAAATCTGAAGTTTGATGTGGATTGGTGTAGAATGGAAGAGATTAGAGTTGGTGTATATATAAGAGTGTATCAGAGAGCCAAAATTGATGGGAAGTGGGAGATTTGGAAGGAGTTCGTGGGTGTTGAGGAGTGTTGGTTTCAGTTTTGAAAGAGGGAAGTGGGGAAGGCATGACCTGAAATCTGCTTTTAAAAACTGAACTCGCGACCCCCCACCGGGGCTGGCATGGACAAAGGACCCCCCCGCAGAGGCAGGAATGCCAGGATATATTTGGGCCCGTCGGGGCAGGCTATTGTGTCCTGCACCACTTTGTTTTTTTGTTGTTTTGTCCCGCACACATGTTTAACTTCATTCTCAATACCTGAAATTCAATAAAACCCACAATTAGAGCTAATCCCATAGAAATTGAGCAAGGAGGCCGTGATTAAGACACAATGACTAATTTGTCAGTTAACTAACTACTAACCTATAATTTGCAAAAATTTGAACTACTACTACTACTAACACTAATAACTAAGCTATTGAATTATACAACGTGAAAGTAAATACTGCAAATAACATGAAAATTAAGTTTCCTCTCAATAAGCGCTTGTTTTTAAGTCTTTTAGCCTGACTACTCCTTGTTTTATGGTGCATCGGTAAGAGTGATTGAGGTTGCTTGGTGATCGACGTCACCACCCCAATAAAGCTTTAAATGTTGCCCATTAACTTTGAACATTTCCAGCGGATTCCGGCTATAGAGTTCAACGACGCCATGTGGATAGACTATTTTGATGGTGAATGGCCCCGACCATCTTGATTTGAGTTTTTTGGGGAACAACCTAAGACGAGAGTTGTACTATAACAACCAAAAAAATCAGATTATAATGTAAATTAATTTTATTTGAATTAAATTATATTCTATGTTATTTATAACGAGTAAGGGAGATGAAGGCTATTCTATCACCTAAGCGAGAGGTATGATAATAGTATTCTGGCTAAGTGCTAGAAATAAAGTGTTTGAATTTCCAAAAGGAAAATAAAAGTTTTCTGAGAAATTCTCTGAAAAATACTATTCATCCATTTCTGCTCGGGAATTTTTTGTGAACTTTCGGGAAATACGTAATGATATAATTTTAAAGAAAGGTTGATTATCTAATAATCGGTTTTTTGCCTGCGTACTCAAATTCGAGAATGTTAGGAAACGTGAAGATTTGAATACTTAACGGTTATGTGTAACAAGGAAGATATTATACGAGAAAGAATATAAGTATAATACAAGTTATTGTACAAATATATATTAGAAAGGTAATATAACGTATAAGATAAATGTTATACGAACTAGCATATGTGAAGAATCCGAGAATTATACGGTAAAAGCACAAACCATTATCATTGGATTAGAAAATTTTGAATGTGAAAATTGGCAAGCCCAATTGAAAGATGATTAAGGCCCAAAGATAATTTAATTCAAGCCCAAGGTTAGGCCCAAATTAAATTAAACGTAAGCCTGAACCAAAAAATGAACCCGTGGGTCGAACCAATGGGTCACCAGATGAGAAAAACCCATGGGGAAACCCATGTGGGCCCCCCATGGTGAGTCATGGCCGACCACTTGGTGGCCAAGAAAGAGGATAGACTTTCCTTACAGGTTTGGAATAGTAAGGAGGTTGGGTGACCTTTTGACCATTTTACCCCCACTTTGTAAACTCTATAAATAAAGAGCTTAGATTATCATTTGTTGGTTGTTGAATTCAGTAACACTTAGAGAATTATATTGAGAGAGAAGTGAGAGCTATTTCAATTAATCAAAGAAGAAGAAAGCTAGAACATCAAAAGGTAAGTAAACTTAAACCTTTAATCTTCATCTCTTCAATTTAAATTTTGATAGAGAAGTAATTATTGGTGGAGCATGTATCTTAAGGGGTAACAAGGGTGGCTATTAGTGGACTTTAAACATTAATAACCATGTTACACATGGAATCATAATCAAATAAGTAAGAAATAATGAAAAAAACATGAAAATTTACCCCATGTTATTGATGGATAAGTTTAAAACCATCGTGTATAGGATTAGATGCTATATGCTTGGTTAGGATGATAAATGTATGAATAATAGAATGAATTCATTTTGAATGGAGTAAAAATCTCAAGTAACGAAGTTATGACAAAATTTACGAGATTAGACGATAATCGTCAAAATCATAAGAATCCCAAAATGATAGTCAAAAGTTGCCATTTAACTCAAAAACCTTAGTTTTTGTTGGCATATTGTAGAACTTTGCATTTAAGAGTTGTGGACTCAAGAATGGTCGAATTCTGACTTACAATGAAGAAACAAGCTATGAACGTTCATGAACGTTTAACGAACACGTAATAGAAACTTATTATGTCCAAATGAAAACCAAGTATGAGAGATATGTGAGATAACGACTTTTGAATGAGCCAATTTTGACTTATAACGATTAAGTTACGAGCCCAGAAAGAATTTGAAATGAAAAACTTAAAAAATTTTCAAAGTCCTAGTCTCGGCGCCGTAGCGCCTCCAAAGCCTAAGAAAGTAGCACCACAGTGCTGTAACCGGATCCCAGACACTAGAGAGATACACTGCAACGTAGCATATAACGAAGGGCACGACACCGTAGTGCTGGTCCTAGGCAAAAGGCAGAGAAGAATAAATATGAATACAAAAGAAAGGTAAGTTGATTGAAAGTGAATTATGACCTTAATTAAACTTAAATTAACATCTTAAAGGATGATTAAAACCTTAAGTTCAACAATTAAAAGTTAACAAAAGGTTACAAAAATGTAAACACAAAGCAAGTTTAATAATACGGTAAACCGTACGCACTTTGAATGGATGTTTGAGATTACTTGAAATGTAATTACTTAAACATGGAATATGTAAGGTTACTTATAATAATAAAATGTTATAAAACTGTAATGAACATTAACTAACCTAACGAATGTTAGTAAGTTAAGCAAATGAATAGTTAGACTAAGAAGAAGGAGAAGATAGGTTAATGACAATACTTATTGATTGTTTATAACCTAACATGTATGTAGAATGTATAACAACTCTAAAGGAAAGTGAATTAATAGTAGACGAAGCTAAAGGCAAGTGTTCTAAACTCTTGTCTATACTTATTTGGACAAGCTTTATGATTCATGTATTATACGCATGAATTGATGTAACAAAGAAGTCGAAGCCATTTCCTTTGGTTAGACCAGACTTATAGTATTTTATGGATTTTGTTATAATCTATCGAAATACTATAAATATTGTTATCTTGTGCCAACTATTTTGGTATTGATTCAAAGAAACTCTGAGTATAAATAAAAAAAATATTTTATCATAAAGCGACTGGTACGTGAATTTTCCAAAACCTTAAACATAGATAAGTTTAATGTAGTAGTGTTGTATAACATAGAGTACTATAGGCTGATCACCTAGACGTGCTCGTAAGAAATGTCGGACTTACGGACTTGGTGTCGGGTTGTCCTTTTTAAAGAAAGAAAGGATGAAATGCTCAAGTTCTTTGACCAAACTCAAGGTTTAACTGATGATATTCATCGTTAAACATTTTAAAGAAAAGAGAAGTGCTATTTTGGTTTATTTATAGTACTTCATAACTATTGATTCAGTTATCGAAGATATATTCATATGATTCATACATGTTGCTCAACGATAACTGTTATACTTCCTAAGTTAGATATGCTCACCCTTGCTTGAACCATATGATTGCAGCTAAAAATGAACGGATCGAAGGATCCGGTAAGGACAAAGGAAAGTCCAAGGCGGACAAGTAGTTATCTTTGTAATAGAATAGTATTACTTTTGTATTAATTTGATACTATAACGAAGAATATATGTAACGGATATAAAGAACCTGGGATGGGAAATATTATTATGTAATATATAGAAGACATATTCACTCTATTAATGTATTTCAATTGAATGTATGTGTGAACAGTAGCAGCGTGTAACACCATTTATCGGGTTGGAAGATACCCAGATTTGGGGGCATCACAGGTTGGTATCAGAGCTGTATGTTATAAAACTTAAGTGGGAAAGAACCTTAGGCCATAACCTTAAGAAGAGTTGAGGAAGCTAGTAGTAAATAAACTCACATTGAGTTTTTAAGAGGTTAATTGAGGAAATTCAATACAAGAAGAATTAAAAGGTGAAGTTAACCTTAAAATGTATTAAATGTGATATGTGTTTATAATATACTAATGTTGTGTACTAATCAATATAATTTGTTTTATTGTAGATATAACATGATGTATAGAGATATACATGTGGTTAGTGAAGATTTTGTGAACCAGACAGAGATTTTACTGACACCCGTAGCTGAGGTGCCGATAGTGGTGGTGGTTGAGTCAGAAGATTCTGAGAATTTAGGGTTTACATCCTTATTCGATGGAATGTCCGAGGAGGAGGTGGAGGTAGTATCGTTTAACACGGTAATACCTATAGAGGAGATGACTCCGGGGGAGACAATGAAAGCGGTTTTCATGATCGTGTTGGATAGGAATATCCAGCTAGGTAAAGGGGTAAAGGAATTGAAGGAGGATATCCATGATATCTTGGGGGACAAAAGGGATATGGAGACGTTTTGGGAGGTGGAACATGATGAGAAAGTTTTGGTGAAGGACAAAGTCCATGAGCTAAAATATGAGGCCTTTGAGCTTAGGGAGGAGCTAAAGGCCAAGAAGCAGAAGATTTGTAAGATGTCCTATATTCATAGGAGTTCTTATGAGGATTATCAGCGACAAGTGGCTGAGTATCCCGTGGAGATAGGGCAGACTCGACATACGGTCAGTCGGGATGTGCTGGCCAGTCTTGCCTATGCAGATTATGGGAATGCCATTATGCAGATGTAATCTAGTTAATAACTAGAGTAAGTTTATATATGTTTATATTGTGTATCTATGTAGTGATGTAAAACTCTCTTTTGTATAATCAAAGGGTAGTCTTTTGTAAATCCCAATTTTTGGAAAGTAATTATGGGAAAGTAATGTAATTAGCTAAGTCTATGTAATGGTGGACTATATAGTATTATACTACAAAGAAGGAAAGCATATCAATATAAGCACTTTATTGAACATATTTTGTAATGAGTTTGAGTTATTGTTAAAAATGAATAATGACCCTATAGAAGCCCAAACATGGGCAAAGGAGATTAAGAAGGCATTTGTTATTGCAAATATCGAAGAGGGGTAGAAGACTTCTTTTACCACCTATATGATGAAGGGAGAGGCCAACTTCTGGTGGGAGGCGAACCAGGCTAGGGCTGGAATGGAGGTGATTACGTGGACACGATTCAAGGAGATATTTTTCAAGAACTATTTCCCCATGAGTATGCAGCGGAAGATGGAGATGAAATTCTTAGAACTGAAACAAGGGGATATGACTATGCTTCCAAGTTCAATAAAATGGCAAGATTTGCTCCACATCAAGTGTGAAGGGTTTCGAAACAAAAACGCAGTGGAAATAAACCAATTTAAAGGCAATTTTGAAACCCTAAAACAGGATCCATGAAAAAATCAATTAACTCAATGGTTAGAAATTATACCGATTACGAAAATAAAATTGATGCGCTCGAATCTCCAACGTAATACAAACGAATCGCGCCTCTACGGTATCCACACGAACGCCCTGCGAACCGTCGTACGATCTGCAGTAAAAGGAACTGCGGTACTAGACACTAAGGATCAGGATTTCAGAACTGTTTCTCTCTAGTCTCTCTCTAAGAGCGACTAGGGTTTTTGGTTAATGAATAATTCCTAAATGGCTGCTACATATCATATATATATATAATTAAAAAAGGAATTATTCAAAACCTAATTTAATAAAATCCAAATTTATATATATATATATATATATATATATATATATATATATATATATATATATCTTAATTAAGTCTTACTTAATTAATATACCTATATATAAATTATCATATTAATTTAAATTAAATAATTTAAATACTATCAATCATATTGACATATTTAAATCTTTACAATTTAAATTAATTCCCTTTTATTACGTTCTATGTGTGACCTTATAGGTTATTATTACGTTGGCAATAATTTTAAAATCATATTATAAAATTATAAACGTTTGTGAATGCATCTAGTAATGCATCACCGCTACCCAAGTAATAATAAGATCGATGATTCGATGCAACCTTTTCATGACCAATGTTTCAATTTAATTTAATCCTTTTAACCTTGACATCCTAGATTAAACTCGAGTCATGGAATGTGTTATACTCTTCATAATTTAATTTGTGTTTTCTTGATCAATGAGTAGGCTATATGAAACAAATCACTATTTGAGCATGGCCATGCATTTCATAGTCCTACTCAATCAAGAGGCCTATGGATATCACCCCTAATATATAGGAGGGTTAAATTCCATCTAGATCACTCATATTCCTCACACGCTTTATGATGTACCCAATAATCATCTTTATAGTCCACCCTATTAAAGGTGACATTTGATGATATCAAAGTACATAAATTCCCGTGTAGTAATATAGTGATTTCAGGTCAGAGGACCATTACATCATTATCACTATTAGAATTGCTAATGACACTTCGCATAATTCTGCACATAGAATTCTCATGGTGGGTATGTCCAGTACATCGTTCTCTAACACGTACCTATGCATTAACTTAATATCTCATATATTTATGACCAATGAGATTTGGTCATCAGTCAATCCACATACTAGTCTCAATGTATCATTGTTGTCCCATTAATAATGATACTTGACTAGGGACATTTAAGAACAATGATACTAATTGTAATTATATAATCTTATGTTCAAGTCACATACTTGAAACTATATAATTTGTATCACTATTCTAAGGAATTTTATTATGTTAACATTTATATAACGCTGTAAATAAAATCATAATAAAATCATTCATTTATTCAATCAAATATAATATCAAAATGTTAAGCAATTGTATCAAATAATTGGCCTCTAGGGCATAAACTCTAACAAGGTGGATATAGAGGTGAGGAAGGCACGAAGATTTGAGCAGGGCTTAAAACCCTGACTTTATAGCCAGATATCAGTATTTTAAAGTAATTTCTTTGGAGCCATTCTGGAGAAGGAAATAATTATAGAGGGTGGTAGTGAGGCTTTAAGCCAATACCACAGAGAGAAGAAGAACAAGGGTGAAGTAGATGTGGGAGTGAAAACTGAGGGAGCTAGTGGGAGTGGCAACGAACAGAAGAGGAAGGTATTTAACTATAGGAATACCGGAGTAAAACAAGGAGATCCTAAGAAGAGGATGGAGGTATGTAAGAATTGTGGAAAGACTCATTTAGGAGTCTACAACTATGGACAAGAAGGCCTTGGCCACTCGTTTGGGGATGGTATGCTGTCGCAATTCTATGATTAACCCCATATTTATCCAAGAGAACTGTAAAGAATTTATTACAGAAGTGACTTCCTTCGTCACTTATAATTGCTCTTGGCGTGCCAAATCTCGTGAAGATGTTCTTCTGTAGGAATTTCAAAACAACTTTGGCATCATTTGTTGGGGGTGCTACAGCTTCGACCCATTTAGACACATAGTCCATTGCCAGCAAGATGTACAGATTGTTGTATGAAGGCAGAAAAGGTCCCATGAAATCCATCCCCCACACATTGAAAACTTCTACTTCTAAGATTGTGTTGAGTGACATCTCATTCCTTTTTGATATATTGCCCACCCTTTGACATCGATCACAACTTTTTACAAATTGGTGTGCATCTTTGAACAAAGTGGGCCAGTAGAATCCTGCCGGAAGAACCTTTGCCGCTGTTTGCTAACTTCCATAGTGTGTAATATCCAAGATTTTTTTGAATTTTATTAATATTTAAATTAATAAGAAATGATTATTTATTTGTGTAGAAATAAATATTGTGTGTCACAGGATATATTAATTTAAATTAAATTAAGTATGTGGCAATTATTTGTTATGGTGGAATTGGTGAAAAGCTTAATGTAAAGCTTATAAGGATTGCCTAGTGTGGCATAATGAAGGATTAAGATATTCACTAAATGAATTAATAAAGGAATGAGTTAATAAGAGAAAGATGAATAAATATTATATTATTTCATTAATTGTTATTATGAGTAGTTGCATGTAATTGATTAATAAGTTAATTTTATGCATGAGATATCAAATAAGGTGTTTAACTAGTAGTATTATTAATTTAGGGTTTGGACTAAATTCTTCAGTAACTAAGTCTGAGAATTCCCGTGGTGGTGCAATTGCATACCTCTATATTAATAAACTGAAAGCAATTTACTATTTAATATGAAGACTTGGAAAATAACCTCTACTGTATGCATGAGTTACAAAGATGTATTATTAAGATTAATTAAAGAAGAAATGAATAAGTAAGAAGGGGCTTTCCGATAAGGATTTATCCTTATTAGCGCACAATTATATAACTTAACCCCTTTCCTCGACAGAATTTTCTAGACATTACCAATAATGTTAACTAATAATATGAATAATTGTGTCGTCTCAATTATTGATTTAATAATATAAAATATTGTGCAGATAATACTGTGACAATAATTGAATCAATAATATGAGATACTATGAAACAATTAATGTGGCAATTATTGAATAAAACTGAGTGACTTCTTACGTAAGAATCAATAATAAAAAATATTATGGAATCCCGTGTGCTACTGTGCAACCACACATATTACTGTACTTTTATCACCAGGTATTTCAACAGTTAACGGTAAAAGTTTTGCTGTTATTTTTATAAAAATTTTATTTCTATCACTTTCTATATCCGACAGTTATTCCGTTATGTGGTCCACCACTGATTGCGCCGTCGTACGGATATTCCCCGATAAAAAGAATATTTCCCAACCAAACAGATATTATATGACAACTTGCTTACTTTGCAAAATTTGCACATATCACCCATAACTAAAGTATTATATCAAATCAACACCTTATTATTCAAAAAATAATAATTAGAGAAATTAAATCTTTACTCATAAAAAGTTGGGGTCTTACAACCTCCCCTTCTTATGAAATTTTGTCCTCGAAATTGATGTACGTACTTGGTATGTCGAAGAGGTGAGGATACCTTATTTTAATTTCAGATTCTAACTCCCAGGTCATTTCCTCAATTTTATGGTTTCTCCATAAAACTTTGACTTGAGGTATAACCTTTGAGCGTATAATATGTTCTTTCTTATCCAAGATTTTAACTGGTACCTCTTCATACGTTAAATCTTCTGCTATCTCGTCTGATTTTAATTTAATAATGTGGTTCGGGTCTTTCACATATTTACGTAGCATGGATATGTGGAAAACGTTATGAACACGAGACATACTTGGTGGTAAGGTGAGTCTATAGGTCACAATTCCTACTCAGTCGAGGATTTCAAATGGACCAATGAATCGAGGGTTGAGCTTTCCTCTATTTCCAAATCTCGTAACTCCTTTCCATGGAGTAACACGTAACAATACATGAT
This sequence comes from Panax ginseng, assembly GCA_020205605.1. Taxonomy (NCBI): domain Eukaryota; kingdom Viridiplantae; phylum Streptophyta; class Magnoliopsida; order Apiales; family Araliaceae; genus Panax; species Panax ginseng. The sequence goes on along the minus strand of CM035132.1, from coordinate 121,748,608 downwards.
CTCCAACATTGAATTCCACGACCCTTCAATGAAGATCATCATAACTCTTTTGTTGATCTTGTGAGGTTTATATATGTTATCGGATCATTTGAAACATTTTTGTAGTCATGCGTACCATTTTTGGTCCCAACAATGTTGTTTCCCCCACCTCTTCCCAGCAAACTGGAGAACGACACTTTCCTCCATACAACGCCTTGAATGGAGCCATGCCTATACTTGCTTATAACTGTTATTGTAGGAAAATTCCACCAATGGCAAGCACTTGTCCCAACTTCCTTTGAAGTCTAGGACACAAAGTCTTAATAGATCTTTAAGATTTTGAATAGTCCTCTCTGATTGCCCGTCCGTCTGAGGATGATATGCTTAACTGAATCGTAGATTAGTGCACATAGCTTTCTGCAAGCTAATCCAAAATCGTGAAGTGAATCTGATAAGTGGATTTTATATCCACGAATTGATGTCTATTTCTTGCTTAATTTGTGTTAACTTCTTGCTTGCATGTTCATTTTTACTTGTTATTTTGTTATTTAATGTGTAGGTATGGTGGTGCAATGTTTGGAGCATAAAAGGAGTGTTTTAGTGGTAGCAATGAATTAAGTATGAAGTTCAGTCAAGCCAACTAGCAGATTATACCCCTTGTCTTTTAATTCCCATTTTGCTTTACACCCCGTGCGTGGCGGGTCTTTCAATATTGTTTAACAGTAGCTATGCCCACGGGTCTGGTGATTATATATACTATACCCGTTAGGGGGGGGTGCTTGGATTCTCGAGTGTCATGTTTTGCTTGAAACTCTGCTAAAACATGAATGCTAAGCGTTTGAATTGTTTTTGGACTCTACTTGATGGGGAATTCGACTAAAAACGTGTGTGTTGGATGTATATGGAACAACTAACAATGAATTAAATAACATACAAGGCAAATTATAGAGATTAATTCCAGAATTTCATAGAAAGCTTTGGGGGAAGACTTTAAAGAGATTTTCTTATCGATTGCAAATTAAGGCTACGTGAAGGGTGTTCTGCATTATTCTTCCTCTTAGTCTTATATTTGTAATTGAAATGTTATCTTTAAATTATTCAGTTATTATTTCATTCATGATGAACTAATTCACTTTTTAGGCTTATGATGGATCCTTAAGTGAAACGATGATTTTATAACTTTGATTTTCAGTTCAATAAACTATTTTCCAGTTTATCTATATTAATTTGAGCTTGAATTTATGAATTGCCTGATCAACAATTCTTTGTGGATTTGTATGGAATCGAGAGAGGATATACGATTTTAGACTTAGTTAATATAACACGTGTTCTTGAATTTTGTGAATAACAGAATCTTGATGAATGTTAAGGTAGAGATATGCTTGACATCATGTAATCGAATAGAGAACTTAATCTTAAACCTTCTTTAATTTTAATTCACATAGAGATATAGTGAGTTAGTTGATTAAGGTGTTTAACTTGTTTTTATCTAATTTGTGGATTTAAGTTAATACGGTATTAGTGCATCGAGAGGTGGCTAGTACTACATTCGTGTTCTTGATTAATAAACTGGGACAGTGAGTTGAATTAGAATAAGGGTGTAAAAATCAAAGTGAAGCTTAGGGTGAAATTGTTGATCGATTTCGCAATCAATGAATACATGCAAGTATACACGGTCAACAAGTAATAAAGTGAAAGTAGAGTATCGTTCCCACGAGGAATTATTTAATAAAAATCACCAAGTACTAATTCTTAACCAAACTAATTTTATTTAAACAATCTCAAATCGTGATTTTTCTAATTAAGAAAACTAAATTAACTAATTAAACTAAATTGCTTTATAAATAAATTCAAATAAATAAAGGTTAAGACTACAATATCCCCAATTATGAACTATAAATCAATTATCCAATTATCCCAAATATTATGCCTACTGAATTGTTAACAAGAATTCTTAAATGCCAAAAGTCTTTTTCCAAGTGATCAAATGACTTCTATTTAATCCAGATTAATCTTGCTATATTCCTATGCAAAACAATTGAATTAAACTCCTTCAATTCCAATTCCTTATGTGTTACATGTGGTGAACAGATATTTCAATTCAATTCACAAACCTAATTATTCGCTATGCAAACAACTAAGTCACATGATATCATGCCCAGTTCTAACCCTAGAATTCCTCTTTCAATTCCTTCTAGAGTAACAAGGTAATTATTGATCAGATAATTAAGCAATCAGCATAAGACAAGATAAACAATTCACTTTTGACACAAATAATTAGAATAAATTGAATAACTAATTTATAGACATAAAAGATTCAATTGGTAGTCTTAATAAAAGAGTTAGTTCATAATTAATGAATTAAAACCAAGAATCCACAACTGAATAGACATTAAAAGATAAAAGTATGATAAGAAAAGAGAATAGAATTTGTTGTCATCAAATCTAATGCTCCCCTCTTGCTCTTGCTCTTGATCTTCAGTGTTCTTCAATTTGCTTCAATCTTCAATGGCTAATTAAGAACTAGGGTTTAGATTTTAATTTAATGGAGTGTTTTATCGAGTCTAATCTATGTAATCTCCCTTTATTTTATTCCTTACATCATGTATTTAAAAGTTACAAGTCCAATTTTTATCTTAGGAACAAACCCAATCCAATTTGGAGTCAAAAAGGTGTCAAAATTCGCCCCAAAATGCGTCCAAGCCTCACCAAACTCTTCCCCAGCTCCCAATATTTGGGCACGCAGTCTTCTAAGATCGCTCCCCAAAGACCCCGAACACTGCAAAATAACCTTGGTTTGGGCGCACCGGCGCTGGCCCCATTTTTGGAAATTTTCTACTCCGACGTCCTTTGGGAAAATGGCCATAACTTCTTCGTCCAAACTCTGATTTCTATGATTCAAGATGTTCCAGAAAGAGGAGACATAGATATACAACTTTCATTCTTTAAGTTTTTCGAAATAAAGTCCGAAAAAAATACTCAAATTGGCTCTGAAGTGACTGCTGTATAAATGGCAAGCTAAAAACGCGAATCTAGCCACCCCAAACGTCGATCCAAGTAACTTTTATCCCAAATCCTACAAAACAATGTAAAACATGCATGAATATACACAAAAACTTAAAAACATCCAAAAGATTAAGCTCAAATGCATTCAATTCATGGGTATAAAACTCACTCATCAGAAATCATAAGTCTAATTCTCCATTAATTGTTTGAAATTTCAGTTTTTGATATTTGTGATTGTTTGGAGATCATATATTTATTATAGTTTAGTTTTTATAGTTTTGAACATGGAATTGGATTGTTTAATAAAATCAGGATTAATAGGAAATTGATAATTGTGAGGTTAAATATCTTACTAAATTGTCTATGTGGGAACGATACTCTACTCACTATTATATTACTTGTTGACCATGTATACTTGTGTGTTGTACGTAATTAGATTTTACCCAATAGAATCTTTGGTCTCGATCAGAAACTATGGATACTGGCATACCATAAAATCTCACAATCTCATTTATGTATATACAAGCAAGACGTTCAAGTGAATAAGTTTCTCGTATACGGAAGAAATGAGCAGACTTGGTTAATCTATCGACAATGACCAAAATTGCATCTATGCCTTGAGAAACCTTGGGAAGACCAGTAACAAAATCCATGTTGATGTGCTCCGACTTCCATTCTGGAATTTTGAGTGGTTGCAATGGACCTTTTGGTACTTGATGCTTTGCCTTGACATGTTGATAAGTTAAAAACCTCTAGATAAATTCTATGATTTCTCTCTGCATATTGCTCCACCAAAATGTATGTCGAAGATCACGATACATTTTGGTACTTCCAGGATGCATTGCAAATGGTGTGTTGTGTGCTTCCATCATGATTTTATACTTCAATTTAGAGTCGTTAGGAACACAAAGTCTGGAGTTTACTCGAAGTATTCATTCTTCAATCGATTCTTGCTTCTAGAATAACACCTTCTTGTACTTTCTTCTTCATACTCATCAGCTCCAGGTTTGTAGCTTGAGCATATTTAACTTTATCGATTAAGGTCGGTTCTATTCGTATATTTGACATCATCACCTAGGTACTTGGAGCCTTTAACTCTATCTTCATCCTTTGTAAGTCAGACAAAATGGGTCTTTTTGTTAACAACATCGCACTCGTACCCGCATAAGATCTTCTACTCAACGTGTCAGCTACCACGTTCACTTTTCCTGGATGGTATTGAATGGTATGGTCATAATCTTTCAACAGCTCGAGCCAACGTCATTGCTGCATATTGAGTTCCTTTTTGGTGAAGAAGTATTTGAGGCTTTTATGATCTGTATAGATCTCCACTTTCTCCCCATACAGGTAGTGTCTCCAAATCTTTAGCGCAAAAATGACTGATGCCAAATCTAGATCATGAGTAGGATAATTCCTCTCATATTCTTTGAGTTGTCTTGAGGCATAGGCTATGACTTTCCCATGTTGCATGAGAACACTTCCTAAACCTCTGCCTGAAGCATCGATGTAGATGACAAATCTCTCCGAACCTGATGGTATTGTCAGAACAAGTGCTAAAATGAGTCTCCTTTTGAGTTCTTGGAAGCTCTTCTCACATTCCTCACTCCATTTGAATTTTGTATCTTTTTGAGTCAACTGAGTTAATGGAGTAGCGATTCGAGAAAATCCTTCCACGAATCTTTGATAATAACCAGCTAATCCCAGAAAGCTACGTACTTCGGTTACTAACTTAGGTTGCTCCCAACTTTGTATTGCTTCAATCTTCGCCAGGTCAACTGATATTCCATACTTCGATATTGCGTGCCCAATGAATGTTACTTCCTCAAGCTAAAACTCGCATTTTTTCAACTTGGCGTATAACTTATTTTCACGAAGCTTTTGGAGTATCAGCTTCAAGTGTTGATCATGATCTTCATGTCTTTTAGAGTAGATGAGGATGTCATCAATAAAGACAACCACAAAATGATCCAAATATTCCTTGAATACTCGGTTCATTATATCCATGAAAGCAGCCGGAGTATTAGTCAATCCAAAAGACATGACTAGGAATTCGTAATGACCGTACCGAGTTCTGAAAGCAGTCTTTGGAATGATATTAATTTTAATCTTTAACTGATGATAGTCAAACAGGTCATCAATGTGAGGTAATGGGTACCTATTTTTGATGGTAACATGGTTCAACTCTCGATAGTGTATGCAAAGTCGTATACTCCCATCTTTCTTCTTTACGAATAAAACAAGAGCACCTCAAGGAGATGTACTAGGACGAATGAAACCAATGTCTAACAACTCTTGTAGTTGGGTTTTTAACTCCTGAAGTTCAATAAGAGCCATTCGATATGGGGTTTTTGAAATGGGTTTTGGGGTTCAAGGTCAATACAAAATTAAATTTCACACTCTAGGGGTAGGCCAGGAAGTTCTTCAGGAAATATGTCAAGAAATTCACTAACAACAAAAATATCATTCAAATCTGACGTATTTTTGTTTAAATCCATGACATGGGCTAAGAAAGCTTGACATCCATTTTTCAATAAACTAATGGCTTTATGGCTTGATATGACAGTGATCGAATTTAGTAGTTTGGTTGCTTGAATTCGCATAATAGGTTGGTTAGGAATATGAAAACTAACAACCTTATGAAAATAATCAATTTTAGCATGATGAGTAGTTAACCAATCAATCCCTAAAATCACATCAAATGTAAGTATTTTCAAAGAGATAAGATTAACAGGTAATGTGAGGGTGCCGATTTGAATCAAACAAGATTTATAAACTTTAGATGTAATAAAGGTTTCTCCTAGCAGAGTTTCAACAGATAAGTCAAAGTCTAATTTCTCAGAGGTCAAGTTCAAACGTTGAGCACAAGCAGGTGAAATAAAAGAATGGGTAGAACCGGTATCTAATAAGGTATAGACTTCGTAAGAGTTTATGCTTATCTTACCCGTGATAACTTCGTTTGGGTTCCTCACCTTTTGGGAAGTTATGACAAACGCTCTCCCTTGAACCATTGACTTTGTTTTATTCGTAGCTGCCTTTTGTACCACCGTCGCAGCTGGACTTGACTTCGCTACAGGATAAAATTGAGCTATGTGACCGTCCTTTCCACAACTGAAACATACCTTAGAGGGCTGTAAATAATTTGAACTGATGTGTCCTTCCTCTCCGCATCTGTAGAATCTAACTGGTGATCGTTCTCCTCCCCTAAAAATTGGTGCTGGTGCTGGTGCTGCTGCCAACGTCTTCCCGTCATTGTTGAATTTTCTCTTTTTGAAATTTCCACTTGACTCACCTCTCCTATTATCTTGGCCATGATTACGACTGAAGTAGTTACCATTTCTGGCACGTTGGTTATCATTACCTCGATAACTATTTCCTCGGGTATGACAATTATCATGTTACCGGTTGCTGTCTTTTGGTTGAGCTGACTCATAATGTGAAAGCCCCAAATTCGGGTCCCAAATCACCATGGATCTGGTACAATCATTCTAAATCTATAACTATTACAGAAGATATAAACATAAATTGTTTTTACACTAAACATACACATTATTTTCCCCAAGGCCGAGTAACCTTAACTTATTACACATTTCATAATTTGTTTTACATATTTCAATATTATTATACTATACTATTACAATTAAGCTGCATATAAAATCCAAAGCTGGACTCGTCTTTATCTTTTCCTTGTATCTGACGCATTCGTCTTAATAAGCAATGTTTATTATGATATAGCAAGGGTGAGCATAAATTTACCCAGCAAGTATAAATTTATTTAAAGATATATCATGATGGAAAAAATTGAACAATAAGCTGGCTATAATTCTACAATATAATTGAGAACTAGCATAAACAAACTTTCATAGTTGAACGAATATTGAACGTGAACATAGCAATTATATCTGAACCGAATGGTAATGAAGGTGATCAGCCTTTTATACCTGATGAATACATGCATTATGCACAGAGTGCGAATAAATAACTCATAGACATGGAAATCAGTAATGATTAACCACATGTATATTTGAATGAAAAAACTCGAGGTCGAGTTAAGAAGTACTTGTCTGTACCGTTGATTACCGCTAAGTAATTTAATAAGCTTCGTCTGAAGACCTAATATTAATAATATTTATTTCTAAGTTAGAATATTATCATCACAGTATTTAAATAACCTAAACACATTAACACATAACCCTATCCGTGTATACAACACATAAAACCTAATATAAAGTAAAACTATTTCAGTCCGAGTTGAGTTTGGCACTATTCTGACATCCGGATGACTTTAATCGGATAAATAACGAGTTTAAGTTCAATTAAACTCATCTTGACACTTAACAATTATCTTAGATAATTTTGTTTATCAGCCAAAACATTTATCATATGCTCGTAATAATTTTTACATAATTATTATCATATAAAAATGATTTTTCGATCATTAATAACGTATTTAAATGAATTAAATACCACATAATTCCTTTATCATTAATATTTATTTAATACCAAATATTAATGAAATACATGTCATAATATTATAATATATTTATAATATATCAAAGTATTTCTAATACTTTAAAATCACATTCATATGATTTTTAAACCTTTAATTCTATTTTTTCATAATTTGTTTAATATATTCATTAAATAAATTAATTACCATCAATTAAAATTTATTAATGAAATTCATCACATAATATTAAAAGTTATCTAAAATAACTTCAAATATTTTCTAATATCATAATATAATTTTTCATGACTTTTCATGAATTAAAACCATTTTTAAATAATTTATTTAATATTATAATTAACTAAATAAATATCTTTTATATTCCAAAAATATTAAATATTTTTGAAATATACTCAAAATAATTAAAAACTAATTTTCAGGCTTTAAAATAATTTTTAGAAATTTATTTTGTATTTTTAATAATTAATAACCATTTTCTCTAATTATTTAATTAAAGTAATTAATTTCCGAAATTAACTGTCGCTATAAGTACCATAGGCGACAAAACCGTCGCTAATGGTGTTCTTGGGTTGTTCTTCATCAAACCCAGAAATGCATAGGCAGTGTTCATGGTAGGAGGTTTGACCAAGTCTAAATTATTGATCACAAGGTTTCTGGGCACACTGATGGGTTAGGGTTGTAGTATAATTGTAATACTACAACTATAAACTAAGATCATGACCAAGTTACAACAGATCAGAGAGTTATAGGCCATAAGAAATCATGTCAGGACTGTTCTTCTATTTTTGGGTTTCCTAGAAATGAAGAACAGTCAAGGTACCTATATTACAAGCCTTGAATCTTGAGTTCTGGGCTTTACCAATGTAATATGAGGGTTCAATAATGTAGTATTCATGACATTGTACAATAATATAACACTAGATTAATATTACATCATCATATGTGACGGATCAAGGCTGATCAAACCTTGTCAGAAAGTTTGGCTGATTAAGATCTGGGTTTTCCAGAAAAGGATTTCGTGACTGAGCAGTCTACTTTGACCGTTCATTAAATGAATCATGTTTGTTATTTAAGTGAAGTAAAGGAACCAATCTGTAGTCCCTAAATCATATTACAACATAGATATATTAACACCATCAAATCATCAAACACAAGTCAGATCTGGGTTCATAAATATCACTGTCAGAGCGATCTGAAAAAAATCTGGGTTACCCAGATTTGTTCTTCAGGCAGATTGGTCAACGTAGGTTTGACCATGATTAATTGTCATTCTGGTCATGATCTAAGTAATAGAAAAGCATAGATGTGTAGTTCTTATGTCAGGTTACAACAACAAAACAATAACTTGACCAAACGCTTTAAATACAGCAAGATCTAGGGTCATGAATATCACTGTCAGACTTTTCTGGGTAATCTGGGTTACCCAGAAATAGTCGATCGTGGTCGGTCAACTCTATTTGACTACTCATATCATTCAATATACACATGATATGACCCTGTTTCCAGTTTCAAGACACAGACCACATGACATAGAACAAATCCAAAACTTAAATCACACCTAACAACTAACAGGTAAAGATCTTGAGGCCCTGACATATGACTGTCAGGCCACAGTTTCAATTTTTTCCAGATTTCTAAAAACCTTAAAATCGTGCATCTAGATGTTATGGATCCATGATCCAACAACCCAGATCATTAAAAGACACCCTATAACACATATCTAGCTAATCATTAACAACATTTAACATCAAATCAAAGATTTTCAAAATTAGGGTTTTTATTACTTTCTAGCTTGATCTTTGATTCTGATCTTTATGATCTGATCAAGGCTGGCTAAGGCTCAATCTAGGGACTGAATCACTAATTAATCTCGTGGTTCTAGAGAGAGAAGGAGTTGGTTGAGAGTTTGTCACAAAATGAAGCTAGATAACAACTTTCTCTCTTCAATTATTTAAGTAATTGGATGCAAATGAAATGGCTGGTATTAGGTGCTGATCTCCTGATTTTTAAGGCATATGGTGTATCTTAGCTAGTCTCTAACTACATATAGGACAATAATTGAAAACTAACTTCAATAATGCACCAAGGGCATTTTAGACTTTTTGCATACATTTTAAGGGCATTTTAGTAACTTGAGCAAACCCTTAGGGTTTGACCCTTAGGGTTAAAACCTTAGGTTCCCAAAAATCAATTTTTTTAATATTTTCAATTTAGGTTTTCTAAATAGAAAATTAATATCTCTAAATTATAATTAGGATTTTCTAATTATATTTTAATTTCCCAATAAAAATCAATCTTGATAATTAGGATTAATATTTCCTAATTAAAATTTTAATAATAATTAGGGTTTTAACAAAATGGGCATTAGGGTTTATAACCCCAAGAATTAGGGTTTTCTAAATAGTCAATTAGGGTTATCCCTAATTATATTTATAATAAAAAAATACTTATACCATTAAATTTAGCCTTAGAATTCTCAAATTAGGGTTTCATATTCTGAATTAGGGTTTTGGATTCCCGAAACTTAAATTAGGGTTTCTAGAACCGATTTCTAGGGTTTCTTATAAATCGTAAGAATTTTCTAACTGAACGTTGACGTTCTAAATATATACTTAGGGTTTGGACACTTATAAAATTTATCTAATCAACCCTTGACCCTTAACCACATTCTGTACAAATATAATACCATATTCACAGAACATATACACATATACCCTTAATCCTGAATAATTCACCACCAAAAATTTTTAAATTCACAAAATTCCTTTCCAGAAATGTCAAATCCATACATTTATTTTCTGTCTAGTTTTATTATTTAACCTCTAATCCATCATTTAAGATTTAATTATATATCTAAATTTTTGGGTCGTCACATTCACCCCTTCTTCTAAGAATTTCATCCTCGAAATTCAACTTACACCTTATACCTTTCATACTCATCGCCACATGCTACCCACAACATGCCTCACAGGAGTAAAAAAAATTTCAAATTGTGCTGAAGAGTCATATAGACTATGAATTTTTATTTTCACAAAGGTTTTATAGAAATTCATCCGCAAACCGTCATAACTTACGGACATAGTGGGTAATTAATCGAGTATGCCCTATACTTATTAAGTACTACTAGTCTGATCTGTTTTTCATCATTGCCATATGCACGAATTTTTTTTACCTCAGTCTTATCGGAATCCACACCAAAATAATTTGGTTCAAGAAAAATTTTCAAAGAACGCTTAGAATTTTATAAACGTTGGTCTAGCCGAATCAAATAGCATAGACTCATATCCATAATCAATTTCAATCGAAATATTATTGTATAGCCAAAACCCCGTTGGCAAATTAAAATTTGAAAATATTTTTGAGAATGACGTCATGATGCCGTACTGTATTAACAGTCTATTTGAGGATGCCGTCATCGTATGACTTTGTCATAACACATTATACAATAGTGGAATAACGATTTTAGATCAAATTCACACTAAGTATTCCTGTATTGACAACTCCATCACCTTTTTATCATCTCTGCACCAGGTTACATGGTACATAAGTGATAAATAAAAATAATTTTTGATATTTCAAATCATTTACGTCTAACCGAAATAAGTTGCATAAACTGTACTTTAATGATCAATTGTTTAAATAGTATATCTATTCCTATTATCCTCAATACTCCATTCACACAAAACTATACCCAGTTCATCAAACTTACCACACTTATGAGTTCAGGAACTTTCCACAATCATATGAGTTTAAGAACTTATCCTAGTCAGACTTTTCTCGTCCATTCACTGAGAGGTTAATAAACATTTCATATAATCATGAGTCACGAACGTACCATAAGTATGCGTTTTAAGAACTCGTACTTAACCTGATATTCTCTACTTATAACATATCTATCTGTTATACACATGAGAAAGGAATCACCCTTTTAACATGCATATAGTAAATAACGATACATAACATTTCAATGATTATCAATGCCAGATACTAAGTGGTTGATACACCAAGTACAATTCAACTCCCATACGTAGAATCATACAACTTAGTTGCTAACACGATTCCTCAATTGAAACCCCCACCTAATACTAACTCCCTTCTCAATACGAATTTCATTTAATCCGTATTCATAATCCTTTCCTGAATCTGTACCAATTCGTAGTACCACTGACACACAGCAATTCTGCTGTAAACTTGTCCATCATTTGCTTGATCCATATCAGATCACGAGGTGATCTCATCGTGTATATATTACTATTCATTTTTATACTATGATCATTTTATTTTATGATCTCCTATCCCTGTACTTTTAGTCCTTTAGACAATATCTATTCACCACTACTGTTCAACTTTATTATCAGTGTTAGGAAACTCTGTGTCTTCATAACCCGCCGAGATTCGCCTTTGAATCTTTCCGACACACTAACTCTATTTGAGTTAGTACTTATCCTAATCACTGCGGTTATTAGACTAAGGTATCACTACCCTAGGTTTATAACCAACAACTTTGATACCAACTGTGAAAGCCCCAACTCTGAGCCCCAAATCACCACGGATCTGGTACAATCATTCTAAATCTATAACTATTGCGGAAGATATAAACATAAATTGTTTATACACTAAACATACACATTATTTTCCCCAAGGTCGAGTAACCTTAACTTATTACACATTTCATAACTTGTCTTACATATTTCAATATTATCATACTATACTATTACAATTAAGCGGCATATAAAATCCAAAGCTGGACTCGTCTTTATCTTTTCTTTGTATCTGACGCATTCGTCTTAATCTACAATGTTTATCATGATATAGCAAGGGTGAGCATAAATTTGCCTAGAAAGTATAATTTTATTTAAAGATATATCATAATGGAAAAAATTGAACAATAAGCTGGCTATAATTCTACAATATAATTGAGAACTAGCATAAACAAACTTTCATAGCTGAACGAACATTGAACGTGAACATAGCAATTATATCTGAACCGAATGGTAATGAAGGTGATCAGCCTTTCATACCTGATGAATACATGCATTATGAACAAAGTGCGAATAAATAACTCATAGACATGGAAATCAGTAATGATTAACCACATGTATATTTGAATGAAACAACTCGAGGTCGAGTTAAGAAGTACTTGCCTGTACTGTTGATTACCGCTAAGAAATTTAATAAGCTTCGTCTGAAGACCTAATATTAATAATATTTATTTCTAAGTTAGAATAATATTATCACAGTATTTAAATAACCTAAACACATTAACACATAACCCTATTCGTTTATACAACACATAAAACCTAATCTCAAGTTAAAACTATTTCAGTCCGAGTCGAGTTTGGCACTATTCTAACATCCTGACGGCTTTAGTCGGATAAATAACGAGTTTAAGTTCAATTAAACTCAGCTTGACACTTAACAATTATCTTAGATAATTTTATTATCAGTCAAAACATTTTTCATAAGCTCGTAATAATTTTCACATAATTATTATCATTTAAAAATGATTTTTCGATCATTAATAACGTATTTAAATGAATTAAATACCACATAGTTCCTTTATCGTTAATATTTATTTAATACCAAATATTAATGAAATATATGTCATAATATTATAATATATTTATAATATATCAAAGTATTTTAATACCTTAAAATCACATTCATATGATTTTTAAACCTTTAATTCTATTTTTCTATAATTTATTTAATATATTCATTAAATAAATTAATTACCATCAATAATAATTTATTAATGAAATTCATCACATAATATTAAAAGTCATCAAAAATAACTTCAAATATTTTCTAATATCATAATATAATTTTCATGACTTTTCATGAATTAAAACCATTTTAAATAATTTATTTAATATTATAATTAAATAAATAAATACCTTTTATATTCCAAAAATATTAAATATTTTTGAAATATACTCAAAATAATTAAAAACTAATTTTCAGGCTTTAAAATAATTTTTAGAAATATATTTTGTATTTTTAATGATTAATAACCATTTTTCTCTAATTATTTAATTAAAGTAATTAATTTTCGAAATTAACTGTCGCTATAGGTACCATAGGCGAAAAAACCATCGCTAATGGTGTTCTTGTGCTGTTCTTCATCAAACCCAGAAATGCATATGCAGTGTTCATGGTAGGAGGTTTGACCAAGTCTAAATCATTGATCACAAGGTTTCTGGGCAGACTGATGGGTTAGGGTTGTAGTATAATTGTAATACTACAACTATAAACTAAGATCATGACCAAGTTACAATAGATCAGAGAGTTATAGGCCATAAGAAATCATGTCAGGACTGTTATTCCATTTTTGGGTTTCCCATAAATGAAGAACAGTCAAGGTACCTATATTACAAGCATTGAATCTTGAGTTCTGGGCTTTACCAATGTAATATGAGGGTTCAATAATGTAGTATTCATGACATAATACAGTAATATAACACTAGATTAATATTACAACATCATATGTGACGGATCAAGGCTGGTCAAACCTTGTCAGAATGTTTGGCTGATGAAGATCTGGGTTTTCCAGAAAAGGATTTCGTGAATGAGCAGTCTACTTTGACCGTTCATTAATTGAATCCTGTTTGTTATTTAAGTGAAGTAAAGGAACCAATCTGTAGTCCCTAAACCATATTACAACATATATATATTAACACCATCAAATCATCAAACACAAGTCAGATCTGGGTTCATGAATATCACTGTCAGAGCGATCTAAAAAAAATCTGGGTTACCCAGATTTGTTCTTCAGGCAGATTGGCCAATGTAGGTTTGACCGTGATTAATTGTCATTCTAGTCATGATCTAAGTAATATAAAAGCATAGATGTGCAGTTCTCATGTCAGGTTACAACAACAAAACAATAACTTGACCAAACGCTTTAAATACAGCAGGATCTAGGGTCATGAATATCACTGTCAGACTTTTCCAGGTAATCTGGGTTACCCAGAAACAGTCGATTGTGGTCGGTCAACTCTGTTTGACTACTCATATCATTCAATCTACACATGATCTGACCCTATTTCCAGTTTCAGGACACAGACCACATGGCATAGAACAAATCCAAAACATAAATCACACCTAACAACTAACAGGTAAAGATCTTGAGGCCCTGACATATGACTGTCAGGCCACAATTTCAATTTTTTTCCAGATTTCTAAAAACCTTAAAATCGTGCATCTAGATGTTATGGATCCATGATCCAACAACCCAGATCATTAAAAGACACCCTATAACACATATCTAACTAATCATTAACAACATTTAACATCAAATCAAAGATTTTCAAGATTAGGGTTTTTACCACTTTCTAGCTTGATCTTTGATTCTAATCTTTATGATCTGATCAAGGCTGACTAAGGATCAATCTAGGGACTGAATCACTAATTAATCTCGTTGTTTTAGAGAGAGAAGGAGTTGGTTGAGATTTTGTCACAAAATGAAGCTAGATAACAACTTTCTTTCTCTTCAATTATTTAAGTAATTGGATGCAAATGAAATGGCTGGTATTAGGGGCTGATCTCCTGATCTTTAAGGCATATGGTGTATCTTAGCTAGTCTCCAACTACATATAGGACAATAATTGAATGTGACGCCCCCAAAATAGGTATACATCACCCATCTTGAGTCGCCAAATACATGGTACAAAATTCAAATACAACTTAATTATACAACAGTCGTGTAAAATACGACAAAACATATGCTGTGAGTTTTAATACTAATATTGTCATCTAGACAATATCCACACTCAATTGAGTCCTCATTACATTTATTATCACTCTATTAAACAGAATAGTGAGGACTACTAATGTTATTATCTGGACCGTCACTCCGTTCCCTGACTAGTCCCTGCTACGTTCTCATTTCCTGAAGAGAACAATGAAAGTAAAAGGGTGAGCTCAACTAGTCCAGTAAAAAATATTATGACTAAGATAATGCAGAATAAATTATCATTAGCCTTCAATAGTGTTAAACTGATACAATATAACAAACATCAAGTTTAACTGCAGTGGAACAAGCAATCCATTAAAAGAGTCAAATAGATAATAAAATCTACTATCTTTTATGATTTAAAAGGTTTTTCATCACTTTTATAGCTGGGACAAATTATCCATGCACTACAGGCCAAGGATATTCGTGTATTCATCAATGGTCATGATCATGCCAACAACTGTCCATCAATGCACTACGGGCCAATGAGGACTTTTACCACATCATCTGTAACATTGCGGTCATGATTATATCAATAAATCCCTGGTCATAATCATACCAAGTCCATCTATGCACTACAGGCCACAGATGACTTTCAACATAATATAAACATAAGGATGATGACAATGATATAAGAATTCAATAAAATAAGTTCAAGGATTAATTTATCCAGGAACTAATAAAGTCCAAATTGTCAACATGATACTTCTTTGTAGAGTAAAATTTAAGAATGCTCAGGAGAATATTTCCATGAAAAGATACTGGATGAAGCGCAAATATCAAGGATATTCCCCTAATTTCATGGAGTATAGAAGTCAAAACTTTAACCAACTGAGTATAATAAGGAATAAAATAACAAAAGAAATCACCAGGCATGTGATAGACCGCACAGACAAGTTATTCCAACAAAATAATAAACAACGGAACCAGGTCATGCGTAAATGCACACACAGGATATTCCAACAGAATAATAAATAACGGTAAATAACGGAACCAGGTCAGGCGAAATTCGTACCGACATGATGTTCCAACGGAATAATAAATAACGGAACCAGGTCATGCGTAAACGCATTGCATAAGATGTTCCAATGAATAATAAATAATGTAAACAGTCGTCAGCAAAATTTGCACCACAAGATGTTCCAAATGAATAATAAAGAATGGAATAATGTAAGAATTTCACCATGTATGCGGTGCCGCATGAGAGACAAAGTTATTCCAATGTAATAATAAAGAATGGAATAATGAAGAATTTCACCATGTATGCGGTATTGGCGACAGACCTATTATTCCAACATAAGGATAAAGAATGGAATAATGTAAGTTCTCTTCATGAATACTGAAAGAAATAATACCCGTACCTTAGAAGAAATCGGATATAGAAGTGGTGAAGTAGCAGAACACTTTTCTTCTTTCTCTCTATAGTTTCAGTGAATTCGTAATAAATAATGAAGGAATGAGCTTCTATTTATAGAAGAATGGACTGAATAGTAACTAATTCCTGAACGGTCCAGATTAATTTACTTTTGAATGGATGGTTCAGATTGGTTTACAATAAAATATAATATATCCTATTTATAATCTAATAAAACGAAAAACTTTATAAAAGTATTTTGTTTTATATAAAAAGATTTTACTATGCAAATACTATGCAGGGACTATGCAAACACTATGCATAATAAAATATAATATATTCTAATTATTGTCTAATAAAACAGATAACTTTATAAAAGTATTCTATTTTATATAAAAAAAATTTACTATGCATAATAGAATATAATATATTCTATTTATAGTCTAATAAAATGAATAACTTTATAAAAGTATTCTGTTTTATATAAAAAGTTTTTCTATTTTATTACATAAATAGTACTAATAAAACAAAACCTCATCATCATTATTATAATTCACTCTATTAATTGACCAGGTCGTTCCCAGGAAAGAGGGGGCTTTTCAATAAGGATTTCTCCCTATTGGCGCGTAATTAGGTGACCAAACCTCTCCTTGGCAGAACTTCTAGACATCGTTAATATTGTAAATAATAATATTAATAACTTCTTCGTCTCAATTATTGATTTAATAATATATAAAATATCGACAATAATTGAATGAATTAACGTGAGATACTATGCAACAATTACTGAAGCAATAATTGAACAAAACTGAGTGACTTCTCACGTAAGCATCAATAATCAATACCATGTGCTACTATGCAACCACGCCATTCATCGTACTTTTAACACCGTGTTTCAATGCGCTAATGGTAAAACTTCCGCCATTATTTTCATAAAAATATTTTTGTCGTTTTCTTAATCCGACAATAATTCCGTTGTGGGGTCCACCAATGATTGGGCCGTCATACGAATATTCCCTGTTAAAACAAATATTCCCCGACCAATCGAATATTATATAGCAACTTGCGTACTTTGCAAAATTTATAAATATTACCCACAACTATAACATTATATCAAATTTATTCGGTAATATTCAAAAATGATATTTATAGAAAATTCATCTTTTTTCATAAAAGTTGGGGTCTTACAATCTCCCCTTCTTATGAAATTTCTCCCTCAAAATTAGGGTACGTACCTGGTATGTCGAAGAGGTAAGGATACCTTGATTTCATTTCAGATTCTAACTCCCAGGTCATTTCCTCAACATCGTGGTTCCTCCATAAAACTTTGACTTGAGGTATAACCTTGGAGTGTAGAATATGTTTCTTCTTATCCAAGATTTGGATAGGAACCTCTTCATACGTTAAATCTTCCGCTATTTTGTTTGGTTCTAACTTAATAATGTGGTTCGGGTCTTTCACATATTTACGTAACATGGAGATATGAAAAACGTTATGAACACGAGACATACTTGACGGTAAAGCGAGTCTATAGGCTACAGTCCCTACTCGATCGAGGATTAAAAATTGGCCAATGAATTGAGGATTGAGCTTTCCTCTCTTTCCAAATCTCATAACTCCTTTCCATGGAGCAACACGTAACACCACATGATCTCCAATATCGAATTCCACGTCCTTTCGATGAAGATCAACATAACTCTTTTGTTGGTCTTGTGAGGTTTTTATACGTTGTCGGATTGTTTGAATCTTTTCCGTAGTCATACGTACCAACTCCGGTCCCAACAACGTTGCTTCACCCACCTCATCTGGAGAACAACACTTTCTTCCATACAACGCCTCGAATGGAGCAATGCCAATACTTGCTTGATAACTGTTGTTGTATGAAAACTCCACCAATGGTAAGAACTTGTCCCAACTTCCCTTGAAGTCAAGGACACAGAGTCTTAATAAATCTTCAAGAGTTTGAATAGTCCTCTCTGATTATCCGTCCGTCTGAGGATGATATGCTGAACTAAATCGTAAATCCGTGCCCATAGGTTTTTGCAAACTAACCCAAAATCGTGAAGTGAATCTTGTGTCTCGATCAGAAACTATGGATATTGGCATACCATGTAGTCTTACAATCTCGTTTATGTACATACGAGCAAGATGTTCAAGTGTATAAGTTTCTCGTATTGGTAAGAAATGAGCAGACTTGGTCAATCTATCAACAATGACCCAAATTGCATCTATGCCTTGAGAAACCTTGGGAAGACCAGGAACGTAAAAATCCATGGTAATGTGCTCTCACTTCCATTCGGAATTTCAAGTGGTTGCAATGGACCTTTTGGTACTTGATGCTCCCGACTTGACTCGTTGACAAGTTAGAAACCTTGAGATAAACAAAGACTCTCTCTCTCTCTTCTTCATATTTCTCAACCAAATGTATGTCAAGATCACGATACATTTTGGTACTCCTGTGATGGATTGCAAATGGTGTGTTGTGCGCCTCCATCATGATTTTATACTTTAAATCGTATTCGTTAGGAACACAAAGTCTGGAGTTGACTCGAAGTATTCCTTCTTTATCGATTCTTGCTTCCGGTATAACACCTTCTTGTACTTTCTTCCTCATACGCATCAGCTCCAGGTCTGTAGCTTGAGCAGCTTTAACTTTATCGATTAAAGTCGGTTCTACTCGTATATTCGCCATCATTACGTGGGTCCCTGTAGTCTTTATCTCTATCTCCATCCTTTACAAGTCATAAAAAATAGGCCTTTGCGTTAACAATATCGCACTCGTACCCGCATATGATCTTCTACTCAATGCGTCAGCTACCACGTTTGGTTTTCCAGGATGGTATTGGATGGTATGATCATAATCTTTCAACATTTCAAGCCAACGTCGTTGTTGCATGTTGATTTCATTTGAGTGAAGAAATATTTGAGGCTTTTATGATCCGTAAAGATCTCCACTTTCTCTCTATACAAGTAATGCCTCCAAATTTTAAGTACGAAGACAACAGCTGCCAAATCTAGATCATGAGTAGGATAATTCCTCTAATATTCTTTGAGTTTCCGAGAGGCATAGGCTATGACTTTCCCATGTTGCATGAGAACACATCCTAACCCTTTGCCCGAAGCATCACTGTAGATGACAAATCCCTCCAAACCAGATGGTATTGTCAGAACAGGTGTTGAAATGAGTCTCCTCTTGAGTTCTTGAAAACTCTTCTCACATTCCTCGTTCTAACCGAATTTTGTATCTTTCCGAGTCAGCTGAGTTAAGGGAGTAGCGATTCGAGAAAACCCCTCAACGAATCTCTGATAATAACCAGCTAAGCCGAGAAAGCTACGTACTTCGGTCACTGATTTAGGTTGCTCCCAGCTTTGAATAGCTTCAATCTTTGCTAGGTCAACATATATTCCATGACTTGATACTACGTGCCCAAGGAATGCTACTTCCTCAAGCCAGAACTCGTATTTCTTTAACTTGGCATAAAGCTTATATTCACGAAGCTTTTGGAGTATCAACCTCAAGTGTTGCTCATTATCTTCACGGCTTTTGGAATAAATAAGGATGTTATCAATAAAGACGACCACAAAGTGATCCAAATATTCCTTGAATACTCGGTTCATCATATCCATGAAGGCAGCATGAGCATTAGTTAATCCAAAAGATATGACTAGGAATTCATAATGCCCGTCTTTGAGTTCTCGCCCGCCTTTGAAATGTCATCGGTTCTAATCTTCAATTGGTGATATCCTGAACGAAGATCAATCTTTGAAAAAAATTTGGCGCCTTGTAACTGGTCAAACAGGTCATCAATACGAGGCAATGGATATCTATTTTTGATAGTGACATGATTCAATTTCTGATAATCAATACAAAGTCGCATACTCCCATCTTTCTTCTTCACGAATAGAGCAGAGCACCCCAAGGAGAAGTACTAGGACGAATAAAGCCAATGTCTAACAATTTCTCGCAGTTGGGTCTTTAACTCCCGAAGTTCAATAGAGCCATTCGATATGGGGCTTTAGAAATGGGTTTTGTACCGGGGTTCAAGGTCGATACAAAATTCAATTTCACGCCTGGGGTAGGCGGAAAGTTCTTCGTGGAATACGTTAGGAAATTTATTAACAATAGAAATATCATTCAAAACTGACGTATTTTTGTTTAGATCCGTGACATGAGCTAAGAAAGCTTCACATCCGTTTTTCAATAAACGAATAGCTTTATGGCTTGAGATGACAGTGATTGATTTTAATGGTTTGGTTGTTTGAATTTTCATAATAGGTTGGTTAGGAATATGAAAGCTAACAACCTTACGAAAATAATCAATTTTTGCATGATGAATAGTTAACC
This sequence comes from Panax ginseng, assembly GCA_020205605.1. Classification (NCBI taxonomy): domain Eukaryota; kingdom Viridiplantae; phylum Streptophyta; class Magnoliopsida; order Apiales; family Araliaceae; genus Panax; species Panax ginseng. The sequence goes on along the minus strand of CM035132.1, from coordinate 121,727,724 downwards.
AATCAATCCCTAGAATTACGTCAAATGCAAGTATTTTCAATGAAATAAGATCGATAGGTAATGTGAGGGTACCGATTTAAACCAAACAAGACTTATAAACAGTGGATGTAATGAAGGTTTCTCCTAACGGAGTTTCAACAGATAAGTCAAAGTCTAATTTCTCCGAAGTCAAATTTAAATGTTGAGCGCAAGTAGGAGAAATAAAAGAATGGGTAGAACCGGTATCAAATAAGGTATATACTTCGCTAGAGTTTATGATAAGCTTACCCGTGATGACCTCGTTCGGGTTCCTTGCTTTCTGGGAGGTCACGACAAGTGCTCTCCTTTGCACTACTGGCTTTGACTTTTCTAGGATGTCCTTCGGTGCCTCCATCCTAGCTGAACTTATCTTCGGTGAATGACAAAATTGGGCTAGGTGACCTTCTCTTCCACAATTATAATATGTTTTGGACGGCATTGCGCGGTTTGGACTTGTGTGTCCCTCCCGTCCGCATTTAAAGCATATGATAGGTGGTCGTTCTCCTTCCTTAACAACGGGTGCTGGTGCTGATGTCTTTCCATCATTGTTGAATCTCCTCTTCTTGAAATGTCAATTCTTATTGTTTTGGCCATGATTACTACCGAAGTGGTTACCATTTCTGGCGTGTTGATTCCCTCCACGCTTATTGTCACGGCTTCGATGACTACTATCACTAGTATTATCATTTTGCCCGCTTCTCTCTTTCGGTTGGGTTGACTCATTATCACGCTCCAATAACTGAGCCCTATTAACAACATCATAATACAAACATAGTTTATGAGAGATAAGATATTGACGTATCTCGGGTTTTAAACCTCTTAGAAACATTCGCGTCATTCTCTTCTCATTATCAACCAAATGGGACGCAAACCGGGACAACTCGACGAACTTGGCTTCGTACTGCGACACGGTCATGTTGTTTTGCTCTAGCTTGATGAACTCTACCTCTTTCATGTGACGAATACTTTCGGGAAAGTACTTTTCGTTGAACAATTCTTGGAACTTCTCCCAAGTCATCTTCAGTGTGGCAAGTTGAGTATGTTTTACAGATTCCCACCAATAATCTGCCTCTACATGCAACATGAAGGTGGCAAAGGGAACCTTTTGCTCCTCGGAGCATCCCAAGACATCAAATATCTTGTAGATCTGCTTTATCCACGTCTCCGCCTTAAGTGGAGACCGTCCGAGAGTTGCCAGTGTTTACACCTGCATTTTGCACAGGAGCCGCTCTTGCCTGATGTTGCATGAATTGCATAAAGCCTCTAACATTCCATCGTTCATCATCTGGTCAGTGTTTTTGTTTGCCTGAGGATTGTCGCCTTCCTGATGCACATTATCCTGATTATTGATATGTGGAGACTCAACGGTCTCCTGTGCTCCATTGATGTTCTCAACATTCTCGGATGCCATTTTCAAACACTGCCATAGAACAAGGGTTAATTAACATATCACATATTATCCCTATATTCTGACCGACCAATTAAATACCAAATAAACTTAGGTAGGTCATACTAGCGAAGGAATTCCCCGTCTCTCCTCTCCTAGTTCTTATCTCACATCTCAGCCAGGGATCATATCCCTAAGCTTTGATACCAACTGTGACACCCCCAAATTAGGTATACATCACCCATCTTGAGTCGCCAAATACATGATATAAAATTCAAATACAACTTAATTATACAACAGTCGTGTAAAATACGACAAAACATATGTTGTGAGTTTTAATACAAATATTGTCATCTAGACAATATCCACACTCAATTGAGTCCTCATTACATTTATTATCACTCTATTTAACAGAATAGTGAGGACTACTAATGCTATTATCTGGACCGTCACTCCGTTCCCCGACTAGTCCCCTCGCTACGTTCTCATTTCCTGAAGAGAACAATGAAAGTAAAAGGGTGAGCTCAACTAGTCCAGTAAAAAATATTATGACTAAGATAATGCAGAATAAATTATCATTAGCCTTCAATAGTGTTAAACTGATACAATATAACAAACATCAAGTTTAACTGCAGTGGAACAAGCAATCCATTAAAAGAGTCAAGTAGATAATAAAATCTACTATCTTTTATGATTTAAAAGGTTTTTCATCACTTTTATCGCTGGGACTCAGCTTAATAAATAATCCACATCATCCCTGCACTACAACCAATGATATTCATTAGTATCACAATCACAAATTATCCATGCACTACGGGCCAATGATATTCTTGTATTCATCAATTGTCATGATCACGCCAACAACTGTCCATCAATGCACTATGGGCCAATGAGGACTTTTACCACATCATTTGTAACATTACGGTCATGATTATACTGATAAATTCCTGGTCATAATCATACCAAGTCCATCTATGCACTACAGGCCACATATGACTTTCAACATAATATAAACATAATGATGATGACAATGATATAAGAATTCAATAAAATAAGTTCAATAATTAATTTATCCAGGAACTAATAACGTCCAAATTGTCAACATGATACTTCTTTGTAAAGTAAAATTTAAGAATGCTCAGAAGAATATTTCCATGAAAAGATACTGGATGAAGCTCAAATATCAAGGATATTCCACTAATTTCATGGTGTATAGAAGTCAAAACTTTAACCAACTGAGTATAATAAGGAATGGAATAACAAAAGAAATCACCAGGCATGTGATAGACCGCACAGACAGGTTATTCCAACAGAATAATAAACAATGAAACCAGGTCATGCGTAAACATACGTATGTGATATTCAGCGAGAATAATAAATAATCGGAACCAAGTCAAAGTAAATTACACCGCGAGGATGTTCCAACAGAATAATAAATAACGGAACCAGTCAAAGTAAATTAAATGCAAGCGATATGTTCCAAATGTAATAATAAAGAATTGAATAACGTAAGAATTTCACCATGTATGCGGTATTAGATGATACAAGTTATTCCAACAGAATAATAAAGAATGGAATAACATAAGAATTTCACCATGTATGCGGTACTTCGCATAGACAGGTTATTCCAACATAAGGATAAAGAATGGAATAACATAAGTTCTCTTCATGAATACGAAAGAAATAATACCCCTTGCCTTAGAAGAAACTGGATATAGAAGTGGTGAAGTAGCAGAACACTTTTCTTCTTTCTCTTTATAGTTTCTCTCTCTAGAGTTTCAGTGAATTCGTAAGAAATAATGAAGGAATGAGCTTCTATTTATAGAAGAATGGACTGAATAGTAACTAATTCTTGAACGGTCCAGATTGATTTACTTTTAAACGGACAGTCCAGATTGGTTTACAATAAAATATAATATATTCTATTTATAATCTAATAAAATGAATACCTTTATAAAAGTATTCTGTTTTATATAAAAAGATTTTACTATGCAAACACTATGCATAATAAAATATAATATATTCTAATTATTGTCTAATAAAATAGATAACTTTATAAAAGTATTCTATTTTATATAAAAAAGATTTTACTATGCAAAATACTATGCATAATAGAATATAATATATTCTATTTATAGTCTAATAAAACGAATAACTTTATAAAAGTATTCTGCTTTTATATAAAAAACTTTTCTGCTTTTATTACATAAATAATACTAATAAAACAAAACTTCATCATCATTATTATAATTCACATTATTAATCGAAAGGTCGCTCCTGTGAAAGAGGGGCTTTTCAATAAGGATTTCTCCCTTATCAAGCGCGCAATTAGATGACCAAACCTCTCCTCGCGTAACTTCTAGACATTGTTAATATTGTAAATAATAATATTAATAACTTCTTCGTCTCAATTATTGATTTAATAATATATAAAATATCGACAATAATTGAATCAATTAACGTGAGATACTATGCAACAATTCATCAAGCAATAATTGAACAAAACCGAGTGACTTATCACGTAAGCATCAATAATCAATACTGGTAGTGCTCTACTATGCAACCACGCATATTATCGTACTTTTAACACCGGGTGTTTCAACATTAACACGTAAAACTTCCGCCGTTATTTTCATAAAAAAATATTTTTTGTCGCTTTCTCGATCCGACAATAATTACATTGTGGGGTCCACTAATGATTACTGTAGGTCGTTACGAATATTCCCCGTTAAAACGAATATTCCCCACCAATCGAATATTATATAACAACTTGCATGACTTTGCAAAATTTATAAATATTACCCACAACTATAACATTATATCAAATTCATTCCATAATATTCAAAAATGATAATTATAGAAAATTCATCTTTATTCATAAAAGTTGGGGTCTTACATTGAAAGCTACCTTCAATAATGCACCAAGGGCATTTTAGACTTTTTGCATACATTTTTAAGGGTATTTTAATAACTTGAGCAAACCCTTAGGGTTTGACCCTTACGGTTAAAACCTAAGGTTCCCAACAATCAATTTTCTAATATTTTCAATTTAAATTTTCTAAATAGAAAATTAATATCTCTAAATTATAATTAGGATTTTCTAATTATATTATAATTTCCCAATAAAAATCAATCTTGATAATTAGGATTAATATTTCCTAATTAAAATTTTAATAATAATTAGGGTTTTACCAAAATGGGCATTAGGGTTTATAACCCAAGAATTAGGGTTTTCTAAATAGTCAATCAGGGTTATCCCTAATTATATTTATAATAAAAAAATACTTATACCATTAAATTTAGCCTTAGAATTCTCAAATTAGGGTTTCATATTCCGAAATAGGGTTTTGGATTCCCAAAACTGAAATTAGGGTTTGCAGAACTGATTTCTAGGGTTTCTTATAAATCGTAAGAATTTTCTAACTGAACTTTGACGTTCTGAATATATACTTAGGGTTTGGACACTGATAAAATTTATCTGGTCAACCCTTGACCCTTAACCACATTCTGTACACATATAATACCATATTCACAGAACATATACACATATACCCTTAATCCTGAATAATTCACCACCAAAAATTTTTAAATTCACAAAATTCCTTTCTAGAAATGCCAAATCCATACACTTATTTTCTGTCTAGGTTTATTATTTAACCTCTAATCCATCCTTCAAGATTTAATTATATTTCTAAATTTTTGGGTCGTCACACTCACCCCTTCTTCTAAGAATTTCGTCCCCGAAATTCAACTTACACCTTATACCTTTCATACTCATCGCCACATGCTACCCACAACATCCCTCACAAGAGTAAAAAAAATTTCAAATTGTGCTGAGTAGTCATATAGACTATGAATTTTCATTTTCGCAAAGGTTTTATGGAAATTCATCCGCAAACCATCATAACTTACGCACATATTGGGTAATTAATCCAGTATGCCATGTACTTATTAAGTACTACTGGTTTGATCTGTTTTTCATCATTGCCATAGGCACAAAATGTTTTTACCTCAGTCTTATCGGAATCCGCACCAAAATAATTTGGTTCAGGAAAAATTTTCAAAGAACGCTTAGAATTTTATAAACGTTGTCTAGCCGAATCAAATAGCATAGACTCATATCCATAATCAATTTCAATCGAAATATTATTGTATAGCCAAAACCCCGATGGCAAATTAAAATTTGAAAACATTTTTGAGAATGACGTCATGATGTCGTACTGTATTAACAGTCCGTTTGAGGATGCCGTCATCGTATGACTTTGTCATAACACATCATACAATAGTGGAATAACGATTTTAGATCAAATTCACACTAAGTATTCCTGTATTTACAACTCCATCACCTTTTTATCATCTCTACACCAGGTTACATGGTACATAAGTGATAAATAAAAATAATTTTTGATATTTCAAATCATTTGCGTCTAGCCGAAATAAGTAGCATAGACTTTACTTTAAACTGTTTCAAAAATGATTACGAGTCTACATTTTTTTTAGAAGCACATAGTGCGTATTTAGCTTGATGTCAAAATTTCGAAGTCTAGCATAGCTAGGAGTTTTTGGAAAACCTATATCTCCACTAATGATCAATTGTTTAAATAGTTTATCTATTCCTATTATCCTCAATACTCCATTCACACAAAACTATACCCAGTTCATTAAACTTACCACACTTATGAGTTCAGGAACTTTCCACAATCATATGAGTTTAAGAACTTATCCTAGTCAGACTTTTCTCATCCATTCGCTGAGGGGTTAATAAACATTTCATATAATCATGAGTCATAGAGCATTAACGCATCATAAGTATGAGTTTTAAGAACTCGTATTTAACTCGATATTCTCTACTTATAACCTATCTATCTGTTATACACATGAGAAAGGAATCACCCTTTTAACATGCATATAACAAATAACGATACACAACATTTCAATGATTATCAATGCCAGATACTAAGTGGTTGATACACCAAGTACAATTCAACTCCTATACGAAGAATCATACAACTTAGTTGCTAACACGATTCCTCAATTGAAATCCCCACCTATATCGCGGACGCCCCAAAATTTCGTACATACTCATATCTCGAATTTGGTGCATCACGCTACTACTACTTAATATCTTACAAAATCATTAACAACGGAAATAATAGAATAATTTACATTGATGTAATATAAATATTCACGCCCCAAGGTACCGTAACCATTACTACAACAATTCTGTGATTAGTTTAACATAGCTTAATCATTCTTGAATACATCATAATAATCATAACAATAATAATAATACTTCTAGTCTTAAGGACTAAGTTATTATGCCGCCTTGCCCTTTCCTTTGTCCTTTCCTCGAAATACCGCCTTTCTCTTCTTTTTAATCAGTAATGTTTTAGGAAGCAAGAATGAGCAACAAATTTGCCCAAAGAAGTAATATAGCTAGAAGAAAAGCGGTTATAGAATTTGAATCTTTCATGGGTATAATAATAATTGATAGTTCAAGGATATCAAGAATACCAAGAGTATTCAATAAGTGTCGCTATGGACCGAAGGATATCAACAAAATTTTAGGATTTACTCATTTCGAGGTTCAACATAATTGGGTACTGAGCATTCACTAAGGACCAAGAACTCTTACTAGAATTAGCAATATTACATCAGTAATCCAACATCCACGCAGTACATCAAAAGATCAAATTAAAGTACCCTATGTTATGCATAACATTTAATCATACTCATAAATTGCACGCTTGGTTCCCAAATAATATATAATTTCCCTTCTATGAGGGTTGTTCATCTCGAGAGATTTACGATAGTCCGCACCAAATCAATCGGTTTGGATAGCTCTTTAACTCATAATAATAGTCTAAATTAGAATCAAGGGCTTAAATAGCTTTTTCATCATGCATTTAGGAATGATAAGTCCAATGCTTACAACAACGTCAAGGTATACAAGTGATTTTCGAATAGAAGCAGATATTTGCTTGATAAAATATGATTGATATGACAACAATTCAACGTATAAAGTGGGTGAATTTAAGGAACTTGCAACACAATAATAACAGTGTTCGGATACTTGCTCAATGTAAATTTGAGTGAGGTTAGTGAACTTGCCCAACAATAACAATAAGTTAGGGATAGAAAACTTGCATGATATAAGTAACAAGTTTTTAGGGATAGGAACTTGCCTTTAGCGTTGATTACTACTAATAGCGAAAATCACCTCAACGAACTATGTCTGTCCTATTCATGTAAGTACATGTATTTATTAGCCAAACACACTTGATATATATCAATAACATGTACACATAACACATCTTTCTTTCTATCTCATTGCACCCATCAAAACTCATAATCGGTACACTAATATGCTCATACTATTGACCACTGCTAGCTTATTCATAATCTTTCTTCCTCGAAGTTCTAAGAGGTTCATTGCTTTAAGTAGACCATAACGTCTATTAATCCCACCGACCTTCTTCTACGCATGTTTGCAAGTATTAGATTTATTTTCCCGAAGTTGGTACAACTCTCCACTTAGAACTTATTCGTGTACTAATAGTTTACAATAGTATAGGAGTATTTATTAATCCATTCTCATATCAAGTTATGATGCTGTCTCTGAGTCCCAGGACATCTCGCCATGTCCGAAGATATTTTGACTTGTTCGAAGACAACATGCTTCATCCGAAGACATCGCGCTTCGTCCGAAGACATCACGCTTTATCCGAAGACATTACGCTCTGTCCGAAGACATCACGCTTTGTCCGAAGACATCACACTTTGTCCGAAGACATTACGCCTCATTCAAGACATCGTGCTTTGTCCAAGACATTACGCTCATCTCAAGACATCACGCTTTGTCCAAGACATCGTGCTTTGTCCAAAAGATATTACGCTCGTCAAGACATCACGCTTTGTCCGGCAGCGGCTCCTTCAAAGACTTCGTCCCACACTACTTTGACAAAGTTTAAGTTCAATTCGGTTAATTTTCATTAAGACTTCACTATATGCATACAACCTAAGGGAATTTCTTAATACATGGTCTAACATGACCGAACCCATCGATTGGTTCTTAAGCACGGTGCAAATTTGCACCCATGGATTTCGTAGCGGTGAACATGCTCTGCTTTTACGAGTAGTCACAACTTGATTCCGCATAATTTTCAACGATTCATGCACGAAGGTAAACTTTCTAAACACCCTATGTCATGCTAATTCATCATACTTGACCTATTCATCTGAAAAACGAGAATCAACAAGACTCAAGTTAAGAACAGAGTAGAAATTATACCTTCTCGATCTTTAACCTTGATATCTCACACACTGATTTGGTAATGCTTAGCAACTAAGATTTCTTTACTTAGATTTCTCCAACACTCTTGTCACTAAAACAGACTGCCCTAGTGGCTTGTATTTAAAGAGAAAACATGGACCAGACACTTGCTTTACCCAATGTTGGGATTCATGGTGCAATAGAAATGAACAATGGTTATTTAAGGAGTTGTTCAATCACTCCATACCAGCCACTTAGCTAGCCATGCATACCTAGGATTAGCAGCTTGAGAATTTGCATAACGAGAGTTTAGGCTACTGTTCTTTGTACTTGGTGACCCTAATTTCGGAACAAGAGAATAGATCTCAGACATAGACAAGGGGCTAGTCGGTCAGGCCCACTGCCCCACGCCACATTTTAATTTAACCAATACTTGTACTCCCAGTTAATTATTTTGTTGGGTTCCGAATTTGGATTCTAAATATCCCAAGTTTATTGGGCTAACTTAACAGTCCATCAATTAACTTATTGGGCTAGACTCCCAATTTATTATTTGGACTTTAAACATGCAAATACTTAATCATCCTTCATTAAGTCCATCATTGTGTCACACAAGACATTTCATGAACCTATCTTATCGATCATCAACAGCTCAATTTTAATTCAATTGAGTTACTCTCCTCATGCCACGTAAGCATTTATAAAATAAATAATTCACCGGCTCTATTTAATAATAAAATTAAATCATAAAATTTTACGGGTATTACATCCTCTCCCCCTTATAAAAATTCCGTCCTCGGAATTGATACAAGGTTATACAAAAAGATGGGGATAGTCTCTCCTCATCCTATCTTTTAATTCCCACGTGGCCTCTTCGACATCGTGGTTTCGCCAAACAACCTTTACAGAAGATATAACTTTGTTTCTTAGCATTTGTTCTTTCTTATCTATTATCTGAACAAGAATTTCTTCATATGCCAGATTCTTCTCTACTTGAATGGGCTCATAAGAAATTACGTGCTTATAGTCAAACTTGTATGGCCTTAGTACGAAAATGTGAAACACGTTGTGGATGTGTTCCAATTCGGGTGGCAAAGAAACTTTGTATGCCACTTCGCCCACTCGTTTCAATACCTCGAATGGCCCTATGAACCTTGGACTCAATTTTCCTTTCTTCCCGAATCTGATCTTTCCCTTCCAAGGAGATACCTTCAAAAACACAAAACTACCGACTTCAAAGTCTTGGTTACGACGATGCAAGTCGTCAGATTTCTTTTTAGCGATCTTGAGTCGCTACCAATTTGCCTTTATTGTTGCTACCACGTCCTACCGCTTGGTGGACTAATTTCGTCCCAAAAGTCGCTGTTTTCTCGACTTCATCCAAACATAATGGCGCCCCCGCACACTTTCTCCCGTAAAGAGCTTCATATGGCGGCATACCGATACTCGCATGATAGCTATTATTGTGCGAATTATACTAATGGTAAATGGTCGTCCCAATTCCCTTGAAGTCCATCACGCAAGCTCTCAGCATGTCCTCCAACGTTTGTATGGTTCGTTCACTCTGCCCGTCAGTTTGATGGTGATAGGTAGTACTCAATCTCAATTGAGTTCCCATCCGTTCCTGCAAACTTTTCTAGAATTTTGACGTGAAACGCGGATCTCGATCAGAGACAATCGACACCGGCACTCCATGTCGCGATACGATTTCCTTTACATACAAATTTGCTAACTGGTTCAAATTGAATCGAATCTTGATGGGTAGAAAATGAGCTGTCTTTGTTAGTCGGTCCACAATAACCCAAATGGCATCGTAACTCTTCTCGTAACCTAAGTCCAACCACGAAATCCATCGTAATGTGCTCCCATTTCCATTCTGTATTTCCAATTGGTTGAAGAAGTCCACTTGGCCTCTGGTGTTCTGCTTTGACTCTTTGACAAGTAAGACATCCGCTAACACACTCTGCAACCTCTCTTTTTTTAATTAGGCCACCAAAAATGGTGTCAAGATCCCAGACATTTTATGCCTCCTGGATGTACTGGAATACGTCAGATTATGTGCTTCGTAGGATTTCCTCTCTTAGATCGATTGCAATTTGGTACCCATACTCGACCCTCGAATCTCAATATACCATCCTTATCTACTTTGAACCTTTCTTCCTTATCTTCTACTATTCTCTTCTTATCTTCTCACATTCTTCATCTTTCTCTTGTGCCTCCTTTATTCTATCCAATAACGTCCTGGTGAGCTCTCATCATGAGAAATCTTCCTTCCGCTTCTCTTGGTTCCTCCACCTCTATTTCCAACCTTTCCATTTCTCTTATTAAATCCTCTTGAGTTGTCAATTTGAATAACTTCTCCTTCCTTTTCTACTCAAAGCATCGCCACTCTGACGTTTGCTTTTCTGGGTGATAAAGAATTTCGCAATGAAATCCTTGATCGATTCAAACCATCTCCTTTGTCGCATGTTCAACTCCTTCGTGTGAAGATATATTTTAACTCTTGTGATCCGTATATATCTCACATTTTTCTCCAAACAAATAGTGCCTCCAAATCTTCAATGCAAAGACTACCGCCGCTAACTCCAAGTCATGGGTAGGGTATCATTTTTCGAAATCTTTCAACTGTCGTGAGGCATATGCAATAACCTTGCCATGTTGCATTAGCACACAACCAAGTCCTCTATGCGATGCATCACTATACACAACAAATCCTCCCGTATTATCTGGTAATGATAATACAGGCGCCTCACTCAACCTCCTCTTTAATTCTTGGAAACTTTCCTCGCATTTGTCCGTCCATACAAACTTCTCTGTCTTCTTCGTTAGATTGGTCATCGGGGTTGCTATCTTAGAAAAATCTTGGATAAATCTTCGATAGTACCCGGCTAAACCTAAGAAACTCCTAACTTCGTCATTGGCGTCTTCAATGCTTCCTCCCATTACTACCGCTTCCACCTTTACAGGATCCACGGAAATTCCATTTTGATCTATCACGTGTCCTAGAAACTGGACCCTTTCCATCCAAAATTCACATTTTGAAAATTTAGCGTACATCTTTTCCCTTCTCAATGCTTCCAATAACATCTTCGTGTTTCTACAAGGTTTTCTTCGCTTCGTCTTTGAATAAATCAAAATGTCGCCGATAAATACTACTACGAAATTATCTAAGTATGGCCTGAAAACTCGGTTCATCAAGCCCATAAATGCTGCCGGAGCATTGGTTAACCCAAATGACATCACTAGAAATTTGTAATGTTCGTAGCGAGTTCGAAATGCCGTCTTTGGTACGTCCTCCTCTCGCACTTTCAACTGATGATAACCCGTTCGTAAATCTATCTTGGAAAAACACTTTGCTCCCTTCAGTTGATCGAAAAGGTCGTCTATCCTTGGCAATGGATATTTATTCTTAATTGTCACTCGGTTCAATTCCCGATAATCGATACAGAGCCTCATCGATCCATCCCTTTTCTTTACAAACAACATTGGTGCTCCCCAAAGAGACACACTTGGTAATGTAACCCTTATCTAGTAATTCTTGCAATTGAATCATCAATTCCTTCATTTCTACCGCTGCCATACGATATGGGGCTTTCAAATTAGTGCGATTCCTGCTAAGTCTATTATGAATTCGGTTTCTCTCGTCAGCGTAAGGCCGAGCGATTCGTTTGAAACACGTCTTGAAATCTTTTACCACTAATATATCTTTCATTTCTATTCTCTTTTGATGAATGTCCACTATAAAGGCTAAATAACCTACACATCCTTTCTTTAACAATTTCTTGGCCTGCATCATCGTAAGGCAACACGATTTCTTGAGCGATGAGCTACCGTAAAACACTACCTTAGACCGATTTGAGGTCCGAAGGTTCACACTTTCTTCGACAATCGATTATCGCAGTTGTGGTGGATAACCAATCCATTCCTAATATCACATCAAACTCTCCCGCTTTAATCGAATTAAGTCTACGCTTAGTTCGTGACCTCTAATGTTTGCACAACAGCTTTGTGAAACAAATTCTATGGGAATTACTTCCTTATTCGCAATTTCTACATTCAATGAGTTTTCTAAACGTTCAGAGGTATGTTTAGTCGATCAAAGAAATTCTTCGAATAATAAAGGAATAGGTAGCACCCTAATCAAATAATACATAGGCATTTATATTATTGATTGGGAGAATACGACACCACGTCACTTTCATTCACTTGCATCTCGATACCATCGTGTTAAAGGTTCTGGAAGTCGGTCCGGTTGGATTGCGTTAGTCCGTAGATCATCGACTTGTCGCCCCTCCCGGCCGGGCCGCTTCCTCCGTTGCTCCCTTTCTTTGGGCAATCCTTGATTTGATGCTCAGTTGAGCCATACGCGAAACATCCCTTGCTCCTTTTCGGATTCGGGCAGTTAGGTGAAATGTGCCCTTCTTGGCGCAGGTTGTAGCAGATCTGCGCCCCTTTCCAGAGATTCCCTTGATGGTTTTTCCCACATTTCGAGCAAGCTTCGCTTCTTTTCTTGAATCCTCCTTGATAATTTTCTGACTGGTTGATGCTTCGGTGGTTGGTGTTGTTGTCGTTGTTGCGGTTATCCCATTTCCTCTTTCCCAAATAACTTCCACCACTGCTACTCCCTCCACGAGTCTCTCCTCCATCATTCTTGTTCTTCTTCTCCTTGTTGTATTGGCTTAATGCCTCGCTACCTCCTTCAGCAATTATCGCCTTCTCCAATAATGTGGTGAAAGAGTCGATTTGAAGGACCGACACCTTGTTGAACAACCAAGGTTTTAGTCCAAGTTCGAAGCGTCGAGATTTCCTTTCTTCAGTGTCTACTTGATGTGTTGCGAATCGTATGCGAGTTCATTGAACTTGGCCGCATCGTGCCACCGCTCATCTCTCTTATTTTTTAGTTCTAGAAAATTTACCTCCATCCTATTCTTCATGCTCTTGAAAGTAATTCTCAAAGAACAAAGCCTAAACCTTTCCTGTGTTATAGTCCCTTCTCCCGCTCTCTGTTGATTTGCTTCCCACCAAAGAGTTTGCTTCACCCTCATCATATATGCAAATAACACGGTTTTACGGTCTTCGCCCACACGAGCAATGGCGAAGGCTTTATCCATTTCTTGATCCACGTTTATACTACGATAGGATCGGTAGTACCTATGAATTCCGGAGGTCCTACACTCTTGAAGTCCTTGAAGTTTGCGACCGGAGCTACTTGGGGAACGGGTCATACTTGTTCATTTCTTCCCCTAAGAGCCTCCCCTAACAAATCTACAAGCCTCTGAATGGGATCTACTTGTCCTCTCTCATCATTAACCGACTCTTCTGGAGCAGTTAATCTACGTCTGGGCGGCATTTTCCTACATTATAACACTCCCATTTTATTATCTAATTATATTACTTAAACAATTCTCCATAAAAGGAATAAGATTTCAGAATACATTTCAGAACAAGATAATTTATATTTATATGCCAAATTGTTACAATACATGATTATCTCCAGCATACTTCTATAAATGACACAACTTATCCCCTAATATCACAAAAGATGGGGACAAACCATTAACATATTACCCCTCTAACATAACTCAAAAGTTTGGGGTTTACAACATCTCATATTCTACATAAAGATTACAACAACAGATAATACACTACACAACAAACTACAACTAATAACTTTTAGCGCCTAGACTTAATCTATCATTCTGCGCTCCACAGCGCTCTGGTACTCCTTCTGAGAAATGTGCACCACCACATCTCAGCTTATGGTGTCTTAAGTCCATCCCTCGCCTGTCGGGTAGTGATTTACCCCATCAATCAGTCCCTCCATGGCCGTGCGCAATGCATAGCTCATCCTATTCATCTTCCTCCTTTTGCACCTCAATTCATCTTCTAGATCGTTAGCCCTACCATTGGCCCCTTTCCACTTTTCTTTGAAATGGATCTTATCCATTACTTCATCCTTAACTGAGTACGGATAGCTTCCTTCTTTGTCCCCTCGCTCAACTCCCTCTCGCTCCATCTCTTCCAACTTCCCCGCCAGCCTCTACATTCCTAGCCACCGCCTTGTGAAACAAAGCCCCCATCTGATTCCCTCGCCTCCTTACGGTGAGCAATCTCTACTTCCATCTCCTCGCATCACTAACTTTCTCTCGTGGTCTTCGTCCTTGACTTTTTGGAATTTGGACTCTCTGTCTTTGGCCTCACCTCTAACTTCTCAACTCGCACCCTAACTCTAAAATCACTCCTCATACTCCCCCCTAACATCCTATCCTCAAAAGTAGCCTCGTTGAGTCCCCCATGGGCTCATCCACCATACGCCTCCTCCTCCTGGATCGACTCTTGGTATTAGCTCTATCTCCTCTTCCTCGTCATCATCATCGATAGAACTACAGATTGATATAGGTTCTCTGCTATCAATGGTGCCACATATACCACGTGTATGTCACGCTGGCTCCTCTTCTACTACTACTCTGGCTAGGTCCTCCCATGTTAGTCATCCTACAATCATCGACACAAGACAAAACAACCAACAACTCCATTAGAATCATAAGTTCATTGTATAAAAATGAAGTTATATTACAGAACACGCTAAGTCCATCTCTATGAAAACTCTATATGAGTTTCATCCTTTTCTATCTTCTCGAGTTCTCCTAAGTTATAATCTAAGGGCTCTCGCTCCTAAGGTTTATAACTATGGCTTTGATATTAACTCTCCGTGACGCCCCCAAAATTTGAGACACTCATATCTCAATTTTGATTGCATCACGCTACTACTACTAATATCTTACAAAATCATTAACAACGGAAATAATAGAATAATTTACATTGATGTAATATAAATATTCACGTCCCAAGGTACCGTAACCATTACTACAACAATTCTGTGATTAGCTTAACATAGCTTAATCATTCTTGAATACATCATAATAATCATAACAATAATAATAATACTTCTAGTCTTAAGGACTAAGTTATTCTGCCGCCTTGCCCTTTCCCTTGTCCTTTCCTGAAATACCGCCTTGCTCTGCCTTAACTGTAATGTTTTAGGAAGCAAGAATGAGCAACAAATTTGCCCAGCAAGTAATATAGCTAGAAGAAAAAGTAGTTATAGCATTTGAATCTTTCATGGGTATAATAATAATTGATAGTTCAAGGATATCAAGAATACCAAGAGTATTCAATAAGTGTCGCTATGGACCGAAAGATATCAACAAAATTTTAGGATTTACTCATTTCGAGGTTCAACATAATTGGGTACTGAGCAGTCACTAAGGACCAAGAACTCTTACTAGAATTAGCGATATTACATCAGAATCCAACATCCACGAGTACATCGGTGATCAAATAAAAGTACCCTATGTTATGCATAACATTTAATCATACTCATGTGCGCACGTTGGTTCCCCGACAATATATAATTTCCCTTCTATGAGGGTTGTTCATCTCAATTAGATTTACGATAGTCCGCACCAAATCAATCGGTTTGGATAGCTCTTTAACTCATAATAATAGTCTAGCCGAATCAAGGGCTTAGACAGTTTTTCATCATGCATTTAGGAATGATAAGTCCAATGCTTACAACAACGCCAAGGTATACAAGTGATTTTCTAATGAAGCGGATATATTTGCTTGATAAAATATGATTGATATGACAACAATTCAACGTATAAAGTGGGTGAATTTAAGGAACTTGCAACACAATAATAATGTTGTTCTGGATACTTGCTCAATGTAAATTTGAGTGAGGTTAGTGAACTTGCCCAACAATAACAATAAGTTAGGGATAGAAAACTTGCATGATATAAGTAACAAGTTTTTAGGGATAGAACTTGCCTTTTAGCGTTGATTACTACTAATAGCGAAAAATCACCTCAACGAACTATGTCTCATCCTATTCATGTAAGTACATGTATTTATTAGCCAAACACACTTGATATATATCAATAACATGTACACATAACACATCTTTCTTTCTATCTCATTGTACCCATCAAAACTCATAATCTGGTACACTAATATGCTCATACTATTGACCACCGCTAGCTTATTCATAATCTTTCTTCCTCGAAGTTCTAAGAGGTTCGTTGCTTTAAGTAGACCATAAACGTCTATTAATCCCAATCGACCTTCTTCTACGCATGTTTGCATGTATTAGATTTATTTTCCAAGTTGGTACAACTCTCCACTTAGAACTTATTCGTGTACTAATAGTTTACAATAGTATAGGAGTATTTATTAATCCATCCTCATATCAAGTTATGATGTCGCTTCTACGAGTCCCGTGACATCTCGCCATGTTCAAGATATTATGACTTGTTCAAGACAACATGCTTCGTCCAAGACATCGCGGCTTCGTCCAAGACATCACGCTTTGTCCAAAGACATTACGCTCATCCAAGACATCACGCTCGCTCAAGACATCACGCTTTGTCCGAAGGCATTACGCTCTGTCCGAAGACATCGTGCTTTGTCCGAAGACATTACGCTCTGTCCGAAGACATCACGCTTTGTCCGAAGACATCGTGCTTTGTCCGAAGACATTACGCTCTGTCTAAAGACATCACGCTTTGTCCGAAGCAGCTCCTTCAGAGACTTTGGTCCATACTACTTTGACAAAGTTTAAGTTCGTCGGGTTAATTTTCATTAAGACTTCACTATATGCATACAACCTAAGGGAATTTCTTAATACATGATCTAACATGACCGAACCCATCGCTTGGTTCTTAAGGCACGGTCAATTGCACCCCATGGATTTCGTAGCGATGAACATGCTGCATTTTGCGAGTAGTCACAACTTGATTCCAGACAATTTTCAACGTATTCATGCACGAAGGTAAACTTCCTAAACACCCTATGTCATGCTAATTCATCATACTTGACCTATTCATCTGAAAAACGAGAATCAACAAGACTCAAGTTAAGAACGGAGTAGAAATAATACCTTCTTGAGCTTTAACCTTGATATCTCACACACTGATTTGGTAATGGTTAGCAACTAAGAATTCTTTACTCAGATTTCTCCAACACTCTTGTCGCTAAAACAGACTGCCCTAGTGGCTTATATTTAAAGAGAAAACATGGACCAGACACTTGCTGATGAGTGAGTTTTATACCCATGAATTGGATACATTCGGGCTTAATTTATTGTTGTTCTTAAGTCTTTTAGGATGTTTTTATGTGTTTGTGTCTATTCATGCATGTTTTATGTTATTTTATAGGAATTGGGACAAAAGTTACATGGATCGATGTTTGGGGTGGCTAGATTCGCGTTTTCGGCTTGCCATTTACACAGCATCCACTTCAGAGCCAATTTGACTATATCTCCTGACATTACTTCGACAAACTTCAAGCATGAAATTTGTAGATCTACTTCTCCTCTTTCCGGAATATCTTGAATCATCAAAATCAAGTTTAAGAAGAAGTTATGGTCATTTTTCCAAAGGACGTCGAGCGAAAATATCGATTTTGGGCCGGCCACGGGCACTATTTCTAGTTCAATTTCCGGTCTTGGGCGCTTATAAAGGCGATTCTCACAGCAGTGCCCGCCAAATTTGAAGTACTGGGAAGAGACTGGAAGGTTTGGACGCTGCGTTTTTGGGCGAATTTTGACACCTTTTGACTCCAAATAGGATTGGGTTTGTTCCTAAGCTAAAAATTGGACTTGTAACCTATAAATACATGATATAAGGCATAAAATAAAGGGGGATTACATATCTTAGCCTAGATTAAACACTCCTTTAGATTAAAAAATAACCCTAGTTCTTATTAGTTTTGGAGATTGAAGCAACTTGGAGACCATTGAAGATCAAGAGCAAGAGCAAGAGGGGAGCATCAGATTTGCTGACAATAGATTCTATTCTCTTCTCTCATCTTACTTTTATCTTTTGATGTCTATTCAGGTTGTGGATTCTTGGTTTTAATTCATTAATTATGAACTAACTCTTTTATTAAGATTTCAATTGAACTTTTTATGGCTATGAATTAGTTATTCATTATATTCTAATTATTTATGTTAAAGTGAGTTGTTTATCTTGTCTTGTGCTTATTGCTTAATTATTTGATCAGTAATTACTTTGTTACTCTAGAAGGAATTGGAAGAGGAATTCTAGGGTTAGAATCGGCATGATAACATGTGACTTAGTTATTTGCATGATGAATAATTAGGTTTGTGAATTGAATGGAAATATCTGTTCGCCGCATGTAACACATAAGGAATTGGGTTTGGAAAGAGTTTAATTCAATTGTTTTGCATAGGAATATAGCAAGATTAATCTGGATTAAATAGAAGGCAATTGATCACTTGGAAAAGGACTTTTGGCATTTGAGAATTCTCATTAACAATTCAATGAGGCATAATAATTGGGATAATTGGATAATTGATTTATAATTCATAATTGGGGATATTGAAGTCTTAATCTTTATTTATTTGAATTCATTCGTTAAAATCTTAGTTTTAATTAGTTAATTTAGTTTTCTTAATTAGAAAAATAATGATTTGAGATTGTTTAAATAAAATTAGTTTGGTTAAGAATTAGTACTTGGTGATTTTATTAAATAATTCCTTGTGGGAACGATACTCTACTTTCACTTTATTACTTGTTGATCGTGTATACTTGCGTATTCATTGATTATGAAATCGATCAACAAGTTTTTTATGCGCGCTCTTGGGAATTAATTTAATAATTATTTACCAATATTAATTTCAATCAAATTAGTCTTAATTTAAACATTTTTATTTTTATTTTTAATTCTCTTTCTATATTTCTCTCTTTTCAGGTACCATGGATGACTTTGTGTATTAATGACCATACACGAACATGACTCAACCAAGGGGAGGGGATATTTAAAGACTAGAGAAACTTTCTGCATTGTCATCACAGATTGAGACACTTTCGAGGTTGTTTGAAGCTTTTGAAGCTCAGCGTCGTCAAAGTATGGTGGTTACTTGTGATTATTGTGCTGGAAATCATATGAGTCATCAATGCACCATCAGTTTTGAGCCGGTACAGTATAGTGGTGATTACCCCAATAACTATGTCTATCCTAATAACTATCATCAGGATTGGGGGTATCACCCGGATTTTCATGGAGTAACAATCAAGATCAATTTTATGCTCCAAGTCCAACATACCCACAGGATTTCTTGTGTCCACCTCCACTACAACAGGGAAGAACATTCAAATTGGGAGGAAGCCTTGGAAAAATTTATTAAAGCTTCAAAAAAAAGGAATGAGGAACAAGACAAGAAAATGAATCAAGTAGAGTTTGAATTTGCAAAGCCAAGGGCGTTGATCAAGAATTTGGAAAATCAAGTGGAGCAGATAGCACATCGTTGAACAACCGTCCTCAATACACCGGACCTATGACATGGATTCCGAGATCGATGGAGAGCCTTGAGCCAAATCTACAACTAGATGAACCACGAGATGAAAAAGAGGAGACAAGTGGGGATAATGACAACAAGGTCGGTGAAGAACTAATTGTGAGAACCAATGATGATGAGCCAATGTTATTTATGCCTCAAGTGCCTTCTCCTCCACAGTTCAAGAGTCCAGTTAGATTTTCAAAACCTTGTCCGATTGGTAGTCATGTCGTCAGCAATACTCTCTGTGATGTAAAAGCAAGTACACCTTCGAAACCATGGTGCGATGAGCTGGAGAAGATAGAAGAAGAAACTGTTGTGTCTGACAAGCATCAATACCAGAATATATTCGCAGACACAATGGAGAAACCACCTAGATGCCTGACGTTCTTGAATGTGATCTTATCTAAAGAAAGCATGCTAGGTGACTTTAATACAATGGCTATCGTAAATGGGAACCTACCAAAAGCTATATTATTTCCGATGGATGGAGGGTTCCTCAACTTTAAATGAGGGAATTGGATAGAAATTGAAGAAGTCAAATGAGACTATAAAACAAGCGCTCATTGGGAGAGGCAACCCAAGTTTAATTTTAATTTTATTTTGATTAAGTTTTATATTAGTAGTTTTGAATTTGCATTTATTTAGGATTTAATAAAATTGCTTCTATCATGGTTTTACAGTTATTCAAGTCAAATTCAAGTGTGGTGCCCAATTTATTCCATGTGCTTAAATTTATTCTCCAAACTTAGCGGGCAAGGAGGAAGATTGCTATATTTTCGTGGAAGTCCTCTGCTTTAATTTTTTTCTATTTCACTATTGAGGACAATGTCTAGTTTAAGTTTGGGGGCATTTTAGTGTCGTATTGCATATAGTTAGTTATTTACATTGTAGTTCGTTATGTTTTCAAAGTTATTTACATTTAGTTTTTGCATTCAATTTTTTGTTTAAAAAAATAATTTAAAAATCGCAAAAATAGTAGTTAGTTTACTATGTTTGTTGCGATTAGTTTATATTTGCATGATTCCAATCTGTTAGATAGTAAAAGTCTATTTTGGCCAATGATGAGACCGAGTTAAGTAGATAAGTATAGTATTGAATATTCAAAGCTTTGATGTGATTTCTTGTTATGAATTGAATCTTTTCCTGTTTTGAAACTGGTATAATCAAGGTTAGCACGTTAATAATGTACTATGTTAACTCATTAAGTTTAAATTGATACATGATGGATTTCTTAAGTATAATACTAGTGTGAAGGAATGAAAGACATGAATAGGCGGAGATGGCTAAATTTTGATAAAAACTTAAGTTTGGGGGGAAATTTTGGGGTATATAAGCTTTAAAAAAAACATGTTGAGTCTTGTGGTGGGTTGAGGAGAAACACTCTCCATAAACACAAGCGTGAGATGGAGCGTAAAACGCACTCACCAACCATCTATAAAAAAAAAAGAAAAAAAAATAAAATTTACTGTGGCTAGTTTTGTTTCGGGCCTTTGTTACTTGAGTAAAAGAAATGCAAGGGGTATCTTAAAACCTAGCGCCCTAAGGTCTTATATGGTCCAGGGAGTCGTTGGTCGAAAGCTCGCTAAGGGGTGACATCATTAGCCTAATGGAATGAGACATTACTGCGATTATGGTTAAAAAAACAATAAAACGGAAAAGAGCAAAAAGCCCCCGTAATGAAAAGTAAAGCATAAGTATCCCAGATTGGACTCTTGAACTTGGTGGATGTTTGACTTTAGTTGGATATAGCTTGTTCGTGAATTTTGTGAATTTGCACTGTATGATGCCTTCACAGATATCTATTATGTCTTAAATTTGATTTTATATCAGTTAACATTGTTGTGGAGCACACACGCACTATATCAGTGATAACAGTCTAAGATTTGATGATTGATTGGGAAATTACTGATTTGTTTTAATATGATGTATTATCATGTTTACTTGATTTCTCTAAGGCCGGTTGAATAGACTTGTTTCATCATTCTTTGTTGGATTCGTGAGGCGTATAGATTAGTTTCATTACATTGCATTGCATAACATTTTTTGTGTTTTTGCTTGAGGACAAGCAAAGATTTAAGTTTGGGGGTATTTGATGAGTGAGTTTTATACCCATGAATTGGATACATTCGGGCTTAATTTATTGTTGTTCTTAAGTCTTTTAGGATGTTTTTATGTGTTTGTGTCTATTCATGCATGTTTTATGTTATTTTATAGGAATTGGGACAAAAGTTACATGGATCGATGTTTGGGGTGGCTAGATTCGCATTTTCGGCTTGCCATTTACACAGCATCCACTTCAGAGCCAATTTGACTATAGCTCCTGACATTATTTCGACAAACTTCAAGAATGAAAGTTGTAGATCTACTTCTTCTTTTTCCGGAACATCTTGAATCATCAAAATCGGAGTTCGGACGAAGAAGTTATGGCCATTTTCCCAAAGGACGTCAGAGCAGAAAATATCAGATTTTGGGCCAGCGCCGGGGCACTATTTCTAGTTCAATTTCAAAGGTTGGCGCTTATAAGGCAGATTCTCAATACAGAGTGCCCAATAACAAGGCAGCTGGGAAGAGACTGAGAAGGTTTGGACGCGTTTTTGGGTGAATTTTGACACCTTTTTGACTCCAAATAGGATTGGGTTTGTTCCTAAGCTAAAAATTGGACTTGTAACCTATAAATACATGATATAAGGCATAAAATAAAGGGGGATTACATAGCTTAGCCTAGATTAAACACTCCTTTAGATTAAAAAATAACCCTAGTTCTTATTAGTTTTGGAGATTGAAGCAACTTGGAGACCATTGAAGATCAAGAGCAAGAGCAAGAGGGGAGCATCAGATTTGCTGACAACAGATTCTATTCTCTTTTCTCATCTTACTTTTATCTTTTGATGTCTATTCAGTTGTGGATTCTTGGTTTTAATTCATTAATTATGAACTAACTCTTTTATTAAGATTTCAATTGAACTTTTTATGGCTATGAATTAGTTATTCATTATATTCTAATTATTTATGTTAAAGTGAGTTGTTTATCTTGTCTTGTGCTTATTGCTTAATTATTTGATCAGTAATTACTTTGTTACTCTAGAAGGAATTGGAAGAGGAATTCTAGGGTTAGAACTGGGCATGATAACATGTGACTTAGTTATTTGCATGATGAATAATTAGGTTTGTGAATTGAATGGAAATATCTGTTCGCCGCATGTAACACATAAGGAATTGGGTTTGGAAAGAGTTTAATTCAATTGTTTTGCATAGGAATATAGCAAGATTAATCTGGATTAAATAGAAGGCAATTGATCACTTGGAAAAGGACTTTTGGCATTTGAGAATTCCTGTTAACAATTCAGTAGGCATAATAATTGGGATAATTGGATAATTGATTTATAATTCATAATTGGGGATATTGAAGTCTTAATCTTTATTTATTTGAATTCATTCGTTAAAATCTTAGTTTTATTAGTTAATTTAGTTTACTTAATTAGAAAAATAATGATTTGAGATTGTTTAAATAAAATTAGTTTGGTTAAGAATTAGTACTTGGTGATTTTTATTAAATAATTCCTCGTGGGAACGATACTCTACTTTCACTTTATTACTTGTTGACCGTGTATACTTGCACGTATTCATTGATTGCGAAATCGATCAACACTTGCTTTACCCAATGTTGGGATTCATGGTGCAATAGAAATGAACAATGGTTATTTAAGGAGTTGTTCAATCACTCCATACCAGCCACTTAGCTAGCCTTGCATGCCTAGGATTAGCGACTTGAAAATTTGCGTAAAGAGAGTTTGACTCTGCTCTTCTTTGTACTTGGTGACCCTAATTTGGGAACAAGAGAATAGATCTCGACACATAGACAAGGGGCTAGTCGGTTACGCCCCCCTTACGCCACATTTTAATTTAACCAATACTTGTACTCCCGCTTAATTATTTTGTTGGGTTCAATTTGGATTCTAAATATCCCAAGTTTATTGGGCTAACTTAACAGTCCATCAATTAACTTATTGGGCTAGACTCCCAATTTATTATTTGGACTTTAAACATGCAAATACTTAATCATCCTTCACTAAGTCCATCATTGTGTCACACAAGACATTTCATGAACCTATCTTATCGATCATCAACAGCTCAATTTTAATTCAATTGAGTTACTCTCCTCATGCCACGTAAGCATTTATAAAATAAATAATTCACCGGCTCTATTTAATAATAAAATTAAATCATAAATTTTACGGGTATTACAAATACTAACTCCCTTCTCAATACGAATTTCATTTAATTCGTATTCATAATCCTTTACTGAATCTGTACCAATTCGTAGTACCACTGACTCATAGCAATTCTGTTGTAAACTTGTCAATCATTTGCTTGATCCATATCAGATCACGAGGTGATCTCATCGTGTATATATTATGATTCATTTTTATACTATGATCGTTTTGTTTTATGATCTCCTATCCTTGTACTATTAGTCCTTTAGAACTTATCTATTCACCACTACTATTCAACTTTATTATCAGTGTTAGAAAACTCTGTGTCTTCATAACCCGCCGAGATTTGTCTTTGAATCTTTCCGACACACTAACTCTATTTGAGTTAGTACTTATCCTAATCACTACGGTTATTAGACTAAGGTATCACTACTCTAGGTTTATAACCAACAGCTTTGATACCAACTGTGAAAGCCCCAAATCCGGGTCCCAAATCACCACGGATCTGGTACAATCATTCTAAATCTATAACTATTGCGGAAGATATAAACATAAATTGTTTATACACTAAACATACACATTATTTTCTCCAAGGTCGAGTAACCTTAACTTATTACACATTTCATAACTTGTCTTACATATTTCAATATTATCATACTATACTATTACAATTAAGCTGCATATAAAATCTAAAGCTGGACTCGTCTTTATCTTTTCCTTGTATCTGACGCATTCGTCTTAATCTGCAATGTTTATCATGATATAGCAAGGGTGAGCATAAATTTGCCCAGCAAGTATAAATTTATTTAAAGATATATCATGATGGAAAGAATTGAATAATAAGTTGGCTATAATTCTACAATATAATTGAGAACTAGCATAAACAAACTTTCATAGCTGAACGAACATTGAACGTGAACATAGAAATTATATCTGAACCGAATGGTAATGAAGGTGGTCAGACTTTCATACCTGATGAATACATGTATTATGCACAGAGTGCGAATAAATAACTTATAAACATGGAAATTAGTAATGATTAACCACATGTATATTTGAATGAAACAACTCGAGGTTGAGTTAAGAAGTACTTGCTTGTACTGTTGATTACCGCTAAGCAATTTAATCAGCTTCGTCTGAAGACCTAATATTAATAATATTTATTTCTAAGTTAGAATAATATCATCATAGTATTTAAATAACCTAAACACATTAACACATAACCTTATCCGTCTATACAGAACATAAAACCTAATCTCAAGTTAAACTTTTTTAGTCCGAGTTGAGTTTGGCACTATTCTGACATCCAGACGGCTTTAGTCGGATAAATAACGAGTTTAAGTTCAATTAAACTCAGCTTGACACTTAACAATTATCTTATATAATTTTTTTATCAGTCAAAACATTTTTCATAAGCTCGTAAAAATTTTCACATAATTATTATCATTTAAAAAAGATTTTTCGATCATTAATAACGTATTTAAATAAATTAAATACCACATAATTCCTTTATCATTAATATTTATTTAATACCAAATATTAATGAAATACATGTCATAATATTATAATATATTTATAATATATCAAAGTATTTTTAATACCTTAAAATCACATTCATATGATTTTTAAACCTTTAATTCTATTTTCCATAATTTATTTAATATATTCATTAAATAAATTAATTACCATCAATAATAATTTATTAATGAAATTCATCACATAATATTAAAAGTCATCAAAAACCTGGCATAGAACAAATCCAAAACATAAATCACACCTAACAACTAACAGGTAAAGATCTTGAGAGGCCTCGACATATACATCGCAAAGCCACGCTTTAATTTTTTCCAGATTTCTAAAAACCTTAAAATCGTGTATCTAGATGTTATGGATCCATGATCCAACAACCCAGATCATTAAAAGACACCCTATAACACATATCTAGCTAATCATTAACAACATTTAACATCAAATTAAAGATTTTCAAGATTAGGGTTTTTACCACTTTCTAGCTTGATCTTTGATTCTGATCTTTATGATCTGATCAAGGCTGGCTAAGGATCAATCTAGGGACTGAATCATTAATTAATCTCGTGGTTCTAGAGAGAGAAGGAGTTGGTAGAGAGTTTGTCATAAAATTAAGTTAGATAACAAATTTCTCTCTCTTCAATTATTTAAATAATTGGATGCAAATGAAATGGCTGGTATTAGGGGCTGATCTCCTGATTTTTAAGGCATATGGTGTATCTTAGCTAGTCTCCAACTACATATAGGACAATAATTGAAAGCTACCTTCAATAATGCACCAAGGGCATTTTATACTTTTTGCATACATTTTTAAGGGCATTTTAGTAACTTGAGCAAACCCTTAGGGTTTGACCCTTAGGGTTAAAACCCAAGGTTCTCAAAAATCAATTTTCTAATATTTTCAATTTAGGTATTTTAAATAGAAAATTTGTAATGCCCCGGAAAATCGAACATTTTGTAATTACTTTTAATAATGAATAAAATAATATTATTTATTATTATTACGTGTTGAGAAGATGAAGGTCGTTTTATAACCTAGAAACGTCGGAACGTCATAGTATTTTAACTACGTGGGAGAATTAAAGTGTTTGAATTTCAAAAACGAAAATAAAAGTTTTCCGAGAAATTTTTCGAAAAATACTTTTCATCGATTTCTGCTCGGGAATTATTTTTGAACTTCCAAGAAATACGTAACGTTATAATATCAAGGTGAGATGGATTATGTAATAATAATCTAAATATGGAAAACGTAATATTTCACATGCGGACCTAATTTTAGAATGTTAGGTTTATATAGTATAAAGAAGAAAGTTGTGATTATATAATGTGTATACATTATATGAAGTAAAGAATGTAAGTATAATACGACGTATTGTACTATTATGTACGAAGAATGAGATAGCGTATATTGCGAATTAATATACGAGATAACATACGAGAATTATACGTGGGGTATATTTGTTAAGTTAAGTAATTTAAGGTAATGAACTTGTAGAATTGCTAGCTTATTGATAGAAGTCCAATAGGAAGGGATATGCAAGCCCAAGTGCTTGTTAATCGTTAGTCCAATCTATTTGTAGCACAAGCCCAATAAGAAAGTAGTTAGATTAATTAACCAAGCCCAATGAGAAGCCTTGATCCATGGGTCAAACCAAGTAGGAAGTGGGTAAGCTTGATGGGCAAACAATTAGTGTGATGACCAAGTGTTGTGGTGAGCAAGTAAAAGAAGTGGCTAGCAAGAATACTTGAAGGTTAAGTTGTGAATAGTAAGGAGGTGGAATTAATGAGAGTAATTGTGGAGGTGGAATAAGGAGGTAGGATGTGTTAATGACCATTCTACCCTAGCTTTTGATAGCCTATAAATACCAAGCTCATTTTAATTTTGTTGGTTGTTATTTCATCCAACTTTCCTCTCAATATAAAGCTACTTATTGGTTAGGGAGAATAAGCCACTTAAGCACT
Organism: Panax ginseng; assembly: GCA_020205605.1. Classification (NCBI taxonomy): domain Eukaryota; kingdom Viridiplantae; phylum Streptophyta; class Magnoliopsida; order Apiales; family Araliaceae; genus Panax; species Panax ginseng. The sequence continues at coordinate 121,699,981 of CM035132.1, read as the reverse complement.
TATAAGCCACTTCAACCTTTGCTAGTTTTCCAAAGTGAATTGAAGTCTTAGTCTTCAAGGGTAAGACTCATCTCTTTTATCTACATCTCTTCTATGATAGGATTGATAGAGAAGGGGGATGGTTTGATAATAACATGTAATAAGTTAATAAGGAATGAACTTAAGCCGAATAATTTGAATAAGCAACTTGAACATTAATAAGTTGCTAGAGCCATGAAAAACTTATTATGTGTTGTCATATGACGATTAGTATGTTGATTGTAACATGAGAACTTTGATTGAAGGACTTAAGTTATTCATAAGTCATGAGCATGAAGATTTTTAGTTCATAAGCTAAATAAGTTAATGACTTATGAAAATAAGTCAAAACCTACCTTGTTTATAAGATGGGTTAATAAGTAATTTGTAATGATCATATGTTGATTAAAATCCATTAAGAACGCTTAGTAATGAATATTTATTTAATTCACACGATTGATTTATTAACGTCGAATTCGTGAAATTCTCGGAATGGAAGTCGTATTTTGTGTTTGAAGTCGGAAACGTTGGTTTTCGATGGAGACAAGTCATTTTAGTCATTATAGAGTTGCGGACTCGAAAATGACTGGATTCTGACTTGAAGCGAAGAAACGAGCGTTGAACGTTCACGAACGTTTATCGTTTTCGTTAAAAATGAACTCATAGGTGAATTTTTAGCAAACGAAGTCAAATAGATAAAATTCTTGTATGAACGTGTAGATTATGAAATTTGTGAACCGTAAGCTTTTGAACGGACCAATTCGGACTTAAAATGAAAAAGTTATGCGTCCGGAAAGTTCACAAAATTTCAAAATCAAAAATTTTTTAAGCCATGAGTCAGTCTGGCACATGCCGACTCTAAGCTCCGGAATTGCCGCCACCACACCGAGGTCGGAGGTTGGTGCCTAACTAACTCAAATGCAAACATGAGTCACAAAACAATACTTGGCGGCCATGGCTGGTCAAGAAAAATGATGGTGAAGAATGACTTGAGTGTAGAAGGAAGGGAACTTATTTGTAATGAATTAAGATGTAATCATAACATGGTTAAGACATTGTAAGGAACTTGTAAGACACTAATGCATGTTGATTAAGAGTTAATAATCAATCGAAGATTAGCGGAATGTGAATGACGTAATGAAAGCCGGAAACCCTAAATAACGAATCTAAGTTAGGATTTACATTGAGAAGAAGGGTAAGATATAATAGTATACATACTTGATTGTATAATACCTAATGTGGTACGTTATATGATTATGTATTTTAGAATCATAGAGACTTAAAGTGTACGTGTGTTAATCAGTAAACAGGCGCTAAAGGCAAGTATTCTAACCCTTGTTCCAGTTCAGTCTGGACAAGCTGTGTAATTCATGTATTCTTTCGCATGAAGTTTTTAACGATGAAGTCTAAAGCCAATTCTTTCGGCTAGACTTATATTATTAATCTATCAAGCATGATTAATGTTACCAAGTTATATTGGCATGGTTTTCAATCGAAGACCAAGTATGCTAAAATGTTTTTGTCGTTTAACGACGAAGCACGTGAGGTTGCCACAACTTAAACGTATACACGCTTAATGAATGTAGTGTTGATCAACATAGAGTACTATGAGCTGATCACTCAGAAGTGTTCGTAAGCTATAGCGGACTTACGGACTTAGTGTCGGGTTGTCCTTTTCAAAAGAACTTATGATATACTCATAGATTTGAGCCATAATTGTTATTCTACCGAGTATGGTTGTATAAAAACGCTTTTGAAGGAAAAGAAGTGCTATTTTGAATTATCGATAGTATTGTAACTATTGTTCAGCTTATTGAAGCTATATGAGTTCTATGTTTCAAGCATGTTGTTTATTAGAATTGTAGTACTTTCTCGAAGCTAGCCATGCTCACTCTTGCTTGAACCATATGAACACGTACCAAGATCGAGCGAACCAAGGGCTCGAGACAAGAATAAGGGCAAGGCGAAGACGAACCCTTAGATACTTATGTAATAGTATAAGTGAACGATTGTAATATATTTGATATTATGACATGAACAAACGAATGGGTTACAAAGAACCTGGGAAATGTAATATTATTTTGGATATATAGAAGTTATATTAGTCCTTTTGTGACTATTCAGGTGAATGAATGAATGAATTGTAGTACCGTGTAGCACCATTTGTCGGGTTGGAAGAGACCCGGATTTGGGGGCGTCACAAAATTAATATCTCTAAATTATAATTAGGATTTTCCAATTATATTCTAATTTCCCAATAAAAATCAATCTTGATAATTATGATTAATATTTCCTAATTAAAATTTTAATAATAATTAGGGTTTTACCAAAATGGGCAATAGGGTTTATAACCCAAGAATTAGGGTTGTCTAAATAGTCAATTAGGGTTATCCCTAATTATATTTATAATCAAAAATACTTATACCATTCAATTTAGCCTTAGAATTGTCAAATTAGGGTTTCATATTCCGAATTAGGGTTTTGGATTCCCGAAACTGAAATTAGGGTTTCCAGAACCGATTTCTAGGGTTTCTTATAAATCGTAAGAATTTTCTAACTGAACGTTGACGTTCTAAATATATACTTAGGGTTTGGACACTGATAAAATTTATCTGGTCAACCCTTGACCCTTAACCACATTTTGTACACATATAATACCATATTCACAGAACATTTACACATATACCCTTAATCCTGAATAATTCACCACCAAAAATTTTTAAATTCACAAAATTCCTTTCCAGAAATGTCAAATCCATACACTTATTTTCTGTCTAGGTTTATTATTTAACCTATAATCCATCATTTAAGATTTAATTATATTTCTAAATTTTTGGGTCGTCACACGTAATCTCGCTCCAATAATTGAGCTTTATTCTCAACATCTGAATACAAACAGAGTTTATAAGAGATGATATGTTGTCTAATATCGGGTTTCAAACCTCTTACAAACATTCGCGTCATTCGCTCTTTATTATCTACTAAATGGGATGAAAATCGGGATAGCTCCTCAAACTTAGGCTCATATTGCGATACAGTCATATTGTTCTGCTCCAGTTTGATGAATTCCACCTCCTTCATGTGACGAATACTTTCTGAAAAGTACTTGTCGTTGAACAATTATTGGAATTTCTACTAAGACAACTGAGTACGTTTTACAGATTCCCACCAGTAATTTACCTCTCCGCACAACAAAAAGGTGGCGAATGGAACCTTTTTCTCTCTAGTGCATCCCAAGACATCAAATATCTTGGTAATCTGCTTAATCCATGCCTCTGCCTTTAGTGGCTCTGGCTTTCCCAAGAACTCCGGCAATCCTAACTCCTTAAATTGCTTAGTAGTGACCAGCTGTGAGTTTCCATTGTTTCCATATGCATTTTGACGTTTAAGTTTCTCTCATTTGGTGTTGCATGAATTGTAGAAAGCTCCTAAACATCCCATCGTTCATCATTTGGTCGGTGTTGATGTTTACATGAGGATTATTGCCTTCATGATGCACATTATCCTGGTTGTTGATTGTCGGCGTCTCAATAGCCGCATGTGCTCCATTGCTCATCTCAAAAGTTTCAGATGTCATTCTCAAATACTGCCACAAAACAATGGTTAAATAAAGATATTCACATGCCACATATTAACCCTATATTCTGACCGACCAATAATAAATAACAAATAAGCTTAGGTAGGACATACTAGCGAAGGATTTACTCGTCACTCCCTTCCTATTTCTAACCCCAGATCTCCATTAGAGATCATATCTCTAAGCTCTGATACCAACTGTGATGCCCCCAAAATAGGTCCACATAATACATGGTACATGGTTCAGATACAAACTTCATTAATATAATTGTTGTGCAAAATACGACAACATATACGCTGTGAGTTTTAATACAAATATTGTCTTGTAGACAATATCCAAACTCAAATAAAGTCCTCATTACAATTATTGTTACACTATTTTACAAAATAGTGAGGACTGCTATAATAACCATCTTGGACCATTACTCTAATCCCCGACTAGTCCCAACTATATTCTCACCTCCTATGAAGAACAATGGAACCAAAAGGAAAAAGGTGAACTCAACTAACCCAGTAAAGAATATTATGACTAAGATAATGTAGAATAAATTATCCTTAGTCCTCAACAGGGAAAAATCTGATAGAATACAATAGACAACAAGTTTTAGATCAACAACTACAGTGGAATAAGCAATCCATTAAAAGAGTCAAGTAAATCGTAAAGTCTACTATCTTCTATGATTTAAGAGTCCATCATCAATATTTTATCCCTATAACAACAATCAATAAATATTTCACACCAACGAATTATTCATGCACTACAGGCCAATGATATTTGTTAGTATCACCAGTGGTCATGATTATGCCAAACACATGTCCATCTATGCACTACGGGCCAAAGAGGTCTTTCATCACAAACTTTAGCTGTAACATTAAAGGTTATGATTATATCAATACACAATTCCTGGTCATAATCATACCAATCAACAGTCCATCTTTGCACTACGGGCCAAAAATGACTTTCAACACAATATAAGCATCATGATGATGATAATGATATAAAGATTCAATCAAGTGAGATAAATGATAGATATTATAGAATTGTAATTCAATTTATCTTGAGTTCAAAAATCTCCAAATTGTCAACATGATAACTATTTGTGAGTAAAATTCAAGAATAATATTCATGTATCAAAAATAATTTGGACAGAAAGAAAATTAAATTTTGTTGTGAATAGTACTCGTGAATAGTACCATATGAATAGTATCATATGAATAGTACCGTATGAATAGTACCGTATAAATAGTACCCATGAATAGTACCCAATATGAAAAGATCAAAATTTTATAAGAATGTTATGACCAATATTCCAACGAAATGAAATTAGATGAAGCATAAAATTTTAGTAATTTTTAATCATTTCAGGAATTATAGAAGCAATACTTATCATAGTAAGTTTAAATTTAGGAATATGAAATGAAATAATATCCCTTACATAATATGGAGTATGAAAAATAATAATATTTCTTACGAGTATTGAAATAAAATAATATCCTTTACCATAGTAGAAATTGGATTTGACTGGAATATCAGATATTATCCTAAGAAAATCTTTCACCAAAAGCTACAGTCAAAGTTTTCTTATACTCAAAAGAAATATTCATAATATTATAATAGGAATGCTTAAAAGTTTTGGTGTGTTTTAGGATGGAGGGTTGCCCTCCTTTTATAGCGCAACATGGAAGAAGGAACAAACTAATCAGCCTAACTTTTTCTTTTTTTCTTCTCCGCCTAACATCCTGCCTAACTTTTCTCTTTCTTTTTATTTCCTTCTTTACCAGCAATTCCTTATGGGTGAGGCCCACATAATTTGAAAAAATGAAATGCTTTGCAGAAAAACCTCCACCCACCAATTTAGAAAAGAAAATAAAGGCACTCAAATTTAATTTGCACAGCTTCGTCCCTTTAATCACATGCTTATATATATATATATATATATATATATATATATATATATACTATTATTATTTAAACAATTATAATATATTATAATAATATATTTGAATAATATTTTATCGGAGAAAATAATTGCCAAACTTTCAATAATTATTTTATGCTAAATTTCTTCATTTACATCAAAGTTGAACCAATATTCACCACATAATAATTACACATAAATAATATTATAAGCTCATAATATTAACAACTAGATCATTCTCAGGAAAGAGGGGGCTTTTCGATAAGAATTTATCCTTATTGGCGCGCAATTATATAACCTAACCCCTTTCCTCGACAAAATTTTCTAGACATTACCAATAATGTTAACTAATAATATGAATAATTGTGTCGTGTCAATTATTGATTTAATAATATAAAATATTGTGCAGATGATACTGTGACAATAATTGAATCAATAATATGAGATACTATGCAACAATTACTGTGGTAATTATTGAATGAAACTAAGTGACTTTTTACGTAAGAATCAATAATCAAAAATACTATGCAATACCGTGTGCTACTGTGCAACCACGCATATTACTATACTTTTATCACTGGGTATTTCAACAGTTAATAGTAAAAATTTTACCGTTATTTTTTATAAAAAAGTTATTTCTGTCACTTTCTATATCCGACAGTTATTCTATTATGTGGTCCACTAATGATTGCACCGTCGTACGAATATTCATGAAAAAAGAATATTTCTTGACCAAACGAATATTGTATGACAACTTGCTTACTTTGCAAAATTTGCACATATCTCCTATAACTAAAGTATTATATCAAATCAACACCTTATTATTAAAAAATAATAATTAGAGAAATTAAATCTTTATTCATAAAAAGTTGGGGTCTTACAACTATCAATGTGTTTATGAAGTTTATATGCATGAGTGGAACCTCTAAAAACAAGTTTGAGCACTCTTAGAATAGAGAAAAGTGATAATTGTTTGAATCCTCTTAAAAATAGAGGCCTTCGGGTACATCCGAGGCGAGGCGTATGAGTCTGGCGTTGCCCGTGAAGTTCGAATAATTAGTGTAGGCTGCCGCGGGCACCAAATCGAAAAATTTGATTTTTGTTAAGGCACTGAAAAATCTTGACAAGTTAGTTTGACTTAGATATGCATAATTACATGTCTGACCTGAAGACTTAACGTACTTGAGACTAATATTCATGAATGCCATTTGGAGTATATTCTGACTTTGTGGACTTGTAGATATGATCTAAGAACGCATGAGATGTGATTCTAAGAAGTTTTGGTATGACTTGAATTCATGATGTAAGTTTAAAATGCATTCTAAAAATGGACTCGGTCATTTTGCAAGCTATTACTATAGACATTGTTATGGTCAGATTCTGAACGTATAAGATGGCATATTAATACCCTAATCATGACCTATATGTGCATCGATCTAGTATGACATAACATAAGATCATTTAAGCATGATTTTAGACAAGTTTTTAAGCATGATTTTAGACAAGTTTTAAAAGGATGGACAAGACTAAATATGTGTATACGATGAAAACCTTTGTGAGCATACATACTAACTAATTTCATGATTACCTCATATGGATACATGGTGAATGTAACAATCCAGAATTTTATTTGTAATTTCAAATATTTATTGAATTAAATAAATATTTTAATTGATGTGTTTATTGCTAAATAAATAATTCACGAGTTGTGGGAATTAACTTAATTAAGGTAATATGTTAATTAAGTTGATAATTGGTAATTTGGTATTTTGAAGTTAATTAAAATAAGAGTGATGAATTAATTTTTTATGAGATAATATTCTAATTTAATGTAATAATTAAACTATGAAGTTGATAAGGATTAAATGAATTGATATAATGTTGTTTTAATTTAATTTAGTAATTAAAGTGATGTATTAATTTATTAAATAAAATTATAATAAAAATTACAATTTTGATGTGTTGGATTATGTGTCAAATTGATTTGATAAGTTGTTATTAGCTTTAACTTAATTAAATTTGAATAAGGGAAATTAATTAAATGAAGTGGGACAATAAACTATAATATAAATGAGTTATAAAAATAAATTAAAAGAGTTTTAATTTGGTTTTACCAAACAAAGCCTTAGAGCTATTGAAATTCTTATTTTAATCTTATTTTGCTAAACAATGTCTTATGGCTTTTAAATTTAAAATAAAGTATAACTGATATATTAAGTATTGTTTTTATTATTATACGTCAGTTTCTTTTGCGTCTGTTTATTTTGCGTTAGGTTGTATTAGTCTAAGCCTAAAGCTAAAAGAGAGAAAGAACATAGAAGAAAACAAAGAAGAAAAGAGAAAAAAAAGAGAAAAAAAAAGAGAAGGAATAAGAGAAGGGTTTTGTGAGTTTGAGATAATCAAAAAGGGGGTTTCTATCATCTGTGTTGCTCAAACAAGAGATTTGAGGTAGTAATTTAACTGTTAGTGTTTTTTTAAGTTTTCAAAAAATTTCTTTATAAATTAATTTTGAGTATAAGTGTTGAAAGCACGGTGTTATATGTGTTAATTGGTGTTGCTAACATGTTTTATATCATTCATCTATGATTTAGAGTAACCAATTTCATGACAATATGTTTAAAGTGAAGAAATTAGATTACGATGTTATATATATATATATATATATATATATATATATATATATATATATATATATATATATATATATATATATGGCTTGTTTTAAATTAAAATTGATGTTCAATTCATGTGTTAAAGCTGTAAATTATTTGTTGATTGTGAAAAAATGTGAATAAACGAAAACGATATGATTTAAACGGATGATTTTGGTTGTAAAACAAATTCACAGTGAGGAATTTCGTTATGAATGTCAAAAGAAGAAGAAATAATAAAAATAGTGAAATTAAAGGTTGTAATTTTGATGTTTAGGTTGTTTGCATAATTAAAAACATGTTAGAAATCTTAAATTGTGTTTCTATAAAGTTTATGTAATGTATATGTGTGATAATTGGAAGGATTGAATTGTACGGTAACTATTTACTCAAAGGTTCTTTTATGATTAATGTTGAAATCTATATTATCTAGAAAGTCGTTAATCGCTAGGGAGACTTATCCCTATTATAGAATAAATATTATTTATTTAAATAGATTAATAGTTTAATTTATTTATTTAAATAAGATTAGAATTGTTCTAATTTATTTATTAACAACCGGTTTAATATGGAGAACCTAAAGGGTCACACCATAAAAGGAAGAATAATTATTTAAGAAACAAATGGCATAATCGTAATAATAAGTTAAGTATATTTAATTTAATCTATGGTGATATAATAAATTAAATAGCTTAATATTTATTATTTATTATTTTAAATATATTAAACATAAATTAATAAGAGGAGTCTTATTATTATTATTATTATTACTATTTAATTCCTAAAGGAGTTTGAGAATTAATTAATAAAGGTACTCTCAAATTTCCTAATAAGATTAGGAGGCTAATCAATTAAAAGAGTTTATGTGACGCCCCCAAAATAGGTATACATCACTTATTTTGAGTCGTCAAATACATGGTACAAAATACAAATACAATCTTAAATATACAACATGAGCTGTGAGTTTTAATACAAATAATGTCTTCTAGACAGTATTCAAACTCAAAATAAGTCCTCAATACATTTATTAACACACTATTTCATAGAATAGTGAGGACTACTAATGTTATCATCTGGACCGTCACTCCGTTCCCCGACTAATCCTTGCTACGTTCTCATTCCCTGAAGAGAACAATGAAAGAAAAAGGGTGAGCTCAACTAGCCCAGTAAAAAATATTATGACTAAGATAATGCAGAATAAATTATCATTAGCCTTTAACAGTGTTAAACTGATACAATATAACAAACATCAAGTTTAACTGCAGCAGAACAAGCAATCCATTAAAAGAGTCAAGTAGAGAATAAAATCTACTATCTTCTATGATTTAAAAGTTTTTTCATCACTTTTATCGCTGGGACTCAGTTTAATATATAATCCACATCATCCTTGCACTACGACCAAGGATATTCATTAGTATCACAACCACAAATTATCCATGCACTACGGGCCAAGGATATTCGTGTATTCATCAATGGTCATGATCATGCCAACAACTATCCATCAATGCACTACGGGCCAATGAGGACTTTTACCACATCATTTGTAACATTACGGTCATGATTATACCAATTTATCCATGGTCATAATCATACCAAGTCCATCTATGCACTACAGGCCACAAATGACTTTCAACATAATATAAACATGAAGATGATGACAATGATATAAGAATTCAATAAAACAAGTTCAAGAATTAATTTATCCAGGAACTAATAATGTCCAAATTGTCAACATGATACTTGTTTGTAAAGTAAAATTCAAGAATGCTAAGAAGAATATTTCTATGAAAAGATACTAGATAAAGCGCAAATATCATTGATATTCCACTAATTTCATGGAGTATAGAAGTCAAAACGTTAACCAAATGAGTATAATAAAGAATGGAATAACAAAAGAAATCACTGAGCATGCGATGAGACCGCATGTATGTGTTATTCCAATAGAATAATAAATAACGGAGCAATTAAGTCATGTAATCCACACCGAAGCGAGGATATTACAATGTAATAATAAATAATGGAACCGGTCAAATGCGTAAATGCACGCATGTGATATTCTCGACGTAATAATAAAGAATGGAATAACAACAGAATTCACCATGCATGTGATAGACCGCACAGACAGGTTATTCCAATAGAATAATAAATAATGGAACTAGTTCATGCGTAATACGCACAGACAGGATATTCCAACAGAATAATAAAGAATGGACTAACAGAAGAATTTCACCATGTATGTGGTACTTCGCATATACAGGTTATTCCAACAAAATAATAAGGAATGGAATAATAAAATAATTTCACCATGTATGTGGTACTTCGCATAGACAGGTTATTCCAACATAATGATAAAGAATGGAATAACATAAGTTCTCTTCATGATTACGAAAGAAATAATATCCCTTGCCTTAGAAGAAACTGGATATAGAAGTGGTGAAGTAGCAGAACATTTTTCTTCTTTCTCTCTATAGTTTCTCTCTCTAGAGTTTTAGTAAATTCATAAGAAATAATGAAGGAATGAGCTTCTATTTATAGAAGAATGGACTGAATAGTAACTAATTCCTGAACGGTCTAGATTGATTTACTTTTAAACGGACAGTCCAGATTGGTTTATAGTCTAATAAAAAAATAACTTTATAAAAGTATTATGTTTTATATAAAAAGATTTTACTATGTAAAATACTATGCATAATAGAATATAATATATTCTATTTATAGTCTAATAAAACAAATAACTTTATAAAAGTATTTTGTTTTATATAAAAAGATTTTACATTTTTGTAATATTAATAATACTAATAAAAGCAGAAATTATATATATATATAATATATATATATATATAAACTTTCGTTACTTCATAAAAAGACACCTCAATATATTTAACAACATTTATCATCATTATTATAATTCACAATATTAATCGACCATGTCGTTCCCCAAGAAAGAGGGGCTTTAATAAGATTTCTCCCTATTAGCACATGATTAGGTGACCAAACCTCTCCTTGGCGTAAACTTCTGACATCGTTAATATTGCAAATAATAATATTAATAACTCTTTCATCTCAATTATTGATTTAATAATATATAAAATATCGACAATAATTGAATCAATTAACGTGAGATACTATGCAACAATTCATCAAGCAATAATTGAACAAAATTGAGTGACTTCTCACGTAAGCATCAATAATCAATACTGTAGTGCTACTATGCAACCACGCGTATTCACATACTTTTAACACGTGGTGTTTCAACGATTAACGTAAAACTTCCATTGTTATTTTCATAAAATATTTTTTCGTTTTCTCGGTCCCGATAATAATAATTGCGTTATGGGGTCCACCAATGATTGTCTTGCCGTCGTCTTAATATTTTCGACATAAAGAATATTCCCAGACCAATCGAATATAATATAACAACTTGCTTACTTTGCAAAATTTATAAATATTTCCCACAACTATAACATTATATCAAATCCACACCATAATATTCAAAAAAATATTTCGAGAAATTTAAATCTTTATTCATAAAATTTGGGGTCTCGCAGTTTAATTAATTATTCCTAATAAGATTTGGAGCCTAATTAATTAAAGGAGGTTAATTAATTAAAATAAAACATAATTCGTTAATTATTAAGGAGGGTTGCCTACTTCTGTAAATAAGAGAAGTCTTATTATGGGTGGGGTTGTTGACTTTTTCACAACAGACGTAATTCCAATAGTTGGGAGAGTACACCCTTTTCTTGAATCTTTCTTCTTCCTTGGTGGATCACCTATAAAGGCCAAACACTTGGGTGGCTAACATTGATCAAAGGAAGGAACTAAATCCGGTGGATTCAAGTTGAACGCGAAAGGATTTTGAGGTGATCTTGTACCTGAGAAAGCTCGAATCTTGAAGGGTATAATTCTTGTTCTTTATCTTTTCGTTTAATTAATAATTGTGCATAAAAGTTGATCCGGGTATATGGTTTATAAAATTTTAAAACTCTAATTTTTTATGCTTCTGTTTATTTTGTGCAATTTAATTGCGTTCATTAATCTTACAAACCTAACAGTGGCATCAAAGCCAAACCATTATGCGAGTTATTAATTGTTCAGATTCGATATGTATGTTGATACGTATTTAGAATAACTTATTGAGCATAATTTGTTGTATAAAATTTATTTTTTTTAAATGTTTTTTTTAATTTTTTCTTTGAATCCAGTAACTTTTCGATATATATATATATATATATATATATATATATATATATATATATATATATATATATATATATATATATGGAAAAATATATGTACAATACATGTATTACACGATAGCTATAATGACAGTTTTTTGGGCTATAACGACGATTTCACACATAAATCATAGCTATCTCTGAAATATGCAATGACAGTTCTGTCGCTATAGTCCAAAAAATCTGTCGTCATAGCCATATTGTGTAATACACAGCTGTGTATTACATATAGCTCTCTCTCTCTCTCTCTATATATATATATATATATATAATCCTGTTGTAGTATGATTTCATTATATATATATATATATATATATATATATATATATATATATATATCCGTACGTCTGGTTGCCTCAGAATGTGGATCACGAAAAGTTATCATATAATATATATATTATATGTAATAGTTTATAGGAGAAATATGATATATCATGTTGCAGTAATATAATCAGCTGATGGTTAATAATCATGATTCATATTATGTTATATATATATATATATATAATATTTTAATAATTTTATAATTAAAATAAAAAGTTTATTTTAATCTTAAAACTGGATTTCATGCTAACTAATTAGAGTTGAAATTGGATTCCATTTTATTCTTAAATAAAGGAGTTTATTTAGATATGGAATAAGATTTCATATTATTCAAAACAAAGGAGTTTATTTGTGAATAGGAAAGAGAATTCGTATTTTCTTGAATAAAAGAGTTTATTTAGATATTTAATAAGATTTCATATTATCCAAAACAAAAGAGTTTATTTTGACTTGGAATTGGATTCCATAATTAATTTGATTAAATGAGTTTATTTTGATTAAAGAATTTGATTAAAATAAAACAATTTATTTTATTCAAAATTGGATAAATTAAAATAAAAGAGGTTTATTTTGATTTAAATTTGGATTAAAATAAAAGAGTTTATTTTGATTCAATATTAGATTTTATGCTAACTAAATTTTCCCATTAAATGATATCAATATATATATTGAATGTTTATTATTCATGAGATGAATTTATTTATTGATGCATATGTAGATGTGTATGATAATAAATGAAATTGATTATGAACTATTTGTGACGCCCCCAATTTCGGGTCCCTTCTGTTAGACCCCAACTTATTATTAAATAAAATTGAAATTCCTCTATTTATTATTTTGAAATAGTAAGGGTTGATTTGATTAATGTGGTTAGTTATGGGTAAAATGCGCAAATATTTCAAATAAGCAAGTGGTTATAAAATATTCATTGTTGTGTGGGGGAATATTCGTTTGATCGTGGAATATTCTTACTATCTAGAATATTAAATGCGATGATGCGACCTTGTGTGGGCCCATAACGGAAAGTGATTGGATGAAAAAAGCGACAAGTATAAGTTGTTTATAAATAACGGCGTAGTTATTCTGAATTAATCTTTTAATAATCTTATGGTTAAAACACGATGTAGACGCGGTATTACGCCAATTATTGATTCTTACGTAAGAAGGCACTACTCAATAATTGTTACGATAATTATTGTTCAATATTATATTTTATTGATTTAATAATTGCTACGTTGATATTTTATATTATTGTTGTTTCAATAATTGTCACCGCATGATATTTTCATTATCGGATCGATAAATTCATATTATTTGAATAATATTATTAGATAGCATTATTGGCAATGTCTAGAAAGTTCTATCTAAGGAGAGGTTTGGTCACCTAATTGCGGCGCCCGAATGAGAGAAATCTTTATTGAAAGCCCCTTCTTTCGAGAACGGCACAGTTGTCGATGATTGTGATTCGTAATATTATTTGTGAATAATTAATTATTAATTTATATGATAAGGAAAATATTCATTTTATGTGGATATAGATGGAGAAATTTTTTAATGTGACAATTGTTGAAAATTGATATTTTATCTTTTCTAATAAAATAATTCATTTAAATATATTATTATATTATAATAATATAATAATGGCGCTATTTTACAATGAATGTGTGATATATGAATAAATGAGGAGGAATAGTATTTTTGTTACAAAAATTATTTAAAATATGTTAAACATGTTTGTGGGCCCATTTCTAGACTGAAATTTGATGATAGCCTGTAAAATTGCCCGTTTGTAGATTTCGGTCAACTTCTGCTTGGAATTTGGAAAAACTTAAACTTACAAAGTTGTAGAGAATTGTATTTCCTATGGAATGGACATAAGATTCAAATTTTTATGATAAAAGGGCTATTTATTATGAGGTATTGAAGTTCCGGAATAATTATTTTTTGAAGTTTTAATTATTTTTAATAACAAAAACGTTTTTTTTGATTTTGTCATTATTGTGGGCCCCACTGATGGCTGAATTCAGATCTTCAAAAGTGGGCGTAGGAAATTTTAAAAAAATAATAATATTTCATTAAATTTTCTACTTTGGTGTTCTAAGCATTTTTCCTATAAATAGGGTGCTTAGGTTAGAATTGAAAATCACACCAGAAACTGAAATCTTTTCTCTCTATATTATCGAGCGTTTTATTGTGAGTATTTTGATACTTTGAGTGTTGCTATACGGTGCAAGTTCCCTTCAGCACTATATCCAGTATTCCAATCAGAAGTACTATCTTTTCGAGGTAAGGGATATTATTTTTTTTAAAATGATATTATTTCTTTCAATATCATTATGCCGGAATATTGGTAATATTTTTCTTGTGAAATTCTTGTCTTTTAGTGTCGGGGTTACTATTCATGTATACAACACTATTCACGTATACGGTACTATTCACAAATACGACACAATTCACAGAAAAATTAAATTTTTGTTTTTTGTCCAAAATATCTATTATGGATACTAGCTTTGATTGTATCCATGTTTTGGTCTTCATTCTTGAATTTTACTCTACTATGATTATTTATGATGTATTTTTGAACTTGGATTGTTTGAAGTACGAATTCTTAAAATTTATTCTTTTGTTTCACTGGATTCATTTCTTTAAAAATATTTTTCATCATCCTCAGTCCTAAATGATGATATTACTAAATATCTTTTGTGATGCCACCAGAATAGGTATACATCACCCATTCTGAGTCGCCAGATATCACACTATAAAAATCAATTACAAATTTCATTTATACAACTGTTGAACTGTCGTACAGAATACAACCACAGTTAAACTGTGAGTTTTAATACAAATGTTTGTAACTCTCATGGTGCCTCGACCACAACCTTACAATGGTACTTTACATAAAAGTACAGACAAAAATTGTTTTAGAAATTAAAATCTTTGGGAAGTGCTCAAGGAAACCTTTGTACATGGGAGGCCATGCGTCTAAGTTATGATAGATATCATATGTCCACAGAATTATCCTTGGTTGACCCAATAGACCCCAAAGAAAAATGAGAAGATTACTATCATCATTTTTCCAATGGTGAGTCTTTTCTTGACATATAACTATCTCCACTGTCTCCAAGTGAAAATTATATTTCAAATAAACTCCAAGATCATATAGGTAGTGCTTTCGTAGATATACTCAAAGAAGTGGATGTGCATAACCCATCTTATGATAACACGAGGTTGTATGTCATTAGACATCTTGTATGATAGTGGCAAAACACCCTTCCAAAGTTGGGTTCACCTCGCCCTATTCGGTTCACCAAAAATAAATATCAAATAACGTATACAATACGACACACTTATCAAAAGTTCTCAATAAAATTATTTCCATACTATTTAGGGAGAACCTCAACAGTTATAGACCACCGCTCTATTCCCCCGTTATCCCCGCCGACTCTAAGAACTCTTATTACCTGAAAGGAATTGTGAAGCAAAAGGGTGAGCACAACTAGTCCAGTAAAGAATATCATAACTAAAGATAATTAAATTATCAATAGCTTTCATCAATAATAAATCAGAGATTTAGAACATATGGTAGATGATAAAAAATTTCAACCATAGTTGCAGCGGAACGAGCAATCCATTAAAAGAGTCAAATAGACCATCATGTCTATTATCTTCTCCATGTTAAAAGTCCACCAATAATGTTTTATCCTTGTAACATCAATCAACAATTCCTGTCCACAATCATATGAATAACTCATAATCATAATTGTGATTCTGAATTCTTTTTCGCACCCAGGACGAAGATAATTTTTATCACCTATCTTCACCTGAAACATCAAAAATCATGGTTATACCAAATCACAATTCATGCTCATAATCATACTAATAAATTCATCTTTGTACTACTAGCCAAAGATATACAATCAGATAACTAATAACTAATAGTTCATCTTTTGCACTACAAGCCAAAGATATACAATCAGAAAACTAATAACCAACGATTCCATCTTTGCACTACTGAGACAAAGATATACAATCAGAAAACTAATAATCTTTGAGACTCGACTTAATATTATCACGACCACGAATTATCCATGCACTACGGACCAAGGATATTCGTGTTTTTAATTACAGTCATGATTATACCGAATAATCCATGGTCATAATCATACCAAGTTCATCTATGCACTACGGGCCAAAGATGACTTTTATCACATCATTTGTAACATTACGGTCATAATTATACCGAATAATCCCTGATCATAATCATACCAAGTCCATCTATGCACGTAAGTCACAGATGACTTTCAACACAATATAAGCATGAGGATCATGACAACGATATAAAGAATCAATCAAATGAGATAAAGGATAAATATTAAATATTTATAATATAAATTATCCAGGGTTCAAGAATATCACAATGTTATCAATCACTTAATAATCTCATAATATAATATCATTAATATTATAACAATATTTTAATTATTTCTTAAATTTATAAACAATTTATTATAATTGTTTACATTTTACCAAATAATGCATTTAATTATTCAAAAATGCCATACTTATAAGATTTCATCACCAATGATCAAATCCCTTATCAAAAATCTGCATATACCCTATATAGGATTCCCAAGCCATAAAATCCTATTTACCAATTTTCAACTTCACATAACATATTTAACTCATATACTCATAACTAGTGCATTTTCATGAAAAATACCAAATCAGTCCCAAAAATATTTCTTTTCTGAGATTTTGCAGAATATAGTCTCATATTGAACATATATTTTTCTCAGAATTTTTAAAATTCATTTACTATTTTTCATAAATCAATTTCTAATTAATTCCTTAAGAAATTAGCTACCTCAAGTTTAATTCTAGAAATTCCCAAATCTTGGCAGGATCTTACACATGTTAACATGATATTCCAGTTTAAATTTCATGGTCATCGGAGTTATAGAACTACGGTTATAGCATTTTTCGTCGAAAAAATCTAAATATTGAAATGGTCATAACTTGCTCATTTTAAGTCAGAATGAACTCATTTTTTGGACAGGAGGTACTTTATACCATATATTTTCATGTCCCAAAAGGCCGGAATTTTTCTCACAAATTAAGTGGCCTAAACAGCCCTTTTAAACTTCTGGGTAGTAGCCTTTTTGGTGTTTTGCAGTTTTTGACTCCTTTGCTAAAATCAGTACACACGAAAATCTACAACACCTTTTCCAGTGATTCCACTTGGATAAGTTAGAAAACTCATAGATCTAACTCTATAACCTAACCAGACTCAAAAATTCAAAATATAATATGAGATATGGTCAATTGAATTTCATATTCCATTTTCACCAAAAATCTGATTTTCAACCCTTTGTGATTCCTAAGAAACTTTCATGTTTTCACATAATAACCAACATGACTTATCATAACACTTACTAATACTACATATACCCATAATTTTCATCAGTCCAATGCTTTTATTATGACTTTCATCAAAATCCACGTAAACATATCATTTTCAGAATTTAATAAGGAATGAATACAAAGGATCATTCACCATGCATGTGGTAATCCACATAGACAGGTTATTCCAACAGAATAATAAAGAATGAAATAACTGAAGAATTTCACCATGTATGCAGTACTTCGCATAGACAGGTTATTCCAACATAATAATAAGGAATGAAATAATAGAAGAATTTCACCATGTATAGGGTAGTCCGCGTATACAGGTTATTCCAACAGAATAATAAAGAATGGAATAACAGAAGTTCTCTTCATGAATACAAAATAAATAATACCCCTTACGAGTACAACAAATAATATCCCTTACCTTAGAACAAACTAGATATAGGAGTGGTGAAGTAGCAGAATACTTTTCTTCTTTCTCTCTATAGTTTCTCTCTCTAGAGTTTCAGTGAATTCGTAAGAAATAATGAAGGAATGTGCTTCTATTTATAGGAGAATGGACTGAATAGTAACTAATTCCCGAATGGTCCAGATTGATTTACTTTTAAACGGACGGTCCAGATTGGTTTACTATAAAATATTCTAATAAAACAAAATCTTTTAAATAAAATATAATATATTCTATTTATAATCTAATAAAACGAATAAATTTATAAAAGTATTCTGTTTTATACAAAAAGATTTTACTATACAAACACTATGCAGGCACTATGCAAACACTATGTATAATAAAATATAATATATTCTAATTATTGTCTAATAAAACAAATAACTTTATAAAAGTATTTTGTTTTATATAAAAAGATTTTACTATGCAAAACACTATGCATAATAGAATATAATATATTCTATTTATAGTCTAATAAAACAAATAACTTTATAAAAGTATTCTATTTTATATAAAAAGCTTTTCTATTTTATTACATTAATAATACAAATAAAACAAAACGTCATCATCATTATTATAATTCACACTATTAATCGACCAGGTCGTTCCCAGGAAAGAGGGGGCTTTCTAATAAGGATTTCTCCCTATTGGCACGCAATTAGGTGACCAAACCTCTCCTTGCCAGAACTTCTAGACATCGTTAATATTGCAAATAATAATATTAATAACTTTGTTATCTCAATTATTGATTTAATAATATATAAAATATCGACAATAATTGAATCAAACTGAGTGACTTCTCACGTAAGCATTAATAATCAATACCGTGTGCTACTATGCAACCACATGTATTTTACCACCGATTATTTAATGACAACTTGCTTACTTTGAAAATTTTTCAAATGTCATCCTTAACTTTAAACTTTTATCAATTTAACTATTTACCAAAATAGAAAAGTTGAATACTTTTATTTCATAAAATTCGGGGTCTCACATCTTTGGCCTGTAGTGCAAAGATTAATAATTTTTTGATGAATATCTTTGGCCCGTAGTGCAAAGATGAACATGTGTTGAGATGAACATGACCAACTGATGAATATCTTTGGCCTGTAGTACAAAGATTAATATTTGATTCAAGATGAATATTGATTGATGTTACATGGATAAAATATTGATGATGGACTTTTAAATTCATAGATTATTGTAGATTTCATTCTCTACGTAACTCTTCTATGAATTGTTATTTCCGTTGCGAATATTGATTTGAAACTTGTTGTCTATTATATTCTATCAGATTTTTTCCTGTTGAAGACTAACGATGATTTATTCTATATTATCTTATTCATAATATTCTTTACTGGGCTAGTTGAGCTCACCCTTTTCCTTTTTGTTCCATTTTTCTTCTCAGGAGGCGAGAATATAGAGAGTTCTACTCGGGGTATGGAATGATGGTTCTAGAAAGTTGTTTTAGTAGTTCTCACCATTTTTGTAAAATAGTATATCAATAATTGTAATGAGGACTTATTTGAGTGTGGATATTGTCTAAAAGACAATATTTGTATTTAAACTAATAGTTTATGTGTTGTCGTATTTTGCACGACAATTATATTAATAAAGTTGTAGTTATTTCTGTACCATGTTTTTGGCGACTCAGAATGGGTGATGTATACATATTTTGGGGGCGTCACAGTTGGTATCAGATCTTAGAGATATGGTCTCTGGCGGAGATCGGGGAATAGAACTAGGAGGGGAGAGACGAGTAAATCCTTCGCTAGTGTGTCCTACCTAAGCTTATTTGTTGGTTGGTCGAATATATGATATTATGTGATATGTTAATTTCTTTAATTAACCCTTGTTTTATGGCGATTTGAGAATGGCAATCGAGAATGTTAACAAAGTGGAGTAAATGAGACCGTGGAGACACCTTTTACTCACCAATGAGGAGAACGTATAATAGCCTTAAAGAATGTTCCTCCCGTGAACAACACCAATTGAAAGCGCGATGAACGACGAGATGTTTAGAATATTTTTAAAGTTCATGCAAAATCAGACGAGGGAGACTCGTGTACAAAATACAGGTGGAAATGATAGCAACGCACGGTTTGTCACAGCCAAGTAGTTCAAAGAGTTGGGACCACAAAAATTCTGGGGAAAGCCGGATCCGATTAAGGTAGAGACGTGGGTTAAGCAAATTACCAAGATATTCAGTGTATTGGGATGCACGGTGGAATAGAAGGTTCCATTCATTACTTTTATGTTCCGTAATGAGGCAGATTACTGGTGGGAATCTGTGAAACGTACCCATCCAGCTGCGCTCAGCATGTCTTGGGAAACGTTTCAGAAACTGTTCAATAACAAGTACATTCCAGAAAGTATTCGTCATATGAAGGAGGTATAGTTTATTAGACTGGAGCAGAACAACATGACGGTGTCCCAGTACTTTCCTGAATTTTTTTTCCCACACTTGTTAACGTTGATGTTAACTTCTAAAACTTGTAGTTTCTTTAAAAAACTCATGCTAAACCCAATTAATATACGAAGTAGCTTCGAATCATATCTTATACTCATTTGTACATTTAACAAAGCCATATATGCATGCTCACATGTATACAACTTATTTACACCATGGTTGAATAGTTTATCACTTGAAATCTCATCATAACCTATGCTTGAAAAGTTTAAATCATGCTTAACTAGATAGTGATCATATCCGTCATGTTTAGAAGCATAAAATACCCTAGCATACATACTTGAAAGGTCAGAACTTAAACGATATAAGGTTCGTCATGTTATTCTTTTCAAAGCATCAAGTTTTCCATTTTAAAATCATCATAAACTAACTAATGCCACTCATTATTGCAAAGCGACTTTAAATCATTTATTAGGTCCCTTTACATACTTAGTTAAGTCCAACTATCATGCTCAGAAAAATAGAAATTGGATTTCATGACTGACATACTGGCATGGGCATACTGGTTTGTATCTTTGGGAAGTGGGTGGTAGCAACCAACCTGCAGGACTTGGCCTCTGCTTCAGCAGAATTCAGACCATAAAACATATACTCTTCAATTTAGCATGCTTAGACTAACCATATTGGTTCCACATCGTAGGCTAAACTCAATTAACGTATCAATATCAATTCATAGTTCAATTACAAGTTATTCATTCTAATTTTTAATAATTTGTCAAACTTACAATATCACCACAATTATCCATTCTTTCATCAAAATCACATAATTAACCAAACATTTCTATTCTAAACTGATTCCAACTTATAGAAATGTAGAGGAGAAGAAGTTAGTACCTTTGAGGAAATCTTATATATTACAGAATAGTCATTCTCCTTATTGTAAGATCATAATGCAAGAGCTTTCTTGGAATTTCTTTATAATTTCTATCCCTCTTGTTTTCAGAACTTTAGTAGAAAATTAAGAAGCTTTGCAAGATAAATTGGGGTCTCAATTTATAGGAAAATCATTACACAACAATCTAGTCATTAACCAAAGGAAAAAGGGAAGTTGGTGGAAAGAATTACCAACCCCCTACCTAACCATGTACTTCTTCATCATATGCCCACATGGGTTTGCTTGCTAGCCAAAAAGGAGAAAAGATCGGCACTTTGGTAAGGGAAAAGAGCTGGAACGTTTGGGGAGGGAGTATTACTCTTAGTCATGTTTACTTTGCTATTAAACCTTATGCCAAATCATGGCACCTATACATACATATATATATATATATACTCATATATATAGAGTATACTTATATTTTAAGTATACACCAATATATATTCTTATATCCAATGTATTGGGCTAGTCCAAATAATATTTTAATTGGGCTAATTATAAAATAGTTGGATAGTCTCAATCTATCATTTTTCATAAAAGTTATCATCTCAAATATACCCAATTATCATAATGATAATTAATATCAATTATTTATTAACTCACCATCTATTTTCTTTTAATTCTTCCCATTAAATCTCCATTTGATTTAACTTCCCTATTTATGCCACACAAGACATAATTATGTGAACTTAGTAATTAATAGTCCACAAGCTTATAATAATACAATATCACAAAATAATATTATTCTTAATATTACATCTTATAATATGGTCATAATATAATATCATGACATTATATGTTCTCATAGCTTATATACTAACACTAATTTAATGGTCTCTATTCATAGCCAATCTATTACCCTCCTATGGTCATTACACAAGAGGCAAAGAAGAGTTGGTGGCTAACTCCCACCAACTACTACTATTCATTGTACCCTAGCCATTGGGCTAACCATCATTGCTATCATATGAGCTATCTAGCAAGCTTATTTAACTCTACTTTTTAACATTTCTAAGGGTCGTGGGAATGGTGTATTGCACTATGTTACATTTTATTATCTCACTTGTACATAATGTTAACATACTAGTCTTTATACATATGTATTCAAATACTTCCCTTATACATCCATATACGTATATAGATATATACATGTATCCCTCACATTATATAATCCATGTAAATTTGACAGTACCAAATATATTTTAATTAAGTAGTGTCACACCACATTATCATGACTTTATTATTTCAATTATTAACCCTTTTTATATATTACAATATTATGTAATATATTTAAAATATCAAATTAACATATTCCTTTCATCCTTTTATGTAAATCACATATATTAATTCATCGTCTTATATAAGTGAATTAACTCTTTTTATTTAATTTACTATCACGCCACTACCACACAAGGCTTTAATACTAAAATTATATTATTCCATAATATAATTTTCAACTTAATTTAAGTTAACAAAATTTTATTCTTATTTAGTTAATTTCCATAACTAACTCTCATTCAATTCTTGCTTTACTATCTCAATCCATTCGTGGACACTATAAATATCAAATATGACCCATATGATAACATATTAGCCACTACTATACAATTCCTATAGTTCAGATTACACAACTCATCAGATTACACACACTCATTATGAACTGTCTACAGACCGGTGCGGCTGCGCTGGTCTTAGGCTTGAGAGTGGCGCGGTCGTGCCACCTTAAGTTAGGACGCAGATATGTTATGCTTCATCAGATATAGAACTTAACTCGGAAATCCTTTAACATGCTCCATACATGCTATCTCATTATACTAACCAAAATAAATCTCCAATGACTACATTCTTCAATAATTTAGAGATTAAACTTCAAGTTCAACTTTTCTTTCTTTAATCTATACATTTATCCATATCCCAGTATTAGTCCATAAATCTCTAACCAATATTTATCTAAAGATATATCGATTTTCTTCTCTCGTCAACAACGTACATATATACAAGTCTAAACCTAGCACACATCGAGTCTTTAATGATACTCAATATAGTACATTGAGTGGTTTCCCACAAACAACCAACAAATTAGTTTCGTCTCGCCTATACCGCTTTTTTTCCAAGATGAGTTATATCTCGCACTAATTCGTATATATCTCCGCTCTCTAAAGGAATCGTTTAGCCCAGCTCCTATACATCCACCATTAAAGGGTATGGTTGCACTGCCTTAGACTTGATACTTACTCGTACATATACTCAAGAAATTGGTGATCATCAAAGATATTTAATGTCACCAACTTACTATGATAAAATAATTCTATAAATTATTTAATGTCGATAGATAAATCTTATCCATCTTCTTTTAAATTCATCTCTACAATTTATAACAGATATATAATAATGATATATATTTATTAAACACAACATCACTTATTACATAGCACATATTACCCTATGTAACACAATACCACATACCTCGTAACACATTTATATATTCTTGTTCGAACCCATCTCATGCTTTAGGAATTTTATCTAGTAAATTCTTATTTTAACATTTTCTCAAAATTTAGGTTCTTACATCCTTTCCCCCTTATAAGGATTCCGTCCTCGGAATCACCGAAACCTCCTCTTCTCGGTGCTATTCTGAATATTGCATATTCTTTTGAATAATTTAATCCATTCTATTTTCAGAAGTTTTTATTATTATAACTTTCTCCAATGCATTCTACCACTTTTTCCTTTCTAAGGAACATTCTACTTACTATATTCATCATTCAGAAGAATAAAAATCTTCCATGATTTTTCAATAATCGAGAAGTAGTATGAAAAATCTTAGATTCCAAATTATGCTAAGCGGTCACACAAGACCATGAACTCTTCTCTAGGTTTACTAGTGCTTCAACACAATCCTTCACACTGCAAACTAGAGTGTTTATCAATAACAAAGACTGAAAACACCCTCCACATGTACACTAGGTGGCCAACCTATTGTACCACTACGTTGGGCCGCAATGTAGCATTTTGTAATGACTATATGCATTACGCTCAGAACCATTGTCCCCGAAAACATGTCCCCTTATAGGGTTGTTCACCTCATCTTTTCAACATCTGAATCCGCACCAGAGCAATCTGGTTTGGCATAAATACTCAAGAATGCTTGAATTCCATAAAAAATTTTCAACAGCCGTCTAGCTGAATCAAATAGCTTAGACTTTCAACAACTCGGACATCAATCGAAATAATTTAGCTAACTTAATTGACCTTCTTCTTAATTTAAAAGAAAATTAAAAATTCTTTTATGACGTCATGATACCGTACTAGATTAGTAGTACGTTGATGATTCTGCCATTATATGACTTCGCCATACTACATCATACCATAGTGGGCTGACGATCTTTCGATCATAACTAACACTAGGTTCAACTGCATTGATGACTCCATCGTTTACCATTTCTACACCATATCAAATGATGCACATGGTTAGAAATATATTTTGAAAAATTTCAAATTATTTTTGTCTTAGCCGGAACAATTAGCATAGACATGTGAATAACAGTATTATTTTTAAACATCATTGGTTCAATCACATGATCCAATGTTTTTCAGGAAAACTGAAGTGCAAACATCAGCACGAAGTCAATAAAATTTGAAAATCTAGTAGAGCTAGAAGATTTAAAAAATCCATGTTTCTTAATCAACTTCAATCTTTACTCCATTACTTCATTCTATCAATCTTTAACACCATCAATGCTTACTATACCAAAAATTCTTAATTCCTGATATATATATAACACATCTGTTTCCAATATAATTCATCGAACTTAACACACCTTGGAAGTTCAAGAACTTGCCACAATCATATGAGTTTAAGAACTTATCCTAGTCAGACCACAGGCATCCATTCGCTGAGGAGTACAAAACATACCATATGATTATGAATCACGAACTTACCATATGTATGAGTTTTAAGAACTCGCACCTAATCTTAATATTCTCTATCTTAATCTTAATAGTCCCTATCTATCAAACATGAAATGAGAAAAGAATCACCTTCTCACCAGAAGCATATTGATAATGCCACAACAACATTCCATTGATTATCATTGTGAGGAACCGAGCGTGAGCACAAAGCCTTCGCCTATACAAAGGTTTGTAAAACTCAACTCCCACATGAGTCCTCAATTGGAATCTCACCTAACTCTATCTCACTCTTAACTTTCTCTTTGCTCGATACGAATTCTTCGTATCTCATCATATACAACTCCTCATGAGTTCATCTTGTACCATTTCATAGTACATTCTCTTATAGCATCAAGCTATAACTACTTAGTCATTACAGACTATTTATCATTTCATAACTCAATTCGATCACATCGTGATCATCAGTTTACCTTATGGTTCTTTCCCATTATCAACTAAACTCCATTCGAGTTCATTCTTATTATCTTTGCCATCCTCATCTTATAGATATCATCTTAACATTTTTATTACTAGAGTTAGGAAACTCCTGAATCCTCATTCTCTAGATACTTCAAGATTCTTCTTTGAATCTTCAGTTATATATATTTCAATCTTTATCTTTCTCTGTAACGCCCCCATATCTATACTCCTATGGTATCCGATATGGTGTTTACTACGAATAAATATATATAATGGATTTAAATCTATACACCCATGGTATCTGATTATATGCTTATATCTAATTGAGCGACTATACAATTTAAAATGAAATAAAATTACCATATATCTAAGATTCACAGTATCCCATAACAGATGACAATTCTCAAGAGAACTATTACTGTGTTTGGATACCCTCACTTGGATATATGAACTTTATTTATTAATAGTATCTATCTATCCAAAATTTAAAGTATTAGTAATAACATGAACAATCCATATTACTAATAACCTCACCCAGATGTATAGTCTATGTCATGCGAATTACACTATCATATCGACAATAACTATTTATCCAAAATTCAGAGTATTAACAACAACATGAATAGTCAATGTTATCAATACCCTCACTCATATAAATAGTTCCCAAGGATCTCAAACTAGATTGAAGATTCTAATTACATCAATATATGTAAGAAAACACGGTTACATATGTAAACGATGTTATATATATATATATATATCATAATATTAAGGTTCAATTACATGATTAATCATAAAGAATTTCTTATTGTAAAGTATTCAACTAGACAGAAATATAAGCTAATCTAAGTAGGGACGCTTCCTTTTATCTACTCCAGATGTTCCAGGGTTACCATCTAATACTGTAAAGGGAATAATTTGCAAGGCTGAGCTATGACATGCTCAACATGTTTTATATTTATAACAATATATGATTTGACGAAGTATAACAATTTAAAATTCGACTGATAGTTGTTACCATTTCTGGAATTTCTTTTTCAAGCATTTCTGGACTTTTTATTTCTTTCAGTCACACAGACTTCAAAACTTTGTTTAGATATGAGATAGGGGATCAACTTATTTAATATCCTAGGAGTATACATCTCATCCTACCATTGCTCAAGTGCACCCAAATTAATGTCAATATATTATTGACCAATCCTCGATCCCTTACGGGATGCTCAACTTCTGAATAGGATGTCTTACCAAAATAATTTGGTTTGACACAACAACTTATGCTCAATAAACAATATCATAGGAATAAATAATTCATTTCTTAGTTATGCTGAAGCTATAGCAATAACATTACAATAAATGGTAATTCAAGTTTAAGTGTAGTATATCATATCAACAACATTTCAAGATAAAAATCTTGTTCAACAAATAAACAGGGTTTGAGAATCTGCGTAAGTAATTAGGGTATAAGAAACTTATGAAAGTAATAGTTTGGGTTTAGTAAACTTTCCTGAGCATAGATCAGTCAAGTAATGCTACTCGATTCGTTAATAAACACCTACGATGTTCATTCCTATAAATCTAACACATTAGTATTGATAACAATACTCAAATACAAAATTTGCATATGTTCGGGTTAAGTTCGATAGGGTTTCGATGTTCAATAACCTTACCGAGTATTAAACAAGTTGTTATTTCGACTAAATTTTATTTATAAGCTTTATTATATTTTTAGATAATTTATATATCCATTATAATAATTTCTGTGCTTATAATAATTTTTAAGTATTTATTTATTCCAGTATATGATTTTTAAATAATTTAATTCTATTTCTAGATAATTAGTATTTACTTAGAATTTTATAAAAACTTTGTTTACTATTTTTAAATAATTTATAACAATTTATTATGATTTTAAATCATTAATATTATTTTTCAATAATTATTTATTATTTCTAAGTAATTATTCTCATTACTTTATTATTAAATTAATTATAAATAATACCCAAATAAAATAAAATATTTATTGAATTTATGTAAAATTATAAAAAGTTAATTATAATAACTTAATATATTTTTTAAAATTGTTTTTATATTTATTCATTAATTATTTCTAATTTTTATCAATTAATTTTTAAAAAAACAATTATTGTCTGTCGCTAAAGCCCTATAATGACAGGAAGTGTCGCTATAGGTCTTCAAGAGTTTCTGGGTTTCGGCCAGTCATGGTCGAGGGACCACATTGACCACGATCTATCTTGCTACTGTTAATGATTCTGGGTTTGGACAAGTATTGATGTTATAGTACTCATACAGTAGTACAACACTAGACAATTTCATGCTTTAACCTACATATAACAAGAAGTTATAGAAGCTCAAAGTCACTGTCAGAGCTGTTCTTGAGTTTCTGGGTAACCCAGAACAGTGGTCATGGTAGGTCAACGATTTTGTGGCTTCATTCCTTTGATTTTGTGTAATAGATTTGTGTTATTTTTCTTATAATTTGTAGTCTAAATGTCAAGGTACATATATATATCACTGGTTTGGACAAAGCATAACTCTAAGGTCTCAATCTATGTTGGTCAAAGTACAGCCAAAGGCTGTTCTTCGTGTTCATCAGTTTTCAAGGTAACCTAGAAAACTTGGTCAAGCTCGGTCAACGACTTTTGACCATTAATTCCAGTAATCCTATTAATTGTTTAAGTAATTTACGATCATAGATATGTAGTAGGTATGCCAAGGTATTAATTCATTACAAAAAGTTATAGAAACAACTAACAGAAAGCGATTAAAAGGCTGGTCAAAGTAGCCGGCTCAACCTGTTCTTGAGTTTTCTGGGTAACCCAGAAAACAGAACTTCAAGATCGGTCAACCACCTTTGACCACCTATATCTTGAAATATATGGTTCTAATGAAACTATTTTCTTTTCCATATTAAAGACCTCATATCAGACTATAAATAACATACAATTAACATACCTAATTATTAACATACACGAATCTACAAGCTCTGACATTTGACTGTCAGGCTTGTTTTTCCAAAATTTCTAGATTACTAAAAACACTAATTTGAGGCATCTAGATGTTATGAAAACATGTTCTATCAACCTAACATACTTTCTAACATACTATAACATAATTCTAAGCATCTGAACAACAATTTCAACAAAGCATCAAAGATCTAGCTATGAATTAGGGTTTGCACCTTTCTTGCTTGATTTTGGATTTCTGCCTTCTGAATCTGTTGTTGCTATCACCAAGGCTTATTAAGATATGATACATGAGTGTTTAGGCTTAGAAATTTCGTGAGTTTGAATGGGAATTGGGCTACTATTTATAGAATTGCTAGGTTATGGTTTTTATGTCATTTTCACCTACTTGCCTCCACAAATATTTGATCTAATGACTCTACTGGTGCTTGGGAGTTAGAAGCATGTCATGTGCAGCCTAGGAACTTGCATTGGTGACTCCTAACCTACTTATGAGCTAGTTAGGTTAGATTAGTAGCTTAATTATGCCCTAATCCTCATTAATCTTGATTAGGGTTTTTTTTTAATGATTAGGGTTGTTTAATGATGTTTATTAGTACATAATTGAAGTTTAATTATCATGATTAGGTATTAGGATAACCAAATTAGGGTTTAGTCTAGCTAATTAGGGTTAAAGTTTATAAATTTAGATTAGGGTTTGTAATCTAGGGTTAGGGTTTATGATCTAGGGTTACTAATCTTGATTTTACACAAATCCTAACAAGTACGACAAAGAATTTTGTCAGTGTAAGCACGACAAAGCAGCTTGTCAAAACAAATATACCGAAAAGTTCATTTTCGAAAGAAAATTTTCAAGCACGAGGTGTCAAGCACGTCAATTTTTGGAAAAAATTTTATTTAACCAAATTTGTTAAATAGAGTATATATTAACACATAACACTTTCAGAACGTAGAGATTTTTATTATTATAACTGAATTTACATAACCAAGTCTTATTAGGTTTTGGGTTTTTACATTCTCTCTCTCATATTATAGCCTAAGGTACTCTTAACTAAAGTTTATAACCTACAGCTTTGATACCTACCTATGACGCCCCCAAATTCGGGTCCCTTCGAACCTCGGATCCGGTCCGCCACGATACTACTATCGTCAAACTATTTATATCTTTTATTCATAACTTAATGAATATAACTTTGCTTATTACAATTTAGAATATAACTTCTTTCCATTTCCAGGATCTATATAATGACACCAAACTTTAATCGGTTTCAAATCTTGGTCATTTACCATTCATGTCTTACATCATATTCAATGTTATAAAAAATTTGGGAAATAATTTAAACCTTTTCAATCTCCTTTGACAAAAATCTTTTATTGATTTCTTAACTTGAATCAATTACATATCCTTGAATTAAATTATGTTATGATTCATTCTATTCGATTTACCATATAAATTTTACATCTCAATTCGAATTCCTCTATGCATCACCTAGTACAACTTTACAACTCAACATGTATTACACATCGTAAACTACTATAATGTACATCTCCTAGAACTTAAACATGGTTCAAGAACATATATTTAAATAAATAACTCAATCTCCTTCGATACCATTGGAACTCTATCAATCAAGTAGCACGTAATCTTTACCGTGAGTTCTTAACTTGCAAAAGTGGTTATTTGCAAGGGTGAGCTCGACAGCCCAACAATTTTAACAAATTTCATGCAGCACTTAACATATAATAGCATACTCAGCTCATGCATTCATAATCCATTAATATTTACTACGCATGTTACTTCTCATATAACAGGCATATAGGTTTACTTCACAAGCATATCATCAAAGATAAACTTTCAAATTTCATACATATCTCATATACATTTCATATATATACATCAACATTCTCATAGCATAATATAGCTCAACTAACAGTTATAGAATTCATAAATCAAATAGGAACTGAAAGACTTGCCTGATTCATAGTTTATCAACTGTGACTTAACTGCTTAAAGCTTATCTGCACTACGTGTGTTCCTACACAGTTATATAATCATGGATTCATATCCATTAGTCATACTTATTCATACATTCTCAATGTAACAAAAAATTATATTGTTTCATTTCACTTCTTCAATATACGCTTAGGATAACTATGTTGTTAGCTCCTTATAGTCTCATGCCTATTCTTTCGAAACAATCTTACTTCTTCGTTTATAGTCTTTCAAGTGTATATATAAACATGTTCTAAATTCGAGACAGTGAACAAACTGCTCTTGATCACTTTGCAGCACGGCGCGACCGCGTTGAGTATAAGCATAGGAGTGGCGCGGCCGCGCTACTCCCTGCTAGAACCAGAACTGAAAATTTCAAAAGTCCAGTTCTCCTACTAACACCTTAATATCTTGAACACAATATCAACACATAAAGATATGGTTTAATCCCACACTTGTTAACGTTGATGTTAACTTCTAAAACTTGTAGTTTCTTTAAAAAACTCATGTTAAACCCAATTAATATACTAAGTAGCTTCGAATCATATCTTATACTCATTTGTACATTTAACGAAGCCATATATGCATGCTCACATGTATACAGCTCATTTACACCAAGGTTGAATAGTTTAACATTTGAAATCTCATCATAACCTATGCTTGAAAAGTTTAAATCATGCTTAGCTAGATGGTGATTGTAAGACCCCAAATAATTAATAAATGAAATTTATTTTCCTCTATTTATTATTTTGAAATAGTAAGGGTTGATTGGATTAATGTGGATAGTTATGGGTAAAATACGCAAATATTTCAAAATAAGCAAGTGGTTATAAAATATTCATTGTTGTCGGGGAATATTCGTTGGTCGTGGAATATTAAATGATCGTTTCGGGAATATTAAATGCGACAGTAGCGACCATGTGTGTGGGCCCCATAACGGAAAGCGATTGGATGAAGAAAACGACAAATAGAAGTTGTTTAAAAATAACGGCGTAGTTGTTACCGTTAATACTGTTAAAATACTCGGTGGTTAAAACACAGTAGCACACAGTATTGCACCGATTATTGATTCTTACGTAAGAATGCACTACTCAATAATTGTTACAGTAATTACTGTTTAGTATTTTATTTTATTGATTCAATAATTATTGTGTTGATATTTTATATTACTGTTGTTTCAATAATTGTCACTACACAGTATTTTTCATTATCGAAGAAATAATTCATATTATCTGAAAAATATTATTGGCAATGTCTAGAAAGTTCTGTCTAAGGAGAGGTTTGGTCACCTAATTACGTGCCAGTAAGGAGAAATTCTTATTGGAAAGCCCCTCTTTCACAGGAAGCTGCACAGTTGTCAATATTGTGATTACGTAATATTATTTGTGAATAATTAATTATTGATTCATATGATGAGGAAAATATTGATTTTATGTGGATATAGATGGAGAAAATTTTAATGTGACAATTGTTGAAAATTAAAATTTTATCTTTTTCGATAAAATAATTCATTTAAATATATTATTATATTTTTAATAATATAATAATAGTGATATTTTTACAATGAATGTGTGATATATGAGTATCTGAGAAGAAAGAGTATTTTTGTTGCAATAAATGTTTAAAACATGTTAAACATGCTCTGGTGGACCCCATTTCTTGATTGAAATTTGATTATAGCACAGTAAAATCGTCTGCTTTATGGATTTGGGTCAATTTCTGTTTGGAATTTGGAAAAACTTTCTTCTGTAAAGTTGTAGAGAATTGAATTTCCTATAAAAACTCATGAGATTCGAATTTTCGGACAAAAGACCTATTTATTATGAATTATTAAAGTTTCGAAGCTCAAAATAATTAATTTTGGAAGTTTAAAATATTTTAATTAGAAAAACGTTTTTTAATGTTTTGGCATGTGTGGCTGATGTTGTGTGGGCTGGTAGTGGGAGTATGACTTTGAAAAAAAATTATATTAATATTTTATTAAATTTTCTACTTTGGTGTTCTAAGCATTTTCCTATAAATAGGGTGCTTAGGTTAGAATTGAAAATCACACCGAAATCAAGTTTTCTCTCTATATTATCGAGCGTATTCTTGTGAGTATTTTGAGTATTGCTATACTGATGCAAGTTCAAGTCATAGCCTATATCCTGTTTAAGCTAGAAGTCTTGATCTTTCGAGGTAAGGGATATTATTTTTTAATGATATTATTTATTCTAATATCATTATGCCAAGTATTGATCTGAACTTTTAATCAAATTTGGAACTTTTAGTGTTTGGGGTTATTATTCACGTATACGACTATTCACGTATATCTGATTACTATTCACGAATACTTGATACTATTCACGAAAAAAATGAAAATTTTCCTTTTCGTCAAAAATATCTATTGTGGATACTAGCTTTGATTGTATCCATGTTTTGATCATTCTTGAATTTTACACCACTATGATTATTTTTGAGGTATTTTTGGACGTGGATAAAACAAAGTACTAATCCGTAATCCTTAATCCTTGTCATTTTGTTTCAATTTGGATTCGTTTTTTAAAATATTTTCATCATCCTCGATTTAAATGATGATATTATTGAATATCTTTGGCACAGAAGTGCAAAGATGAATGATTTCTGATGAATATCTTTGGCCGTAGTGCAAAGATGAGCAGTGTTTAGATGAACATGACCAATCGATGAATATCTTTGGCTCAGTAGTGCAAAGATGAATATTTGATTCGGATATATATTGATTGATGTTACGGGATAAAAGATGATTTATGAACTTTAAATTCATACATAGAAGATAGTTGTTTGCATTGTCTACTTAACTATTCTAATGAATTATTATTTTATTGCGCGAATATTGATTTAAAACTTGTTGTCTATTGTATTCTATTAGATTTTTCTCTGTTGAAGACTAACGATAATTTGTTGTATATTATCTTAGTCATAATATTCTTTACTGGGCTAGTTGAGCTCACCCTTTTCCTTTTTGTTCCATTTTTCTTCTCAGGAGGCGAGAATGTAGCGAGAAATGCAGTCGGGTATGGAATGATGGTTATAGAGAGAGTTGTTTAGTAGTCCTCACCATTTTTGTAAAATAATGTATCAATAAATGTGATGAGGATTTATTTGGGTATAGATATTGTCTAGAAGATAATATTTGTATTCAAACTCACAGTTTTACTATTGTAATAATAAAGTTGTAGTTGTTTCTGTACGATGTATTGACAACTCAGAATGAGTGATGTATACCTATTTTGGGGGCGTCACAGTGATCATATCCATCATGTCTAGAAGCATAAAATACCCTAGCATACATGCTTGAAAGGTCAGAACTTAAACGATATAAGGTTCGTCATGTTTTTCTTTTTAAAACATCAAGTTTTCCATTTTAAAATCATCATAAACCAACTAATGCCACTCATTATTGCAAAGAAACTTTAAATCATATGTTAGGTCCCTTGACCTATGCTTCAGCAGAATTTAGACCACATAACATAAACTCTTCAATTTAGCATTCTTAGACGAACCATATTGGTTCCATATCATACGCTAAACTCAATTAACGTATCAATATCAATTCATAGTTCAATTACAAGTTATTCATTCTAATTTTTAATAATTTCTCAATCTTACAATATCACCACAATTATCCATTCTTTCATCAAAATCACATAATTAACCAAACATTGCTATTCTAAACTGATTCCAACTTATAGAAACGTAGAGGAGAAGAAGTTAGTACCTTTGAGGAAATCTTATATATTACAGAATAGTCATTCTCCTTATTGTAAGATCATAATGTTAATGCTTTCTTGGAATTTCTCTATAATTTCTATCCCTCTTGTTTTTAGAACTTTAGCAGAAAATTAAGAAGCTTTGCAAGATAAATTGGGGTCTCAATTTATAGGAAAATCATTAGCCAACAATCTAGTCATTAACCAAAGGAAAAAGGGAAGTTGGTGGAAACAATTACCAACCCCCACCATGTACTTCATCATCATATGCCCACATGGGATTGCTTGCTAGCCAAAAAAGAGAAAAGATCAGCACTTTGGTAAGGGAAAAGAGCTGGAACGTTTGGGGAGGGAGAATTACTCTTAGTCATGTTTACTTTGATATTAAACCTTATGCCAAATCATGGCACCTATATATATATATGTGTGTGTGTGTGTGTGTGTGTGTGTGTGTGTGTGTGTGTGTATACTCACATATATGGAGTATACTTATATTTTAAGTATACACTAATATATATTCTTATATCTCATGTACATTGGTCTAGTCCAAATAATATTTTAATTGGGATAATTATAAAATAGTTGGATATTCTCAATCCATCATTTTCCATAAAAGTTATCATCTCAAATATACCCAATTATCATAATGTTAATTAATATCAATTATTTATTAACTCACCATCTATTTTTTTTTTAATACTTCCCATTAAATCTCCCTTTAATTTAACTTCCCTAGTTATGCCACACAATACATAATTATGTGAACTTAGTAATTAATAGTCCACAAGCTTATAAGAATATAATCTCACAAAATAATATTATTCTTAACATTACATCTTATAATATGGTCATAATGTAATATCATTACATTATATGTTCTCATAGCTTATATACTAGCACTAATGTAATGGTCTCTATTCATAGCCAATCTATTACCCTCCTATGGTCATTACATAAGGGGCAAAGAAGAGTTGGTGGCTAACTCCCACCAACTACTACTATTCATTGTACCCTAGCCATTGGGCTAACCATCATTGCTATCATATGAGCTATCTAGCAAGCTTATTTAACTCTAATTTTCAGCATTTCTAAGGGTCATTGTGACGCCCCCAAATTCGGGTATCTTCCAACATGACATATGGTGCTACACGATACCACCATTCACACATACATTCAATTGAAATAACTCAAAAGAGTGAATATGTCTTATTTATATTCCAAAATAGTAGTCCCTTTCCCAGGTTCTTTATAACCATTACATATGTTCTTGGTCATAATATCAAATAATTACAATGCTCAAACTATACTATTACAAAGACAACTCATTTATCTACCTTAGCCTTTCCTTTATACTTATTGGATCCTTCACGTCGTTCACTCTTAGCTGCATTCATATGGTTCAAGCAAGAGTGAGCATAACTAGCTCAACAAGTATGATAATTGCATTTAAACAACAGGCTTGAATCAGAAGAATCGTATATTTTCTATAACTGAAGCAATAATTATGAAGTACTATCGATAAATCAAAATAGCACTTCTTTTTCTTTAAAACATAACACAATGAACCATGTGTAGGGTCTCGACAC
The DNA here is from genome assembly GCA_020205605.1 of Panax ginseng. Classification (NCBI taxonomy): domain Eukaryota; kingdom Viridiplantae; phylum Streptophyta; class Magnoliopsida; order Apiales; family Araliaceae; genus Panax; species Panax ginseng. Next base: position 121,663,392 of record CM035132.1, on the reverse strand, counting down.
AGAAACGCACATCAGAAAATAAAAATTTATAGCAATTTTGAAATCCTAAACATGATCCATGCGAAAATCAATTAACTCAGTGGTTAGAAATTATACCGATTATGATAATAAAATTGATGTGCTCGAATCTCCAACGCAATCCAAATGAATCGCACCTCTACGGTATCCACACGAACGCCCCACGAACCGTCCTACGATTTGCAGTAAAAGGAACTGCGGTACTAGCCACCAAGGATGAGGATTTTGAAACTTTTCTCTCTAGTCTCTCTCTAAGAGAGGCTAGGGTTTTGGTTTATGAATAATACCTAAAATGGTTGCTATATATCATATATATAGCGATTAAAAGGAATTATTCAAAACCTAATTTAATAAAATCCGATATATATATATATATATCTTAATTAAGTCTTACTTAATTAATATACCTATATATAAATTATCCTATTAATTTAAATACTATCAATCATATTGATATATTTAAATCTTTAAAATTTAAATTAATTCCCTTTTAATTACGTTCTATGTGTGTGATCCTATAGGTTATTATTACGTTGGCAATAATTTTTAAAATCATATTATAAAATTATAAACAGTGAGCGACATCTAGTAATGCATCACTGCTACCCAAGTAATAATAAGATCGATGATTCGATGCAACCTTTTAGTGACCAATGTTTCAATGTAATTTAATCCTTTTAACCTTAATATCCTAAATTAAACTCGAGTCATGAAATGTGTCATACTCTTCATAATTTAATCTGAATTTTCTTGATCAATGAGTAGACTATATGAAATAAATCACTATATGAGCATGGCCATGCATTTCATAGTCCTACTCAATCAAGAGAACTATGGATATCACCCCTAATATATAGGATGGTTAAATTCCATCTATATCACTCATATTCCTCACACGATTCATGATGTACCCAATAATCACCTTTATAGTCCACCATATTAAAGGTGACATTTGATGATATCAAAGTATATAAATTCCCGTGTAGTAATATAGTGATTTCAGGTCAGAGGACCATTACATCATTGTCACTATGAGAATTGCTAATGACACTTCGCATAATGCTCCATATAGAATTCTCATGGTGGGTCATCGCCCAAAGACATCGTTCTCTAACATGTACCTATGCATTGACTTAATATCTCATATATTTATGATCAATGAGATTTGGTCATCAGTCAATCCACATATTAGTCTCAATGCATCATTGTTGTCCCATCAATAATGATACTCGACTAGGGACATTTAAGAACAATGATACTAATTGTAATTATATAATCTCATGTTCAAGTCACATACTTGAAACTATATAATTTGTATCACTATTCTAAGGAATTTTATTATGTTAACATTTATATAACGCAGTAAATAAAACCATAATAAAATTATTCATTTATTCAATCAAATATAATATCAAAATGTTAAGCAATTATATCAAATAATTGGCGTCTAGGGCATAAACTCTAACACCATGTTCATTAAACATCAATTTTGGTCTATGACCTTGAGCATTTCTTTCTTTCTTGAAAAGGACAACCCGACACTAAGTTCATAAGTCCGGTATATCTTACGAGCACGTCTAGGTGATCAGCCTATAGTACTCTATGTTGTACAACACTTGTTCTGGTAAACGTATTTACGTTTAAGTTTTGGCAAACTCACGTGCCTGTCGATTGACGACAAAATGTTTGTTTATTCATACTCAGTCTTTCTTTGAAATCCATACCAAAACAGTTTGGCAAAAGATAGCAACTTTGATAACATTTCAATAGATTATAAGAAATCCAATGAATACATTAAGTCTAGCCGAAGGAATTGGCTTCGACTTCATCATACATTAACTCATGCGTAAGAGACATAAATCACAAAGCTCGTCTAGAATGAACATAGACAAGGGTTAGAACATTTACCTTTAGCGTCTTCTACAGATAATATACTTTTCCTTTTGAGTCTTTAAGGATTCTACAATACATAACCATATAACATACCACATTAGGTCACAATCAATCATGTATGGTTCCTAACGTATCTTACCCTTCTTCTCAATCTAATTGTTCATTAGATTTATTTAACATTGGTTACGGTTATCTCATTGTTTTACATTCACGTTCAAGAAATCTTTCGTCAACCTTTAGTTGTAATTCTCAATGTTATAATCATCATTGAGGATGCTACTTCAAGTTTATTAATGTTATAATTCACCATTAATCAACTATCATTCTTTTTATATTCATAAACCTTCTTTACTGGCTACCTTCTAGTGATAGCGTTGCGGCGCCGGCTCCTTATATAAGTCTAGCGCTGCGGCGCGAGTTCCCAGTATACAAACCCCAGACTTAGCGCTACGGCACCACTCTATATGCTACTAGCCGCGCTGCGGTGCCACTTCGTAGTGACTGAGGGTCTGGCTTGGCACTGCAGTGCCGACTTCACCTCTTTGGGTTGCGCTGCGGTGCAGACCCTGAGCCTCAGACAGATACCACAATTCATTTCTTCTGTTAATTTCCCGTGCTCATAACTTATTCATTTTAAGTCCGAATTGGCTCATTCAAAAGCGGTTAGCTCACAAATTACATGAACTATATGTTTATTCCAGAATTTTACATTTTTGAATCCGTTAACATGGAATTCACCTATTAAGTCTATTATTATAGCACCCCAAAATTTGGTCTTTCACACCTGGATTCCGTACGTCACGAGTACATCATTCATCCCAATATACATCATTATATACTGAAATAGAACAACATATGTGACGCCCCCAAAATTGGTATACATCACCCATCTTGAGTCGCCAAATACATGGTACAGAAATCAAATACAAACTTTTTTAATACAACTGTCGTGTAAAAGTACGACAAAACATAGCTGAATTTTTACATGAATATTGTCTTCTAGACAATATCCAAACTCAAATTTAATCCTCATTACATTTATTATCACACTAAGTAGTGAGGACTGCTAAAACAACCATCTCAGACCATCACTCTGTTCTCCGACAAGTCCCGGCTACGTTCTCCTTTCCTTAAGAGAACAATGAAAGCAAAAGGGTGAGCTCAACTAACCTAGTAAGAAATATTATGACTAAGATAATGCAAAATAAATTATCAATAGTCTTCAACAGTGTTAAAACTGATAAAATATAATAAACATCAAGTGTAACTACAGCGGAATAAGCAATTCATTATAGAAGTCAAGTAGAGAATGATATCTACTATTTTCTATGATTTAAAAAGTTTTTCATCAATTTTATCACTGAGACTCAGCTTAATAAATAAACCACGTCATCGAATCATCCCTGTACTACGGGCCAAGGATATTCATGTAATCATTAATGGTCATGATTATACCGAATAATCCCTGGTCATAATCATACCAACAATTGTCCATCAATGCACTATAGGACAATGAGGACTTTTACCACATCATTTGTAATATTACGGGTCATGATTATACCGAATGATCCATGGTCATAATCATACCAATCAACAGTCCATCAATGCACGTAAGCCAAAGATAACTTTCATCACAATATAAGCATGAGGATGATGATAATGATATAAGCATTAATCAAACGAAATCAAGGATAAATTTTAAAGACTTTAAATTTATCTCGAGTTTAAAAATATCTAAATTATTAACATGATACTGCTTTGTGGAGTTAAATTCAAGAATAATATTCATGTATCAAAAATAATTTGGACAAAAAAGAAATATATTTTTGGGTGAATAGTACCCCGTGAATAGTACCCTGTGATTAGTACTTTGGGAATAGTACCTCATGAATAGTACCCCGGCATGAAAAGTATCCTAAATACCCGAGTGAATAATGTTTGAGTGAATAGTAATTGGGTGAATAGTACACCGAAATCAATTGTTCCCTGAATACCCGAGTGAATAATATTTGAGTGAATAGTAATCGGGTGAATAGTAAACTGTAATTAGTAACTCATGAATAGTATTCCGGTATGAAAAGATCAATAATTATCAAGAAAGCTCATAATAATATTTTCATGAAAAGATACTGGATGAAGCGCAAATATCAAGGATATTCTACTAATTTCACGGAGTATAGAAGCAATACTTTAACAGAATGAGTGTAGAATTAGGAATATGAAACGAAATAATATTACTCACATACTATAGAGTATGGAATAAAATATTATTTCTACGAATACTGAAAAATATAATATCCCTTACCTCAGAAGAAGACTGGATATTGGAATAGTGAGGTAGTAGACTTCTCTTCTTCTTTCTCTCTATAACTTCTCTCTCTATAGCTTCTCTCTATAATTGCTCTTGTGAATCTTAGTGAATTGGTGAGAATGGAAGAAGAATGAGCTTCTATTTATAGGAAAATATAGTTTCGATAATTGCACGTTTTGGGGCTCGAAATATTACAGTATAATACCTTCATCTTTCCCTTCATTTTTAATTTAGTCCTGCAAGTATTATCAAACTTGCATCACCTCCCCTAATAGTACATCATGTGAATCAATAGTACAATCATGTGAATCAATAGTTCTATATATGTGAAAATAATAATTATAGTATAGTACCTTTCATCTATACCTCCATTTTTAATTTAGTCATGCAAGTATTATCAATCTTGCACCACCTCCCCTAATAGTACATGCATGTGAACAAATAGTTATAAGCATGTGAATTAATAGCAATTAATTGCTCATTTATCCGATTAATTATCCGATTGGTCAATATAACCTCAAAAAATCAATTATTATCGAAATAAATGTCGATTTTTACTAACACTAATAATCCTAACATAATGGAACTATCAAATTCATCTTTAATCAACACGAACTTATTCATCATTAATATTATAACTCATAATATTTAATAACCAGATCATTCCCAAGAAAGAAGGGGCTTTTCGATATGGATTTCTCCCTATTGGCGCGCAATTAGGTGACCAAATCTCTCCTCGATAGAACTTTCTAGACATCATCAATATTGCAAATAATAATATGAATAACTTTGTTGTCTTAATTATTGATTTAATAATAATAAATATTATGCAGATGATACTGTGACAATAATTGAATCAATAATATGAGACATATTATGCAACAATTACTGTAGCAATAATTAAGTATAACCAAGTGACTTCTCACGTAAGCATCAATAATCAATACCGTTTGCTACTATACAACCACGCGTATTACTGTACTTTTACTACTGGGTAGTTCAACAGTTTAATGGTAAAACTTTCGTCGTTAGTTTATAAAAAGATAATTCTGTCATTTTCTAACTACGACAATACTTCCGCCAGGGGGTCCACTAATGATTGTCTTGCCGTCATTTAATATTCCCTATTAAAATGAATATTCCCCGACCAATTGAATATTATATAACCACTTGTTTACTTTACAAAATTTGTAAATATTACCCACAACTATAACATTATATCAAATCCACACCATAATATTCAAAAATATATTTCGAGAAAAATAATCTTTATTCATAAAAGTTATGGTCTTACAGCCTCCCCTTCTTATGAAATTTCGTCCTCGAAATTAGGGTGCATACCTAGTATGTCGAAGAGGTGAGGATACCTTGACTTCATTTCAGATTCTAACTCCCAGATCATCTCCTCAACATCGTGGTTTCTCCATTAAACTTTGACTTGAGGTATAACCTTGGAGCATAGAATATGATCTTTCTTATCCAAGATTTTAACAGGTACCTATTCATACGTTAAATCTTCCACTATATCGTCCGGTTCTAATTCAATAATGTGGTTCGGGTCTTTCAATATATACGTAAAATAGATATGTGAAAAACGTTATGGACACGAGACATACTTGGCAGTAAGGTGAGTCTATAGGCCAAAGTTCCTACTCGATCGAGGATTATAAATGGGTCAATGAATCGAGGATTATAAATGGGCCAATGAATCGAGGATTGAGCTTTCCTCTCTTTCCAAATCTCATAACTCCTTTCCATGGAGCAACACGTAACAACATATGATCTCCAATATTGAATTTCACGTCCTTTCGATGAAGATCAGCATAACTCTTTTGTCGATCTTGTGAAGTTTTTATACGTTGTCAGATCATTTGAATATTTTCCGTAGTGATACATACCAACTCCGGTCCCAACAACATTGCTTCACCCACCTCATCCCAGCATACTGGAGAACAACACTTTCTTCCATACAACGCCTCAAATGGAGCCATGCCAATACTTGCTTGATAACTGTTGTTGTAGGAAAACTCCACTAATGGTAAGAACTTGTCCCAACTTCCTTTAAAGTCAAGGACACAGAGTCTTAATAAATCTTCAAGAGTTTGAATAGTCCTCTCTGACTTCCCGTCCATTTAAGGATGATATTTCGAACTAAATCGTAAATCCATGCCCATAGCTTTTTGTAAACTAATCCAAAATCTTGAAGTGAATCTTGGGTTTCGATCAAAAACTATGGATACTGGCATACCATGCAATCTTACAATCTCGTTTATGTACATATGAGCAAGACGTTCAAGTGTATAAATTTCTCGTATCGGTAAGAAATGAGCAGACTTGGTCAATATATCAATAATGACCCAAATGGCATCAATGCCTTGAGAAACCTTAGGAAGACCAGTAACGAAATCCATGGTAATGTGCTCCCACTTCCATTCTAGAATTTGAAGTGGTTTCAATGGACCTTTTGGCACTTGATGCTCCGCCTTGACTCGTTGATAAGTTAGACACCTTGAGATAAACCTCGCTATATCTCTCTTCATATTTATCCACTAAAATGTATGTCGAAGATCAAAATACATTTTGGTACTCCCAGGATGGATTGTAAACGGTGTGTTGTACGCCTCCATCATGATTTTATACTTCAAGTCAGAATCGTTAGGAACACCAAGTCTGGAGTTGACTTAAAGTACTACTTCTTCATCGATTCTTGCTTCCGGAATAGCAGCTTCTTGCACTTTTGTTGACTTTGTCATATTCCATCCTAATGTTTTGATGATGAAATGTTCAATGTACTAAATTATTTTGTGGTGTTTCAGGTATTCGTTGATAAAAGAACATTGATGGGAATTTCAAATGGAGGAGGAAAGTTTTTCTTTCTAGGAGACAAATGTAAGGTCAATTGCATAATGATTAATTTTTCATTTAAAGGATCTAGGACATATTATTTGCATTTTTATTTGTCTTAAATGAAAAATGTTTTTAAATGATTTATGAAAAATGTTTTATCAGTGTTACATGTTTAGTATGCAAATTATATTTAATTCACACACTTGGATTACATTACACGTGGATTTATTTATCAGTGTGTCTTGTTAGCTACATATGAAGTATTGTGAATTGTCTAGAGTGTTTAAAAGTCAGAAACAATATTTCTATTTATTGTATGTGCGATTTTTGAGGAATGATTATGGAAATCCGGTTGTGATATAAAGTACTTCATGTATATATGCTTGCTAACTATTTATTATGATAAGATGTTTGTGAGTGTTTCAAGGAAAAGTTACTACCATTATCTTGGACTCTTAAAGGTCTGATGTATTAGAAAGATATTTGATTGATGTGCTTCTATCTCAGACGTCACTTTTAAGTGAGAAGATTAAGTCAAAGATATTATCTATTTAGTCTTTTGAATCATTCCACTAATAGAAGTCTGTTTTCTTAATATGGATATAGATTAAAGATGTGGACTTCGTCTAGCTCTACCTTTGTGAAAATTGTCGTTTGAATTAAATTAGAATATATATATATATATATATATTAACGGTATTATTTGGTTGGCTATAAAAAGAGTATTTTGATGTTTGGAAAAACACAATTCACGAAATTATTACTTGCACTTATTATTATCGAGCAATCCGATTTTGTCAAAGTGCAAACTTTTGAAAGGCTAAGCAAATAATTTTCTGGCATTATTTGGACTGGTGTTCGGTAAGAAATTAATTGTTTATCTATTGTGTGCTAATTGATCATTGCATATAGTTGAGCCTTTAATTGTTAAATTGTTTATTCTTGCATTGATCATAGACCTCTATATTTGTATTGAATTTTCTGTTTTAGACTAAGTGTAGTCTAAAGATTTTAATCCTAGTGGATTAGAGAAAAGAGTTACAAACAGGTTCAAGGAAGCAAAGGTGCTTGAAGAGTGCATAGGTGCACAAGGAGCAAGAGAGCTCAAGGGGAATTAATTGTTAATTAATTTTTGTTAGAATCTGTTTTGTAATCTGTATTTATTTATAAAGAAATAAATAAAGTGAGTCTCCAATACTAGTTGGTATTGGACGTGGACTAGGCTATTATTATAGAGGGTAATAGTTGAACCAAGTAAAAAATCTTGGTGTTGATTTTATTATCTGCTTTACTTTAAAATCGCATAAGTTACTTAATTATCTTAATTTGACTACTTTCTTTATATTAAGATAATTCTTTAACATCAAGTATTTTAGACTATATTAATTCGGTAAACTGATTTCAATCATTATAGTAGCCTAAAATTAATAGTTTAAAAAGTTGGTCATAGTTTGCTCCTACACTTATTCAACCCCCTTTCTAAGTGTGCCTAGATAAATTTCATTTGGTATCAGAGCTTGGCTCTACTTATCTTAGTCTTAAAGGTGACTTGTAGGGAAAGATTCTAACATGGCACAGTTCGGGAACAACAATCAAGAAGGTCAATCAACCAATAGACCTCCTTTGCTGTTCGGAACCAAACACTACAACTTCTGGAAATTCCAGATGAGGATCTATCTGAAAAGAGATCCTTGGGAATGGTGGGTTGTGGAGAACGGACCAGTTATTCCACGAAGAGATGATGGGACTCCAAAGATTCTACTAGAAATGGATTCAACCGAAATCTACATGGTCTCATATGATTCAAAGGCAATGAACATACTTCTCAGCGACATGATACAATCCGAGATAGACAAAGTTTCCCCATGCAACACAGCTAAGGAAATGTGGGATACTCTAGTGGTAAGTCATGAAGGTACTTCCAAAGTACAAGAAGTCAAACTGAGTATGCTCATGCATGATTATGAAATGTTCAAGCTCGAAAAAGATGAAACCATCAAGCTAGCTCAAGCAAGATTCCTAGTCCTCATAAACTCCTTAAAATTACGAGACAAGACTATTCCTCAAAGTGAGATCAACCATAAGTTGCATCGGGCTATGGCCAAAAGGTTTACTTCTAAAATCACTACTCTTCAAGATTCTGCAACTATTTCATCCATGGATACTTTAACTCTGTTTGGTGAATTAGAAGAATATGTGCATCAGTTAAAGAGATATGATGATGAGGAGGAAACTCCTTGAAGAAAGGTCTTAGCTCTTACTGCAGATAATGAAGAGGAGCTAGAAGATGACTCAGACGAAGAAATAGCCATGATGTCAAGAAGACTCAAAGGACTACTACAAAGGAATAACAAGAGAAGAAATACTTTCAACTCAAATAAGTCCAAAGGAAAGCAAACTGAAGAGACATGCTTTGAATGTGGACGTCCTGGTCATTTCAAGAAAGATTGTTTTCAATTGAAGAACAAAGGGAAGACAAACTACAAAGACAACAAGAAGAACAAAGATCTTGTAACTTGGAGTGATGAGGAATCCGAAGTGGAGATCGATGCCAAAGATGAGATAGCACAAATATGCTTCGTAGGAATTGAAGGTGAATCTAATCAGGTATCATTTAATGATTTGAACTCATTAGAACAAGAAAATAAGAAGTTAAAAGAAAAGAATGCATGCTTAAAAGGTTTAGTTAATACTTTAATGAGTGAGGTGGATTCACTAATAGATGAAAAGAAAGAAATTGAAAAGGAATCTACTTGTAAAGAAGAAAAGGTTTTGATTGCTAAGATTGATTATTTAGATAATTATAACAAAATACTTTTCAATAAGGTAAATTTCTTGAATAATGAAGTCCAAAAATTGACTAATGAGCTAAAAATGAGAGATGTATGTAATGATGCATTTAATGATAAATCTCCTGTTAAAACCTTTCCTAATAATGAACTTCAAAAAGAAATAGATTCATTAAAATTATCTCTTGCTAAATTTGTCCAAGGTGAAGAAAATTTGAATGTCATATTAGGTAAACAAAGACCTAGTTTTGAAAGACAAGGAATTGGTTATGATCCTATACATAAAAAGAGTAATATAAAAATGCTAAAATCAAAGTCACGATTTAGTTTAAATTATTTCTCTCCTTTCACGACTTGTAAGTATTGTGGTATTAAAGGTCATTTAGATATAAATTGTTTTAAGAAACGAATCAAGGTTAAAAAGGTATGGATTAAAAAGAATGATTTGCTTGTTACTAACATGAGTGAACCCAAAAAGATATGAGTACCAAAAGGATAAATTATTTTTTCTTGACAGGTATGCTTACAAGAAAGAGTTCCAACTCAAAAATGGATTCTTGATAGCGGATGTTCTTGGCACATGACAGGTGATAAATCAAAATTTGTAGAACTAAATATCAAGAAGAAGAATGGAACGATCATGTTTGGAGACAACAAAACCTGCGAGATAATTGGAAAAGGTAAAATTGGTAATGGCAAGGTAAGTATAAATAATGTGCATCTTGTTAATGGTCTTGAATTCAATTTAATTAGTATTAACCAATTAATGGATAATGTCCATCAAGTTAACTTTGAAAAAGATAAATGCATAATATTTCATGGTACTAACAATACTACTCTAGTTGCACAAAGAGAAGGAAATATATACATTCTTGATTTTGAGCAACAGGATAAAGAGCTATATCTTACATCTGTACAAGATGAAGCTTATCTGTGGCATAAAAGGATGGGACATGTTCACATGGACTTAATCAAGAAACTATCCTCAAAGAATCTTCTCAAAGGATTGCCAAGAATCAGGTTTGAAAAGAAAGGAATATGTATTCCTTGTCAACTGGGAAAACAAGTAAGAACTTCTTTTTCAGCGAAGAATATGGTATCAACTTTTTCTCCATTGTAACTACTTCATCTTGATTTATTTGGACCGGAAAGGCATTCAAGCATTAATGGTAAATTCTATTCTTTTGTAATAGTTGATGATTTTTCAAGATACACATGGGTATTATTTTTGAGAACTAAGGATGAAGCATTCAAAGAATTTGAAAAACTAATAAGGAATCTTGAAACAAAGTTTAGTTATAAACTTATTAGAATTAGAAGTGATCATGGTACTGAGTTTCAAAAAGATTTTATAACCTTTTGTGATCAAAGGGGTATTAGCCATGAATTTTCAGCCCCAAGGACTCCTCAACAAAACGGAGTGGTGGAAAGAAAGAATAGGACTCTACAAGAGACCGCAATAACTCTTCTGCAAGAAAGTAAGCTTCCAAAGAAATTTTTGGCCGAAGCAGTAAGTACATCATGTTATGTTTTAAATAGAGTTCTCATTCGTCCTATTATTTTGAAAACACCTTATGAGCTGCTAAATAATAAAATTCCAAATATAAGTTATTTCAAAGTTTTTGGTTTGAAATGTTTCATCTTAAATACAAGTGATAATTTGGGAAAATTTGATGCTAAGTCATACAAAGGAATTTTTATTGGTTATTCTCAAAATAGTAAGGCTTATCGTATCTTTAATATTGAAAAATCGCGTGTAGAATAATCTGTTCATATCACTTTCAATGAGACTAACAATGATCTACCAAAAGAAAGTGAAGATGATGCAGGAAATTTAGAGACAAATGTAATTCAAAGAAACCGAAAAGAACAAAACGGAGACCAAATGAGCGCCAGAAACTAAAATGGACAACCAACAGGAACGTGAACCTGAAAATTTGTAGGATACTGAAGATGAGTCTCATGATCAAGAGAAAGTTTTGCATGATATCCAAATGCCAAAAATAGCTAGATATGTCAAGAATCATCCTCCGGAGAATATCATTGGAGATATCAACAAAGGTGTAACCACACGAAGAGGTTTACAAAATCATTGTGCATTCTCTGTATTTTTGTCATAGGTTGAGCCAAAGAATGCAAAGGATGAAGTCCTTGATGAAAATTGGTTACTGGTAATGCAAGAAGAACTTCAACAATTTGAAAGATGCCAAGTATGGGAACTTATGCCTCCACTAAAAGATGCTTCTATCATTGGTACGAAATGGGTATTTAAAAACAAGCTTGATGAGCACGACACAATCACCCGTAACAAAGCAAGGTTAGTAGCCCAAGGGTATAACCAACAAGAGGGAATTGACTATAAAGAAACCTATGCACCAGTGGCTAGGTTAGAATCAATCCAAATTTTGTTGGCGTTTGCATGCTACAAAAAGTTTAAACTATATCAAATGGACGTAAAGAGTGCTTTCCTCAATGGATACATTAATGAAGAGGTGTATGTAAAGCAACCTCCTGGATTCGAGCATGAAAAGTATCCTAATCACGTCTACAAATTAAAGAAAGCACTTTATGGCTTGAAACAAGCTCGAAGGGCCTGTTACGAAAGGTTAAGTAAGTATCTCTTGTCAAATGGATTTATCAGAGGTAAAATAGATTCTACATTATTTATTAAGCATAAAAATATAGATATCATAATTATTCAAATATATGTAGATGATATAATTTTTGGTGCTACTAATGAACATCTTTGTGAGTGGTTTTCTAAGTGCATGCATAAAGAATTTGATATGAGCTTAATAGGAGAACTCAACTACTTTTTGGGACTTCAAATCAAGCAAACGAAGGACGGAATTTATATCCATCAAACCAAATATACAAAAGAATTACTCAAGCGATTTGGTTTTGAAGGATCTAATTCAAAAGGTACTCCTATGAGCACTTCAACAAAGCTCACCACTGATGACAAAGGTATTGATGTTGATATAACAAAATATCGAGTTATGATTGGATGTTTGTTATACTTAACTGCTTCTAGACCCGATATAATGTATAGTGTTTGTCTATGTGCAAGGTTTCAAGCTAAGCCCTAAGATTCACATTTAAATGCTGTTAAAAGGATTTTGAAATATTTATGTGGTACAATAAATTTAGGATTATTTTATCCAATTTCCAATCACTTTGAACTAATAGGATATTCAGATGCTGACTATGCAGGATGTCAAATCGATAGAAAAAGTACGAGTGGTGCTTGTACTTTTTTGGAACAAAGTCTCGTATCATGGCATAGTAAAAAGCAAACCTCAGTTGCTCTTTCAACTACTGAGGGTGAATACCTAGCTGTAGGCAGTTGTTGCTCTCAGATATTATGGATGCGACAAACTCTATGTGATTTTGATATATTATGTGATTGTGTGCCTATTTATTGTGATAATTAAAGTGCTATAGATATATCTAAAAATCCTGTGTTACATTCACGTACAAAGCATATAGAAGTTAGGCATCATTTTTTAAGAGACAATGTTTCAAAAGGATTAATTAAATTGATTTTTATTCCAACTTAAAATCAAATTGCAGATATTTTTACTAAACCATTAAATGAAGATAGGTTTTGAATGCTGCGAAGAGAACTTAAGATAATTATGTTTTCGGCTGATCACTTAATTTATGGACGCGAGAATCAAGGAGTATATCATAACTTGTTCTGGAAACTGAAAAGACCGGACGGTTGAAGGGTTTTCTAGGGAGACGTGTGCGTACATCTCATCATAGTTTTTGAAAGTTGAAAAGACGAGTCGGCTGTGGTTCTTGAGAGACGTAAAGACTCTCTTTCTTTTCGTATACTTTTATCTATTCTCTCTTACCTTCAAAGATCATGAGAACTCGAACGCATAAACGCTCGATGAGGGATTTCGATGACGAACAAACCACAGTTCCTCCCCACTCTACTGCCGGACCATCTCGCCAGAAAAAGAAATAGAAGAAGGTTGTGTCTTTAGAGATAGAGTATGTGGATTCTTCGTCTTCTGACGAGTCCACTTTCAGTCCCTCTCTACCTAAATCCACTGGACCCTCTCAGCGCCGTCAGACACAGACTCCATCTTTCAAGCCGGAGGTTACACCCCCAGCTAATTCGGTAAACCCTAACTTTTCCTCTGATTTGCCTGAAAACTATTTTCGCAGTAATGCATACGCGGTACGCTTTAAAACAATCATTTTTCCTAAACAATTTGTCTATGAAAAATCTGTTGATCAGATCTGTTTTCAACAATCTCCTCTCAAACTGTTATTTGAATCTTGTGGTATATCATCTATGCTTTTTCCTCCTTCTGTGGCATATCCTAGACTTGTTCAACAATTTTACACAAATCTATAATGCCATTGTGATTCTTATACCACTTCTATGGCATATCATTAATCAACACGAACTTATTCATCATTAATATTATAACTCACAATATTTAATAACCAGATCATTCCCAATAAAAAGGTGGCTTTTCGATATGGATTTCTCCCTATTGGAGCGCAATTAGGTGACCAAATCTCTCTTCGATAGAAATCTCTAGACATCGTCAATATTACAAATAATAATATGAATAACTTTGTCGTCTTAATTATTGATTTAATAATAATAAATATTATGCAGATGATACTGTGACAATAATTGAATCAATAATATGAGAGATATTATGCAACAATTACTGTAGCAATAATTAAGTATAATTGAGTGACTTCTCACGTAAGCATCAATAATCAATACCGATTGCTACTATGCAACCACGCGTATTACTGTACTTTTACTACCGGGTAGTTCAACAGTTTTATGGTAAAACTTTCGTCGTTATTTTATAAAAAGATAATTCTGTCATTTTCTAACTATGACAATACTTCCGTTGTGGGGTCCACCAATGATTGTGCCGTCGTACGAATATTCCCTGTTAAAACGAATATTCCCCGACCAATCGAATATTATATAACCACTTGTTTACTTTACAAAATTTATAAATATTATCCACAACTATAACATTATATCAAATCCACACCATAATATTCAAAAATATATTTCGAGAAAAATAATCTTTACTCATAAAAGTTGTGGTCTTACAACCTCCCCTTCTTATGAAATTTCGTCCTCGAAATTAGGGTGCATACCTAGTATGTTGAAGAGGTGAGGATACCTTGAGTTCATTTCAGATTCTAACTCCCAGATCATCTCCTCAACATCGTGGTTTCTCCATTAAACTTTGACTTGAGGTATAACCTTGGAGCATAGAATATGATCTTTCTTATCCAAGATTTTAACAGGTATCTCTTTATACGTTAAATCTTCCACTATATCATCCGGTTCTAATTCAATAATGTGGTTCGGGTCTTTCAATATTTACGTAAAATAGATATGTGAAAAACGTTAGGAACACGAGACATACTTGGCGGTAAGGTGAGTCTATAGGCCACAGTTCCTACTGGATCGAGGATTATAAATGGGCCAATGAATCGAGGATTAAGCTTTCCTCTCTTTCCAAATCTCATAACTCCTTTCTATGGAGCAACACGTAACAACATATGATCTCCAATATTGAATTTCACGTCCTTTCGATGAAGATCAGCATAACTCTTTTGTCGATCTTGTGAGGTTTTTAAACGTTGTTGGATCGTTTGAATCTTTTCCGTAGTCATACATACCAACTCCGGTCCCAAAAACATTGCTTCACCCACCTCATCCCAACATACTGGAGAATAACACTTTCTTCCATACAACGCCTCAAATGGAGCCATGCCAATAATTGCTTGATAACTGTTGTTGTAGGAAAACTCCACTAATGGTAAGAACTTGTCCCAACTTCCTTTAAAGTCAAGGACACAGAGTCTTAATAAATCTTCAAGAGTTTGAATAGTCCTCTCTGACTTCCCGTCCGTTTAAGGATGATATTTCGAACTAAATCGTAAATCCATGCCCATAGCTTTTTGTAAACTAATCCAAAATCTTGAAGTGAATCTTGGGTTTCAATCAAAAACTATGGATACTGGCATACCATGCAATCTTACAATCTCGTTTATGAACATATGAGCAAGACGTTCAAGTGTATAAATTTCTAGTATTGGTAAGAAATTAGCAGACTTGGTCAACAATGACCCAAATCGCATTAATGCCTTGAGAAACCTTAGGAAGACCAGTAACGAAATCCATGATAATGTGCTTCCACTTCCATTCTAGAATTTGAAGTGGTTTCAATGGACCTTTTGGCACTTGATGCTCCGCCTTGACTCGTTGATAAGTTAGACACCTTGAGATAAACCTCGCTATATCTTTCTTCATATTTATCCACCAAAATGTGTGTCGAAGATCAAAATACATTTTGGTACTCCCAGGATGGATTGTAAACGGTGTGTTGTACGCCTCCATCATGATTTTATACTTCAAGTCAGAATCGTTAGGAACACCAAGTCTGGAGTTGACTTAAAGTACTACTTCTTCATCGATTCTTGCTTCCGGAATAGCACCTTCTTGCACTTTTGTTGACTTTGTCATATTCCATCCTATTGTTTTGATGATGAAATGTTCAATGTACTAAATTGTTTTGTGGTGTTTCAGGTATTCGTTGATAAAAGAACATTGGTGGGATTTTCAAATGGAGGAAGAAAGTTTTTCTTTCTATGAGACAAATGTAAGGTCAATTGAATAATGATTAATTTTTCATTTAAAGGATCTAGGACATATTATTTGCATTTTTATTTGTCTTAAATGAAAAATGTTTTTAAATGATTTATGAAAAATGTTTTATCAGTGTTACCTGTTTGCAAATTATATTTAATTTACACACTTGGATTACATTACACGTGGATTTATTTATCAGTGTGTCTTGTTAGCTACATATGAAGTATTGTGAATTGTCTAGAGTGTTTAAAAGTCAGAAGCAATATTTCTATTTATTGTATGTGCGGTTTTTGAGGAATGATTATGGATATCCGGTTGTGATATAAAGTACTTCATGTATATATGCTTGCTAACTATTTATTATGATAAGATGTTTGTGAGTATTTCAAGGAAAAGTTACTACCATTATCTTGGACTCTTAAAGGTCTGATGTATTGGAAAGATATTTGATTGATGTGCTTCTATCTCAGACGTCACTTTTAAGTGAGAAGATTAAGTCAAAGATATTATCTATTTAGTCTTTTGAATCTTTCCACTAATAGAAGTCTGTTTTCTTAATATGGATATAGATTAAAGATGTGGACTTCGTCTAGCTCTACCGTTGTGAAAATTGCCATTTGAATTAAATTGGAATATATATATCTATTAACGGTATTATTTGGTTGGCTATAAAAAGAGTATTCTGATGTTTGGAAAAACACAACTCACGAAATTATTACTTGCACTTATTATTATCGAGCAATCTGATTTTGTCAAAGTGCAAACTTTTGAAAGGCTAAGTAATTAATTTTCTGGTATTATTTGGACTGGTATTCGGTAAGAATTTAATTGTTTATCTATTGTGTGCTAATTGATCATTGCATATAGTTGAGCCTTTAATTGTTAAATTGATTATTCTTGCATTGATCATAGACCTCTATATTTGTATTGAATTTTCTGTTTTAGACTAAGTGTAGTCTAAAGATTTTAATCCTAGTGGATTAGAGAGCAAAGGTGCTTGAAGAGTGCATAGGTGCACAAGGAGCAATAGAGCTCAAGGGGAATTAATTGTTAATTAATTTTTGTTAGAATCTATTTTGTAATTTGTATTTATTTATAAAGAAATAAATAAAGTGAGTCTCCAATACTAGTTGGTATTGGACGTGGACTAGGCTATTATTATAGAGGGTAATAGCTGAACCACGTAAAAAATCTTGGTGTTGATTTTATTATCTGCTTTACTTTAAAATCGCATAAGTTACTTAATTATCTTAATTTGACTACTTGCTTTGTATTAAGATAATTCTTTTACATCAAGATTTTTAGACTATATTAATTCGGTAAACTGATTTCAATCATTATAGTAGCCTAAAATTAATAGTTTAAAAAGTTGGTCATAGTTTGCTCCTACACTTATTCAACCCCCCCTTCTAAGTGTGCCTAGATAAATTTTAACTTTGTTCATCATATGTATCAGCTCCAGTCTGTAGCTTGAGCAGCTTTAACTTTATCGATAAAAGTCGGTTCTACTCGTATATTCGTCATCATCACATGGGTCCCTGAAGTCTTTTACTTTATCTCCATCCTTTGTAAGTCATACAAAATGGGCCTTTGCGTTGACAATATCGCACTCGTACCTGCATATGATCTTCTACTCAATGTGTCATTTACTACATTCACTTTTCCAAGATGGTATTGAATGGTATGATAGTAATGTTTTAACAACTTAAGCCATCTTCGTTTTCGCATGTTGAGTTCCTTTTGAGTGAAGAATATTTGAGGCTTTTACGATCCGTATAGATCTCCACCTTCTCTCCATACAGATAATGCCTCCAAATCTTAAGTGCAAAAACGACAGCTGCCAACTCTAGATCATGAGTAGGATAATTCCTCTCATATTCTTTGAGTTGTCATGAGGCATAGGATATGATTTTCCCATGTTGCATGAGAACACATCCTAAACCTTTGCCTGAAGCATCGCTGTATATGACAAATCCCTCCGAACCAGATGGTATTGTCAGAACAGGTGCTAAAATGAGTCTCCTATTGAGTTCTTAAAAACTCTTCTCACATTCCTCGCTCCAACCAAATTTTTTATCTTTCTGAGTCAGCTGAGTTAATGGAGTAGCGATTCGAGAAAATCCTTCCACAAATCTCCGATAATAACTAGCTAAGCCTAGAAAGCTATGTACTTCGGTCACTGACTTAGGTTGCTCCCAGCTTTGAATTGTTTCAATCTTTGCCTGGTCAACAGATATTCCATGATTTGATATCACGTGCCTAAGGAATGCTACTTCCTCAAGCCAGAACTCGCATTTCTTTAACTTGACATATAGCTTGTTTTCACTAAGCTTTTGGAGTATCAACCTCAAGTGTTGCTCATGTTCTTCACGAATTTTGGAGTGAATAAGGATGTCATCAATAAAGACGACCACAAAGTGATCCTAATATTCCTTGAATACTCGGTTCATCATATCCATGAAGGCAGCAGAAGCACTAGTCAATCCAAAAGACATGGCTAGGAATTCGTAATGCCCGTACTGAGTTCTGAAAGCAGCCTTTGGAATGTCATCAGTTTTAATCTTTAATTGATGATATCCGAAACGAAGATCGATCTTTGAAAAGAATTTGGCGCCTTGCAACTGGTCAAACAGATCATCAATACGAGGTAACGGGTACTTATTTTTGATGGTGACGTGATTCAACTCCCGATAATCAATACAAAGTCGCATATTTCCATCTTTTTTCTTCACGCATAGAATAGGAACACCCCAAGGAGACGTACTAGGACGAATGAAACCGATGTCTAACAATTGCTGCAGTTTGGTTTTTAACTCATGAAGTTCAATAGGAGCCATTCGATATGGGGCTTTGGAAATGGGTTTTGTACCAGATTCAAGGTCGATACAAAATTTAATTTCACGCTCTGGGGGTAGGCCAGGAAGTTCTTCAGGAAATACGTCAAGAAATTTATTAACAATAAAAATATCATTCAAATCTGACGTATTTTTATTTAAATCCGTGACATGGGCTAAGAAATCTTGACATCCATTTTTTAATAAACGAATAGCTTTATGGCTTGATATGACAGTGATTGAATTTAGTTGTTTGGTTGCTTGAATTCACATAATAGGTTGGTTAGGAATATAAAAACTAACCACCTTATGAAAACAATCGATTTTAGCATGATGAGTAGTTAACCAATCAATCCCTAAAATCACATCAAATGCAAGTATTTTCAAAGAGATAAGATCGATAGGTAACATACGGTTACTGATTTGAATCAAACATGACTTATAAATAGTCGATGTAATGAAGGTTTCTCCCAACGGAGTTTCAACAGATAAATCAAAGTCTAATTTCTCTGGAGTTAAATTTAAACTTTGAGCGCAAGTAGGAGAAATAAAAGAATAGGTAGAACCGGTATCAAATAAGGTATAGACTTCACTAGAGTTTAGGATTAGCTTACCCGTGATCAGCTCATTCGGATTCCTTGCTTTTTGGGAGGTTACGACAAACGCTCTCCCTTGAACTACCGATTTTGCCTTGTCTGTGACCCCCTTTGATGCCACCATCCCAGCTGGACTTGACTTTGGTGCATGACAAAACCAGGCTAGGTGACCTTCTCTTCCACAATTATAACATGTTTTGGATTGCTACGTATAGTTTGGACTGATGTGTCCCTCCCCTCCGCATTTGTAACATACGACCGGTGGTCGTTCTCCTTCCTTAACAACAGGTGCTGGTGCTGACGTCTTTCCATCATTATTGGATCTCCTCTTCTTGAAATTTCCACTTCTATTATCTTGGCCATGATTACCACCGAAGTGGTTACCATTTCTGGCATGTTGATTCCCTCCACGTTTGTTGTCACCGCTGGTATTATCGATTTGCCGGTTGCTCTCTCTTGGTTGGGTTGACTCATTATCGCTCTCCAATAACTGAGCCCTATTTACAACATCTGAATACAAACACAGTTTGTGAGAAATTAAGTATTGACATCATAGAAATATCCGCATCATCCTCTCCTCATTATCAACCAAGTGGGACGCAAATTGGGACAACTCGGCAAACTTAGCTTTGTACTGTGACACGGTTATATTGTTTTGCTCTAGTTTGATGAACTCTACCTCCTTCATGTGACGAATACTTTCAAAAAAGTACTTGTAGTTGAACAGTTCTTAGAACTTCTTCCAAGACATGTTTAATGCAACAGGCTGAGTATGCTTTACAGATTCTCACCAGTAATCTGCCTCTCCTCGCAACATGAAGGTGGCAAAGGGAACCTTTTGCTTCTCGGAGCATCCCAAGACATCAAATATCTTAGTGATCTACTTTATCCATATCTCCGCCTTAAGTGGTTTTGGCTCTCCCTAAAACTCCGATGGTCCCAGCTCCTTGAACTGTTTAGCGGTGACCGTCCGAGAGTTGCTAGTGTTTCCACCTGCATTTTGAACAGGAGTCGCTCTATGTTATAACCCGGGATTTCGAATAATCCAAAATTTTACGAATAAATTTTTTTTATTTAATATTAATATTGACTGTTAATATTTTGTTGTGTATCTGTGATACGAGTCTCGAGAAGTGGTCAATTTGTGTATTAACTAAAAAATAAGAGTAGAGTTGCCCTTAACAGCAAATAGAAACCCTACCCTAAGTTCGGATATGGATTCGATAGAAAATACAATTATTATAACTGTATCAATGTATATGTGTTCTACTGTAAATAATTTTTGATCAGTGATTGATTGACTAGGGTACAACATTAAGAAAATCTAAGTAGAGATTAGAAACCCTAATATAAAGTTAGGAACCCTAAACGAAAGTCAAAAAACCCTAATTTCATTTTCGGGAACCCTAAACCCTAATTAGGAAACCCTAATTGGGATTATTAAACCCTAATGGTGAGGATTAAGGAGAATGATGATAAAAGACTAGAATACCCTTAAATTTACAAGGGAAATTACGAAAATACCCTTTTAGGGGTGAAAAGACCAAAATACCCCTTAACTTAAAACTTAAGTTGAGAGAATTCTAGAATTTGGTGACTCATCACTTGTAGATAAGGCCATGTGCTGGAAAATCAATACACAATCTAATCTAGAGTGCCACCTTGCATGTATTACATACATTGTATCTAATTTAGAGAATTAAAAAGAGAGAAAGTCTTAACTTTTGGTTCATTTGCTACCAAACACTCAACAAACCTCTTCTCTCTCTTAAGCTTCGAAATTGCTAAGTAAATCAGTCTCTAGAACATCCCTTAGGTCACCCAAGATCAGTTAAGAAGATCAAGATCAAGCATATTAAAGAAAATGTATAAACCCTAGACTCATTTTAATCTTGTATGCTAAGATAGAGTTAGTGTTTTGTGTTTATATTTGTGTTAAAAGATGTTTTTAGATGATCTATGTTGATCCATCATGGATCCATAGCATCAAAGGCCTTAAAAATTAAGTTTTACAAAACTGTCCAAGAACTTGATTTATGGTCCGACAAGCTAATGTCAGGAGCCACAGATTCTTATATGTTCATGCTTTTTAATGTTTTATGAGTTAGATCTATAGTAGGATATGTGGTCTTTGATTTGGGACATGAATCATAGCAATTAGATGTCTAGTTTTACAAGGCATAGTGCTGTAGCAGTTTTATGTTAAGCATATTTAATATGTTGTTTTGTAAATCCTTTTTGTATATCTAAAGGGTAAGTTTTTAATGTTAAGGTTAGATGACCTGAGATGATGTTGTTAAGCTATTAATTAATGTTATGTAAGTTTATATTCATCAATGAATGGGTAGTTAGATGTTATTATATTGTGGATCGTGAGCACCAAACTCGGGGGTCAGGTAACCCGAATTTGGGGGCGTCAGAAGTTGGTATCAAAGCTGTAGGTTATAAAACTTAAGAGGGGGGAAACCCTAGGATTATAACCATAAGCGAAATCTAGAATACTCATGTGGAGTACTAAGTGAGGGATTATCGAAGCGTATCGATAGTGAGATATGAGAACACATAGTGCGAGAAGTCTATACTAATGATGTACTAATCATGTTATCTAAACTGATTGTAAGATGTCGGGAGAAGATAAGATGAGTATGGAGATGCCAGCGGTTGTTGAACCAATGCCATTAGCCGAGGTGCTAGCTCAGAGTGAGTCAGTTGAGAAAGTTTTAAGAGCCGAACCTGCAGTAAATCTAGCAAGTGAACATGACGAATACCCCAAGATGGAGCTGGATGAAGATGAAGAAGAATATTCCAAAGAAACGAAGGTGGAGCCAAAAATAAAGAACAAAGATGTGGAAGAAGGCAAAATAGCAATCGAAGAAGGTCAAACATCTGTAGAAGTTCAAGACTCAAGGACTAAAGTACTTCTTCTGGAGGAATTATTGAAGACAGAAAGTGCATTACACGAGATGACAGAAGAACGAAATAATCTGAAGGCACAAGTCGATAGAATGAGGGTTAATTGTAGTGTATCATCTAAAGATGTAAGTAAGAAAAAGAACGGTAATAAAAGGAAAAAGAACTACAACAGTGGCAACAACATAGAGAATTTGCATTCCAAGAAGAAATAAATATGTGGCAAGTGTGGAAAGAACCATTCGGGGGAATGTATGTGGGGTAAGAATGTGTGTTACAATTGTGGTCAGGAAGGACATATATCACCAGATTGTCCTAAACCAATGAAAGGAGGATGTTTTGTATGCGGTGGAACGTGTCATAGGGTTAAGAATTGTCCTAAAAGGAAGACAGATGGAGGAAGTGGACGGAAGAAAGATTAAGTTTGAGGAGTATAATCTTTTGGAGTATAATATTCGCTTTGGTATAAATAGGAAGATAACTTTTGTATGTCTCAACTTTTTGTGTAAAGTTGTAGTAATGAATCCCGACTTTTGTCACAAAGGGATAGTAACCGTTTGTAGTTGTATGTGCAATGTACTGAAAAGTACTATGTATTATTTGCATGAATATAAATGCAATGATATGATTGTATGTTTGAAGAAGTAATTAAATTCTGAGAAGTAAATTATTAAGATGATTATCTGATGAATTTAATAATTCGGTAAACTGAATTAGATAATCTAGAAAGCTGAAATTGGTTTAAGTTTAAAATTTTGTATACTACTAATAAGGTGTGGCATAAAGACAAGGTATTATTGTAAGTCTTTATTTCATCAGATAATGCCGCCAAGATGACATAATCGTAACCAAAGAGAGGAGCGGTCTGTGAATAATGAAGGAGATCAAGCTGATCCAATATAGAATTTCACAGATATGCTAGCTCAAGCTATGCAAACTAGAGCCCCAGCAGCAAGAAATCAACCTGCTAATCGATTGGCTAACGTTAAAGACTTCAAGGCCGTAGGACTGCCAGAATTCAAGGGAACCACTGACCCTATAGAAGCCCAGACATGGGTAAAGTAGATCGAGAAAGGTTTTGTTATTGCTCGAGTAGCGGAAGAGCAAAAGACAAATTTTGTTACCTATTTGATGAAGGGTGAGGCGAATTACTGGTGGGAGACAAACAAAGATAGAGTTGGTACAGCAGTAGTAACCTGGACAAGGTTTAAGGAATTATTTTTCGAAAAATTATTTCTCAGAAAGTATGCAAATAAGAATGGAAGTAAACTTTTTGAAGTTGAAGCAGGAGAATATGTCAGTTGCAGAATACGCCGCCAAATTCAATGAACTAGCGAGATTTGCTCCACGTCAGGTGGACACTAAGGTACAAAAGGCACGAAGGATTGAGAATTGACTAATGCCAACGATATATAGCAAGGTAGTTGTGTTGCAGATTAAGACATTTTTGGCCCTGTTAGAAAAAGCAATCATCGCCGAAGGAGGAAGTGAAGCTGTGTCAAGGTATCATCAAGAAAAGAAGAAGAAGACTAGTGAAGGAGATAGCAGTGGAGGAAGTAACTCTAATAAGTATAACTGGAAGGACAATACTGAATCTGGAGATAAGTCAGGAGATAATAGAAAAAGAGGTGAGCCATGTGCAAGGTACGGTAAAAAGCATCCGGGAATATGTTTGAAGGGAAAAGGAGTGTGTTTTAACTGTAGACAAGAAGGACACATCTCTCCAAATTGTCCAAGTCCAAAGAAGATATCAGGTTGTTTTTCATGTGGATCGCTAGAACATCAAATTCGTAACTATCCAAAGAAGAATGCAGAACGAGGAAGCAACAATAAAGGAAACAAAGAAAGGAACACTTTGGCAATCA
The DNA here is from genome assembly GCA_020205605.1 of Panax ginseng. NCBI lineage: Eukaryota > Viridiplantae > Streptophyta > Magnoliopsida > Apiales > Araliaceae > Panax > Panax ginseng. The sequence goes on along the minus strand of CM035132.1, from coordinate 121,638,677 downwards.
AAGGACTCGTTAAATTTGGGAAAACCGACATGCCCAGTACATTCAACATGACGGCATAGAAGATGTCGAGAATTTTTTCAGAGGTGGCAACAGCTAACAATTTCGTTTAAAAATTTAATAAAGCGAGTAATCTTGGTTAGATATTGTTGTGAATTGTTTTCTTTTATGAATTCAAGTAACATGTTAGAATATAAGACATAATTTAGTATTGTGTTGATAAAAATGAATTGATGATACAACGTTAAAAGATTGTAGGGAGTAAGAAAGTGGTGATTCCGAGGACAAAATCCTTTTAAGGGGGGGGGGGGTTAATATGATAACTTTGATTTCAATAATCCGAATTCCGGATAAGGATTCGATAGAAAATACAGTTATTATAATTGTATCGTTGTATATGTGTTGTACTGTATAGCATTTTTGATCAGTGATTGATTGACTAGGGTACAACATTAATAAACCCTAAGGAGAGATTAGAAACCCTAATCTCAGGTTTAGAAATCCTAATGTACAGTTAGGAACCCTAAATGAAAGTCGAAAACCCTAATTTCATTTTTGGGAACCCTAAACCCTAATTAGGATTATCAAACCCTAATGGTGAGGATTAAGGAGAATGATGATAAATGACTAGAATACCCTTAAATTTACAAGGGACATTACGAAAATACCCTTTTAGGGGTGAAAAGACCAAAATACCCCTTAACTTAAAACTTAAGTTAAGAGAATTCTAGAATTTGGTGACTCACCACTTGTAGATAAGGCCATGTGCTGGAAAATCAATACACAATCTAATCTAGAGTGCCACCTTGCATGTATTACATACATTGTATCTAATTTAGATAATTAAAAAGAGAGAAAGTCTTAACTTTTTGTTCATTTGCTACCAAACACTCAACAAACCTCTTCTCTCTCTTAAGCTTCGAAATTGCTAAGTAAATCAATCCCTAGAATATCCCTTAGGTCACCCAAGATCAGTTAAGAAGATCAAGATCAAGCATATTAAAGAAAAGGTATAAACCCTAGACTCATTTTAATCTTGTATGCTAAGATAGAGTTAGTGTTTTTGTGTTTATATTTGTGTTAAAAGATGTTTTTAGATGATCTATGTTTATCCATCATGGATCCATAGCATCAAAGGCCATAAAAATTAAGTTTTACAAAACTGTCCAAGAACTTGATTTGTGGTCTGACAAGCTAATGTCAGGATCCACAGATTCTTCTATGTTCATGCTTTTTAATGTTTTATAAGTTAGATCTATAGTTGGATATGTGGTCTTTGATTTGGGATAGGAATCATAGCAATTAGATGTCTATATTTCTTTTTATAATCGGTCAAAACCCGTTGACCGGGCATGACCAGGCGATTTTTGGGTAACCTACAAATCATAAAACTGGGTCTGACAAGTTTTTGTGACGCTTTGATCTGTCAATGTTTAAGTGTTATATTAATGTTATGATAACCAATGTGTAGTCTAATATGTGGACTTGAGATCGATACCTTTAGATCTCTTAAACAACAAACATGTGGAAAGTAATGGATGGTCAAACCTAGCCATTTGGTCACAGATACAGTTTCTGGAAAACCCATAAATTGTATGAACAATTTTTCTGACAGAATTTGACAGAGCTGTAACTTGTGATGTTGTTGTTGTTTAATTGATCTGTTGTTTTAGTATTATTCCTTGACGCATGGACTAGAAATTTGAACCAAGAACACATATGAAGTATGACCAGAACACTATAAATATCGAGCCTCAATATGGCATGTTGTAGGATCGCTCGGGTTTCGGGTTACCCGAAAACCCAAAGAAGACTTTCGGACAACGACTTTGGGAGATCAGATCTCCTTGATGTTTTGTTGTATGTTTGATATTATTGGTGTTAATTGTAGTGCTACATAAGAACTACAAGATCTAAGTTTTAGATTGGACAGAACATGCAAGAACAAACAATTATGAATGGTCAAAGTAAGGCTCATGTGAAGCTAGCTGTTAGTGTTCTTCTGCTCAAGAACACCAACAGCGACGCTTAGTGTCGCTAAAGGGCTTCAGCGACGATTTAATATTTTTTAAATTTCTGATTTTCTGAAAATTAATTAAAAATAGAAATAAATTCTAAAAATTACAAAAAATAGTTTTAAAAATTATTTTAAATTATAAAAAATAATTTTTGACTATTTGGGATATTTTTCATTAATATATATAATTATTTGAGTATTAATGATATTTAATTTATTTAATTAGTGTATTAAATAAATTAGAGAAAAATGATTTAATATTATGAAAAAACATTTTAAATAAGAATAAAGTATTTAAAAATATTTTGAGTTATAAAATGTAACTTTTAATATTTTTAGAGAATTTTTATTAATAATTTAATATTAATGATATTAGATTTATTTAATTATTGTATTAAATAAATAAGTTAAAAATGATTTTATTGATTTATAAATCATTTTAAATAAGAATAAAGTGTTAGAAAATATTTTAAATTATAAAATATAATTTTCATTAGTTTTAGAGAATTCTCATTAATAAATTAATATTAATGATATTAGATTTATTTAATTATTATATTAAATAAATGATAGAAAATGATTTTATTAATCATTTAAAAATGAGAAAAGTGATATAAAAATATTTTAATTTATAATTAATAACTTTTAAAATTTTGATGATAAATTCATTAATATTTAATTATTGATGGTGATGGTTTAAAAATGATTTTAATTATTTTAAAAATCATTTAAGTAGAATATTGGTGATTTAAAAATATTTTAAGTTGTTATTAATAACTTTAATATTTTGCCAAATATATAATTAATATTTTAATATTATTAAATATTAATGATGATGAAATTAAATAGTATTTAAATCATTTAAAAATGGTTAGGAGTTTGAAAAATTATTATAAATTATAATAGTTGTTAGAAAATTATTAAAAGCTTCCGAAAAATATTATAAACGATATTTGACTTATCTAAAATAATATTGAAGCTTAGAGACTTAGGTTAGTTGACAATACAAGTGTTAATTGTCAGATTGGGTGACCAGTAAAGTGAGATGAGACCGAAGTCCAACTAGACTGATCTAGTAAGATTTGATAAGTGTTTATATAAGTTATAAACACTAATGTGGCTATGCGGTAATGTGTCTAGAAGAAAGATTGACTGTGAATTTACAGTGTTGCATGTTATGAAATATTATGCTGATTATGAGACCGATATTATTGGTTATAGGTCTTACAAACGCAGATAAATATATTGTGTAGCAGTAATCAACGTGAAAGGCAAGTTTCCTAACTCAACTTGAGTTACTATTTTTCAAGCATGGTAGTGAATAATTATTGATAGTTATTCACATCTATAATGATTGTTGTAATTCGCACGTAGTGTAATTAATTCTTATTCTATTATTTGAACTAATTATAAATCATGTCTTAGCTAATTGTTTTGGCAAGACTAATATTTGTTAAAACATGATATGTTCTATTTATTATGAACTGAATTATCTATGCCATTAGTTTCGGCTAGATTAATATTGTTATTAATTATTGAAATCATAGTATTTCTTTGAAAGTAATCCAAACCATATTGTTGTGGTACGGACTCGTGATGTAAGACTGAGATGAACAAATTTTAATGTCGTAAATCAACCTATGCGCTATTATTGAGTATATGCATAATATAGGGTACAAAGGAGTTGGCCGCTCCAAATACTTGCAGAAGAGCATAGTTTAGTTTTTATAACTAATTTATATTCTTGTGGTAATTTAGTTTTAATAACTAAAGGATTCCTCTATTAGTTCATGATCCTCTGTGATCACTCAGCATGAAATCTGTGTATATCCCACTTTATTGAATATTGTTGCAGTATTGTTAATTCTTTTTATTCTATTGAATATTATTGAATCTTTGAAAGAATTATACTCTTTCATCTCGGATATGTTATTCAGTATGAAATAGTAGGAAGTTTTATTATTGAGATTGAATTATTATCCCGCTACCTTGAAATCTTTCGATTGTTGCTGAAGTTCTATACAAGCTAGACTCTTCTATTCATGATATATATGTCATTTATTGTATATTTTAACTTGCGGGGCAAACTTGTTGCTCACCCTTGCTAAATAAAATATTTAGCTAGGAACAATGAGGCCAGCGGGGCTAAGCAGAACAAAGGCAAAGGCATAGTGCTGGAGTAGTTTTATATTAGACATATTTATTATGTTGTTTTGTAAACCCTTTTTGTATATCTAAAGGGTAAGTTTGTAATGTTAAGGTTAGATGACCTGAGATGATGTTGTTAACCTATTAATTAATGTTATGTAAGTTTATATTCGTCAATGAATGGGTAGTTAGATGTTATTATATTGTGGATCGTGAGTGCCAAACTCGGGGGTCAGGTAACCCGGATTTGGGGGCGTCACAAGTTGATATCAAAGCTGTAGGTTATAAAACTTAAGAGGGGGGAAACCCTAGGATTATAACCATAAGCGAAATATAGAATACTCATGTAGAGTACTAAGTGAGGGATTATCGAAGCGTATAGTTAGTGAGATATGAGAACACATAGTGTGAGAAGTTTATACTAATGATATACTAATCATGTTATCTAAACTGATTGTAGGATGTTGGGAGAAGATAAGATGAGTATGGAGATGCCAGCGGTTGTTGAACCAATGCCATTAGCCGAGGTGCTAGCTCAGAGTGAGTCAGTTGAGAAAGTTTTAAGAGCCGAACCTGCAGTAAATCTAGCAAGTGATCATGACGAATACCCCAAGATGGAGCTGGATGAAGATGAAGAAGAATATTCCAAAGAAACGAAGGTGGAGCCAAAAATAAAGAAACAAAGATGTGGAAGAAGGCAAAATAGCAATCAAGAAGGTCAAACATCTGCAAGTTCAAGACTCAAGGACTAAAGTACTTCTTCCGAGGAATTATTGAAATGTGAAAAGAGCATTACACGATGATGGAAAGAACAAAATAATCTGAAGGCACAAGTCGATAGAATGAGGGTTAAGTGTAGTGTATCATCTAAAGATGTAAGTAAGAAAAAGAACGGTAATAAAAGGAAAAGAACTACGACAATGGCAACAACATAGAGAATTTGCATTCCAAGAAGAAATAAATATGTGGCAAGTGTGGAAAGAACCATTCAGGGGAATGTATGTCGGGTAAGAATGTGTGTTTCAATTGTAGTCAGAAAGAACATATATCACCAGATTGTCCTAAACCAATGAAAGGATGATGTTTTGCATGTGGTGGAACGTGTCATAGGGTTAAGAATTATCCTAAAAGGAAGACAGATGGAGGAAGTGGACAGAAGAAAGATTAAGTGTGAGGAGTATAATCTTTTGGAGTATAATATTTGCTTTGGTATAAATAGGAAGATAAATTTTGTATGTCTCAACTTTTTGTGTAAAGTTGTAGTAATGAATCCCGACTTTGGTCACAAAGGGATAGTAACCGTTTGTAGTTGTATGTGTAATGTACTGAAAAGTACTATGTATTATTTGCATGAATATAAATGCAATGATATGATTGTATGTTTGAAGAAGTAATTAAATTCTGAAAAGTAAATTATTAAGATGATTATCTGATGAATTTAATAATTCGGTATACTGAATTAGATAATCTAGAAAGCTGAAATTGGTTTAAGTTTAAAATTTTGTATACTACTAATAAGGTGTGGCATAAAGACAAGGTATTATTATAAGTCTTTATTTCATCAGATAATGCCGCCAAGATGACATTATCGTAACCAAAGAGAGGAGCGATCTGTGAATAATGAAGGAGATCAAGCTGATCCATTGTAGAACTTCGCAGATATGCTAGCTGTATGCAAACTAGAGCCCCAGCAGTAAGAAATCAACCAGCTAATCGATTGGCTAACGTTAAAGACTTCAAGGCCGTAGGACCGCAGGAATTCAAGGGAACCACTGACCCTATAGAAGCCCAGACATGGGTAAAGTAGATGGAGAAAGCTTTTGTTATTGCTAGAGTAGCGAAAGAGCAAAAGACAAATTTTGTTACCTATTTGATGAAAGGTGAGGTGAATTACTGGTGGGAGACAAACAAAGCTAGAGCTGGTACAACAGTAGTAACCTGGACGAGGTTTAATGAATTATTTTTCAAAAATTATTTCTCAGAAAGTATGCTAGTAAGAATGGAAGTAAACTTTTTGCAGTTGAAGCAGAAAAATATGTCAGTTGTAGAATACGCTGCCAAATTCAATGAACTAGCAAGATTTGCTCCTCATCAGGTGGACAATAAGGTACAAAAGGCATGAAGGTTTGAGAATTGACCAAAGCCAGCGATATATAGCAAGGTAGCTGTGTTGCAGATTAAGACATTTTTGGCCCTGTTAGAAAAGCAATCATCGTTGAAGGAGGAAGTGAAGCTGTGTCAAGGTATCATCAAGAAAAGAAGAAGAAGACTAGTGAAGGAGATATCAATTGAGGAAGTAACTCTAATAAGCATAACTGGAAGGACAATAATGAATCTGGAGACAAGTCAGGAGATAATAGAAAAAGAGGTGAGCCATGTTCAAGTTGCGGTAAAAAGCATCCGGGAATATGTTTGAAGGGAAAAGGAGCGTGTTTTAACTGTGGACAAGAAGGACACATCTCTCCAAATTGTCCAAGTCCAAAGAAGATATCAGGTTGTTTTTCATGTGGATCGCTTAAACATCAAATTCGTAACTGTCCAAAGAAGAATGCAGAACGAGGAAGCAACAATAAAGGAAACAACAGTTGAACACTAGCGATCAAAGGACCTGCTCAGCTGGGAAAACCGACAGCCTGTACATTCAACATAATGGCGCAAGATGCAGTAGCTGTTCAGGAGGTGGTAACAAGTAACGATTTCGTTTAAAAATTTAATAAAGCGAGTAATCTTGGTTAGATATTGTTGTGAATTGTTTTCTTTTATGAATTCAAGTAACATGTTAGAATATAAGACACAATTTAGTATTGTGTTGATAAAAATGAATTGATGATACAAAGTTAAAAGATTGTAGGGAGTAAGAAAGTGGTGATTCCGAGGATAGAATCCTTTTAGGGGGGGGGGGTGAATATGATAACTCGGAATTTCGAATAATCCAAATTTTTAAGAATAATTTTTTTTATTTAATATTAATATTAACTGTTAATATTTGTGATGTGTATCTGTGATACGAGTCTTGAGAAGTGGTCAATTTGTGTATTGACTGAAAAATAAGAGTAGAGTTGTGCTTAACAGCGAATAGAAACCCTAACCCTAAGTCCGAATAGGGATTCAATAGAAAATACAGTTATTATAATTGTATCGTTGTATATGTGTTGTACTGTATAGAATTTTTTATCAGTGATTGATTGACTAGGGTACAACATTAATAAACCCTAAGGAGAGATTAGAAACCCTAATCTCAGGTTTAGAAATCCTAATGTACAGTTAGGAACCCTAAATGAAAGTCGAAAACCCTAATTTCATTTTTGAGAATCCTAAACCCTAATTAGGAAACCCTAATTAGGATTATCAAACCCTAATGGTGAGGATTAAGGAGAATGATGATAAATGACTAGAATACCCTTAAATTTACAAGGGACATTAAGAAAATACCCTTTTAGGGTGAAAAGACCAAAATACCCCTTAACTTAAAACTTAAGTTGAGAGAATTCTAGAATTTGGTGACTCATCACTTGTAGATAAGGCCATGTGCTGGAAAATCAATACACAATCTAATCTAGAGTGCCACCTTGCATGTATTACATACATTGTATCTAATTTAGAGAATTAAAAAGAGAGAAAGTCTTAACTTTTGGTTCATTTGCTACCAAACACTCAACAAGCCTCTTATCTCTCTTAAGCTTCGAAATTGCTAAGTAAGTCAGTCCCTAGAATATCCCTTAGGTCACCCAAGATCAGTTAAGAAGATCAAGATCAAGCATATTAAAGAAAAGGTATAAACCCTAGACTCATTTTAATCTTGTATGCTAAGATAGAGTTAGTGTTTTGTGTTTATATTTGTGTTAAAAGATGTTTTTAGATGATCTATGTTGATCCATCATGGATCCATAGCATCAAAGGCCTTAAAAATTAAGTTTTACAAAACTGTCCAAGAACTTGATTTGTGGTCTGACAAACTAATGTCAGGAGCCACAGATTCTTCTATGTTCATGCTTTTTAATGTTTTATGAGTTAGATCTATAGTTGGATATGTGGTCTTTAATTTGGGATAAGAATCATAGCAATTAGATGTCTATATTTCTTTTTGTAATCGGTCAAAACCCGTTGACCGGGCATGACCAGGCGATTTCTGGGTAACCTACAAATCATAAAACTAGGTCTGACAAGTTTTTGTGATGCTTTGATCTGTCAATGTTTAAGTGTTATATTAATGTTATGATAACCAATGTGTAGTCTGATATGTGGACTTTAGATCGATACCTTTAGATCTCTTAAATAACAAACGTGTGGAAAGTAAGGGATGGTCAAACCTAGCCATTTGGTCACGGATACAGTTTCTGGAAAACCCATAAATTGTATGAACAATTTTTTTCGGATGAATTTGTGAAGTCAGAAACTTGTGATTTTGTTGTTGTTTAATTGATCTATCGTTTTAGTATTATTCCTTGACGCATGGACTAGAAATTTTAACCAAGAACACATATGAAGTATGACCAGAACACTATAAATATCGAGCCTCAATATGGCATGTTGTGACTGCCTGGGTTTCTGGGTTACCCAGAAAACCCAGCAGTACTCGGACAACGACTTTGGGAGATCAGATCTCCTTGATGTTTTGTTGTATGTCTGATATTAATTGTGTTAATTGTAGTGCTACATAAGAACTACAAGATCTAAGTTTTAGATTGGCTAAAAAATAAGAGTAAACTTTTGTTTAACATCGAATAGAAACCCTAACCCTAAGTCTGGATAGGGATTCGATAGAAAATATAGTTATTATAATTGTATCGTTGTATATGTGTTGTACTATATAGAATTTTTGATTAGTGATTAATTGACTAGGGTACAACATTAATAAACCCTAAGGAGAGATTAGAAACCCTAATCTCAGGTTTAGAAACCCTAATGTACAGTTAGGAACCCTAAATGAAAGTTGAAAAACCCTAATTTCATTTTTGGGAACCCTAAACCCTAATTAGGATTATCAAACCCTAATGGTGAGGATTAAGGATGTCGACGTCAGGATTTTTGAGTGTCCCTTTTTGTTACTTGTTTTTTGGTGTTCTCATGTTAATGTGAGATTTGTTTGAAAAAATAAGTGAAAAAGGTCCGACATGTATAATGTCGACAATTGGACTTTAAGAGTCGCCAAGTTGGTGTATTTAATCGGTTGCACTAACGCAATCCAAAAAGGCTTGCACATCGACCCAAAGTGATTCAACATCGCTAAAATAGTCTGTTAAACCGAGATTCATTTTGGGTCTGAGGGCTTGATTATGCGAAGGGAAGGTGTTAGGCACCCCCTGACATCCGTGTTACCACGATGACCGCCACATTTCAAAGAAATTATTATATGAATATGTGTGTGTGTGTGGATCAATGTGCAATTATTTGAAAGTAGTGTGAGGCCTCGTTCGCACCTATATACACAAGGTTTGAATTTTATAGGAAAATTCAGTTTTAACCAAGATATAGCAATGAAGTTTTGTAAAAGCGGTTTTTCAAACCCTGTGCTCAATAGGAATTGAGACCTTTTCATCTTCCATTTTATTGTTTAAATGTCCGGCTTGTTTGCTTTTATTTTTGAGATGCGAAGAATTCTTGAGAAAATAATATACAAGAAGATCTTAAACTCCTCATGGGCATGACAACCATCCAAGGAAATTTAGACAATCAGAAAAATAATGTACAAGCCGCTTATAAATCAAAGAATGTCCATCATGGGAACTCAAATCTAGATTCAAGAAATCAACCTATGATCACTTGATTCCTAGGCTCACATGATAATCGCAATTTGTATGGAAAGCGGTGAAAGCGTATATATATATATATATATATATATAAAGCGATATATATATATATATATATACATGATCAAACACCACAAAGAAACTCCATGGGGATCGAAATATAAATAAAGCAAGAATGCTATCAACGCCCACAAAGTGAACTCCAGCAGACAAAATATAAATAAAGTTAAAAAAGCGATCAACCTGCCATGAAGTGAACTCAGAAGGAAGAAATGTAAAAAAGTCAGTAAAAAAGCCACTTGAGGAAACTCCAGTGCTGCCGACAGAATGTATATATATATATATATATATATATATATATATATATATATATATGTACAAATATATATATAAAAGCAGTAAATGCACCGGATGTGAATCCAGGCTCATCGGATATGTCCGACAGCAATTATATATATATATATATATATATATATATATATATATATATATATATATATATATATATATATAAATTAAACGCACGGATATAAAATCTGTGCTCATCGTATGTAGTCCGACCACAATATATATATATATATATATATATATAAGCATTAAACGCTCCGCATCAAGTCTAGGCTCAATCGAGGCATAACTCAATAATGTTAGTCAATATATATGAAATATATACATATATTAGTATATATATACGCATGTAAATGAAAACCATGGACCTAAGTCCTAGCAAACGCACACAACACGACTTTTAATGTGTATAATAGTGTGTGCTATATGAGAAGAAGGCTTTATAAAATGTAAGAAGGCTTACAGTGGGCTGCCAAAGTAGACTTCTATGACTTTAAATGGATAAACACTCAACTCCCATCGGATAAAAGATAGCTATATATGAGCTAACTACCATTTAAAGAAGAGGAAACACTCAAAAGATGTGTATGCAGAGTAAAATGGACAGGGCTTCCTCGCCTTTTTCCTTCTCTCCCTCCCTTCAAATGGTCAATTTCACCTTTATATTTATAGATCGATGGTCATAGTACACTGCATGCAGCACCGCAGCTTGTACCCTACTGCACCGGTCGTGGAGGATCCAAACCTCGCGGGTCCCGGCTATCTCGTAGTACGCGCGCGATCATGCATCAGAATGTCCGCTCGAACTTGCAGAACTTCAATCCGAGCATCCGAATGAGGTATATCTAACCTTCTTCGGATCGCTTGTGTCGAGAGTTACGTAATGACATGGATTAGAGGTTATACGAAGTCAGGAAGAGGGCTCTATGCCCATGGTCTTCAAGCTTCAAATTCTATCCAAAGTACTGCCACACGTAATAGTCACTCGGGATTGTCATTCATCAGCTCTTGTGGGACATTGTTGGATGTATGTATGAAGTGTTGAGACGACGTACCATTATTGAAGGAACAAGATGACTCTTTACTCCTCGCTGGGGTTATCGCCGGTTTGAGTTAAAAGTAGACGTTGCTTAGGGTTACAACTGAGATTGGACTACTTGTTGGTATGCTGCGATATCATCTTGTTGACGTGGATAGATGACGTTGTGACTCCTCACCGGGGTTATCACCGATTTAAGCGAAAAGCAGATGTTGCTCAGGGTTACATCTGAGATTGGGCTACTTGTTTGTATGCCTCACTGTCATCTGAATTGAAGCTGATCGCACATGTTTGAAACAAACATTTCTGGGGTTATTGCCAGAACTACAATGGCATCCCTTGGGGCTATCACCAAGGATGGGGTTACTACTCCCAGTGTTGTCTCTAGGACTGGAACTGAGCGCCGCGGTGTTATCGCCAAGACAGAATTGTCTTCTCCGGTGTTGTTGCCTGTCTTTTGATCTGCATATCTCGGGGTTATCTCTGAGATCGGAAATGACATTCCTGGTGTGTGTTCCGGGTTGACATGACGCTCCCGGTTTGTGTTCCGGGTTAGAATGTAACTTCCGTGGTATCCTAAATGGATGTAAGTCGCCTTTTAGGTTATCTCAAAAGACGAATCTACCCTCCTACAATGTTAGTAATAGAGTGCGAAAGATTTCAAAGTGTTATAGATGCCCCTCTTTATCATATTCATGCAATGCAAGGCATGGATAAGATAAAGAATCCTAGACACTTGAAATGCAAGCAAGATAAACATGATGCCATGTGCAGCAACATGATCCAAATGTATGATGTATGAATGATTGTCATGTAATCCTGCTGGGATGACAATCAGTGATGGCTTGGACATGCGATCCAAGTCTGCAAGGATGTTGATATTGGGACTACCACCAAAGTCTTGAATCTTAGACACTGGTTTATACTCTATAGAGGTACCTCTTGTGTGGAAGAGATATGTGGGGATAAGGCTTTGTCTGTTTTGAGGATGTGTATAACATGTTCCCTCATACTTTCGAAAGCATCGCCAACAAAGTGTTTTCATTTGCCAGGTTGTTGCGACTTTCATTGATGTGTGTATCACCGGATAGATCCCTGCTGGGCGTATTGTCAAGGCTGCTTGACATTCATTGATGTATGTGTCAATGGTAGCATTATGTTATAACCCTTGCTGGGCAAAGTTGCTTCGATGGGTTTACTTTCCATCGGCTGACATGACGTCAAGGTTGCTTGACCTTCATTGATGTGTGTATTAATGGTTACATTGCATTGTGACCCCCGCTGGGGACACGTAGATGCTTAGAAGGATATGCGTTGATGACCCCGGTAGATGTTTGAAAGATATATAGACTGCCAGAATATAGATGTTTAGAAGATATATGTTGTGACCCCGTACGGGGATACGTGATGTTGATGTTGATAACCAGCACGGGAGGTTTGATTTTCAGGGTTGTGACGACATTCGGACCTTTATGGGTATTGGCATTGACCTTGGTTTATAAAATGGTTTGTAAAAAGCATCATTGGTATAGTATACCCCGCATTCGTGTGAATACCATTGAGGTGGGGGAGTTTAACTCGATCGACAAGAAACCAGATTTCAAGCTAATCCGCCAATCACAGAAAGCATTTTATTCCCGATTTGGCCTTTTCACCAGGAGACCTCCTTTAAACTCTAACTGGAGCGAGCCGAGGTGGGGACCCATGTAGGGGTTGCAGTGTACCTACAGGTGTCAGCAGAGTTAGCTTGCGCCCAAATTGCCTATGTATAGGGTGGTCAAGTTGCTTTTATAAGTCATTTTCAAGTTGCGCAGCGAAGGAAATTTGAGAGCTCTTCTTCGGATCTGCTGAGTTCGGGAAACTTTCTGCATATTCTGTCACCGTACAAGCATTCTTCACTGTCCTGGTAACACATGCATGTATTTTTTTCCAATTTCTGTCCGTTGGAAAATAACTTATTGCATGAAATGCATTTAGACACATAGTAGTGAATATGCATGCTGATATGACTTGATAAAAAATATTCAACATAGCAAATATTAGTATTAAACCATGCTAAATATAATGATGTGAAAAAATTTGACTTTTGAAACAGTCAAATTGGCTCCTTTTACTGTCATTTCTTATCCTATTTGAGGACAAATGAGTAAAGGTAGACAAGCAAAATAATCCTGGTAATTAGACTACACTTACGAATTTTTTACTACAATGTATTGATGCATACAAGATGTATATGACTGTGTATAGGTGTGCTACTGAATGGCCACCTAGTCATGCCTATGTGCATGTGGATAGTCCCATTTACAAAGGAGCTATGGCAAAATTTTCCCAAAATGTAGGTATTGGGTAGTCATGCATTTTTAACTCTACTGTAGATGTATGTTAAAGCAATGCATGCATGCATGTAATCATAGAATGCATTTTGAAAAGACTCCAGGTAAGAAATTACCACACTCTTTCTAAGGTGATTTAGAGACTTGCTGTCCAGATAACATGGATCTAGATCAACTGAGTAGTTCCCGTAGGATCACTTCTGGTGTACGGAGGAGGGCTTTTGAAGAGCCTCAGCGCCGTTCTGTTAGACAGCCTCATCGCTTGGCGGAGGCGGTGGTACGTCCTATTCGAGTTGAAGTGCCGAATGTCGAGGACGAGGAGGAGGATGCACCGATCGAGGTTCCTGCTCTTGCTGTACGTGTAGTTTATGTCACACTTGAGACCGATTGGAACATTTAGACGGCAGGGGTTTTGTTTCACCCATGATATAGCCATGTCGTACTCCTTTCAGCCTGCGGAGTGTACAGATGTTGCATCGTGGTCAGTTTTTCTGGTAGGGATTAGAGATCCATTTGCCATATTGCCGTGTTTAGGGCTTAGTTCACCCTACAGCTTCATTACTCATGCTCCAGGCATGGATTATCTCCTCCGGGTCGGATTGAGGGGCATGATCACTTACCACCCATCGGCGTGATGTGTCGGTTTGACGCCTGCCTAGGACTTTCACCCGTATGAGGGGGCGTGTGAGTTAAGCACTCGTCTGCACCGCTTGTCGTGGAGGATAGATCCAGGTTGTATTCCTGTTGGGATCAACGAGAGCTGGTTGAGTTTTTTGTCAGTCATCCAGGTTATTCTGCAGAGTATTCCGCATGAATGTAGATAGAGACTGCATCGGCTGTGGCAGTATCCACAGTGTAGGGGAGTAATCTTGACGATGAGGAGCCTATAGAGGAGGATGTTATTTCCACCGACGATTTGACTGCTGGGCTGCCAACATTTGTGATGGATTCTCCCACCCCGAGTGCCACTGTTACTCAGTATTCGACACAGCATTTGGAGCAGAGCTTACATTTGATGACCTATGATAAAGATCAGGCTAGGGCCGTGATGTTGACAGCTCTTGATGAGAGAGATACTGCTCTGTTAGAGAGGGATGAGGCTAGATCAGCCAGGGATGTATTGATTAGAGAGCGAGATGCCGCCTTATCTGCTAGGGATGTGGCCATTGTAGATAGCACTTCTATTAGATCCCAGATGACTGTCAGTCTGGCCGACATGAGTGCTTACATTGATGAGAATTTTTCCACCATGCAGTTAGCCTCTGATCTGCTAGCTCTTGTAGATACCCTTGGGCAGGAGCTTGCAGTGCTACCTCCGTCTTCAGAGAGGGATGCTATGTTAGATATGATAGTCCGCATTCATACAGATCTGTAGATAGCTTTGTATTTTCCTGCACAGACTAACTTAGCCATTTTGTCATGTACAACATAGATGTATATACCAAACAATATTATATATGGCAGGGAAATATATTTTGATTCACTTCCCTTTTAGTTATGCCTTGATACTTGATTGATATTTGCCTATTTCTCGAGGGCCTTGTGATCTTGATGCATTCTAAACTTATCCTTGATAGATGGATATTGAGACATCGCAAGATCTCTCAGAATGGATCATTGATTTTTGTATATCCCTACCATCTTTGGTGTCTTGGGACTGGTATCTGTATAGAAAAGTGGAGAGGAGGATGGTTTCTTCCTCTCTGAGATTGACCGCACCACAGATGGTCTCCAGTACTTCTATTTGTGAGAAGCCTAGTTAATTCCATCTCTTATGGGTTGGTATTGCTCTTTGAGGCACGATCGTAGCTTAGATGGTCACCTAATCTTCTATTTGTGAGAAGAGGTTGGGTAATTCCATTCCTTTGATCTGAAACCGATGAAATGGGGCAGATTAAAGATTGATCCCAAATCATGCAGACAAGTATGTTGTTCTAGGTAGGGGTTAGATCACACCATGAATGGTCGCCCACATACTCATATTGAAGAGGAGATCAAGTCTGCGTAGTTCGAACCTAGTGTAGGAGGTTCAACGCTGAATGCGAAAGGCAGAAGAGTGTAGAAGTATTTTTGTTGTTTTTATTGTAGAGAAAAGGTAGAAATGTTTTTGTTGTTTTTCTTTATTGTGACCGGGCCATATAGCATATGGGTGCCTACGTACCCCCGGGTATTAGGGAGATCAGGTCGACGTAGTTCGCCCCTCAGGACGAATTGAAGGCGAAGAGAAGTGTAAATCCCATGTGCAGGCTATACTGCGGGGAGAGGAAAGTTTAATCCCATAACGGGGACAAACTGCAAGTGTGTAAAAAGTTTGATCCCATCTTCAGGACAAACTGCAGGTGTAGAAAAGTTTAATCCCGTCTTCAGGACAAACTGCAGGTGTGAAAGGTTAAATCCCGTCTTCAGGATAACCGAAATTGTGAAAGGTTAAATTCCGTCTTCAGGATAACCGAGATTGTATGAAGGTTTGAAATGAAGTGAAGCCATGCTGCTGGCTTGAAGAGTATGTTTCCTTGAGGGGCAGAAAAGTATGTAGAAAGGGTTCAAAACTGGAATGACTGGTGATTTGAGGATCAAAACCAGGATGTTTGTTTGATGGTAACTCCAGACATAGTATCATTTCACGGTGTCCGAGTTGATAAGCTGTGGAAATTCATTGCCATCCATTTCCTGCAATCTGAGAGCACCTCCTGTCAATTCTTCCTTGACAACAAATGGGCCTTTCCAGTTAGGAGCGAATTTTCCCTTAGATTGATCTTGGTTGTCAATGATCTTCTTCAAAACCAAGACATGTTGTTTAAATTGTCGTAGTCGGACTTTTTTATTGTAGGATCGTGCGATCCTTTGCTGATATAACTGACCATGGAAGATTGTCGCGGTTCGTTTTTCGTCTATCAGAGACAATTGGTGATATTTGTCTTGTACCCATAGGTCTTTATCCAACTGAGCATCCATCAATACACTGAGGGATTCCATTTCCACTTCTATGGGGAGCACTACTTCCATCCCATAGACTAATGAGTAGGGGGTTGCCCTAGTGGAAGTTCGCATAGAAGTTCTGTAGGCTAATAAAGTCAGAGGCAAGAGGTCATGCCATCCTTTGTGATTGGCGGACATTTTTTGCATGATCTTTTTGATGTTTTTATTAGCTGCTTCAACAACACCATTCATCTTTGGATGATAGATGACGGAGTTGAGATGTTTGATGTGGAATTTTCTGTATAAATCCTCCATCATTTTGTTGTTGAGGTTCTTAGCATTGTCTGACACAATGACCTCTAGTTGTCCATATCGACAGATGACATTGTTTTTGATAAAAACAATGATAACTTCTTTAGTAACCTTGGGGAAGGAAGCTGCTTCTACCCATTTGGTGAAGTAGTCGATCATGGTGAATATGAATCGATGTCCATTACTGGCTTTGGGCTCGATGGGCCCGATCACGTCCATTCCCAACATTGAGAAGGGCCAATGCGAACTCATATTGTGGATTTCCCTTGGAGGGGCGTGGATAGCATTCCCATGAATCTGGCATTGATAGCACCTCTTGACGTGATCATCACAGTCAGCTTTGAGTGTAAGCCAATAATGTCCCGTTTTGAGAATTTTCTTGACTAGTAAGGGGCCACTCATGTGTGGGCCATATACTCCACCATGGATCTCATCCATGAGTCTCTGAGCTTGGTCTTTGTCTAGACATCTGAGGAGACCTAATCCAGCATCTCTTTTGTAGAGTGCATCTCCGCTCAAGTAGAATTTCATAGCAAGTCAATGAATCTGCCTCTTTTCAATTAGGCTCACCTCAGCGGGTGTAAATCCATCTCACAGATACTCCTTGATGTGTTGGTACCAAGGGTTGTGGATGGGAGGTAGCTCATCCGATACTTCTCCAACGTAATTCCCATAGATTGGGGCTTTTTACAGAGCAAATGTGATGCACGACATGTTTTCCTTGTCCGGTATGTAAACCAAGGAGGTCAACATTGCTAATGCGTCTGCAAAATCATTCCTATTACGAGGAATGTGTAGAAAGGAGATTTCTTCGAACTCCAAAGCCATTTGTAGAACTTACCGATGGTAAGGCAGCAAATGTAATTCTTTGGTTTGATAGATTCCTGTGGATTGCTTTATTACCGATTCGGAATCCCCAAAGACAGTTAACCGCCTGATGACCATTGAACTGACAAGTTTTAGCCCCATGATACAGCCTTCATACTCAGCTATGTTGTTGGTGCTGATAAACTACAATTTGACGGCGACGGGATATTGCTCCCCCGTACCGGATAGTAAGATTGCTCCAGCTCCGGAGCCTTCTGAATTAACAGCTCCATCAAAATACATTTTCCACTCACGGCATGTATTATACTGATGTTGTAATTGAATTGTCATTACCCCTTCATCGGGAAAGTACGTTTCTAAGGGTTTATAATCCCCTGCAGGTGCGACGGCCAGTTGATCCGCAATTCCTTGACCTTGGACAAATTTTTGCGTCACATAGACGATGTCAAATTACTGTAGGATCAACTGCCATCTGGACAGTCAACAATTTAGTATGGGTTTACTGAATACATATTTGAGAGGATCCACGCGGGATATGAGATGGGTTGTGTGACCATGGAGGTAATGTTGTAACCTTATGGAAGCCCATGCTAAAGCACAACAAGTCTTCTCGATCAGAGTGTACTTGTGTTCACTGATGCTGAATCTTTTGCTTAGGTAATAGATAGCTCGTTCTTGGCCTCTATTATCTTTTTGTCCCAGCATGCAACCCATAGCATTGTCATTTATGGACATATACATGAACAGGGGAACATCATCCCTGGGAGGTACCAAAACGAAGCGTTAATCAGTTGCTCTTTAATGGTAAGGAAGGCTTTCTGACACTCATCGCTCCATTTCATGGATGAGTTCTTCCTTAACAATTTGAAGATAGGCTCACATGTTCTTTGTGAGTTGAGAAATGAATCTGCTAATGAAGTTGATCCTTCCCAAAATCCCAGATTTTTCTTATCTTTCCGAGGAATGGGCATTTCCTTGATGGCGGATTTTGGTAGGATCCAGCCAATCCTTTTGTGGTCGATTAGGAAGCCTAGCAACTTGCCTCGACTTAACACCAAAGGCGCACTTGGCGGATTAAACTTTAAGTTGTACTTATGCAACCTGTTGAATAGCTTTGTGAGATGGTCTAAGTGGTCATCCTCCTTCCGGGATTTGACAATGATGTCATCCACATAGATCTCTATCTCCTTGTACATTAAATCGTGGAAAAGAGCCATCATAGCTCGCTGATAGGTTGCCCCGACATTGATGAGGCCAAGGACAACCGTCTCAGAGTAAAAAAGTTCCCAAGGCGTGATGAAAGCGGTTTTCACGATCTTCCTCAAATGACCATAATTTGATGGTACCCCATAAAGCAATCAGCAAAGGAGTATATGCCGTATTGAGCAGTAATGTCAATAAGAATGTGGATAAAAGGCACGGGAAAGCTATCTTTAAGGCAAGCTTTGTTCAAATCCATGCAGACTCGCACCTTTCCCCCTGGTTTAGGCACGGGAACAATGTTGGATATCCACTCCAAATATGTAGACACCATGATGATGCCAGCTTGAAATTGTTTCACAATTTCCTCTTTAACTTTTAAACTCCACTCAGGTTTCAATTGCCTGAGTTTTTGCCTAACTGGCTTGAATCCTTCTTTAATGGGAAGGCGATGAAGAACAATGTCAGTAGACAAACCCACCATGTCATCATGAGACCATGCAAACACATCTTGGAATTGGGTTAATAGTGCAACCATGTCATTCCGCTGCGTTGTGGTAAGGTCTGAACCAATCTGGATTAGCTTAGGGTTGTCTAAGGTTCCGAGATTGAAAGGAGTGGTTTGATCAAGATTGGGTTTGAGTTTGTCTGCGACCCATTCCTTAATCTCTTAAGGTGTCTCAATGTCCTCTTGGATGTCCATCAAGTCTGAGTCTAACTTTGCATCAAAGTTACAGCCCTTATGGAGAGAAGGCATGTCATCAGCAAGGACAAGAACATCTAAATTCAGAGTCCTGAAACAAAAGATGCTTTCACTTAATATATGCAACTGTTCGATCATACAAAAGTGTTAGCATGTATGTGATAAAATAACTGCTAGTGATGTAAAGGAAAGCAGGCAATTAAAGTTATCTACAGGGCAGAGGGTTTTTCTGCCCATTTTACCCTCGTCGACCAATGCATGGAGTGCTACTCCAATTGTCGAGGGCAAAGTCCTAAAGGACTGCAGTGATGGAAGGATCGTCAGTGTCTTCCTTCTCCCTAATGATAACCATGACATCTGGGCAATCATCATCTGGGGTATATTTGTTTGTATGTTCATCAGGAACAATGACACGAATGCCTGCCATCATCAAGGCAAGGTCATGTTTACGTTTCTGTTCCTTTTCTTCCACTTCGGGATTAGGAATCAGCATCTCTTTAGCTTTGATTGGCACTGGTTTTGGAAATAGCATAGCCACAACATGGGCTGGCGCCTTTACTGGAGATTGCATTAGCTCATGAGGTAAAGGCATAAGAAATCATCGTGCGGCGGAAGCTTGAGGAACCTGCTCGTGTTTATGAGGATTCCTGTATCTGGAACTAGAAGAATAGCCTAGCCCAACTGTTCCAATTTGACTGGACAGTTGGATAGGGTGCTTAATACCCTGTTGATCCTTACCAAGCCCTCGTCCAGGTTGATGACCCAATAACATCATTTCTTGAGTGGTCGATATAACCTCGACAGAAATCTTGGGTACAGAAGTGGCGCCCCATAGAATGGTATTATGTGTTACTCACTTCCAAAGTATGGAAACCGCCGCCTCAACTTCTCGAATTGAAGTCGATAATCGGTAGAATTCCTTGTTCGTGACAATCCGCTCAAAGATTGATGGTGACTAGACTATTGTTGATGATGTATTTGAGTTGTTGATGTAGCATGGAGGGAACGGCTCCAGCCATGTGTATCCATGGTCTCCCCAATAACAGGTTGTATCCTGAGTCGATCTTGAGGACGTGGAAAGATACATGGAATGTATTTAGACCAATCTTAATTGGCAATTCAATCTTTCCGATGGCATTTCGTTGGGATCCATCAAAAGCTCGGATGACCGTATGGCTGCTTTGGATCCGCTTGAGATTGATATTCATCTTTACCAAGGTGGCATAAGGACAGATATTCAGAGATGAGCCTCCATCTATCAATACTCCTGCTACCATGTACCCAGAAGACAACACTGCGATGTACAATGGCTTGCAATAACCGGTCCCTTCGGGAGGTATGTCATCATCAGTGAAGGATATCACATTGTTGTTGAAAATGTGATCAACCAAATGTTGAAATTTTTCCACATCCACTTATTTTGGCAAATAGGCTTCTTCTAAAACCTTTAAAGAAGATCTTCCGATGATCCTCGAAGAGAAAACCAAATCCAAAGATTGATTGAAATCGTGTGAGCTTCTCATGAAGCTTAAAACCACTTTGGCTTCATTATGACCCAGAGTACGGAGGAATTTTTCAATCTTCTCCATGGGCAATTTCCCCTTTGCTTCGCAAGTAGGTTTAATAACCTGTTGAGGAAGGTACAGTGGATTTTCTTTCGACACTGTAGCAGTAGTATGAGACGTGGATCCTTCAGCTTCTCCATAATTCCATGGAACTTTATGCAAGCTGACAACAGGATGTTGTGGTCTGCAAGGTAAAGGAATTGGCTCTGGTGCAGCCACTTTCAAAGGATTGTCAGCAACTTTGAGTTGAATTGGTTGTATGGGAAATACTTTGACAGTTTCCTCATCCACTGTGGAGATAACTGCTACTGATCCCTTCCATTTGGTAGGGCATGCATTCCCACCTTTAAGTTGTACAGTGTAATCATCTGCTATTTGCAGGACACCGCTATCAATAAGATGGCGGAGTGCCCAGCATTCTTCTGTGCTGTGATCGCGAGAATGTGAATGATATTGACACATTTCATCAAGATTGAACCGCCCTGAGCGGGGATTGATTGGAGGGAGAAGGAATGTGATTCTTCCTTCATTGATCAACATTTGAAGTATCTCCTCCATAGACTGGCCTAGATAGGTGAATTCCCTTTGATTGGAAAAATCCCGACGGGCTTTAGCACTTGCTCATTTTGTATCCTTATCCTCCATAGCTTCGCTTTCTGAAGGTGTTGATGGAGCATTTATAACAAATGGAAGGAGATAAGAATGCTCCTACCTAATTAATTGGCGTGTGATTTGATGCTGGTGGGTCACCAGTTCTGCCAATTGCTCAATTTGTTTGCAAAGAGCTTTCATCTTTTGTTCCATGGTAAACTGGAACTTTGCATAATCCCATTTGTCAACACCGTCTTTTATGGGTTGGGATGATTCGCCGTTAGAATTGGAACCTTGTACAGTGCTCCAACTGATCATGTTGACCTCTTCTTCTTTGTATTGAGGAAGAGGGTTGTCTTTGTACATGAGGTTAATCTGGTTTGGTGACCATGATCTCACCATTGTCTATTAGATCTTGAACTTATGCTTCAAGGCCCAACAATCTTGAGTATCATGTCTAGGTGCCCCAGCATGATAAGCACACTTCCGAGTAGTATTAAAACCCCTCCCGTTAGGGTTGGCTGGTGGAAGAAGATGTGTAATTTTCTTCTGAGCAGTCAGAAGAGCAAGAATATTCTCGAGCGAGTCCCCTAAGGGTGTGAACATTTGAGGTCGCTTTACTTCTCCACTTTTAGGCAATGGAGGGTTTGAAAGTTGTGCTGGAAAAGGGGAGTAGTTTCTCCTCTGCATAGGCATGCTTGGATTGCCTTTTTGTCCTTGTAGTATCAAGGAAACATCCTCCTCTTTCTTTTTATGCTCAACAACAGGTTTAAGAGCAGCTAGGTCTTGAATTTTACTGGACTTCAATCCCATCTCGCCGTGGTTGATCATTTCAGAAAATGGTTTTCCGATACCAGCTAGAACTCTTTTATAGAAATGAGCTTCCTGTACATCTATAAAGGTCATGACCATTCTGATTCCGTCATGGAAGGAATAACTTGAGCAGCAAGGCGCCTCCACGTTTGAGCATACACTCTAAATGACTCATTTGACTGTTTCTTGACCTTGGTGATTTGTTACCGGTCAGGAGCCATCTAAGATTGGAAACTGTATTGAGTGAGGAAGGCGTGAGCTAGCTCTTCCCAGCTATGGATCTTAGAGTTGTCTAATCTGGTATACCATGAACGGGCTTCTCCAGTCAGACTTTTCTGAAATAGCTACATTCTGAGCCTTTCATTTTCTGCGTAAGATCCGAGTTCTCCAATAAACAACTTTAAATGTGTGTAAGGATCCCCTAATCTGTCATACTTTTCAAAATCAGGGGTCTTAAATTTCTCTGGATAATGCACACCAGGAATTATACAAAGGTCTGCATATGAAACACTGACATGTGTTCCAATCCCTTTGAGAACGCGAATGGTTTCCTCCATTTGAAGGACCTTCTTCCTAATGTCACCGTTGTCTGGATCTCCTTTGAGATGGGTGCCTTCAGGGTCTGGGTTGGTTATATCCAACTGTTGTTCTGGAATTGTTTTCTCCAGACCTTGAACTCCCCCTTGTGTAGAGGATTCTGTATGTATAGGTATCTTCGTACCCTGAGTAGACTGGTGCAATTCTTTCAGTAGAATGGCCAAGTCTGTGATTTGTTTACTCAATCCATCAAATTCTTCTCGAGAAACAGGATTAGACTGTTAGGAAGAGGACATGATTGGTTGTAGGCTCGCAACCTTTTTAGATTTTGACCGGGTAACAGGCCCAATTGCTTCCCTACAAAAGACTTACGTAGTTTAGTCTTAGGGTAATATAAATGTTATCATAACATGTCCGTTTTAGGAATTTGTCCTGCAAAAACTGGTTGTTAATTGATAACATGTCATGCATGCACAAATATTCTTCATATTTTCCATTACATATGAATGAACATGGAATAAAATTACAAGTAAATTCTTTTACAAGTAATTTAAAATGGAAAGTATGAAGAAACTTTCCTCTGCATTTGGTTTATCAGAGGTTGACCTATCCTAGGGTTTCTCTCGCAGCTTTTCGACATGAAGGTTCCCAGATCATTGCAATCTACTTGACGGGAAGTTAATCCGGTCGTTCAACTAGAGCGAATCTGGGTGGTGCCTTTCCTGAGCCTCAGGGAATAATTCTTCCCACAAGTCCAGTAATCAAACACCGATAGGATAGTCTCCTGGTGGAGGAACCACACAACATACATTCACATACAACGTGTCTCACCGTTTATGCAAAATGATGACATGTCTGTGAAGCACTAATATCACGAATAGATATTTAGCAAAGGCAGAGTTAAAAATATGCATTTGTACACATTTATCAGAAATGTAAATGCAACATTCACACACAAGCATATAATAATTTTGAAAAGCTTGTAATAGCGGCTTAGGCCCTCTTACTGGAGTCCCCAGCAGAGTCGCCACCTGTCGACGTTGGGATTTTTGAGTGTCCCTTTTCGTTACTTGTTCTTTGGTGTTCTCATGTTAATGTGAGATTCGTTTGAAAAAACAAGTGAAAAAGGTCCGACATGTATAATATTGACGATTAGACTTTAAGAGTCGCCAGTTGGTGTATTTAACTGGTTGCACCAACACAACCGAAAAGGCTTGCACATTGACCTAGTGATTTGACACTGCTAAATGGGTCTATGAAACCGAGATTCATTTTGGGTCCGGGGCCTTGATTATGCGGAGGGAAGATGTTAGGCACCCCCCGACATCCGTGTTGCCACGGTGACCTCCACTTTTCAAAGAAATTATTATATGAATGTGTGTGTGTGTGTGGATCAATGTGCAATTATTTGAAAGTAGTGCGAGGCCTTGTTCGCACCTATATACACAAGGTTTGAATTTTATAGGAAAATTTTGTTTTAACCAATATATAGCAATGAAGTTTTGTAAAAGCGGTTTTTCAAACCCTGTGCTCAATAGGAATTGAGACCTTTTCATACTTCCATTTTATTGTTAAATGTCTGGCTTGTTTGCTTTTATTTTCGATATGTGAAGCATTCTCGAGAAAATAATATACAGCAGTGCCGAACTCCTTATGGGCATGACAGTCATCCAAGGAAATTCAGACAATGTAAAATAATGTACAGGTTGCTTACAGCCGAAGAATGTTCATCATGGGAACCGAATCTAGATCCAGTAAACTAAACCTGTGATCACATGATTTCTAAGCTCACATGATACTGTAATTTGTATAGAAAGTAGTAAGCAATTATATATATATATATATATATATATATATATATGTACATGATCAACCACCACAAAACAACTCCATGGGGATCGAAATCGTAAATGTAAATAAAGTCATAAAAACGATCAACTGCCATGAAGTGAACTCCAACCGCCATGAGGACAAAATGTAAAAAATCAAAAAAAGCCACTGGAGGAAACTCCGTACCGACAGAATGTAAATATATATATATATGTACAAATATATATATAAAGAAGTAAATGCAAAGAAATGATGTGAATCCAAGCTCACCTGATATGTCCAACAACAATTATATATAAAAGTGTGTATATATATATATATATAAGCAATTAAACGCACTGATATAAAAATCCAGACTCATCGATATAGAGTTTAACCACGCTTTATATATATATATATATATATATATATATATATCAATCGCAAAATCAAGTTCATGCTCAATCGAGGCATAACTCGATAATGTTAGTCCATATATATGAAATATATACATATATTAGTATATATATAAAGACAGAAATGAAACCACGGACCTAAGTCGGGGCAAACGCACATAACATGACTCTCAATGTGTATAACAGTGTGTGCTATATGAGAAGAAGGCTTTATAAAATGTAAGAAGGCTTACAATGGGCTGCCAAAGTAGACTTCTGTGACTTTAAAAGGATAAACACTCAGCTCCCACCGGATAAAAGATAGCTATATGTAAGCTAACTAGTGTTTAAAGAAGAGGAAACACTCAAAAGATGTGTATGCAGAGTAAAATGGACAGGGCTTCCTCGCCTTTTTCCTTCTCTCCCTCCCTTCAAATGGCTAACCCCCCAACCTATATTTATAGACTGATGGCCGCAGTAGTACACTGCGGGCATGATGCATAGCTACTACTTGGTTAGTTGTAGTGGATCCGAGCCTCATGGGTCCCATCGTCTCTTAGAATCACGTGCGGCAACATGCTTCGTAATGTCCTCTCGAACTTACAGAACTTCAATCCGAGCATCCGAATGAGGTATATCTGACCTTCTTCGGACCGCTTGTGTCGAGAGTTACGTAATGACATGGATTAGAGGTTGTACGAAGTCAGGAAGAGGGGTCTATGCCCATGGTCTTCAAGCTTCAAATTCTATCCAAAGTACTGCCACACGTAATAGTCACTCGGGATTGTTATTCCTCAGCTCTTGTGGGACGTTGTTGGATGTATATATGAAATGCTGAGACGACATGCCATTGTTGAAGGAACAAGATGACGCTTGACTCCTCGCCAGGGTTATCGCCGGTTTAAGCGGAAAGCAGACGTTGCTCAGGGTTACATCTGAGATTGGGCTACTTGTTTATATGCCTCACTGTCATCTGAATTGAAGCTGATCGCACATGTTTGAAACAAGCATTTCTGAGGTTATTGCCGGAACTGCAATGGCATCCCTTGGGGCTATCACCAAGGATGGGGTTGCTACTCCCAGTGTTATCTCTGGGATTGGAACTGAGCGTCGCGATGTTATCGCCGAGACATAACTATCCTCTTCAGTGTTCTTACCAGTCTTTTGATCTGCATATCTCGGGGTTATCTCTGAGATCGGAAATGACATTCCCGGTGTGTGTCCCGGGTTGACATGACGCTCCCGGTTTGTGTTCCGGGTTGGAACTAAACTTCCGGTGGTATCCGGAATGGATGTAAGCTGTCTTTCAAGGTTATCTCCAAAAGATGAATCTACCCTCCTGCAATGTTAGTAATAGGAGTGCAGAAAATTTCGAGTGTCTACAAAGGAGAATGATGATAAATGACTAGAATACCCTTAAATTTACAAGGGAAATTATGAAAATACCCTTTCAGGGATGAAAAGACTAAAATACCCCTTAACTTAAAACTTAAGTTAAGAGAATTCTAGAATTTGGTGACTCACCACTTGTAGATAAGGCCATGTGCTGGAAAATCAATGCACAATATAATCTAGAGTGCCACCTTGCATGTATTACATACATCGTATCTAATTTAGAGAATTAAAAAGAGAGAAAGTCTTAACTTTTGGTTCATTTGCTACCAAACACTCAACAAACCTCTTCTCTCTCTTAAGCTTCGAAATTACTAAGTAAATCAATCCCTAGAACATCCCTTAGGTCACCCAAGATCAGTTAAGAAGATTAAGATCAAGCATATTAAAGAAAAGGTATAAACCCTAGACTCATTTTAATCTTGTATGCTAAGATAGAGTTAGTGTTTTTGTGTTTATATTTGCGTTAAAAATATTCTTAGATGATCTATGTTGATCCATCATGGATCCATAGCATCAAAGGCCTTAAAAATTAAGTTTTACAAAACTGTCCAAGAACTTGATTTGTGGTCTGACAAGTTATGTCAAGAGCCACATATTCTTCTATGTTCATGCTTTTCAATGTTTTATGTGTTAGATATATAGTTGGATATGTGGTCTTTGATCTGGGACAGGAATCATAGCAATTAGATGTCTAGATTTCTTGTTATAATCGGTCAAAACCCGTTGACCGGGCATGACCAGGCGATTTCTAGATAACCTAGAAATCATAAAATTGGGTCTGACAAGTTTTTGTAATGCTTTGATCTGTCAATGTTTAAGTGTTATGTTAATGTTATGATAACCAATGTGTAGTCTGATATGTGGACTTGAGATCGATACCTTTATATCTCTTAAATAACAAACTTGTGGAAAGTAATGGATGGTCAAACCTAGCCATTTGGTCACGGATACAGTTTCTAGAAAACGCATAAATTGTATGAACAATTTTTCTGACAGCATTTGACCGAGCTGTAACTTGTGATTTTGTTGTTGTTTAATTAATCTGTTGTTTTAGTATTTTTCCTTGACGCACGGACTAGAAGAACCAAGAACTCACATGAAATATGACCAGAACACTATAAAAATTGAGCCTCAATATGGCATGTTGTGACTGCCTGGGTTTCTGGGTTACCCAGAAAATCCAGCAGTACTCTGACAACGACTTTGGGAGATCAAATCTCCTTGATGTTTTGTTATATGTATGATATTGTTGGTGTTAATTGTAGTGCTATATAAGAACTACAAGATGTAAGTTTTAGATTGGACAGAACATATAAGAACAAACAATTATGAATGGTCAAAGTAAGGCTCCTGTGAAGCCGGCTGTCAGTGTTTTTCAGCTCAAGAACACCAACAGCGACGCTTAGTGTTGCTAAAGGGCTTCAGCGACGGTTTAATATATTTTTTTTAATTTGTGATTTTCCCAAAATTAATTAAAAATAGAATTAATTCTAAAATTACCAAAAATGATTTTAAAAATTATTTTAAATTATAAAAATAATTTTTGACTATTTGGGATATTTTTCATTAATATTTATAATTATTTGAATATTAATGATATTTAATTTATTTAATTAGTGTATTAACTAAATTAGAGAAAAATGATTTAATATTATGAAAAATCATTTTAAATAAGAATAATGTATTTAGAAATATTTTGAGTTATAAAATGTAACTTTTAATATTTTTAGAGAATTTTCATTAATAATTTAATATTAATGATATTAGATTTATTTAATTATTGTATTAAATAAATAAGTTAAAAATGATTTTATTGATTTAGAAATCATTTTAAATAAGAATAAAGTTTTAGAAAATATTTTAAATTATAAAATATAATTTTACAATATTTTTGGAGAATTCTCATTAATAAATTAATATTAATGATATTAGATTTATTTTATCATTATATTAAATAAATGATAGGAAATGATTTTATTAATCATTTAAAAATGAGAAAAGTGATATAAAAATATTTTAAGTTATAATTAATAACTTTTAAAATTTTGATAATAAATTCATTAATATTTAATTATTGATGGTGATGGTTTAAAATGATTTTAATTATTTTAAAAATCATTTAAGTAGAATATTGGTGATTTAAAAATATTTTAAGTTGTTATTGATAACTTTAATATTTTGGCAAATTTATCATTAATATTTTAATATTATTAAATATTAATGACGATGAAATTAAAATAAAGATTTAAATCATTTAAAAATGTTCAGTGTTTGAAAAATTATTATAAATTATAATAATTGTTAGAAAATTATTAAAAGCTTCCAAAAAAATATTATATGTGATATTTGACTTATTTAAAATAATATTGAAGCTTAGAGACCGAGGTTAGTTGATAATACAAGTGTTAATTGTCAGATAGGGTGACCAGTACATCGAGATGAGACTGAAGTCCAACCAGACTGAATAAGTTAGATTTGATAAGTGTTTATATAAGTTATAAACACTAATGTGGCTATGTGATAATGTGTCTAGAAGAAAGATTGACTGTGAATTTACTGTGATTCCCCCAAAACAGGTATACATCACCCATCTTGAGTCGCTAGAAAATACACTATTGACAACTCCATTTATACAACTGTCGTGTAGAAAACGACCACAGTTAAACTATGAGTTTTAATACAAATATATATAACTCTCGTGGTGCCTTGACCACAAGACCTTACAATGGTACCTTACATATAGGTATAGTCAATAACTATTTTAGAAATTAAAATCTTTGGAAAATACTCAACGAAATCTTCGTACATGGGAGGCCATACGTCTAGGTTATAATAGATATCATATGTCCACAGAATTATCTTAGTTGAGCCAATAGTCCCCAAAGAAAAATAAGAAGATTGCTATCATCTTCTTTCCAATGGTGAGTCTTCTCTTGACATATAATTATCTCTGTTGTCTCCAAGTGAGAATTATATTTCAAATAAACTCCAAGATTATATAGGTAATGCTCGTAGATATACTCGGCAAGTGGATGTGCACAACCTTGTCTTATGATAACACGAAGTTGTCTGTCATTAGACATCTTGTATGATAGTGGCAAAAATGTCCTTCCAAAGTTGGGTTCACCTCACCCTATTTGGTTCACCAAAATCAACGATTAAAATGACGTAAGTGATCATGCCATAAAACAATTCATCTACTATCTTAGAAGAGTAAAGTAGAGCATGATATCTACTATCTTCTACGAATTAAAAGTTTTTCATCAACTTTATCGTAGACTCAGCTTAATAAATAAACCACATCATCGAATCTACAGGCCAAGGATATTCATTCGTATCACAACCACGAATTATCCATGCACTACGGGCCAATAATAATCGTGTTTTCATCAACGGTTATGATTATGCCATAAAACAATTCATCTTTGCTCCCTTGGTCGAAGAGAACCCATGGTCATGATCATACCAAAAACTGTCCATCAATGCACTACGGGCCAATGAGGACTTTTACCACATCATTTGTAATAATATGGTCATGATTATACTGAATAATCCCTGGTCATAATCATACCAAGTCCATCTATGCACGTAAGCCACAGATGACTTTCATCACAATATAAGCATGAGAATGATGACAATAATATAATGAATCAATCAAATGAGATAAAGGATAAATATTAAACATTTATAATACAATTTATATAGAGTTCAAGAATATCCAAATGTTTATCAATCACTTAATAATCTCATATTCTAATATCATTAATATTATAACAATATTTTAATCATTTCTTAAACTTATAAACAATTTATTTTAATTATTTACACTTTACCAAGTAATGCATTTAATCATTCAAAAATGCTATACTCATAAGATTTCATCACCAATGATCAAATCCCTCATCAAAAATCTGCATATACCTTATATAGGATTTCCAAGCCATAAAATCGTATTTACCAATTTTTCAACTTCACATAACATATTTAATCCATATATTCGTTGTGACGCCCCCAAATCCGGGTATCTTCCAACTTGACAGATGGTGCTACATGGTACTCATAACTGTACATCCATTCTATTGAAACGACATCAAAATGTGTGAATCAACGACATTCTTATTACATTAATAATATTACATCTCATCCCCAGGTTCTAAAACCAATACATTCTTTGTTCATCATACTATAATATATACAATTTACTAGTTTATTACAAGGTAAACTAATCGTTCATCTTCGTCTTGCCTTTAAACTTGTCGTATTCCTCGGTTCGTTCGATCCTAGCTGCATTCATATGGTTCAAGCAAGAGTGAGCATAGCAAGCTCAGCAAGTACAACAATTTCTTTTAAATAACATGCTTGAAACATAGGAATCGTATATCTTCAGTAACTGAACAATAGTTACGAAGTACTACCGATAATTTAAAATAGCACTTCTTTTCATTCAAAATGTTTTCCAACAACAATATTCAGTAGAATATCAACTAAGGCTCAAGACTATGACCAGTTCATAATTTCTTTTGAAAAGGACAACCCGGCACTAAGTTCATAAGTCTGGCATAGCTTACGAGCACTTCTGGGTGATCAGCCCATAGTACTCTATGTTGATCAACACTACATCCATTAAACGTATATACGGTTAAGTTTTGGCAACCTCGCGTGCCCATCGAATAATCGATGAAAAATACATTTGTTTATTCATACACAGGCTTACCTTGAATCCATACCAAATAATTGGCATAGGATAGCGTTAACAATTCTATATTGAAAGACTTGTAAATAAATCAATCAATTGATAAGTAGGTTTTATACCTACTTATTCGGCATCTATTACTTGAATTATTTGCGTAATCTTGTGTTTCTTAGTTACTTTTCATGAATTTTGTTTTCATTTTGTAGATTATATGTTTGAAAGCGGAGAGCAACTCTTGGTATAAAATTTGCAAGGAAAAGCAAATCTGGATATCGTTTGAGCCTTCATGTTCATTTTATGTGCATTTCATGTTCGTGGCGTGGAACTTGGATTATGTTGAGGAACTCTTTCTTGGCATTCTGGAACGTCTTGCATCATTCTAATCGGAAGTTCGGATGAGAGAGTATGGCCTTCTAGCAACAAAGACAAAGTTAAGAGTTATTTCGGTTGTTATTACACAGCAATTAAACTATCACAAACCAATCACAAATATCAAAATCTGGAATTTCAAATAATTACTGGAAAATTAGACTTATGACTTCACCCTAAACTTCACTCTGATTTTAACACCTTTATTCCAATTCAATGCACTATCCCAATTTATTAATCAAGAACACGAACGTAGTATTAACCACCTCTCGATGCACTAATACCGTATTAACGTCAATCCACAATTAAGATAGAAATCCGTTAAACACCTTAATCAACTAACCCACTATATCTCTATGTGAATTACAATTGAAGAAGGTTGAAGAATAAGTTCTCTATCCGATTACATGCGGTGTCAAGCATATCTCTACCTTAACACTCATCAAGTTTAAGCTATTAACAAAATCCTGAACACATGCTATATCAACTAGGTCTAGATTTGAATATCCTCTCTCGATTCCGTCCAACTCCACAAAGAATTGTTGATCAGACAATTCATAAATTCAAGAACAAATCAATATAGATAAACTGGAAATAGCTTATTAAATTGGAAATCAAAGTTTACAAAATCATAGATTCACTTAAGGATCCATCACAAGCCTAAAAAATGAATTAGTTCATAATAAACGAAAAAAACACTAAATAAATCATGGAAATCATTCTTTCAATTACAAATAATAGTCTACGACTAAGAATATTGAAAAACACCCTTCACATAGCCTAGAATCGTAATCATCTCGAAAATCTTCTTGAAATACTCCTCCAACGCTTGCTTAGAAAAACTAAGATTAACCTTCGTAATTTGCCTTGTGTCTTCTCTATCAGTGTTCGCTGTTAATTATATACTTCAACATCTATTTTTATTACAATTCCATTCCAAAACAAGTCCCAAGTCATCACCATCACTAAAACTCCAAGTTTGTAGCATTAGAAACCAACTAGAAGACTTAAATTTCGAATTCCCAAGCCCCAACTTGCTATTTCCCTTTGTAAGAGCAAGCCCCGGCTTGCTCCCTTGTTGCTAATCTTCCCAGACCCCAAGCCCTGGCTTGCTCCCAAGGCACAAAAGGGCAAGCCCCCGCTTGCTATGAAACTGCCCATTATTTGTCTGCTGGAACCTCCTCTGATAAAACTACCATAAATTTTAAACCGAGAGGAGTTACGGGGCCTGCGACCTATCAAATCGAAGTTATCGACAAGCTCTACAACTTTCATTCTTTGAGTTTTCAGAAATAACAAACAGATGAAGGTCAAAATTTCATTGGAAGTAGCTACTGCTGTGTAATAACAACCGAAACAACTCTTAACTTTGTCTTTGTTGCTAGAAGGCCATACTCTAGCATCCGAACTTCTAATTAAAATGATGCAAGACGTTCCGGAACGCCAAGAAAGAGTTCCTCAACATAATCCAAGTTCCACACCACGAACATGAAATGAACATAAAATGAACATGAAGGCCCGAACGATATCCGGAATTGCTTTTCCTTGCAAATTTTATACCAATAGTTGCTCACTCCGCTTCCAAACATATAATCTACAAAATGAAAATAAAATGCATGAAAAGTAACTAAGAAACACAAGATTAAGCAAATAATTCAAGTAATAGATGTCAGATAAGTAGGTATAAAACCTACTTATCAAATACCCCCAAACTTAAACCTTTGCTTGTCCTCAAGCAAAAACAAAACAAAAATGCAACACAATGCAATGCCCCTAGTCTACATGCCTACGAATCCAACAGTATTGATAAACACAAGTCTATTCAACCGACCTCAGAGAAATCAAGTAAACATGATAATACATTATATCAAAACCAAACAACAATTTCCTAATCAATCATCAAGTCTTAAACTGTTATTACTGGTATAATGTGTGTGTGCTCAACAACCATGCTAATTGATATAAAATCGAATTTAATACATAACAAGTCTCTTCAAAGGCATCATACAATGTAAACTCAAGAAATCCAAAAACAAGCTAGATCCAACTAAAATCAAACAATTACCAATATCAAGGGTCAACATGGGATACTTATGCTTTATTTTTCATCTACGGGGGCTTTTTGCTCTTATTTCCCATTTTATACTCTTTTTTTTATATACACACATAGCTATGAAATGTCTTATTCCCTTAGGCTTTTCAATGCTACCTTAACGAGCTTTCGACTAACGACTCCCAAACCATTAAGACCTTAGGGCGCTAGGTGTAAAGACAATCCCCTCGGGCTTACTTACTCAAGTAACAAAAGACACAAAACTAGACAAGCATGCCACGGTGTTTATTCATACTTTTTTTTCTTTTTCTTTTTTTTATATAGCTTATATACCCCAAATATTCCCCCAAACTTAGGTTCTTGTCTATCTTTAGCCATCACTACTTATTCTTGTCATTATTTCATTCAAACTAGCATTATCCTTTAGAGTCCCATTATGTATCAATTTAAACTCAATCAATCAACAAGTTGTTTTTACTGTGTTAACCTGATTATACCAGTTTCAAATAGGAAAAGATTCAATTCATAACAATAAATCACATCAAAGCTCTATTAATCAGTACTATACTTGTCTACTCAATCCCATTCTCATCATTGGCCAAAATAGACTGTAACTATCAAACATCTAGACTCATGCAAAATGAACATAGTAACTAAGTATTATTTTTGAATTTTTTTTTAGATACTATATGTGGTAAACATAACATGATTGCAAAGATAAATAAAAACTATTTACATTCCTAAGCTACTATGCAACTACATGATTACCTGAATGCAACATTTAATAATCCTAAACATAACCATGAACTAACATATGCAACCTAGCTAATGAATTTAAATATGCAACATGTAACATGCAACTAAATCCCCCAAACTTGAAAATTACAATGTCTTCATTGTATAGATAAAGCAATAAATAAGAGAGGACTTCCCTCTAATCGCCTAAGTCTGGGTTGGTGGTGGTTGTTATTCTTCATCGGAATCGCTGGGTGGGAACCTTGGCATTGGTGCTGGTTGCTGGTATGGGAATTGGGCAGTAGTATTGAAACTCTGGAGCGTAGTGTTCAATGAGGCGAAAGATATATTCATGGCCTCAAACATGTGGTCCTGACTTGCCGCTAGTCTCTGCATTTCTCTTCGTGCTTCCTTGTTGTGCTCATCCACTTATCATTGAAGGTTGAGGAATTGAGGGCTAGATATTACTTTGGGCTGTTGTGATGTCTCTCCCATTGCCGCATTCCCCTGAAACTCATCGTCATCCGAGGTGTCCTCAGCATCAGCCTCATCCTCCGAGGCTGAGGGAAATACAAATCCTACTCCTCTCGGGTGCGACTCGCCTCCGGGCCACACAACATATCTTGCAATCATTCTCGAGTCGAGTGTATGCAACGGCATCTGGGTTATCTCATCATCTGACCATCGAACTCCTACCTATATACATAACCCACAGACGAGTGATGGGTGTGGCAATCCGCCAGAGTATGGTCCTCGAAGGCATCTTCGGATTGAAAAGTTAATTATAGCCCCTATGTCGATGATGAAATCGTGTACCATGGCATACAAGAGCACTGCTTTATCCTTGGGCACATCTGAATTATGTGTAGATGGAAGTAACTTAGCACACAAAAAGGCGTACCATATCTTCCCATACCGACTGAGATCCTTACTGCGAAAGACAGTGCCTCCATGATTTGATTTTTTCTATGAGGTACCCGGCTTTTTCATCTCCTGTATAATAGCCTCATAATCTGGATCATTATCACGTAAGTGTTGGTACTGGAAATGTCTCGGTGCTCGTAACTGATAGTACGTGTTGATGGCATCGGTACTGAAAGGCACTAACCTAACCCGTACAAAAGCATTGTAGGGGGCCTTATCCTCGGTGTTAACATAGAATTCTTTGACCACACTTACCACTGCGGCCTCAGGCTCTGCTGTGAATTTATTCCAACCTTTTTGATATATTTGTTGCATCATTTCACCATCCACAAAGCTCAAAGCAACCCCGCCAGTGTGTGTGAGTGATTTTGTCACCATATTGTCGTAACGGTCGGCGGCGGCGACACTTATGAATTTTCGCTTATCAAAGGTTCGTGTTGGTGGTGTGGCCCCCAAAATCTCTCCTCGTTGCCTTTTTGATGCCGGTTTTGGTGCCATTGATTTGGAATTGAAGAGTTTTTTCCCCCAAACTTTACTTTAACAATTTGTCGAGCACTTGGTGTTCGAGACTTGAAATTCGCACAAACTTGGTTATTTGGCTTGAACTATGGTGATAGAAGATGAGGAATTAGAAAACCAACTCCTTACTTTTAATATAATTCCAAGTTGGTTATAGAGATTTGCACAAATACTATCCTTGAACTTCCAATTGGTGTGAATTAAGGTTGTTAGATTGTGTGGTGAAGGGTGGATTTATAGAGTGGAGTTTATGTAGGGAATAGTGGGTGACTAGGTTGTTGGAGTGGGTAAATATTTCGTTATTTAATTGTTCGTGTTGGTAGGTTGTGAAGTGGGATGGTAGGAATTTGAAGTTGAAAGGGATTTGGATATCTGTTTTGCCCCAACTGCCGTGCACTAACTGACATAGCTGATGTTCACAATCTGGACAAAGCAAGCCCCGACTTGCTTGGTATGCCTTGGAGGGGCAAGCCCCGACTTGCCTATGATCTGCTAATGCAGTGAGGGGCAAGCCCCGGCTTGGGTCTTGTACTAGGAAAAGCAAGCCCCGGCTTGCTGTATGTCTGCTAAGGCAGAAAGGGGGCAAGCCCCAGCTTGGTATTTTGTGCTGCAAGGGGCAAGCCCCGACTTTCCATGAATCTGTTAAGGCAGTGATGACCCAAGCCCCAACTTGCTCAATGTGCTTTGAAAGGCAAGCCTAGGCTTGGTGGTCTTCTGCTATTGCTCTTTGATCTGCTGATACACTATGGTTTCTTCTTCCTTGATTCCTTAGTGCATTCCATCTCTTCTTTGAGTACCTGAGCAACATAAAAAACACACTCATAAGTAAATATTGGGCAAATTCAAGCATGGAGGGTAAGATTATTTAGCTATCAAGTATACTTTAAATACTACATGACTCTATTCTAGACCAAATGTTATTCTAAACTACCATTTCACTAGCATGGATAAAATTACTTAAGAAAAAAAATGAAGAAAAAGCATAAAAAAAAAAATTGGGTTGCCTCCTAGTGAGCGCTTGATTTTAAGTCGTTCAGCCTGAATACTCCCTATTTATGGTGCGTTTGCAAGTGTGATAGCTATGACGTCCGTGTTGGACTCGCCACCCCAATAGTGCTTTAATCTGTGACCGTTGACCTTAAACGTTTCTAAAGGATTCCGACTGTAGATTTCAACGGTGCCATGAGAGAACACCTTTTTTTTATTGTAAATGGTCCTGACCATCTCGACTTAAGCTTGCCTGGGAACAATCTCAACCGTGAGTTGAACAAAAGGACTGATTGCCCTGGCTTGAACGTTCTTTGCATAATTTTCTGGTCGTGCCATCTTTTCACCTTTTCCTTGTATAACTTGGAGTTCTCGTAGGCTTGAAGAAGAAATTCGTTAAGCTCATTTAATTGTAGTAATCGCTTTTCCCCTATAGCTGTTTGATCGAAATTGAGTTTCTGAATTGCCCAATAAGCCTTATGCTGTAATTCGACCGGTAAGTGACAAGCCTTTCCGTACAGTAGTTGATATGGTGACATCCCGATCGGTGTTTTATACGCAGTTCGGTAGGCCCATAATGCGTCATCCAACCTAAGCGACCAATCCTTTCGATTCAGATTCACTACTTTTTCCAAGATTCTCTTGACTTCCCTATTCGAGACCTCAGCTTTTCCATTGGTTTGGGGATGATAAGCTGTAGCTACCTTATGGTTGACCCCATACTTTTCCAATAGAGCTGTGAATGACTTGTTGCAAAAGTGACTACCTTCGTCACTGATAATTGCCCTTGGCATGCCAAACCTTGTGAAAATGTTCTTTTGCAGGAATTTAAAGACCACCTTGGCATCATTTGATGGTAATGTTGCAGCTTCAACCCATTTTGATACATAGTCCACTGAAATATACTGATTGTTCAGAGATGAAGGGAATGGTCCCATGAAATCAATGCCCCATACATCAAAAATTTCAACTTCAAGAATCATTTGTAGAGGCATCTCATTCTATTTTGAAAATGTTGCCCACCCTTTGACATCTACCACATATTTTAACAAAATGGTGGGCGTCCTTGAATAGTGTAGGCCAATAAAACCCAGATTGCAACACCTTCATAGCTGTCCTCTCACTCCCATAATGTCCACCATACGCAGATGAGTGACACTCATGCAGAATGTTCTTCACTTCACTGTAGGGCACACACCTTCTAATCATCTTGTCGGCGCACTGTTTGAACAAGTAAGGCTCATCCCACATGTACCATTTCACGTCATGAAGAAACTTCTTTTTCTGTTGTCTTGTGAGATCAGGTGGAAGTATGTTGCTCACAAGATAATTCGCATAATCCGTATACCAAGGAAATTCTGCATTTAGTCCAAATAGTTGTTCATCCGGGAATGATTCATTGATTTCACATTTGTCCTCTTTCACTTTCCCTTAGTTTTCCAGCCTAGACAAGTGATCGGCTACCTGATTCTCCGTCCCCTTTCTATCCTTTATTTCTAGATCAAACTCTTGTAGTAGGAGAATCCACCGGATAAGGTGTGGCTTAGCATCCTTTTCACTATCAAATATTGAAATGGCGCATAATCTGTGTAGACTATCACCTTTGTTTCGATCAAATAGGCCCGAAATTTATCAAATGCGTACACTACTGTAAGTAATTCTTTTTTCTGTAGTTGTGTAGTTCAATTGAGTCTCTGTGAGTGTTTTACTTGCATAATAGATAGCATGAAATATCTTGTCTCGGCGTTGACCCAAAACAGTCCCAAATGCATAATCACTTGCATCACACATTAGTTCAAACGACATATTCCAATCCGGAGCGACGATCACGGGAGCTATAGTCAACTTTTTCTTCAACAACTCGAAGGCCAACTTACACTCCTCATCAAAGTTGAATACCGAATCCTTCTCTAGAAGACTGCACAAGGGTTTTGCCATTTTAGAAAAATCCTTTATGAATCTCCTATAGAACCCAACATGTCCTAGAAAGCTTCTAATTCCTTTGACTGAACTTGGCGGAGGCAACTTCTCAATTGTTTCCAGCTTTGCTTTATCGACCTCCAATCCTTGCGCCGAGACTTTGTGTCCCAAGATTATACCTTCTTCCACTATAAAGTGGCATTTTTCCCAATTAAGGACCAAATTTGTGTTGGTGCATCTTTGTAAGACCATTACGAAATTTTCCAAACATGCGTCAAAATTATCTCCATAGACAGAGAAATCGTCCATGAAGACTTCCACATTCTTTTCCACCATATATGAGAAGATGGCCATCATGCATCGCTGGAAAGTAGCAGGTGCATTACAAAATCTGAATGACATCCTCTTGAATGTGAACGTACCATATGGGCATTTAATGTAGTCTTCTCTTGATCCTCAGGAGCGATGACGATTTGATTATAGCCCGAGTATCCATCCAGTAAGCAATAATACGCATGTCCCGCCAATCTATCCAACATTTGATCGATAAAAGGTAGAGGGAAGTGATCTTTGCGGGTTGCTTTATTCAATTTTCTATAGTCCATACAAACCCTCCATCCAGTCACTGTCCTTGTTGGAATCAGCTCATTGTTATCATTTTGCACCATTGTCATTCCTCCTTTTTTCGGCACGCATTGCACTGGACTCACCCATTTGCTGTCAGAAATTGGGTAGATGATGTCGGCATCTAAACACTTCAAGATTTCTTTCTTCACAACTTCCTTCATAATCGGGTTAAGTCGCCATTGTTGATCCACCGTCAGTTTTGCCTCATCTTCCATTAAGATCTTGTGCATGCAAAATGAAGGGTTGATTCCCTTTATATCTGCAATTGTCCACCAGATCGCTGATTTGTGTTCCCTAAGCACCCTCAGCAGCTTTTCTTCCTGCAATTTGTTAAGTGTATCAGAAATAATAACAGGTAAAGAATTTAAATTACCTAAATATGCATACCTGAGGTGTTTAGGGAGTGGCTTAAGTTCTAGCTTTGGTGGCTCTTCCAATGATGGTTTCAGTTTTTCTGCGGCTACTTCCTCCGCGTGCAATGGTTCAAATGGTGTTCTAAATCTGGAAACTCGTGGCAATGAGTCTAGTATTTGTAAGTACTCCACCAATTTTGGATCATCGACCTCTTCATCCCCCAATAACATTGTTTATAACGGATCGTTAACCAAACCCTTGCTCATATCTTTATCGATGATTTGCTCAATTAAATCCATTCAAAAACATTCCTCCTCATCCGTGGGAAATTTCATGGCCTTAAACACATTGAATTTTACTTCTTGATCTTGGACCCTCATAGTGAGTTCTCCCTTTTGTACGTCTATGAGTGTCCTGCCCGTGGCCAAAAATGGTCTCCCTAGGATAATTAGGATGCTCTTGTCCTCCTCAAAATCCAGAATGCTAAAGTCTGCGGGGAATATAAACTTAACCACTTTCACTAGAATGTCCTCTACTATGCCTCTCGGATATGTGACTAACCTATTTGTCAACTGTAATGTAATGTTCGTAGGCCTTGGTGTAGGCAAACCCAATTCTAAGTATACTGACAATGGCATAAGGTTTACACTAGCCCCCAAATCACATAAACACTTGTTGAAATGCATATTCCCGATCGTATATGGAATAGTGAAGCTCCCCGGGTCCTTGAGTTTTGGTGGTAATTTCTGCTGTAATACCGCACTACACTCCTTGGTTAGTGCAACTATCTCAAAATCTTCCCATTTCTTCTTCCTTGACAGAATCCCTTTC
The DNA here is from genome assembly GCA_020205605.1 of Panax ginseng. Classification (NCBI taxonomy): domain Eukaryota; kingdom Viridiplantae; phylum Streptophyta; class Magnoliopsida; order Apiales; family Araliaceae; genus Panax; species Panax ginseng. Next base: position 121,597,966 of record CM035132.1, on the reverse strand, counting down.
ATAAATTTTGCGTAGCTCAGCATTTGTTCTAGGGCCTCTGCAAATGGTATGTTGATTTGAAGTTTCTTGAAAACTTCCAAAAATTTTGAAAATTGCTTGTCTAATCTTTGTTTTTGAACTCTTTGCTGGAATGGTGGGGGAGGATAAATAGCTGGCTCGTTAACTGGTTTGTTCTTTTCCATTTGTTTTTCGTTCCCTTACTTTACCTCACCCACTGTATTTTCTTTCTCTGGTTCAACCTTCTTTGTAACCAAAATTTCTGGCTCTTAACCCTCAAGATGTTTTCCACTTCTCAACATAATGGCTTGACACTACTCATGATTACCCTTAGGATTTCTCTCGGTGTCACTTGGTAATGTTCCTTGTGGTCTATTATTCAATGCAAACGCCATTTGACCCATCTGATTCTCTAGATTCTTGATCGACATCTCTTGTGATTTCATAACCATGGCTTGATTTTTTATAGCCAACTCGGTGCTAGTCATAAACTTTGCCAACGCTTCCTACAGATCAGATTTTCTTTCTTGATATTGAGCTGGTTGTTGCTGGTTCTGAAATCCTGGTGGATATGATTGTCGTGAAACTTGATTTTGCTGGTTGTTGCTCTATGAGAAATTCGGATAATTCCTATTTCCTTGGTTGTATGTGTTCTGATATGTATTTTGCGGAATTTTGTTGTAATTGTCGATGAACAGCACAGCTGCTGGATTAATCACGCATTGATCCATTGGGTGCTCTCCTGCGCACAACTCGCATATTAATGCCGCTTGATGTACTTGCTGTGTTTGTTGTGTTTGTGCTGCTGTCACCGACTCCAAAATTTTTGAAAGTGCAAATATCTGTGCTTGCATCGCTATCATACTATCCACTTCTAACACCACAGCTGCCTTCCCCTGTGTCATTCTTGTTGTGGGCCACTGGTAGTTATTAGCCGCTATGGTTTCAATCAACTCATATGTTTCCTCGTAACTCTTAGCTATGAATGCTCCGCCCGACGCTGCATCAATTCTCGTCTTGAGATTCCCATGTAGTCCATTGTAAAAGGTGTTCATTTGTAGCCACTGGGGCAATCCATGATGTGGGCATTTTCTGAGAAGTTCTTTGTATCTCTCCCAAGCCTCATATAATGACTCCCCATGTTGCTGTTCAAACATCGTAATCTCGTTCCTCATCTTCGCAGTTTTCGCTGGTGGAAAGAATTTTGCGAGGAATTTTTGAGCTAAATCCTCCCATGTTGTTATCGAACTGGATGGTAGAGAATGCAACCAACTCTTCGCCTTGTCCCGTAAAGAGAATGGAAACAATCGAAGTCTCATCGCCTCATCCGAAACCCCATTGAACCTAAAAGTGTCGCACATTTCCAAAAAGCTGACCAGATGCTCGTTCGGATTGTCATTTGCAAATCCCCAAAATCGAATCAATTACAATCATTTGTATCATCCTGTGCTTAATTTCAACGATTTCTTTGCTATTGTTGGCCTAGTGATGCTTGGCTATCATTCGATCCACCTTAGGTGTTGCAAAATCCCTTAATGCTTTTCGATCTTCGGCTGCCATTATTGTTACCTCTTCCTTTTCAGATGTTTCAAATTCTTACCTCATTTCCTTGATCCACTTACTCAACCTCTGAAACCTTTTCTCAATGTCGTCCTCAAAAGGCAACAAGTCTTGATTTTTGGACCGAGTTTGCATACACTGCTTCCACACCTGAAATAGAAGAAACAATACAAAAATAAAAACGTCTAAGTAAAACTGGATTAATTAAACTGATATTGTAAAACTATTAAGAGTTATACTAAATAGTCCCCGACAACGGCGCCAAAACCTTGTTGGGTAAAATCTATATATGTACAACACGCAAGTTTACATGGTCAACAAGTAATAAAGTGATATGTAGAGTATCGTTCCCACAGAGACAATTTAATAAGAAACTTAACTTCATAATTATCAATTCCCTATTAATCCTAATTTTATTAAATTATCCAATTCAATGATTAAAAATAATTATTCTAAATTTAAAAGTAATTAAACTATCACAAACCAATCACAAATATCAAAATCTGGAATTTCAAACAATTAATGGAAAATTAGACTTATAACTTCACCCTAGACTTCACTCTGATTTTAACACCTTTATTCCAATTCAATGCACTATCCCAATTTATTAATCAAGAACACGAACGTAGTATTAACCACCTCTCGATGCACTAATACCGTATTAACGTCAATCCACAATTAAGATAGAAATCCGTTAAACACCTTAATCAACTAACCCACTATATCTCTATGTGAATTACAATTGAAGAAGGTTGAAGAATAAGTTCTCTATCCGATTACATGCGGTGTCAAGCATATCTCTACCTTAACACTCATCAAGTTTAAGCTATTAACAAAATCCTGAACACATGCTATATCAACTAGGTCTAGATTTGAATATCCTCTCTCGATTCCGTCCAACTCCACAAAGAATTGTTGATCAGGCAATTCATAAATTCAAGAACAAATCAATATAGATAAACTGGAAATAGCTTATTAAATTGGAAATCAAAGTTTACAAAATCATAGATTCACTTAAGGATCCATCACAAGCCTAAAAAATGAATTAGTTCATAATAAACGAAAAAAACACTAAATAAATCATGGAAATCATTCTTTCAATTACAAATAATAGTCTAAGACGAAGAATATTGAAAAACACCCTTCACGTAGCCTAGAATCGCAATCGTCTCGAAAATCTTCTTGAAATACTCCTCCAACGATTGCTTAGAAAAACTGAGACTAACCTTTGTAATTTGCCTTGTGTCTTCTCTATCAGTGTTCGTTGTTAATTATATACTTCAACATGTATTTTGATTACAATTCCATTCCAAAACAAGTCCCAAGTCATCACCATCACTAAAACTCCAAGTTTGTAGCATTAGAAACCAACTAGAAGACTTAAATTTCGAATACCCAAGCCCCAGCTTGCTATTTCCTTTTGTAAGAGCAAGCCCCGGGTTGCTCCCAAGGCATAAAAGGGCAAGCCCCGGCTTGGGGTCTGGGCAGATTAGCAGCAAGGGAGCACGCCGGGGCTTGCTCTTACAAAGGGAAATAGTAATATTTTAATCATTTCTTATAAACAATTTATTTTAATTATTTACACTTAACCAAATAATGCATTTAATCATTCAAAAATGCCATACTCATAAGATTTCATCACCAATGATCAAATCCCTCATCAAAAATCTCCATATACCTTATATAGGATTTCCAAGCCATAAAATCGTATTTACCAATTTTTTAACTTCACATAACATATTTAATCCATATGTTCGTAACTAAATCATTTTCATGAAAAATACGAAATCAGTCCCAAACATTTTTCTTTCCTGGGATTTGGCAGAATATAGTCCCATATTGAACATATATTTTTCTCGGAATTTTTAGAATTCATTTACTATTTTTCATATGGCCAAAACTGCCGAATATTTAGACATTTATCATAAACTGTACTTTTGTCCAAAAATTCCGAAATTTATAGGGTATACTCCTGTTATATACATGTACTCCCAATAAAAATTTCACCAATTTTGAAGTTAACCACAAGGAGTTATAAGGGTTTACTTTTAAAATAATATTTTCCCTTAAAATTCATAACTCCTAATCTATACATCCAAAAATCGCCATTTTTGGATACAATCTAGAAAACTCAACAATTTATCATTTCTAATTTTTTCCAAAATTTTTGAGGGTCAGAAAAATTATGAAACTGCAAATGGATTTTCACCCACCATGCGGTAATCCACGTAGACAGATCATTTCCACAATTTAATAAGGAATGAATACGAAGGATCATTCACCATGCATGCGGCAATTCACATAGACAGGTTATTCCAACAGAATAATAAAGAATGGAATAACAGAAGAATTCACCATGCATGCGATAGACCGCATGCATAAAGTTATTCCAATGAATAATAAAGAATGGAATATCGTAAGAATTCACCGGGCATGCGATAGACAACACGCATAAAGTTATTCCAATGAATAATAAAGAATGGAATAATGTAAGAATTCATCGTATGTCGATAGATCAAGCACAAACAAAGTTATTCCAATGAATAATAAAGAATGGAATAATAGAAGAATTCACCAGGCATGCGATAGACCGCACAAACAGGTTATTCCAAAAGAATAATAAAGAATGGAATAACAACCCTTACGAATATTGAAAGAAAATAACTCTCTTCATGAATACGAAAGAAATAATACCCCTTACCTTAGAAGAAAACTAGATATTGGAATAGTGAGGTAGCAGACTTCTCTTCTTCTTTCTCTCTATAAATAATTGATCTATAGCTTTAGTGAATTGGTGAAAAATAATGAAGGAATGAGCTTCTATTTATAGGAAAATATAGTTTCAATAATTGCACATTTTGGGGCTCAAAATATTATAGTATAATACCTTCATCTTTTCCTTCATTTTTAATTTAGTCATCCAAGTATTATCAAACTTGCACCACATCCCCTAATAGTAAATCATGTTAATCAATAGTAAATCATGTGACTCAATAGTTCTAAACATGTGAAAAAATTAATTATAGTATAGTACCTTCATCTATACCTCTATTTTTAATTTAGTCATGCAAGTATTGTCAATCTTGCACCAACTCCCCTAATAGTAAATCATGTGAATCAATAGTACACACATGTGAACACATAGTTATAAGCATGTGAATTAATAGCAATTAATTGCTCATTTATCCGATTAATTACCCGATTGGTCGATATAACCTCCAGACATTAATTATTATCAAAATAAATATCGATTTCTACTAACATTGATAATTCTCACACAATGGAACTATCAATTTCATCTTTAATCAACACGAACTTATTCATCATTACTATTATAACTCACAATATTTAACAACCAGGTTGTTCCCAGGAGAGATGGGGCTTTCTGATAAGGATTTCTCCCTATTGGCGCGTAATTAGATTATCTAACCTCTTCTTGACAGAACTTCTAGACGTTATCAATATTGGAAATAATAATATGAACAACTTTGTCGTCTCAATTATTGATTTAATAATATAACATATTGTGACAATAATTGAATAAAACTGAGTGACTTCTCATGTAAGCATCAATAATCAAAGATATTGTACAATACCGTGTGCTACTATGCAACCACGTGTATTATTATAATTTTATCACCGATTATTTTATGATAACTTGATTACTTTGAAAAAATTTCACATATCACCCTTAACTTTAACCTTTTATAAATTTAACCATTTACTAAATAGAATAATTATAAGAAAATTGAATACTTTTATTTCATAAAATTCGGGGTCTCACATTTACTGTGTTGCATGTTATGAAATATTATGCTGATTGTGAGACCGATATTATTGGTTATAGGTCTTACAAATGCAGATAAATATATTGTGTAGCAGTAATCAACATGAAAGACAAGTTTCCTACCTCAACTTGAGTTACTATTTTTCAAGCATGGTAGTGAATAATTATTGATAGTTATTCACATCTATAATGATTGTTGTAATTCGCACGTAGTGAAATTAATTCGTGTTCTATTATTTGAACTAATTATAAATCATGTCTCAGCTAATTGTTTTGGCGAGACTAATATTTGTTAAAGCATGAAATGTTCTATTTATTATGAACTGAATTATCTATGCCATTAGTTTCGGCTAGATTAGTACTGTTATTAATTATTGAAATCATAGTATTTCCTTGAAAGTAATCCAAACCATATTGTTATGGTACGGACTCGTGATGTAATACTGAGATGAACAAATTTTAATGTCGTAAATCGACCTATGCGCTATTATTGAGTATTATGCATAATATAGGGTACAAAGGAGTTGGCCGCTCCAAGTACTTGCAGAAGAGTATAGTTTAGTTTTTATAACTAATTTATATTTTTGTGGTAATTTAGTTTTAATAACTAAATGATTCCTTTATTAGTTCATGATCCTCTGTGATCACTCAGCATGAAATCTGGGTATATCCCTCTTTATTGAATATTGTTGCAGTATTGTTAATTCTTCTTATTCAATTGAATATTATTGAATCTTTGAAAGAATTATACTCTTTCATCTCGGATATGTTATTCAGTATGAAATAGTATGAAGTTTTATTATTGAGATTGAATTATTATCCCGCTACCTTGAAATCATTCGATTGTTGTTGAAGTTCTATACAAGTAGACTTTTCTATTCATGATATATATATATATCATTTATTGTATATTTTAACTTGCGGGGAAAACTTGTTGCTCGCCCTTGCTAAATAAAATATTTCATCTAGGAACGATGAGGCCAGCGGGGCTAAGCAGAACAAACGCAAAGGCATAGTGCTGGAGTAGTTTTATGTTAAGCATATTTATTATGTTGTTTTGTAAACCCTTTTTGTATATCTAAATGGTAAGTTTGTAATGTTAAGGTTAGATGACCTGTGATGATGTTGTTAACCTATTAATTAATGTTATGTAAGTTTATATTCATCAATGAGTGGGTAGTTAGATGTTATTATATTGTGGATCATGAGCACCAAACTCGGGGGTTAGGTACCCGGATTTGGGGGCGTCACACTCTCGCCTGATGTTGCATGAATTGCATAAAGCCTCTGAACATCCCATCATTCATCATTTGATCGGTGTTGTTATTTACTTGAGGATTATTGTCTTCTTGTTGCACATTATCCTGGGTATTGATCGTTGGTGACTCAACAGTCTCATGTGCTTCATTGCTGATCTCAACATTTTCATATGCCATTTTCAAAAACTGCCACAAAACAACGGTTAACTGATATGTCACATATTATCTGTATATTTTGACCGACCAATTAAATACCAAATAAACTTAGGTAGGTCACACTAGAGAAGGAATTCCCCATCTCTCCCCTCCTAGTTATTGTCTCACATCTCAGCTAGGGATCATATCCATATGCTTTCATACCAAATGTGGCACCCCCAAAATAGGTATACATCACCCATCTTAAGTCGCCAAATACATGGTACAAAAATCAAATACAAACTTCTTTAATACATCTGTCATGTAAAAATACGATAAAACATAGCCGAGTTTTTACATGAATATTGTCTTCTAGACAATATCCAAACTCAAATTCAATCCTCATTACATTTATTATCACACTAAGTAGTGATGACTACTAAAACAACCTTCTCGGACCATCACTCCGTTCTCCGACTAGTCCCGGCTACGTTCTCCTTTTCTGAAGAGAACAATGAAAGAAAAAGGATGAGCTCAACTAGCCCAGTAAGAAATATTATGACTAAGATAATGCAAAATAAATTATCAATAGTCTTCAACAGTGTTAAACTGATAAAATACAATAAACATCAAGTGTAACTATAGTGGAACAAGCAATCCTTTAGAAAAGTCAAGTAGAGCATGATATCTACTATCTTCTATGATTTAAAAAGTTTTTCATCAATTTTATCGCTGAGACTCAGCTTAATAAATAAACCACATCATCGAATCATCCCTGCACTACGGGCCAAGGATATTCATGTAATCATCAATGGTCATGATTATACTGAATAATCCCTGGTCATATTCATACCAACAACTGTCCATCAATGCACTACAGGCCAATGAGAACTTTTACCACATCATTTGTAACATTATGGGTCACGATTATACCGAATGATCCATGGTCATAATCATACCAATCAACATTCTATCCATACACGTAAGCCAAAGATGACTTTCATCACAATATAAGCATGAGGATGATGACAATGATATAAGCATTAAACAAACGAAATCAAGGAAAAATTTTAAAGACTTTAAATTTATCCCGAGTTTAAAAATATCCAAATTGTCAACATGATACTACTTTATGGAGTAAAATTCAAGAATAATATTCATGTATCAAAAATAATTTGGACAGAAGAAATATATTTCTCGGGTGAATAGTACCCCATGAATAGTACCATGTGAATAGTACTTCAGGAATAGTACCTCGTGAATAGTACCCCGACATGAAAAGTGCCCAAAATACCTGAGTGAATAATGTTTGAGTGAATAGTAACTAGGTGAATAGTAACTCCTGAATAATACTCAGGCATTGAAAATGCCCCGAATACCCGAGTGAATAATATTTGAGTGATAGTAATCGGGTGAATAGTAACCCGTAAATAGTAACTCATGAATAGTATTCTTGTATGAAAAGATCAATTATTATCAACAAAGCTCATAATAATATTTTCATGAAAAGATACTGGATGAAGCGCAAATATCAAGGATATTCTACTAATTTCACGGAGTATAGAAGCAATACTTTAACATAATGAGTGTAGAATTAGGAATATGAAACGAAATAATATTAATCACATATTACAGAGTATGGAAGAAAATATTATTTCTACGAATACTGAAAATTATAATATCCCATACCTCAAAAGAAGATTGGATACTGGAATAGTGAGGTAGCAGACTTCTCTTCCTCTTTCTCTCTATAGTTTCTCTCTCTATAATTGCTCTTGTGAATCTTAGTGAATTGGTGAGAATGGCAGAAGAATGAGCTTCTATTTATAGAAAAATATAGTTTCGATAATTGCATATTTTGGGACTCGAAATATTACAGTATAATACCTTCATCTTTCCCTTCATTTTTAATTTAGTCCTGCAAGTATTATCAAACATGCACCACCTCCCCTAATAGTACATCATGTGAATCAATAGTACAATCATTTGAATCAATAGTTCTATACATGTGAAAATAATAATTACAGTATAGTACATTCATCTATACCTCCTTTTTTAATTTAGTCATGCAAGTATTATCAATCTCGCACCACCTCCCCTAATAGTACATGTATGTGAATCAATAGTACACAAATATGAACAAATAGTTATAACCATGTGAATTAATAACAATTAATTACTCATTTATTCGATTAATTACCCGATTGGTCAATATAACCTCTAGAAATCAATTATTATCAAAATAAATGTCAATTTTTAATAACACTAATAATCCCAACATAATGAAACTAACAAATTCATCTTTAATCAACACGAACTTATTCATCATTAATATTATAACTCATAATATTTAACAACCAGATCATTCCCAGAAAAGATGGGGCTTTCCGATAAAGATTTCTCCCTATTAGCGCGCAATTAGGTGACCAAACCTCTCCTTGATAGAACTTTCTAGACATCGTCAATATTGCAAATAATAATATGAATAAATTTGTCGTTTCAATTATTGATTTAATAATAATAAATATTATGCAGATGATACTATGACAATAAAAGAATCAATAATATGAGAGATATTATGCAGCAATTACTGTAATAATAATTGAATATAACTGAGTGACTTCTCACGTAAGCATCAATAATCAATATCGTGTGCTACTATGCAACCACGCGTATTACTGTACTTTTACTACCGGATAGTTCAACAGTTTAACGGTAAAACTTTCGTCGTTATTTTATAAAAAGATAATTTTGTCATTTCTAACTACGATAATACTTTCGTTGTAGGGTCCACCAATGATTGTGTCATCGTACGAATATTCTCTGTTAAAACGAATATTCCTCGACCAATCGAATATTATATATCCACTTGTTTACTTTACAAAATTTGTACATATTACCCACAACTATAACATTATATCAAATCCATACCATAATATTCAAAAATATATTTTGAGAAAAATAATCTTTATTCATAAAAGTTGGGGTCTTATAACATACATTCTCAAATCCCAGTTTCTAATACCTTATAACCTTGTTCATTACAAATAATGTTAATTACATTATTCTTTACATCTTATACGAGTGACTTTCATCCACCACTAAGGATACATAACTATTCATCAAACTAATCTATAAGTTAATTAAACTATTTTACATTACAAGTCTTCGCTTGATCTTCACGCTCATCCATATACTGAATGACACTTCTCCTGGATACCGATCAGCTTGATCTCTACAGGATCATTAAGTTCTTCTAATCGTACGCTGAAAATGTTTTTCATTTAAAGAAAGTGTGAGCATTCAATTTCCTAACAAGTCATAATAGTTGAACAAACAACTTCAAGAATTCAAACAATCCTTTAGAACTTCGATAACCGAACAAAAGTTATGAAGCAGCTTGAATAATAGGAATAATCTCGATTCCTATCATTTTAAATCATTATTCACTTTGAAATACTTTCATTCTTCTACCTTTTTCATACACATTCTGTCTGGCTAGAATCATTAGCACAGAGTTAGCAATAACAGATCATGTATAAACAGAGCATTCTCTTATTAAACAATTCAATCACAAAATAGTTCATATCATAGAAACACCAAAGTGTTCACATTATGGCACAAGGCCTCATATGTTCTACCTCCTTGTACAAATATCGCACATTCGCACATAGATAGAACTTATCAAGTTCAACTTCTGAGAAGTTCAAGAAACTAGCATTCATTTAGAATATGAATGAAGTTAGGAAACTTGACTTACGCATAGCTATAGCTTACGTTGAACTGCTCATTCCAATCCCTATAAAACACATAAAGAAATAACACGTACACCAAATAGTCATATACTTGACTTACGCATTGGTTTACTTAACTTTACTTCTTAGGGTTCGCGTTCTTGCAACCTAAGTTTACGCGACCAACTTTTATTGTCGGTTTACAGTTTCATGACATATGGAGCATTTTACGTTACCTTATTATTATCGTACAATGTCCGGTTCATACAACTCAAAACGTCATCCAAGTTATACACATTAACTCGGCTTCTTTACGTTATGCGTACTTGTCTTTAATTTAGTTCTTCACCGTTCCCAGGTTTAGTCATTAGTCTTCATCACCGTTCATTACGACTTTCTCGATAATTCATATATTACTTACTACCTTTGCCAACGTATACATCATACAACCATTGTACACTTAGAACATTCGTCCAACGCGAATATGATTCACGAGAATCGTTTACATATTCAGCGTTTATGTTGCTCGTCTCTTAATCTCTCATTCAACCTTTTCTCGAGGTTTTAATCGCTTTTAACCCTTATCTATCCCATGAACCCTATGTTCATTATTCTTTCTTAATGTCGAAGCCACACTATTCGTTGTATGCTAAGACCACTCGAAACTGCGTTACGTTTACGTTCATTACCTTCTTTGTCTTTTAATCTCTTTCAATCATTTCGTTCAACCTTTACTAAGGGTTTAAATCACTTGATTAAGTGTTACATTACGTGAACTACATGTTCATCATCTTCCCTTACACTTCCCCATAGTAATTGAGTAATTAAAAGCTTATTACTGTGCCTTACCTCCTCAGACCTTTGGCGTTGCGGCCTTGATTCCTCCTTCTCTTTCGCCATACAAATACCACTCAAGAGTGGTTGATGGCGATGCAGTCTTGCATGGCGTAGACCCTATTTCTTGAAAAATTTTCTAAGTCTTTAAATTGTTCTGAAACGCCTACTTCCCGATCTCATAACTCCTTCATTATAACTCGGAACAAGGTCATTCCAAAGCCATTCTCTTCCTTATCTTATGTACTTTAATACCCCTCAGATAGAAGTTCATTATGAATCTGTTAACGTGCCATTCGATTGGTTTGATCTTCATCTTTCGTTCATTTTTACGTTATTAACGTTCTTCGTTCGTCCGTAATTCGGTCATCTGAACACAGAACTCATTCGTTCTTGAGTCCACGACTCACATTTTCTACTTTCTCTTGCTTTCTTATGAAACCCTACACCTTTGGGTTCATTTACACACTTTCTAATTCTCGTTCGTCTTTTACAAAATTTTCGCTATAACTTCGTTGTAGCTCAATTTTAATCCATTCTTCATGAACTTTTCTATAGTTCCTAACCAAGCAATAAGCATCTAACTTATAAGCGATGGTTTTAAACTTGTCCATCAATAACAATTACACTACGATGGTTTAAAATTTGTCCATCAACAATGTTCTTCGCGTTCTTCGTTTGTTCTTCATTTTTAATCGATATTTTGATTACGATTTCACTTTTTCTTGGAATTCGATGTTATAAAACACCATTCCTTACTTATTTCACCTAATCATTCATATGATTCATTCGGATCGCTCAAATTCATTACGAATCATATACTTCCTTAAGAAATTTATAAACTAAACTTTTAATTCTTATTTCTTCATTTTCTCATGATTTCAACCATATGAAAATCATTCTTACATCTTTTACTTCTTAATATCATTAAGCTATGCTTTAAACATATAAAACTTAAAGAAAAACTATATAAAAGTTAGGTTTCGAGTTACCTTCCTTCTTTAATCTCCTTCCGTCGGACAAAGTTAGCTCACGAGCAACTTTTCCTCCTCCTTTTCCTCTTCTTCCTCATCCAAAAACTCTCTCTCTCTCTCTAAAATGTTGTAGGATTTTCAAAATCCTAAATAAATGAAATTAAGCTTCCTATTTATAGATTTTCCAAGCTAGAGGAAAAATAGTCATTTTGCCTCTCCAATTACTATTCACACCTCCTTACTTCCACCTCCTTACTATTCATGAAACTTCCCTTGGAAGTTTCGTGGTTCCGTCTTTCAGGTTTTGTCCGACAGTTTTAAAAACTACGATTCTCAAAATCCAAATATTTTTGGATATTTCGTCTTTCCTTTACCGATTAACTTTTACGTATTCTTCGGATCTCCAAAAAACTGAAAAACACTTTTTGGTGTCAAGCGTTTTCCTTCACGTTTTCCCCTAACGTAGTTAAACGAATGAAAAATACATAACGGTACTTTTCATCGTTTTTATTTCGAGAAAAACTTTTATCGGTTTATTTAACTTTTCACAATATATTATCGTCAAATCTTTCGAAGGAATGTAATTTTGATATACCGAACTCTCGGAAAGGCTTAGGTTATTCAAACCCTAACCCTTAGGGCTTTGTCGGGTGAATAGTACATATTTTGTCTTTTTCCCTGAAAATATTTTTATTTCCAAATTTTTTTTTATTTTCGTCTTGAAAATTCTTACTCATTCAGTCTAGCTCGTAGCTAGAATCCTCCCGATTTATAATCATCCTAGGTTCTAGAACGATTAATAAACACATAGCACAGAATATTTGTGACACTCCCATATTCGGGTATCTTCCAACCCGACAGATGGTGCTCCACGGTGCTACAGTTCACACAAACATTCAATCAAAATACCTTAAAAGAATGAATATGTCTTATATTTATTGCAAATCAATATTACCATTCCCCAGGTTCTTTATAACCGTTACATTTGTTCTTGTCATAATATCAAATATTATCATTACAAACCTATACTATTACATAGGTATTCTACGGGTGCCCCTGAGCCTTTCCTTTATCCTTGCCGTATCCTTCGGTCTGTTCAGTCTAAGCTGCATTCATATGGTTCAAGCAAGAGTGAGCATAACTAGCTCAGCAAGTACAACAATTCCATTTAACAATATGCTTGAATCATATAAATCATATATCTTCAATAACTGAATAATAGTTATGAAGTACTATCGATAATTCAAAATAGCGCTTCTCTTTTCTTTAAAATGTTTTATAATGACAGTATTCAATAAAACATCAATTCTGGTCCAAGATCTTGAGCATTTCATACTTTCTTTGAAAAGAACATCCCGGCACTAAGTCTGTAAGTCCGACATTTTTTACGAGCACGTCTACGTGATCAGCCTATAGTACTATATGTTGATCAACACTACATTCATTAAATGTATGTACGTTTAAGTTGTGGCAACCTCACGTGCCTGTCGTTTGAAGACAAAACATTTGTTTAGCATACTCAGTCTTCATTTGAAAACCCCACCAATATCACTTGGTAAAATATCGACCATACTTTCATAGGTTATAAGAAATCTAAAATATCGTAAGTCTAGCAGAAAGAATTGGCTTTGACTTCATCATACATCAATTAATGTGTAAGAATACATGAACCACAAAACTTATCTAGATTGAACGTAGAAAAGGGTTAGAATACTTGCCTTCAACGTCTACTACTGTTATTACACGTTCACTTTAAGTCTTTAAGGCCTCTACAGTAGATGATCACATAGTATAACACATTAGGTCATGATTAAACATACATGGTTCCTAATGAATCTTACCCTTCTTCTCAATCTAATCATGTATTAGATTTGTTACTATTGGTTCCGGCTTGCAGTCTATAGTTTATATTATCATCACGTTCATGTTCGATTGATTATCATTAACCTTTAGTTATCATAACAAGGTCATAAACATTCTTTATTAAGTTTACTTTAAGTTTACAATTCATCTTTCATTAACTTCCTTGCTTCTTTATGTTCATAACCACTCCACTCTATCTTTTTTTTCAAGTCTTTGGTATTTGCTGCTAATCGCCTCTCTTTAAGTCGTGTAGGCCTGCCTTTCACTCTTCAATGGTAGACGGTTAAACCCAAAGATCATGGCGCCACTCCTTACTCTCCAACTCGCGCCGCGACGTGAAACTACAGAAGGTCCAAGCACAGCACATGGCGCTGCAGCACCACCCGTATGCCTTGGGCTGGCGCCGCAGCGCTAGCTCTGTGCACCAAACAGTGAAAATTTTTCCTTTATATAACGAACTTCTCGTACTCCAAATTTGATCATTTTAAGTCGAGATTGGCTCATTCAAAAGCCATTAGTTCACAAATCACATACTCTACGTGTTCATGCAAGAATTTTATATTTTCGACTACGTTAACTCAAAATTCACCTATTGATTTATTTTTAACGAAAACGATAAACGTTCGTGAACATTCAACGCTCGTTCCTTTGTTTTAAGTCAGAATTCGGCCATTTTCGAGTCCGCAACTATGACGCCCCCAAATTCAGGTACTTGATACCCGAATTTAGTGCTTCACGATACCATTTCTTTGAGCGGAATAATAACAATATTGTTATAAATATCAAACTTAATTTACATATTAAAGTTGTCTAAATCTCAGGTACACAACCTTAAAACATTTCGTTACATGATAGATAATAAATATTATCATCTTATTTAAGTCTAGCTATTACATAAGATAACACAAACTTATTCTGACAGCTTTCCTTTCCCTTTGTTCCTGGCAGAGCCCTCTAGTTGATCATACTTAACTGAAAACATTTAAATTAAGTAAGAATTAGCATTTAAGTGCCCAACAAGTAATAACAAACAATAAACATTAGCTGAAAGGATTAAATGTTTTCTTTGAGTGACACTTCTATAACGAAGTAATAGTTGTGAAGTAACTGAAATAATTCTAATCAACATATCAATTCTATTTCAAATTTTTGGAATTATGTACTAACTATAAATAGAGACCAGTCGACAGACTATGAACATAGTTTTCAGTTTTCAAAAAGGTTAAACAAAACTTCATCTGTAAATTATCATAACTTACAAGCACGAGGGGTGATCAGCCCGTTATACCCTGTATTGATCAATACTACATACCAGAACGATATTCTCGTTTATCTTATCCGCCTTGGGCGTACAAAAGTTTCCCAGATTCGAGATGTTCATACTAAGCCTGAATCCGAACCAAAATAATTTGGTTGGATATCAATAGGGTTCTTATGACACCCCCAAATATAGGTACTTCATTCCCACAAGATTTGGTGTTCACTATCCAATCATTCATATCTAACTACCCAATCAAAATAAAATTGAATAATAAACCTTCCCATAAAGGATTACATAAATAAATCCAAAAACATCCCAGGTTATCTAACCTTAAACATCATACAAATGCGGAAATAAATTATTACATCACATCATTAAATAAAAGTCTATCATTATAACAATAAAATAAAATTACAAGTCTTCATCACTTGTACATTTTCCCCTTTCCTTTACTAGTTGTAGGTTCGTCGACCTTCTCAACTTTAGCTGCAATGAGTGTATATATATGCAAGAGTGAGCAAAGCAATTGCTCACTAGATATAGCAATGAATCAACATGATAATAACAACTGCCAATGAATAGGCTCATCAAAACTGAATAATACTCTATCAATGATAACCAAAGATTGGAATCAAAATATGGAATATATATCTGAGGGTCATGAGACCATGAACTATGTCCAAAGTCGTAAGTAATCTTTCAACTTCAACTTCAATAGTCATAAGACTATAAGGACTCCTCGTACTTAGGTGGATTAGCCCTTCGTATAATGTATTGTGCACAAAGATTTTAACGTTACACATAAGTTATCCCCTATAATAGGGTTATTCATCTCAGCATTTAGAATACGAGTCCGCGCTAAAGTAAGTTTGGTTTGGATAAGTTTCAAGGTAATTTAGAGTTTACGAACATCAACTAAGGATTAGTTGAATAAAACTGTAATAACATTATGCTATGGAGTAATTCATAAGTGAATCAACATTGTGTACTAAGGTCATGCTTTAGGAATAATCTAAGAGCATAAGTATTGAATAATGTAACATACCTTGCTTGAATAGTGTTAAGCTAAGGTTAAAACCTTATTTAGAGTTGAATCTTAAGCATGCATAATAAATAATATGTTGAATGATAAAACTTGTTCAACATTAGTGTGTTAGAATGTAGAAATTTGCATGCTAATTAACAAGTTAAAGATTAGCTCAAAATCAAGAGATAAGGTGTAGGAGCTTGCACGATATAACTAGGGAAACTTGCACAAAGAAAGCTTAGAGTTAGGAAAACTTGCTCAAAGATAGTTTAGATACTTGCACAATTATAAAAGTAGAGTTAGAGAACTTGTCTCGTGCGTAGGTTAAACAATCACTACATACGTTCACCACAAGTCCTACACATACCATATGTATTGACAATACACATTAGTTACACTAACATTACCTTCATGTGTTGCTTTCT
Organism: Panax ginseng; assembly: GCA_020205605.1. NCBI lineage: Eukaryota > Viridiplantae > Streptophyta > Magnoliopsida > Apiales > Araliaceae > Panax > Panax ginseng. The sequence continues at coordinate 121,581,110 of CM035132.1, read as the reverse complement.
TACTTTTAGTATAGCTACTAACTAAGTTTAAGTTTAAACAACATCACATCTTTTCATGAACATTACTTTTTAGCTTTATTACAACTACTTAAGTGATCATGTCATTGCACCACATACACATTAACAACTTGATACAACATCCTATTACATATCCAACATGTTATCATTAGGTTATACTAATACACAAAGGATTACACTTGCATTCGCGCATCCCGACGCCCTCCAATTGGCTCCAAATACACAATAGTCCTAAAGATAGGCATTTTGACTCTTCATAACGATTTCAAATTTAAAACCTTAAAGAATAAAAGTTATAAGACTATTCATCCTCGTTCCAAATCATCTTTAATCACCTCAATCAATGTTCGTATGAAAATGTTATGGCCGTTTTACTACAGGAGGTCAAAATTGTGTAACCAAGACTACTATTCTAGCGCTGGGGCACGAGAACTAAGTCAGACAGTGGTGCGGCAACGCGAAATTAGCACTAAGGCACAAATTTCGGCGTTGGGGCATGAAGTTTCAATTCATATGACTCGATTTTTTACCCGAGGCGCAAAAATCGAGAGTGGGCTTAGATTTTGGCGTTGGGGTGCCAAAACTTATAGAACCCAACCACGAATAACAGAACACATCAGTTCTTAACGGTTTAATGGCTTCTAGCAACTAATTTAACATATATAATTTATGTAAATCATTAACAAGCATACATATACTAGTTTAGCATAACTTAAACAATAATTTTAGAGAAGTTAAATCCTTGAAACACTATTTTAAAACCAAACTCCATTGTTGACGTTGTTTTACAAGGTTTAACACTGTAAACCATAATTATCCAATGAATTTATTCCTTTGAACTACGTTCTCATTAAGTTCTTACCCAATTAACATAAATAAGGTTCAATTTTATAATTAGCATATACTAATTTTGATATTTCTACAAATCACGTTCATACATGAATGTTTACTCTAAAAACAATTTCCTTTCTTTTTGAACGTAATCTAGCATACAACACCTATATACATATAGACATGCTAGTGATAACAATTACAATTACACATATTATCATAACCAATTATAAAACACAGTTTACAAGCAATTTTGTAAAACTTTATACATAGTGAGTGCACTTCAAGAACACAGAGAACGTAAAACATATATAGTTATATAGTATTAAGATTATAGGAAAAATACTTTTTTGTTGCTTAAGAAGATACTTGTTAAACCCTTAGAAAAGCTTGAAGAACTCAGTATTTCTCTAGAATCCCAGCCTTTTCTCTCTCAACTTTCTCTGACAATTCTCTCTAAAACCCTCTGTAACTTTTTCTCTTTTCTTTTCTCAGTATAAGAGTTAAGATACTAAGCGTAAACTAACTGATAGGCTAGCCAACATAAAAATAATAATACGCCTACTAATGACCTTATTAAAAATAGCAGTTACCAAGCATATAATTTATAGATTTTATTTATATTTTATTTATTTAGTTTATTATAATTCAAAATTCAAAATAAAACCAAAAGCCATAAGGCTTTGTTTGGCCAAACCCTTTTAAAAAATAAACATTTAATATCTTTAAGCCTTATTTGGATAAAACTATATTAAACTCCTTTAATTTATTTTATTAACTCCTTCTAATATAGTTATTTGTCACACTTTATTTAATTAAATTTTCATACTTAATTAATTAATTCAAATAAGAATTTATTAAATAAATCATTTAATCACATAACTCAATACAAATAATTAACCATCAAATTGAAATATCAATATAATAATAATTTCCTTAACTCATTAATTATTTATTTTAAAAAATAATTAACCACATCAAATCAAATCAAATTGAACAATTATTTATTCAACAATAAACACATCCATTAAATACTTATATAATTCAGTAAATATTTAATATTATAATTTAAAATTCTGGAATGTTACATCATTCCCTCCTTACAAGGATTCTGTCCTCAGAATCACAACTCAAATAACTCATTCGTCACATTCTTCCCTACTTACAAAGATTCTGTCCCCAGAATCGAAGACACATATTAAACAAATAACTCAGGATAATTCTTCATCATTTCAGCTTTGAGTTCCCACGTAGCCTCTTCGACATTGTGGTTTCTCCATATAACCTTCACAGAGGGTATCACTTTATTCCTGAGCACTTATTATTCTTTCATGTCAACTATCTGGATAGGAACCTCTTCATACGACAAGTCTTTATCAAACTGTAACGGTTCGTACTCGAACCATACATTCTTGTAGTCTCTTCCAGAAGTTTGACGAAAATTGCGGATCTCTATCGAACATAATTGACATTGGCACTCCATGTCTCGAGACAATCTCTTTTACGTACAATCTTGCCAACTGATCAAGATTGAACCAAATCTTTATTGGTAAAAAGTGTGTTGATTTCGTCAATCTGTCCACTATCACACAAATCGCATCGCATCCTCTCTAAGTGGTTGGAAGACCCACCACAAAATCCATTGTGATGTGTTCCCACTTCTATTCTGGTATTTCCAATGGTTGAAGTAATCCGCTGGGTCTTTGATGTTCGGCTTTGACTCGTTGACATGTCAAACATTTCGCCACGCATTCTATAACGTCCCTTTTCATATTTGGCCACCAAAAATGTGGGCGTAAATCTTGATACATCTTCGTACTTCCCGGATGAATCAAATATCTTGAGCTATGAGCTTCTGTCGAGATTTCTTCTTTAATATCATGTACTACTGGAACCCAAATTCGTCCCTCGAATCTCAGCATTCCCTCAGTATCAACCTTGAACTTCACTTCTTTTCCTTCGACCACACTTTCCTTTATTTTTTTGCATTCTTCATCTTGTAGTTGAGCGTTCTTCACTATATCTACCAAAGTTTGACTAGCTTCCATCTGGTATAATTTTTTATCGGATTCTTTTGGAAATTTGATTTCCAACACTAGCCTTGCCATTGCTGAAATGAGCTCCTCCTTATCGGTTAACAACATCAATTTTTCTCTGCTTTTCCTACTTAAGGCATCCTCAACCACATTAGCTTTGCCCGGGTGATAAAAGATCTCACAATCATAATCCTTTATCAATTCCATCCATCTCCTTTGACGCATGTTCAAGTCCTTTTGAGTGAAGATATACTTCAGACTCTTATGGTCTGTGTAGATCTCATATTTTTCTCCATAGAGATAGTGTCTCCATATCTTTAAAGCAAATATTATTGTCACCAACTCTAAATCATAAGTTGGATACCCTTTCTCGTACTCCTTCAATTGTCTTGATGCATACGCAATGACTTTGCCATTTTGCATTAGGACACATCCTAAACCCTTGTGTGAAGCATCACTATACAACATAAAATTTCCTGTATTATCTGGTAATGACAACACAGGTGCCACACTAAGCCTCTTCTTCAATTCTGCAAAACTTTCCTCACACTTCTCCGTCCAAACAAATTTTATAGATTTTCTCGTCAAATTTGTCAACGGAGTGGCAATCTTGGAGAAATCCGGGATAAACCGTCTGTAATACCCTGCCAATCCCAAGAAACTTCTCACTTTTAATGAAGTTCTTGGTTGTTCCCAATTTATCACAGCTTCGATTTTTGATGAATCTACAGAAATCCCATCTGTATCAATTACATGCCCAAGAAATTGTACACGTTCTAACCAAAATTCACATTTAGGGAATTTTGCGTATAACTTTTCTTTTCTTAGCGTCTCTAGCGTCAGACGTAAGTGTTCTGTGTGTTCTTCTTGAGACTTAGAGTACACTAGAATATCATCGATAAATATCACAACAAACTTGTCTAAACATGGTTTAAACACCTTGTTCATCAAATCCGTGAACGTTGTAGGGGTGTTTGTCAAACCAAAAGACATCACTAAAAATTTGTAATGTCCATAGCGAGTTCGGAATGCCGTCGTCGGTACATCCTCCTTTCTCACTTTCAGTTGGTGATACCCACTTCTCAAATCTATTTTTGAGAAATATCTAGCACCCTTCAACTGGTCAAACAAATCATCTATTCTCGGCAATAGATATTTGTTTTTAATAGTGACCTTGTTTAATTCTCTATAATCAATGCAAAGACGCATTGACCCATCCTTCCTCTTTACGAACAATACCGGTGCTCCCCACGGTGACACACTCGGCTGAATGTACTTCTTGTCTAACAGTTCTTGCAGTTGTACCATCAGTTCCTTCATTTTGACGGGAGCCATTCTGTACGGGGCCTTCGATATCAGAGCGGTTCCTGGCGTTAAGTCGATCACAAATTCAATTTCTTTGTCAGGCGGAAGTCCTGGCAAATCCTCCAGAAACACGTTCACGAATTCCCTAACCACTGGTATTTCCTCCAATTTCACACCCTTCTTCTTTTGAGTATCGACTATGTAAGCTAAATACCCTCACAACCCTGACTCAACAACTTCTTGGCCTGCATCATCGTCGGACATCTCATTTGTCTAGGCGATTTGCTACCATGAAAAACTACCTTTGACGGAGTCATAAGGTATACACATTTCTTTTGGCAATTAATTATCGCTACATAATTGAATAACCAATCTATTCTCAATATCACATAAAACTCTCCGAGTTTTATAGGGATTAAATCTACTTTCATAACATTCCCCTTAATGTTCACCCTACAGTTCTTGTATACAAACCTAACAGGAATCACTTCCCTATTCGCAATTTCTATGTTTAAAGGGAAATTCAACTCTTCACTAGGTATTTCTAACTTCTTAGAAAAATCATCAGATATAAACGAGCAAGTAGAACCCAAATCAAATAATACATATGCATTTATATCATTGACTGGGATAATACCTGACACGACTTCTTTTGATTGCACCGCGTCCTGCACCATCATGTTGAAGGTTCTTGCTGTGGGCTTATTTGTTGACGTTGGTCCAACAATTGTCAGTGTACCTCCACTAGCATTTCCCTTGTTTCCATTTGCCTCACCAGCTCTCTTCTTAGGGCATTCACAAGCAAAGTGATCCTTGGACCCGCACGTGAAGCAAACATTCTTCTTAGGTTGATTGCAATTTGGGTCGATGTGACCCTCCTGGCAATAGTTGAAGCATACTCGTTTCCCAATCAAGTACACACCCTTGTGAAACTTCCCGCATATAGCACATGCTTCAAACTTCTTCTTTTGTTGGTTTCCTTGTTGATTCCCAGCTCCCACATTTTCATTCCACTTCCTCTTCAAATTGTTGTTGCCATTCCCACCGTTACCACCACCACTATTTTTAGCTTCACCTTTACTCTTCTTCTTCCTCTGCTCTTGGTTGTGTTTTATTACACCCTCGCCTCCACTCTCAGCGAGAATTACTTTCTCCATTACCGCTACAAACGTCTTCACCTGGAACAGGGAGACCCTACTGTACAACCAGGGCTTCAGTCCCTGTTCAAACCTCTTCGCCTTGCGTTCGTATGTGCTAACTTGATATGGCGCAAACCTCGCCAACTCGTTGAATCTTGCGGCATACTCAGATACCGACATCGTTCCCTGGTTTAGTTCCAAAAACTGCACTTCTAGCTGACTCTTCGAACTTTCTGGGAAATAGGTCTTGAAGAATATCTCCTTGAACCTCTCTTAAGACATTACCCCTTGACCTCCTCGGGTTTTATTGGCCTGCCACCAATAACTAGCCTCTGCTTTCAACATAAATGTTGCAGAAGCAGTCTTCTGATCCTCCCCTACTCTCGCAACATCGAACACTTTCTCTATCTCCATGGCCCAGGTCTGTGCCTCAATCGGGTTCATGGTTCCATGGAATTCTGGTGGTCCAACCGCCTTGAAATCCTTAAAAGTTGTTCCTTGATTCTGAGGTTGATTTTGCAACGCTCCTGTTAGTAACGTTACGAATTACTGAACTGGATTATCTTCAGCATTATTATTATTAGTTCCTTCAGTGGCTCTCTGTCGGGGTGGTTGACGTCTTGGAGGCATTTTCTGTTAAAATACACCCATTAGATTCTATTCAACTTTTTAAGTATTACGTACTTAAGTTGCACATCATAAAAGATCATCACATAACACATAACACTTTGAATAAAACAATAGCTTTTATTCCTTCATAATCTTTTTTAAAAACATCAAAACAATAGCATCACTGCTATTTACATTACTTTCCTGAACTACAAAATTTGCAGGATTACTTCATCATCGTCACATCCCATTGGTTATATCATACCTAGGATTTACATCTTATTTATTCATCAATCACATAATAATTGCATATCAAGTTCATTCCCTACGATGTCCTACTAAGATGATGCGTAGCCTTACGAAGCTCCTCCTCCATAATTCAAAACATTGTTCGGTGATTTAATATGTATAATGGATGCGTCTCAAACTGGATTGTATAACCCATAACCCGATCTTGAGCTCGATTGATCACGGTGTTGAATACGTTATTCATTTATTCCATCTTCATCCTCTTTGCGTGTGCGTCTATCTCTGCTACTCCGGCTCGTTGATAAACTTCATTGTACGAATCTTCAACTCTTACCCTCTTAGTAGATTCCTCTTTCAGCTTGTTCTTCAACTCTGCAATCTCTGCTATCATTTGCTCGTTCTCTCCTTCAGTGTGGACTAGCTTCTCTTCAACACTATTCAGACGTTCCTCTCAATCCTGGATCTCATCGTCCTTTTATGCCATCGAGGTCTGTTGTTCAACTACTATCTCTTGCAACTCCTCGACAGTATCCTGAAGTTCCACATTACGATCATACACCTCGTCGTACATACGGGCAGCAATCGAGTCAAGTGGAATCTTGTTGGTCGATTCAACAATAAAATATTTGTGCAAGTGTACACAGTCAACAAGTAATAAAATGATATGATAAAGTGTCGATCCCACAGAGAATTCTAATCAATAAATTCAAGCTACTAGCACTATATCAATTCAATTTTATTTAAACAACCATAAAGTGTGATTTTTTGAAATAAGAAAACTAAATTAAACAATTAAAAATAAATTATTCTAAAATTAAATCAAATAAATAAAAACTAAGATTTGACGAATGAATTCAGATAAATAAGGTTAAGACTCCAATATCCCCAATTATGAACTATAAACCAATTATCCAATTATCCCAATTATTATGCATGCTGAATTGTTAACATGAATTCTAAGTGTCAAAAGTTTTCAAGTGATCAATTAACTTTTATTTAATCCAATTAATCTTGCGATATTCCTATGCAAAACAATTAAACTAAACTCCTTCAATCTCAATTCCCAATTTGTTACATACAGTGAACAGATATTCTTATTCAATTCACGACCCTAATTATTCGTCATACAAATAATTAAACATACATGTTATCAAGTCCAGTTCTAACCCTAGATCTCCTATCCTGAATCCTTCTAGAGTAACAAGGTAATTACTGGCCAAATAATTAATCAATAAGCACAAGACATGATAAACAATTCACATTGACACAAATAATTGGAATAAATCAAATAATTAATTTATAGACATAAAAGGTTCAATTGTAGTCTTAATTAAAGAATTAGTTCATAACAGAATTTAAAACTAACAATCTCTTGAAAAACATCCTTAAGAAATTACACAAATTGAAAATAAGGAGAAGAAGAAACTCTAAAGTAAATCCTTCAATCTTCAAGTAATCCCTTGCTCAGCCTTCAATTCTTGTAGATCCCCTCTTTTAATTAAACAAAGTAGCTTTTATATGCCCTTTTCATCTAACCACAATCCTTTTCCCAATCAACATCTCAATCAAGTCCCAAATCCTAGTCAAATCATTAGTCAACATGCGCCTCTTGGTCAACCATGGTAGGGCTTCATACCAAATACTGCTCTGCATATTAGACCCATAGCCCGTGGCTGGACTTCTAATTAATCATGAAAATGCCATTAAACAGCTTAAACTTCCCAAATTGCCCCTACAGCTCCCGAATCTGCAAAATAACCACTAGACACAGTAAAAATGCTTCTAAAAGACTCGAGATACAACAATTTAAGCCCAAGTTTATCCAATTCATGTGTATATCACCCAATCATCAAATACCCCCAAACTTAAATCGTTGCTTGTCCTCAAGCAACAAAACACAAGACAACACGAAAAACTAAACAACCATGCAAATTCACCTAAAACTATCTACATGTTTGTAATTCCAGCAATCGACTAGTACATCGTATATTCATTAGGCCTCAGAAAAATCATAATAACATGCTAATACATCATATTAAGGCAGATTAATAATATCCTAACAATCAATAAATCTAAATCTGTTATTACTGATATCGTGTGTGTGTGTGATCAACAACCATGCTAACCGATGAAAAGAAAAATATGAAACATAATAGATTTCTTAGAAGGCATCATATAGTGCAAACTCGAGAACTCCTCAAATAAACTAGATTTGGCTAAAATCAAACAATTACCAAAGTCTAAGGGTCAAAATGGAATACTTACGCTTTACTAATTTTTTTTATTAACGGGGGATTTTTGCACTTTTTCCCGTGTTATTCATTTTTTTTATCATGGCTGTGCAATGTCCTATTCCCTTAGGCTTTTCAATGCTACCTTAACTAGCTTTCGACCAACGACTCCCAAGCCATTAAGACCTTAGGGCGATAGGTGTAAAGACAATCCCCTCGGGCTTACTTACTCAAGTAACAAAGGCCACAAAACTAGACAAGCATGCCACGATGATTATTTAATTTTTTTTAAGCTTATATATTCCAAATATTTTTCTCCCAAACTTGAAATTCTGCTTAAATTCAGCCATCCTAGCTATTCATATTGTTCTTTCATTCCACTAGTGTTTATCCCTTAGAATTCTATTATCTATCCATTTACTTAATCAGTCAACATGGTCATTTTTCAAAATGTGCTATCATGATAATATCAGTTTCAAACAGTTAATGATTTAAATTATGTCAAGAAAATCACATCACTAGCTTAACAATCCTTACTAGACTTGTTCATGCAATTTCTATTTCATCATTGGCCCCGAATATACTTAACTATTAAACAGCTGGAATTAATATGCAATCCTAAATGCAACACTTCACTAAAAATAAACACAACTATCCACAAACTACTAAAAATCTACTAATGCAACTAAAAATTAAACTACCCCCAAACTTATAAAGAGCAATGTCCTCATGCGAAAAATTTAGCAATAGAAAATAGAGGACTTCCCTGACGAGCTTATTCCTCGGGTGCAACATCATCATCCTCGCTCATCTCTTGATCAGAAGGGGGAAACACAGGCAGAACAGGAGCAGTAGGGAATTGGCTAAGATTCACTCCAAAGTACAACTGAGCGTTTATAGCATTCTGGGCAGCAAATTGGTCGACTAAAAATTTATAGATGACATCTTGACATTCAGATAGGCGAACATTCTAGGATTCTATATTATAGAACCAACCGTCAATTTCACGCTGGACGACCTAAGGAACAACCCCACGGTGAGCTGCAAAGGATGGACCATATGTGGGTGGGGCTGAAGGTTGTGAAGCTGGTGGAGCTTCAACTTGGGGAATTATAAAACCCAATTAATCCCCTAGGGTGGTTGTCCCTGCCGGTCCACACCTTATACCTGTTGATCAATCTATGGTCCAACACTGGCATTGGTAGTTGAATCATCTCATCCGACTTCCATTTGACCCCAAACTTAGCACATGAAACGTAAATGAGAGACGGATGGGGTAAACCTCATGTGGTCCCTCATCGTGTAGCTCGTAGAATGGACTGCTGAATAAGGAGGCCGACATCAATTTTCAAGCCATGAATTATGGAATATAACAGCACCGCCCTCTCCTTGGTGACATGGCTCACATGTGTGTACGACATAAGTTTAGCGCATATAAAGGCATACCAAGCCTTTCCATATAAGCTGAGGTGCGAAAGAGGAAATGTCATACTACCCCATTCATGCAAGGTCCATGTGGTGCCCGGTTGACATAGGTCGCGTATTATGGTGTCATGTCAGGGCCTTGACTCAGAAGACTAGCATACTCATTGTGTTGACCTTCCAATGGTAGTTGATAACACCCGTTGATGTCCTCTTCGCCGAATTCAACGGTCTTGCCCCTCACATATATGCCATAGTGTGAATGCTCTGAAAGGTTGGCATAAAACTCTTTAACGACCACAATCACTGCTGGGTCGGGTTGTTCAGTGAGTGTGAACCAATTCCTCTCAGCAATCATGACCGCTAAGTCCCCATCCTTGGATTGATCGGGCCGTAAACTACATTCGGGGATGAGAGAGCGGGTTATCATTCTATTGTAGCATTCTTGGGTTGCGGCACTCATGAACCAGCGGCTGTCAAATTTTTGCGGTTGCGAAGCGGAGCCAGAACCATCTCTTCTTTGACGCTTAGAGGCCATCTGGAAAATTCTGCAAGGAATGTACATGTACACGTATTAGAATTGGGCATAAATAGAATAGGGACATATGTACCCATATCACTACCCCCAAACTTCGAAATGAGTGCATGTTATGTGTTATGGTTGGGGGTGTGGGGAAACACATAGTAGCATGGAAGTATCAATTTGACTAAGTAGGCTCATTTTACATTCAAAAAGCACAATTAGAAACAGAAACACAAGTTACGCCCAAAAGATGTGACATGTAGAACAATATTAGATCAACGACTGCAAGTAAAATCAGCTATGGATATGATGTTGTGTGAAACTAGCAAGGGAAATGATTCAGGCATAATATCTAACATCTTATGGGCGGTTAATACTTCCCTTTTGAATCACCATTAGGGTTATAATAATTCAAATCCCAAGCATGCAAGCACCATTTATTACAACAACACATATGCGTGACATCCCAATCAGAAGTGAGGCACACACATGCAAAAGAAAATAGCCAAATAGAAGAACGGTAATATGCACGATAGATATGGAACCACATGAAGCAATAAGCAACTTTCTCCACAATTTGCATTCACTAGTATGCAATTAAGAAGATTTGGCTACACAGATTTGAATTTAATGCAAGGCATACCTGGAAGATATAGATAGTTTCTTGACACAGTGATGAAACAGAAGCGAGATAGTATGCAGTTGTAAAAAAAATTTATGTAATGGTTACCATATGAGAGCATGAAAGGGGTATGAAGATAGACGTGGGAAGAGGTTAAAGAGAAAGAAGTGGAACCGATCAACAGTTAAACCCATGTTAAACTCTCAATTCGAACCGCAGCGCCGGGGCGCTGGGTTGTGCAGTGTTTTGGGTGCCGGGGTGTTGATCATCAGAGACTAGGAACAAGCCTTAGCGTCGGGGCGCTATAATATGGGCACGACATAGCGTCGAGGCTCTAGTTGTCAGAGATCTCAAAATACCTTCAGCGTTGGGGCACTATGGAAGACTTGTGAACGAGAACCGAGGCTCTGGGCCTATTTTCCGTGCCACTCTTGCTCAATTATTCCTTTCCCTGACCCTTTGACTCAATTATGTACTGAGCTGGAAGCAAGCTAGAGGATCATGAAGAATATTAGACTAGTATATCAGACTATGAACTTTAAGTAAATCACATGATGAAAAGAAAAATTAACTAAAATGAACAAAAACAAAATAAACTAAAACACATGGGGTTGCTTCCCCAGAACGCTTGGTTTCAAGTCATCAGCCCGACTTCTCTGTGTTGCTCAATTGGCCGCTGGGTCAAAGAGGTACATGGCCATAGAATTGCGTTCGATGGGTCCACTCCAATAATGCTTGAGTCGTTGGTCGTTCACCTTGAATGTTCTCTTTGAATTTGGTTCCTCAACTTCAACATTTCCGTGTGGAGCGACGGAGATAACCACGAAGGGTCCGAACCAGCGAGATTTTAATTTACCAGGAAATAAACGCAACCTAGAGTTGAAAAGCAATACTTGTTGTCCCGGTTCGAACTTCCGATCAAGGATTTTCTTATCGTGTCAGGTTTTGACTTTTTCTTTGTAGAGGTTTGTGTTCTCATAGGCATTGAACCGGAATTCGTCCATCTCATTTAATTGAAGTAACCTTTTCTCACCTGTTGCTTGTAGGTCAAAATTCAATTTTCGAATGGCCCAGTATGTGCTATGTTCTAATTCGACCGGGAGATGACACACCTTTTCGTAGATCATCCTATAAGGTGACATGCCGATAGGATTCTTGTAGGCTATTCAATATACCCATAGGGCATCATCTAGTCTCATGGCCCAATCATTTCGTGACGGATTGACCACCTTCTCCAGGATTCTCTTAACTTCCCGATTCGAGACATCTACTTAACCATTGGTGTAGGGATGATACGCGACTGCAATTTTATGACGGACCCCATACTTTATAAATAATTTAGTGAACTACTTATTACAGAAATGAGTTCCCTCATCACTGATTATCGCCCTCAGCGTCCCAAATCGTGTGAAGATATTTTTCTTTAAAAATCGTAGAACGACGTTGGCATCATTCGTGGGTAAAGCTGCAGCTTCTACCCATTTGGAAACGTAATCGACCACCAACAGAATGTACTGATTATTGAAGGATGATGGGAAAGGTCCCATAAAGTCGATTCCCCACAGATCGAATAGTTCAACCTCCAACATTGTGTTAAGTGGCATTTCATTTCGTTTGGAAATATTACCTACTCGTTGACACCGATCACATTTTAACACATAGAGATATGCATCTTTGAATAAAGAAGGCCAAAAAAATTCCGATTGCAACACTTTGGCCGCTGTCCGATCACCGGCGTAATGACCTCCGTAATTCGATAAGTGGCATATGTTATCCATCTCTTCGTGTGGCACACATCGTCTAATCATTTGATCCGCACAAGTTTTAAACAAAAATGGTTCGTCCCAATAATATTGTCTAACATCATGGAGGAACTTTTTTTGTTGTTGCGAATTCAAATCCGGGGGTAATACCTTACTAACCAAATAATTCACGTAATCAAATACCATGGCAATGTCATTGTTATTCGAAGAAGCTGTTCATCAGGAAACCTCTCATAATCATGATGTTGTCTTTTTGTTGAACCTCCGTATTTTCCAACCGAGAAAGATGATCCGCCACCTGGTTCTCGGTACCTTTTCTATCTCGGATCTCCAAGTCAAATTCTTATAGCAACAGTACCCACCGAATTAACCGCAGTTTGGCATCCTTCTTCTCAATCAAATATTTAATAGAAGAATGATCAGTGTAGACAATTACCTTGGTTATTATGAGATATGCTCTGAACTTATCGAAGGCAAACACAACCACAAGTAATTCTTTTTCGGTGGTCGTGTAGTTCAACTGAGCATCCGTCAATGTCTTGCTGGCATCGTAGATAGTGTGAAAAATTTTGTCACGACGTTGTCCCAATACTGCGGAACAATCATTGGTGAACCCACAACGAAAGTATTGTCGTAGTAAGAAAACGAAAGAATTATCTTTTTATAAAATAACGGTGGAAGTGTTACCGTTAAAACTGTTGAACTACCTGGTAGTAAAAGTACAGTAATACACGTGGTTGCATAGTAGCACACGGTATTGATTATTGATGTTTACGTGAGAAGTCACTCAGTTATTCTCAATTATTGCTACAGTAATTGTTGCATCATATCTCTCATATTATTGATTCAATTATTGTCACAGTATCATCTGTTTAATATGTTATATTATTAAATCAATAATTGAGACGGTAAAGTTATTCATATTATTAAATTGCAATATTTACAATGTCTAGAAGTTCTGTCAATGAGAGGTTTGGTCATCTAATTGCGCGCCAATAAGGAGAAATCCTTATTGGAAAGCCCCCTCTTTCCTGGAAATGACCTGGTTGTTAAATATTATGAGTTATAATATTAATGATGAATAAGTTCATGTTGATTAAAGATGAATTTGATAGTTCTATTGTGTTGGGATTATTGGTGTTAGTTGAAATCGACATTTATTCCGATGATAATTGATGTCTGGGGGTTATATTGATAAATAGGGTAATTTATCAGATAAATGAGCAATTAATTGCTACTAATTCACATGCTTATATAATTATTTGCTCACATGTGTGTACTATTGTGTCACATTCACTTACTATTAGGGGAGTTGGTGCAAGATTGATAATACTTACATGACTAAGTTAAAAATGGAGGTATAGATGGAGGTACTATACTATAATTCGTATTTTCACATGTCTAGAACTATTGAGTCATATGAATGAACTATTAATTAACATGATTTACTATTAGGGGAGGTGGTGCAAGTTTGATAATACTTGCAGGACTAAATTAAAAATGAAAGAAAAGTTGGAGGTATTGTACTGTAATATTTTGAGCCCCAAAACGTGCAATTATCAAAACTATGTTGTTCTATAAATAGAAGCTCATTCTTCCTTCATTTCTCACCAGTTCACTAAAGCTATAGAGCAATTATTATAGAGAGAAATTATAGAGAGAATGAAGAAGAGAAGTCTGCTACTTCACTATTCTAGTATCCAGTCTTTTTTTGAGGTAAGGGGTATTATTCTTTCGTATTCATGAAGAGAATTATTTTATTTCAATACTCGTAAGAGTTGTTATCCCATTCTTTATTATTATGTTGGAATAACTTTTATTTATGCAATACCGCATACATGGTGAAATTCTTCTGTTATTCCATTCTTTGTTATTCTGTTGAAATAACCTGTTTATGTGAAGTACCGCATACATGGTGAAATTCTTCTATTATTCCGTTCTTTATTATTTTGTCGAAATATCATGTCTGTGCATTTACGCCGGACCTGGTTCCATTATTTATTATTCTGCTTAATATCCTATCACATAGTGCGTTACGCTGGACTGGTTCCTTTATTTATTATTACGTGGAATATCATATGCATGCGTATGCTTTTCGTCGGACCGGTTCCATTATTTATTATTACATTGGGAATAACTCGTCAGTGCGATCTATCACACGCATGGTGAATCCTTCATTATTCCATTCTTTATTATTACATTTGAATAACTTTGTCTATGTGGATTACCACATGCATGGTGAATGATCCTTATTCATTCCTTATTAAATTATGGAAATGATCTGTATACGTTGATTACCGCATGGCGGGTGAAAATCCATTTGCAGTTTCATATATTCTATTATACTTAGTTCGTTAAAGTTTTGGCTTCTATACTCCATGAAATTAGTAGAATATCCTAGATATTTGCGCTTCATCCAGTATCTTTTCATGGAAATATTCTTCTCAGCATTCTTAAATTTTACTCCACAAATCAATATCATGTTGACAATTTGGACGTAATTGATTTCAGGATAATTAACTTATAAATCTTTAAAATTTATTCTTGCACTTGTTTTATTGAATTGTTATGTCATTGTCAAGATGAGTTATGTTGGTTATTATGTGAAAATATAAAAGTTTCTTGGAAATTACAAAGGGTTGAAAATCAGATTTTGGTGAAAATGGAATATGAAATTCAATTGACCATATCTCCTATTATATTTCAAATTTTTGAGTGTGGTCAAGTTCTAGAGTTAGATCTATGAGTTTTCTAACTTATCCAAGTAGAATCACTGTAAAAGGTGTTGTAGATTTTCGTGTGGACTTATTTTAGCAAAGGAGTCAAAAGCTACAAATTAGGAAAAAGCTACTGCCCAAAAATTTAAAAGGGCATTTTCGGCCACTTAATTTGTGAGAAAAATTCCGGCCTTTTGAGACATGGAAATATATGGTATAAAGTACCTCATGTCCAAAAATGAGCTCATTCCGACATAAAATGAGCAAGTTATGACTATTTCAATATTTAGGTTTTTCCGACTAAAAACGTTATAACAGGAGTTCTATAACTCCGATGACCATGAAATTTAAACTGAAAGCTCACGTTAACATGTGTAAGATCTTGTCAATATTTGGGAATTTTTGGAGTTAAACTTGTGGTAGCTAATTTCTTAAGGAATTGATTAGAAATTGATTTTTGAAAAATAGTAAATGAATTTTAAAAATTCTGAGAAAAATATATGTTCAATATGGGACTATATTTTGCTATATCCCAGAAAATAAATATTTTTTGGACTGATTTGGTATTTTTCATAAAAATGCACTAATTATGAGTAAATGAATTAAATATGTTATGTGAAGTAACAAAATTGGAAAATAGGATTTTATGGCTTAGGAATCCTATATAAGGTATATGCAAATTTGTTATGAGGAATTTGATCATTGGCGATGAAATCTTATGAGTATGGCATTTTGAATGATTAAATGCATTATGTGGTAAAGTGTAAACAATTGAAATAAATTGTTTATAAGTTTAAGAAGTGATTAAAATATTGTTATAATATTAATAATATTAGATTATGAGTTTATTAATTGGTTGATAATATTTGGATAAATTTAAAGTCTTTAATATTTATCCTTGTTTTCGTTTGATTAATGCTTATATCATTGTCATCATCCTCATGCTTATATGGTGACGAAAGTTATCTTTGGCTTTGTGCAAAGATGGACTGTTGATTATTAAATTGTATATCTTTGGCTTACGTGCAGAGATGGACTTGGTATGATTATGACCAGGGATCATTCGGTATAATCATTCTGTAATGTTATAAACGATGTGGTAAAAGTCCTCAGTGGCCTGTAGTGTATTGACGGATAGTTCTTGGTATGATTATGACCAGGGATTATTCGGTAGTCATGACCATTGATGATTTAATGAATATTCTTGACCCGTAGTGCAGGGATGATTAGATGATGTGGTTTATTTATTAAGCTGAGTCTCAGTGATAAAAATTGATGAAAACATTTTAATCATAGAAGATAGTAGATATCATGCTCTACTTGACTCTTCTAATGGATTGCTTATTCCACTGTAGTTAAACTTGATGTCTATTGTATTTTATCAGTTTAACATTGTTGAAGACTAATGATAATTTATTCTGCATTATCTTAGTCATAATATTTCTTACTGGGCTAGTTGAGCTCATCCTTTTGCTTTCATTGTTATCTTCAGGAAATGAGAACGTAGCCGGGACTAGTCGGAGAACGGAGTGATGGTCCGAGATGGTGTATTAGTAGTCCTCACTATTCTATAAAAAAGTGTGATAATAAATGTAATGAGGACTCCATTGAGTGTGGATATTGTCTAGATGACAATATTTGTATTAAAACTCACAGCATATGTATTGTCGTAGTTTACACGACAGTTGTATAATTAAGTTTTTATTTGTATTTTGTACCATGTATTTGGCGATTCAAGATGGGTGATGTATACCTATTTTGGGGGCGTCAAACGGGTGATTTCTCCAATCTGGATTATATGCATTTTGATTCGAATACGGTTGGACTGATCGATTATAGCTCCCTACGAACTAAGATGATTCAGAATTGATGGCACACTAATCTGTAGCATGACTTCCAACACATAACTCACAAACCATTGCTACTTGCTACGTGGATGGTGGACTCCATGTTTCCATTTTCTTAGCTATTGCGGACACCTGTGCTGCCAACGCTGTCACTGTATCCACTTCAAACTTTCCCGATGTTTTCGAAGGATTAGATCTAGTCATGGGCCACTGATAGTTATTGTTGGCCATCGTTTCTAGCAGTTGATAAGCCTCGTCAAAGTTTTTAGCCATAATCGCTCCACCTGCTGCTACATCAGTATTGGCTCTGTAGGCGCGTGCAATCCATCACAAAATATCCCAACCTGAATCCATTGTGGAATTCCATGATGTGGGCATTTACGGAGCATATCCTTGAATCTTTCCCATGCCTCATATAAAGTTTCTAGTCGAACTGTGCAAAGGTGTGAATATCGTTCCGTAGTTTTACCGACTTCGCTGGTGGGAAAAACATAGCTAGAAATTTTTGAGCTAAGTCGTCCCAAGCTGTGATTGAACCAGGAGGCAATGAATGTAACCAAATCCAAGCTTAATCCTTCAATGTAAACGGAAATAACCTCAACCTTATATCATCTTCTGAAACGTTATTGAATTTGAAGGTGTCGCAAATTTCCAAGAAACTCAAGATGTGCTCGTTAGGATAATCCGTCGAACTACCCCCAAACTGGACTGCATTTTGAAGCATCTGAATCATTCCCAGCTTTATCTCGAAACTGTTTGCATTAATTGTCGGCCTTCGAATACTCAACTGTATATTTGTGACATTCGGTATGGCATAATCCCTAAGTGATTTTTGTTCTTCCCCTGCCATGTTCACTGGTATTTCTTGTGCTTCCAGATCTTCTTCCACGGGTGACACCGCACTAGTCAACTGTAATTTCTGGAACTTCCTTTCGATATTGTCTGTATAAGGAAAAAGTTCCTTTTTAGCCCTTGATCTAGTGTGCATACACTCACACAGAATTCCTGCAAATACAATGTGACGCCCCAAAAATTAGGTATTTATCACCCATCTTGAGTCGCCAAATACATGGTACAAAATACAAATACAAATTTAACTATACAGCTGTCATGTAAAATACAACAAAACATAAACTGAGAGTTTAAACAAGAATACTGCCTTCTAGACAATATCCATTCTCAATGGAGTCCTCATAGATAGTATACAAACTCAAATTCAGTCATCGTTACATTTATTGTCACACTATTTCACAGAATAGTGAGGACTACTAATGTTATCTTCTGGACCGTCACTCCTTTCCCCGACTCATCCCAGCTATATTCTCATTTCCTGAAGAGAACAGTGAAAGAAAGGGTGAGCTCAACTAGCTTAGTAAGAAATATTATGACTAAGATAATGTAGATTAAATTATCAATAGTCTTCAACAATGTTAAACTGATAAAATACCATAGACATCAAGTTTAACTGCAGCGGAATAAGAAATGCATTAGAAGAATCAAGTAGAGAATAAAACCTACTATCTTCTATGATTTAAAAATGTTTTCATCAACTTTTATCGCTGAGACTCAGCTTAATAAATAAACCACATCTTCCAATCATCCCTGTACTACAAGCCAAGGATATTCATTAACTCATCAACGGTCATGACTATACCGAATAATCTCTGGTCATAATCATACCAAAAACTGTCCATCAATGCATTACAGGCCACTGAGAACGTTTATCACATCATTTATAACATTGCAGGTCATGATTATACTGAATGATCCCTGGTCATAATCATACTAAGTCCATCTATGCACGTAAGCCAAAGATGACTTTCATTATAATATAAGCATGAGGATGAAGACAATGACATAATAATTCAATAAAACAAGTTCAAGAATTAATTTATCCAAGAACTAATAACTTCCAAATTGTCAACATGATACTTCTTTGTAAAGTAAAATTCAAGAATGCTCGTAAGAATATTTCCATGAAAAGATCTTTGGATGAAGCGCAAATATCAAGGATATTCCACTAATTTCATGGAGTATAGAAGTCAAAACTTTAACCAACCGAGTATAATAAAGAATATATGAAATCGCAAATGGATTTTCACATACCATGCGAATCCACAATTTAATAAGGAATGGATACAAAGGATCATTCACCATGCATGTGGCAATCCACATAGGCGAGTTATTCAACGAAATAATAAAGAATGGAATAATGTAAGGATTCACCATGCATGCGATAGAGACCGCATGCATGACGAGGTTATTCCCAATGTAATAATAAATGCGAATAATAAATAATGGAACCAGTCGTGAAATTCACACCGAGCGTGATATTCAGCGTAATATTAAATGCGAGAATCATAAATAATGGAACCGGTCGGGTGAAATTCACACCAAACGAGATATTCTCGACGAATAATAAAGAACGGAATAATAAAAGAATTTCACCAAGTATGCGGTACTTCGCATAAACAGGTTATTCCAACA
Organism: Panax ginseng; assembly: GCA_020205605.1. Classification (NCBI taxonomy): domain Eukaryota; kingdom Viridiplantae; phylum Streptophyta; class Magnoliopsida; order Apiales; family Araliaceae; genus Panax; species Panax ginseng. The sequence goes on along the minus strand of CM035132.1, from coordinate 121,561,311 downwards.
TAATAATAAAGAATGGAATAACAGAAGAAGATCCGCATGTATAGGGTAGACCGCGTATACAGGTTATTCCAACAAAATAATAAATAATGGAATAATAGAAGGATTTCACCAAGTATAGGGGAGTCCGTGTATACAGGTTATTTCAACAGAATAATAAATAATGGAATAACAGAAGAAGATCACCAAGTACAGGGTAAACCGCATATACAGGTTATTCCACCAAGTATAGGGTAAACCGCGCATACAGGTTATTCCAACAGAATAATAAATAATGGAATAACAGAAGTTCTCTTCATGAATACAAAAGAATAACACCCCTTACCATAAAAGAAACTGGATATAGAAGTAGTGAAGTAGCAGAATACTCTTCTTCTTTCTCTCTATAGATTTTCTCTCTATAGCTTCTCTATATAATTTCTCTCTCTAGAGTTTCAATGAATTCGTAGGAAATAATGAAGGAATGAGCTTCTATTTATAGAAGAATGGACTGCATAGTAACTAATTCCTGAATGGTCCAGATTAATTTACTTTTAAACAGACGGTCCAGATTAAAACTTAAAGCAACGGTCCATACTAATTCACTATTAAAACTTTAAACCAGCGATCCATATTGATTCACTATTAAAACTTTAAATCAGCGATCCATACTGATTCAATATTAAAACTTTAAACCAACGATCCATATTGATTTACTAATATAAATTCAACCAACGGTCTGAAAAATTAGCACAAATCCTTATGGAATAAAATTGTACCCAAAAATAATTTGGACCGAAAAGAAATATATTGTTCGGGTGAATAGTATCCCGTGAATAGTAACTCGTGAATAGTAACTCATGAATAGTAATTCGTGAATAGTAACTCATGAATAGTAACTCATGAATAGTAACTCATGAATAGTAACTCGTGAATAGTAACTCATGAATAGTAACTCATAAATAGTAACTCGTGAATAGTACTCTGACATGAAAAATGTCCCGAATACCCGATTGAACAATATAACCTCCAGACATCAATTATCATCAGAATAGATGTCGATTTCTACTAACACAAATAATCTCAACACAATGAAACTATCAAATTAATCTTTAATCAACACGAACTTATTCATCATTAATATTATAACTCACAATATTTAACAACCAGGTTGTTCCTAGGAAAGAGGGGGCTTTCTAATAAGGATTTCTCCCTATTGGCGCGCAATTAGGTGACCAAACCTCTCCTTGACAGAACTTCTAGACATTGTAAATATTGCAATTTAATAATATGAATAACTTTGTCGTCTCAATTATTGATTTAATAATATAACATATAATGCGGATGATCTTTGTGACAATAATTGAATCAATAATATGAGAGATATGATCAAAGAATTATCGTAATAATAATTGAATATAACTGAGTGACTTCTCACGTAAGCATCAATAATCAAAACCGTGTGCTACTATGCAACCACGCATATTACTGTACTTTTACTACCGGGTAGTTCAATAGTTTTAACAGTAACACTTCCGCCATTATTTTTTATAAAATATTTTTGTCGTTTTTTCAATCTGACAATAATTCCTTTGCGGGGTCCACTAATGATTGTGTCGTCGTACGAATATTCCCCGACACAAAGAATATTCTTCGACAAATCAAATATAATATAACAACTTGCATACTTTGCAAAATTTATAAATACTACCCACAACTATAACATTATCTCAAATCCACACCATAATATTCAAAAAAATATTTTGAGAAATTTAAATCTTTATTCGTAAAATCTGGGGTCTCACATACAAGAAGAAAAATAAATAACGTTTAAATTAAGACTGAATTGATTATAACTAATATGGAATTAATATTAATAAAGAAATTCACCAGCAACGGCGCCAAAAACTTGTTGGTCGATTTCACAATCAAATATTTGTGCAAGTGTACACAATCAACAAGTAATAAAATGATAAGATAAAGTGTCGACCCCACAGAGAATTCTAATCAATAAATCAATTTTATTTAAACAACCATAAAGTGTAATTTTTCGAAATAAGAAAACTAAATTAAACAATTAAAAATAAATTATTCCAAAATTAAATCAAATAAATAAAAATGAAGATTGAACGAATGAATTCAGATAAATAAGGTTAAGACTCCAATATCCCCAATTATGAACTATAAACCAATTATCCAATTATCCCAATTATTATGCCTGCTGAATTGTTAACAGGAATTCTAAGTGTCAAAAGCCCTTTTCCAAGTGATCAATTAACTTTTATTTAATCCGATTAATCTTGCAATATTCCTATGCAAAACAATTAAACTAAACTCCTTCAATCCCAATTCCCAATTTGTTACATGCAGTGAACAGATATTCCTATTCAATTCACGACCCTAATTATTCGTCATGCAAATAATTAAGCATACATGTTATCAAGTCCAGTTCTAACCCTAGATCTCCTCTCCTGAATCCTTCTAGAGTAACAAGGTAATTACTAGCCAAATAATTAATCAATAAGCACAAGACATGATAAACAATTCACTTTGACACAAATAATTGGAATAAATCAAATAATTAATTTATAGACATAAAAGGTTCAATTGTAGTCTTAATTAAAGAATTAGTTCATAACAGAATCTAAAACTAACAATCTCTTGAAAAACATCCTTAAGGAATTACACAAATTAAAAATAAGGACAAGAAGAAACTCTAAAGTAAATCCTTCAATCTTAAAGTAATCCCTTGCTCTGCCTTCAATTCTCATAGATCCCCTCTTTTAATTCAACAAAGTAGCTTTTATATGCCCTTTTCATCTAACCACAATCCTTTTCCCAATCAACATCTCAATCAAGTCCCAAATCTAAATCAAATCATTAGTCAACACGCGCCTCTTGGTCAACCATGACCAGGCTTCAGCGCCTCGGCGCTGTCTGCAATACTGGACCTAGCGCCCCGGCGTTGGACTTCTTTTTAATCAAGAAAATGCCATTAAATAGCTTAAACTTCCCAAATTTCCCTTACAGCTCCCGAATTTGCAAAATAACCACTAGACACAGTGAAAATGCTTCTAAAAGACTCGAGAATACAATAATTTAAGCCCAATTTTATCCAATTCATGGGTATATTACTCAATCATCAAATCTCTTCCTCTTCGTTATCCTCATCCGACTGTGGCAACTCCACGGGGTCCTCCTCATCCGTCTCTATCTCATCATCCTCATCAAGTAATCTCTCCTGCTCAACTACTGTGACTGACGGAACTGTTTCACATGGAAGTAGTTGTTCCCAAATCACCTGAATATCTCGAGGCTCCTTCTCTCTAGGCATCTGGGATCCTTCCCCCCTAGCCTGACTGGATCCTTCTATATATGCCATCCTATCAATCAAATTTTAAGTTTTAATTACTAATCATTACTACTCAACACTCACGAGCACATAAGTATAATCACATAAGCACATAAGTATTTTATTACTTCTTCCTTAAAACTCGATAAGAGTTTATCATCATTATTTTTTCAAAGGTTACTTCCTAAGGCTTTTCCCCACCTAAGGTTCAGAACCTAAAGCTTTGATACCAACCTGTGACACCCCCAAATCTAGGTACTTCATTCCCACAAGATTTAGTGTTCACTATCCAATCATTCATATCTAACTACCCAATCAAAATAAAACTGAATAATAAACCTTCCCATAAAGGATTACATAAATAAATCCAAAAACATCTCAGATTATCTAACATTAAACATCATACAAATGCGAAAATAAATTATTACATCACATCATTAAATAAAAGTCTATCCTTATAACAATAAAATAAAATTACAAGTCTTCATCACTTGTACATTTTCCCCTTTCCTTTTCTAGTTGTAGGTTCGTCGACCTTCTCAACTTTAGCTACAATGAGTGTATATATATGCAAGAGTGAGCAAAACAATTGCTCACTAGATATAGCAATGAATCAATATGATAATAACAACTGCCAATGAATAGGCTCATCAAAACTGAATAATACTCTATCAATGATAACCAAAGACTAGAATCAAAATATGGAATATGTATTTGAGGGTCATGAGACCACGAACTATGTCCACAGTTATAAGTAATCTTTCAACTTCAACTTTAACAGTCATAAGACTATAAGGACTCCTCGTACTTAGGGGGATCAGCCCTTCGTACAATGTATTATGCACAAACATTTTAACGCTATACGTAAGTTATCCCCTTTAATAGGGTTATTCATCTCAGTATTTAGAATACGAGTCCGCACCAAAGTAAGTTTGGTTTGGATAAGTTTCAAGGTAATTTAGAGTTTACGAACATCAACTAAGGATTAGTTGAATAAAACTGTAATAACATTATGCTATGGAGTAATTCATAAGTGAATCAACATTGTGTACTATGGTCATGCTTTAGGAATAATCTAAGAGCATAAATATTGAATAATGTAACATACCTTGCTTGAACAATGTTAAGCTAAGGTTAAAACCTTATTTAGAGTTGAATCTTAAGCATGCATAATAAATAATTAGTTGAATGATAAAACTTGTTCAACATTAGTGTGTTAGAATGTAGAAATTTGCATGTTAATTAACAAGTTAAAGATTAGCTCAAAATCAAGAGATAAGGTTTAGGAGCTTGCACGATATAACTAGGGTTAAGAAACTTGTACAAAGAAAGCTTAGATTTAGGAAAACTTGCTCAAAGATAGTTTAGATACTTGCACAATTATAAAAGTAGAGTTAGAGAACTTGCCTCGTGCGTAGGTTAAACAATCACTACTCACGTTCACCACAAGTCCTACACATACCATATGTATTGACAATACACATTAGTTACACTAACATTACCTTCATGTGTTTCTTTCTAACTTTTATTATAGCTACTAACTAAGTTTAAGTTTAAACAACATCACATCTTTTCATAAACATTACTTTTTAGCTTTATTACAACTACTTAAGTGATCATGTCATTGCACCACATACACATTAACAACTTGATACAAAATCGTATTACATATCCAACATGTTATCATTAGGTTATACTAATACACAAAGGATTACACTTGCATTCGCGCATCCCGATGACCTCCAATTGGCTCGAAATACACAATAGTCCTAAAGATGGACATTTTAACCCTTCATAACGATTTCAAATTGAAAACCTTAAAGAATAAAAGTTATAAGCCTATTCATCCTCGTTCCGAATCATCTTTAATAACCTCAATCAGAATTTATATGAAAACATTATGGCCGTTTTACTACAGGAGGTCAAAAATATCGGACCAAGACTACTATTCCAGCACTGGGGCGCGAGAACTAAGTTAGACAGTGGCGTTGCAGTGCGAAATTGGCGTTGGACCGCGAATTTCGGGGCTATGGCATGAAATTCTGGGCTACGGCTCTGATTTTTTGGCGCTAAGGCGTGAAAATCGGAGCTGGGGCGCAGATTTTGGCGCTGGGCGCCAAAACTTACAGAACCCAACCACGAAGAACAGAACACAACAATTCTTAACGGTTTAATGGCTTCTAGTAGCTAATTTAACATATATAATTTATATAAATCATTAATAAGCATACATATACTAATTTAGCACAACTTAAACAATAATGTTAGAGAAGTTAAATCCTTGAAACACTATTTTAAAACCAAACTCCATTGTCGACGTTGTTTTACAAGGTTTAACATTGTAAACCACAATTATCCAATGAATTCATTCCTTTAAACTACGTTCGCATTAATTTCTTACCCAATTAACATACATAAGGTTCAATTTCACAATTAGCATATACTAATTTTGATATTTCTACAAATCACGTTCATACATGAATGTTTACTGTAAAAACAATTTCCTTTCTTTTTGAACGTAATCTAGCATACAACACCTATATACATATAGACATGCTAGTGATAACAATTACAATTACACATATTATCATAACCAATTATAAAACACAGTTTACAAATAATTTTGTAAAACTTTATACACAGTGAGTGCACTTCAAGAACACAGAGAACGTAAAACATATATAGTTATATAGTATTAAGATTATAGGAAAAATACCTTTTTGTTGCTTAAAAAGATACTTGTTAAACCCTTAGAAAAGCTTGAAGAACTTAATATTTTTCTAGAATCCCAGCCTTTTCTCTCTCAACTTTCTCTGATAATTCTCTCTAAAACCCTCTGTAACTTTTTCTCTTTTCTTTTCTCAGTATAAGAGTTAAGCTACTAAGCGTAAACTAACTGATATGCTAGCCAACGTAAAAATAATAATACGCCTACTAATGACCTTATTAAAAATAGCAGTTACCAAACATATAATGTATAGATTATAATTATATTTTATTTATTTAGTTTATTATAATTCAAAATTCAAAATAAAACCAAAAACCATAAGGCTTTGTTTGGTCAAACCCTTTTAAAAAATAAACATTTAATATCTTTTAAGCCTTGTTTCGATAAAACTAACTTAAACTCTTTTAATTTATTTTCGTAACTCCTTCTAATATAGTTATTTGTCACACTTTATTTAATTAAATTTTCATACTTAATTAATTAATTCAAATAAGAATTAATTAAATAAATCATTTAATCACATAACTTAATACAAATAATTAACCATCAAATTGAAATATCCATATAATAATAATTTCCTTAACTCATTAATTATTTATTAAAAAAAATAATTAACCACATCAAATCAAATCAAATTGAACAATTATTTATTCAACAATAAACACATCCATTAAATACTTATATAATTTAATAAATATTTAATATTACAATTTAAAATCCTGGAATGTTACATCATTCCCTCCTTACAAGGATTCTGTCCTCAGAATCACAACTCAAACAACTCATTCGTTACAGTTCTATCATGTTCAACGATATTTTTAAATCTGTGTCTAGCCGAGTCAAATAGCTTAGGCAACTTTTAATTAAAGTATACACACTGGAAATAAACAAGTATGTATCAACATGTACAATCATTATCCAAGTGAGGACACTTGTATAACCATACTTAGAATTTAACGAACAATATATATATATATATATATATATATATATATATATATATATCTGAATCTTACAGTAATACTGTACTGATAAACAATGAACGAATAAAGTTCGAGAACTTGCATGAATACGAATATTTGGATACATAATCAATAACAATAGAGATAATAATCTGGCACAACGATAATAAAATTCTGAAACTGTGACGTCCCCAAATCTGGGTTCCAAGAACCTCGAACTTGGTACGTTACGATACTTCATCATCATACATATTCTATCATCTAATGCGGAACAAATAAACATATATTGTTTATGTGACGCCCCCGAATCCGGGACCTCTGACCCCTGTTCGGTCATCACGATAAACTACGAACATCCACCTCTAAACAACATATGATAACTAAATTGCGGAATATAATAAACATATGTTGTTCATTCAAAAGGTGTGACTAGTCCCAAGAATAAATATTGGGGTTCACATTACATAATCGTAATTTAAACTAAGCATAAGATAAATTCTTCTTCTCGCAATTATCCTACATATTCCCTTTACCCTTGTCCTTTCCTTAGGTCTCGGGCTTAGCTGCAATATAATTCATGATATAGCAAGGATGAGTAACAAGTATGCCCAGCAAGTTTAACTACAAAAATAAGAATATATCATGATGAATGGAAAAATAACTGATAATGGATTCAACAATATGAATATCATAAGCAAAGACAATGATTGCTTTTAGAATAACTGCTAGTCGAATAGATTTTGAACTATAACACTCCAATGGAATCAATAGCTAATTAACCCTTTGGTTACTGGCTACAGAATAAGTACTTGAGGGGATTAGCCTCACGTACACTATATATATGCATAACATTTAAATATGTTTATTGTAACTTTATTAGATACCTGCATTCCCCTATCATAGAAAGGGGTGTTCTTTCAGTTTAAGAATCCTTACCCTCAATAGGATTGGATAGCTTTTATAAAACTTTATACGTTTGTCTGACCGAACAAAGGTTCAGACTCTATCTCACCTAGTTCAAGAATTATTTGAACTTTAAATGATGTACAAGTCCAAGACTATACGATCTCAAGTGCACTAAGTGTGAATATCGATAATATCAGTGTGGAATAATTGTAAGGTAATTAAACCACTTAATAGCATGCTTGGAAATAAGATTCAAGCTTAAATGAATAACTTTCAATATAACAATAACCTACTCAATACAATATGACAAGGATAAGAAACTTTCACAACAAACAAAGTTGTGTAAGTTCGGAAACATTTCAACATAATAAAATAGTTTTGGATACTTGCTCAATATAAATTTAAGTAAGGTTAGGGAAATTTGTAACACAATTAAACTAGGGTTCAAGGAACTTGCTCAATAAAAGTAGGGTTCAAGGAACTTGCATAAACATATACCTATTTTCACAAAATAAAGGTAGTGTGTAAGGTTTAGATTACTTTCCTGTTTGCTCAGCTACAATATAATACTAGCTTTAACTAACTCGCGTTGAAATGACCTAACATTATCAAGTCGATCATTTCAATTAGTACGTGTAAACTAATACGAGTCTACACTTACAAGAATCATGTCATTCACATAGCATGCTTCTCAACACATTACATGGCACATTGGTCACATATTACAAGATAAAGAAATCATATAAGCATGTCTTAAATTTCAGAACCAAGATCAGAATCTATTTGTGACTGCAGTGTGGCGCAGCTGCGCCTAGTCTAGGCTTAGCGATGGCACAGCTGCGCTGTCCCCTGGCCAAACCAGGTTTGAGCTTTGCATCCTTCTTTCAGTCTAACTCTTAATCATACCAATAACTTATACTTTAACATACATACATGCTAGAGTTTCACATATATAACATATGGCCATACTTGAGTTTACTTCTACAAGTTTTAACTAACAACTAGCATAACAAGATTATGTAGTTATCATGGTTCATAACTTAACTATATATCCATATAGAGATTTCAAAATCTGTTATTACACATGTTCATGATGTTCATCTTGTTTATTTACAACTAACATTGTTTAACACATCAAATCATGCTCTAAACTCATGTTCAGTTTAGTTATCATCATGATTAATACATATGAATCATGTTTAGGATTATTATAGCCATAACATGACATCTTACTACTTTAGTGTCTAAGTACTCATATAATATGCAACTTATGTTTTGAAAACATGTTCCAGATTGTCTTTGAAATCATATTAGCATGAATGGTGCAATCCAACACACATAAGATAAATCTAAAACCTTTATCATAAGTAAATAAGTTACGATAATCTCTTTTCAAAATCAGAAACTATAACATGTAGCATTCATGTCCATTTAGCTTATTATACTAAGCTTTTCTTTTCAAACTAAGTTCTAGCACAAAGCTTATCAAGTTGGTCATGGATACAACATCTATGAATCACATACCATGCTCATTTAGGTTCCACATCAGTCATGTAGGTGGTCTCATAAGTTTAGGACTCGTGAACACAAGTTTTCCACAAAGTTAGTTTTGAAAACTTTAAGTTTTACTACAACTTTCTTACTAAACAAAGTTGATTACTTCATACCACATACGAAAGCTTTACATATCATGTTATACCCCTCTATAGGTATGTATGTAGGTCATAACATTAAGTTAACAACACATATAACCAACAGAAACCAGAAACTGATTTTGAGCTACAAGATGCGTTGCGTTGCACCTTAGTACAAATAGTAGCAATTTCGCCATGCTACACACCAGAGGCGATGACACCTTTCTGCTTCGCAGAGCCTTAGCCACCTTGGTTTATTTTAGTTTTAAACATGCTACAACCTACCATTTAAGAGTTTAAACATGTAAACATACTTCAAAAACATATCATGGCATGTTAATTCACTTTCATTAACAAAGAATTTCAAGTAATTTTCAAGAATTAACTAGACCCATTTCAAGAACATAGTAAAGTTTTTACCTCTTTAATCTTGGATTGGCTTCCTTATACACTAAGTATGCTCCCAAATTTTTCTCAGCAACTTAGAATTCTCAATATCAAACTTAACAAACTACAAAACTAAAAATTGGGCTTGTATTTATAAAGGAACTATGAACTGGACATTTGTATTACACAATGTTAGAGCTCATGGTGCAAAGGAAGAACTCATTGGTTAATCAAGGGTGGTTGAACAACCCACCATCAGGCCATTGGCCTTGAAATCATTTCCTAAGTTTAGCCCAAATGGAAGTTACATAAATCAAATGTAGGCTACTGCTCATGTACTATAGTGACACTCATTTTGGGACAATAGAGAAATCTCAGCAACAAGTTATTTAAGGCTTGGCTTGGACACTATAATTCCCATAATGTAATATAAATGTGTTACTACTACTACACAAAGGAAATTTGGGATTTATTTATATACTCACATTATATAACCCATGTACATTAAATACACGTAGTATAATAACGCAATTAAGTATTATTGTCCGGGAAGTTTCATAACTATCTCTACTACTCACATAGGCATATTATAACATTATTTAATATTATATATTCAGTGTACACACATAACTTCTTTTCCAATTTTTGTAATACACAAATATTTAATTATTTATGTTTAACAACCACTTATGATTTTATTGCACTACTTGACACTTCATATCAACATAATGTATCTTATTATATGATTCTATGCATGTCACACATTACACAAAGTGTTCCATTTTATTAACAACAACAGAACTAATTTTTTAGGTTTGGACATCTGGCCTAAGAATGCACCATTTTGTATCTTTGGGAGGACGCAATTGCTACGGTCCTGACGATTGCCAAAATGGGTTAGCTTCAAGCCAGTTCAAATATCTATCACCACATAAGTCCTATATGAGATAATTTAACTTCTTCAATGGTGATATTTTCATACTTGACATAAATCAATATGTTCAACTCTCGCCACTATATTCAAATAAATTGAATATTTAATCATTAAGAATCCTATCAATTTCTTGATATTAAAACCTTAGGGTTAGTCCACTAATTTAAATAACCATTAGTGACTCCCTTTAATCGATTCATAAATTCACATAACCACATAAGGTTTAAATAAACTCAGAAAACTAACTCGTTAAAATTAAATCACATATTTAATTAATAAGGAGTTTAAAATCTGTAGACGTTACATCCCTCCCCCCTTATAAAAATTCCGTCCTCGGAATTGCAAAAATAAGGTTACTAAAAAAAAAACGGATAATTCGCTCTCATTTTCTCTTCTAACTCTCACGTAGCTTCTTCTACTGCGTGATTCCTTCAGGGAATCTTAACGAAATGAATAATCTTATTCCTCTACTTTTGTTCCTTCCTATCTAGTATCTGGACAGGAACTTCCTCGTACGATAAGTCTTTCTCGACCTGAATTGGTTCATAGGAGATAACGTGATTGTAGTCTGGTTTATAAGGTCGTAACACTAACACACGAAACACGTTGTGAATGTGCTCAAGTTCAGGAGGTAACACTACCTCGTACGCCACTTCACTGACTCGCCTCAAAATCTCGAATGGTCCTATGAACCTAGGGATCAACTTTCCCTTCTTCCCAAAACGAATCTTCCCTTTCCAGGGAGATACTTTCAGAAATACATAGCTCCCTACTTCAAAATCTCTCTTCTTATGATGTAAATCCGCATACTTCTTTTGGCGATCTTGAGCTGCTACTAATCATGCTCTTATCACCCTGATGATTTCCACCGTCTGTTATACCAATTCTGGTCCCAATAGTCAACGTTCTCCAATTCGTCCCAGCATAAGGGCGTTCTACATTTCGTACTATACAGTGCTTCGTACGGTGGCATTCCAATACTGGCGTGATAACTATTATTATACGCGAACTCTATTAATGGGAGATGATCCTCCCAACTACCCTTGAAGTCCTTCACACAAGCTCGGAGCATGTCTTCAAGTGTCTGAATCGTCCTCTCACTTTGCCCATCGGTCTGCGGATGATACGCGGTACTCATCCGTAGTTGTGTCCCAATTCTTTCTTGAAGACTTTTCTAGAAGTTCGACGTGAATCACGAATCTCTATCTGATACAATAGATACTGGTACTCCATGGCTCGAGATAATTTCCTTAACATATAATTTGGCTAACTGATCCAAACTATACTTAACCTTAATTGGAAAAAAGTGAGCTGACTTAGTAAGACGATCTACAATTACCCATATGGCGGCGTGCCCTTTCTGCGTTGCCAGAAGTCGCACCACAAATCCATTGTGATGTACTCCCATTTCTATTATGGAATTTCTAATGGTTGTAATAACCCGCTTGGTCGTTGGTGCTCTGCCTTGACTCACTGACAAGTTAGGCATCTACTCACGCATTATGCAACCTCTCTCTTTATGTTTGGCCACCAGAAGGGGTGACGCAAATCTTGGTACATCTTTGTGCTTCCTGGATGTATCGAGTATCTCGTACTGTGCGCTTATTACAAAAGCTCCTCTCTCAGTTCTGGTACTAGCGGTACCCAAATTCGTCCTTCAAATCTTAGTAGTCCAGTGCTATCAATCTTAAATTTCAACTCATCACCTTCAGTCAATTGCTTCTTGATGTAAATGCAATCTTCGTCCATTTCTTGTGCTTCTTTAACCTTATCCAATAGAGTCGGACTCGCTGTCACTGTAAACAATTTTTCATTCGCCTCCATCGAATACCTAATCTCCAAGTCTATTCATTTAAAATCTTTCACCAATTCTTCTTAAATAGTTAACTTCAATAACTTTTCTCTGCCTTTTTTGCTTAAGGCATCTGCCACTACATTTGCTTTGCCTGGATGGTACCGAATCTAAAAATCATAATCTTTGATCAATTCTAACCATCGGCGTTGCCTTATGTTTAACTATTTCTACGTGAAGATATACTTTAGACTCTTGTGGTCCATATATATCTCACATTTCTCGCCATACAAATAATGCCTCCAAATCTTCAAGCTAAAAACTACTGCTGCTAACTCCAGGTTATGAGTCGGATATCCCTTCTCATAATCTTTTAGCTGACGTGAGGCATACGCAATGACCCTGTCGTGTTGCATCAGTACACAGCCAAGACCCTTGTGTGACGCATCACTATACACTACAAACCCTCCCGTGTTGTCCGGTAAGGCCAACACAGGTGCTTGACTAAGCCTCTTCTTCAATTCTAGGAAACTCTCTTCACACTTCTCCGTCCCAATGAACTTAACTATTTTTCTGGTAAGATTGGTCAATGGTGATGCCAATTTCGAAAAATCCTGAATAAATCTTCGATAGTATCCCGCCAATCCTAAGAAACTCCTAATTTTTGTCGACGTCTTCGGCTGCTCCCAATTGATAACCGCTTCTACCTTCGTTGGATCCACCGAAACACCATTCTTGTCGATGATGTGCCCTAAAAACTGCACTCTTTGCAACCAAAACTCACACTTGGAGAATTTTTCATACAGCTTCTCCCTCCTTAATGTTTCCAACACTATCCGAAGATGCTCGACGTGTTCTTCCTCCGTCTCTGAATATACTAGAATGTCATCGATGAATACAACAACAAACTTATCTAAATACTGTTTAAACACTATATTCATCAAATCCATAAATGCTGCTGGCGCGTTCGTCAATCCAAATGACATTACCAAAATCTCAAAGTGTCCATACCGAGTTCTGAATGCTGTCTTTGGAATATCCTCCGGTCTCACTTTCAGTTGGTGATAACTGGTCCTCAAGTCAATCTTTGAAAAGTACTTTGCCCCCTTCAACTGATCAAACAAATCGTCTATCTTGGGCAAAGGATACTTGTTCTTAATGGTGACCTTGTTCAACTCTCGGTAGTCGATACAAAGTCTTAGCGACCCATCTTTCTTCTTTACGAATAAGACTAGTGCTCCCCACGGTGATATGCTCGGTCGAATGTATCCCTTATCTAACAACTCTTGTAATTGAGCCATCAGTTCTTTCATCTCTACCGGTGCAATACGATACGGCGCTTTGTATACTGGTGTCGTCCCTGGTGCCAAATCAATGACAAATTCAATCTCTATATCCGGTGGCAATATCAAAATTTCGTTTGGGAAAACATCAACGAAATCCCTTACAATAGGTATCTGGCTCAGTTTGCCCTCGACTCGTCGAGTATCAACCACGTGAGCCAAATAACCTATACAACCCTTCCTAAGCAATTTTTGCGCTTACACCATCGTTAGACAATGAGATTGTCTCGGCGATTTATTACCATAAAATACCACCTTTGACTTATTCGGAGTCTTAAGGTGTACACACTTCTTCTTACAGTCTATAACTACTTCGTGATCTGATAACCAATCCATTCCAAGGATTACATCGAACTCCCCCAAACGAATCGGTATCAAATCAACTCTGAGCTTAAATCCTCGTAATTCTGTATAACAATTCCTGTGAATGTATTCTACGGGGATAATTTCCTTGTTCGCTACTTCTACGTTCATAGGGTGTTCTAATCTCTCACTGGGTAAGTCTAACTGTTTAGCAAATTCTTCGAAAACAAAAGAGCAGGTAGTACCCGAATCAAATAACACGTATGCATCTATACCATTGATCAGAATGATACCTGACACCACGTCCTTAGACTCCGTCGCATCCTATACAGTCATGTTGAACATTCGTCCTGTTGTTCTATTGGCTTGACTGGCTGGCCCTCCAATGTTCAGCCCATTGTTGTTGTTGCGGTTGCCGCTAGATGCATCACTCTTTTTCTCCGGGCAGTCCTTAATTTGTTGGTTTATGGCTCCACACGAGAAACATCCTCCTTTCTGCTTATTCGAACACTGAGGAGTCATGTGCCCCGATTGTCCGCAACGATAACAAACACTCTTTCCCTTCATGCACTCCCCCGAGTGATTCCTCCCACAGTTGTTACACTTCATACTTTTCTTGGCCTCTCCCCCGGACTTATTACCTCCAGAGGATTGGCTCTCTGTCCATTTACGCTTGTTGGGGTTGCTGCCTCCACTGTTTCCCCCTTTCTGTCCATCTTGACCGGTCTTCTTTTCTTGTTTGAATCAAGCGATGGCTTCATTGCTTCCTTCTGCAATGATAGCCCTTTCCAAAAGATCAGAGTAAGTCTTAATCTTCAATATAGCCACTGCTTTCTGCACCCATAGTTTCAGTCCTAATTCGAACCTCCTTGCCTTCCTGGCCTCCGTGTCAACCTAATGTGGGGCGAATCGGACTAACTCGTTAAATCTCATCGCGTACTCTGCGACAGACATACTACCTTGCTTCAGTTCCAGAAAATTAACCTCCATATCCTGTTTGGTTTTCTCCGAGAAGTAATTCTCGAGAAATAGCTCCTTAAATCTCTCCCAAGGAATAACTCCTTCGTCTGCTCGGCCCTTATTAGCTTTCCACCAATAGTTAGCTTCGCCCTTCATCATGAAAGTGGCAAAACTCATCTTCTGTGCTTCGGCCACTCGTGCGACTTCAAACACCTTCTCTATCTCTTCTATCCATGTTTGGGCTTCAATTGGGTCCAGGGTTCCTTGGAACTCCGGTGGTCCTACCAATTTAAAGTCCTTAAAGCTAGCCAAGTGTTGTCTTGGCTGCCCTGCTGCTGGTGGGGGTCTGTTTTGCATTGCCTCAGTTAACAGGTTAACGAAGTTCTGCATTGGATCAACATTTGCCCCTCCACCATTGTTAACAGATGTGACAACCTGAATTTTTATAAGTTGTTAAAATAAGAATTTAATAATTAAAATTCTTATTTTGAGATGTTTTGAGTTTGAGTATGTATATATACATGCTATATATGTTGAAATATATGATCTGTGTGAAGAGAAATATATATTCATATATTGGGAAAGTGAGGTTTAATAGTTAAGTTAACAATTGAAGAAATTAAATGAATTTTGTAATTAATTTTAAATATTTATTGAATTAAATAAATATTTTAAATTTATTTATTTATTGAGATAAATAAATGGTTGATAAAATTGTGGTGAATTAATTTAGTAACTAAATTGATTAATGTAAATTAAATTGAATAATGTTAATTTTATTTGAAGGATTTAATTTAAGGAAATAATTAAATTAAATCAATTGTTTAATATTTAAGAAGATAATTAAATTAAATGAATCATTTAATTTAAAGGAAATAAATAAATTAAACAAAGTGATGTTTTTAATTTATTAATTAAATTAGATATATAATTATTTAATTATTTATTATAGGCATAATTATAATAAGAATATAATTATTATAATTATAAATTATAAGCTATTAAAATGGTTACATGTGTGACAAGTGTAACTATATAATATAAATATTATTTAAATAATCTAGTATGGGGAATTAATGTGTAACCAAATGTAGCCTTATGGCTTTTGGTTTATTTTAACTGACGCAAACTTTTTATTTTTATAACTGTAGTGTGTGTGGGTTAGTGGGAGGCCAGTTATGTTATGCGTATTATTTTTCCCCTAAGTCTAGTTATTAGTGAAGAGCATAGAGAGAACTTGGAAGCAAGAGAGAAAACATTGTGATTGTGAGTTTCTAAGATTGTCAGGAGGAAGAAGGAGAATTTCTAAGCCCTAATACTATCTTTTGCTAGCATTCAATCAAGGGTTTAAGGGCACGTGAAGTGCGTATAATCGTAAGTCATTAAACGTTTATTGGTAAACAACGATCAAGGCAAGTCTTTCAGTTCCTATTTGCTATGTGAATTGGTGATTAACTGTTTTAAATTTTTATTGCAAAGAACATGATCTGTTATATATATGTTGAATGTATGAAATGTTAAAGTGAACTTATAACTACATTGATTGAGTAAAGCATGCTGATTGAGTAAGGAACTCAATCTTTATACTTGATTATATGAACTGTAACATGTATGTTACGTTAGTCTAATGTTTATGAGATATATGTTGAGCATGTTATTATGTGCTACGTGATGCATGAAAACTGTTAGATTTTGATGGGTCATTTCGAGCTCAACCTTGCAAATAACCATTTTTTGCAAAGTTATGGATTGAAGGTAACACTATGTGCTACTTGAATGACGTGGATCCAAAATAATATATGAAGATTAATATTTTAGCTAAAGTTATTATTTCTTTATACCATGATTAAAATTCATGAGATGTATTAAATGTTTTATGATGTATAGTTTTATGTTGAGTTGTAAAGCTAAAGTTAAAGTTATCTGATATGTAAAGGTTATTGGATTGAAATGTAAAATTTTATATAATAACAGTGATAAAGTGAATAATAAAATAAGATTGATTCAAAAACATGTAGATGATAATGGTTTTGATTCAGGGAATTAAAGTAAGAAGACATAAAAGTTTAAAATGTTCCGCATTATATAAATTTTAACATCGAATGATGATGTAAAATCAGAAGGTAGACGTGTTATTAACGACCGAAGTTAATAATTAAATTGTATGAATCTTTGGGTCGTTACAGTTGGTATCAAAGCTGATAGGTTAAAAACCTTAGGTAAGAGTACCTTAGGCTATAACCTTAGAGAAGAGAGGTGAAGATAATGAAAGAATAAGCTCAGATAGAGTTTGTATAATAAGAAGTAATTTAAAAAATTTATAAATAAGGGATTAAAACATGTGTGAGAAGATTCAAAGAAGAATCTCGCTGAGTTATAAGGAGTATGAATGTGGGGTTACCCAACTCCAATAATAAGAATGTAAGGTGATAATAAATAGACAATGTCTATAAGAAGAGAGTGATAAAGAAGTTAAGAATAAAAAGTTATATTTAAGTATGGTACAATTGTACTCTTTAATAGTTGATGTGTGGTATCTAGGCTAAACGATTCCTTCATAGAGCGGAGGTGTATACGAACTAGCAACTCGGAACCTAGTTTATTGGTTGTTTGTGGGAAACCACTCAGCGTACCATATTGAAACTATTAGAGACTCGATGTGTTCCAAGTATAGAAAGTGGATACGAATGATGAAAATGTGGAACTCGAATGAAATGTTGAGCAATGTAAATGAAGTTAGAAATTCTTAAAGGAAGAATTGTTATATAAACAAGAGAATTCAAAGAAGAATCTTGAAGATAAGAAATGGCAATAGACAATATAACGAATAATGTCGTAAATGATGAAAAAAATGAAAGAAAGAGGATCGTAAAACAAAACGGTCACGAGCTAAGAAAAGAACTTTAAGGGAGATGAATATAGAATAAGATCACGACGTGATCTGTTTAAGTTATAAGAGAAAGATGGCTTGTAATGTCTGAATAATTATATCTTGATGCTATGAAGATAATGTACTATGATATAGTACGAGATAAACTCGCGAGGAGTTATAGATGATGTGATACGAGGAATTCGTATCGAGTAAAGAGCAAGTTAAGATAGAGTTAGGTGGGATTTCAATTGAGGACTCATGTGATGGCTAAGTTGTACAAATCTTTGTATGGGCGAGGGTTTTGTGCTTGCACTCAGTTTAGCACATTGATAATCATTGGAATGTTGGTGTCGCGCTATCAATATATATGTGGCGAAAAGGTGATGCTTTTCTCATGTGTATATTTGATAGTTAGAGACTATTAAGATTAGTCAGATATTATTAGGATTAGGTGCGGTTCTTAAAACTAATGCATATGGTAAGTTCGTGACTCACAATAATATGGTATGTTTTAAACCCCTCAAGGAATGGACGCCTATGGTCTGACTAGGATAAGTTCTTAAACTCATACTATTGTGGCAAGTTCCTGAACTTCCAATGTGTTGTAAGTTGAAATACAAGAATATTTAGTGTAAAGATTGATATTGATGGAGAAAATTTGGTATTCCAAATCTTCTAGCGTTGCTAGATTTTCAAAATTTATTGACTTCGTGCCGATGGTTTTACTTTTAATTTTTGAAAAAAATATTGGATCACGCTAGTGAACCAAAGAATTTTTAAAAACAATGTTATTATTCGCGTATCTATGTTGTTTGTTTCGGCTAGATAAAAAAAATGATTTATTTTAAATTTTCAAAATATATTTTAACTATATGTATCAGGTGATATGATAAACGATGAAGTCATCAATGCAATGGAACCTGATGTTGGATGTGATCATATGATCGTCAGCCCATTATGGTGAGATGTAGTATGATAACGTCATAATCATAACTCCATAAAAGGATTTTTCAGATTTCTTTAAGATATGAGAATATATATATATATATATATGTATATTTCGATTGATGTCCAGATTGTTGTAGAAGTTTATGCTATTTGGTTCAGCTAGACGAATATTGAAAGATATTCATGAAATTCAAGCGTTTCTTGAGAAGTTTTGCCAAACCAAATTATTTTGGTGCGGATTTAGATGTTGAAAAGCTGAGGTGAATAACCTTGTAAAAGGGGACATGTTATCGGAGATAATGGTTCCGAAAGTAACACATATAGTCGTTACTATGTTAAGATGTAATACATTGTGCACGACGTAGGGGTACGATAGGCTGATCACCTAGAGTACTTGCAGAGAGTGTTTTCAGTCTGTGTAATTGCTAAACATTCTGTTAAAGATGGTTTATGTTGGTGATGCACTGTTAAACCTGGAGAAGAGTTCAAGGTCCGTATAGTCTTATCACTGTAGAAGGTTCAAGTCGAGATACTTGATAACCTAGGGACATAGTTCAAGGTCTTATGACCCCTCAGCATGATTTGGAATCTTTTAAATTCCTCTTATTCATATTGCTTCCCAATTATTGAGCAATTGTGGAAGATTCTTATTATTCTAAAAGGTGAAAGTGGAAAGGATGATAAAATTAAGCAAAACATAATAATTTCAAGAAAGAATTGAAACTCTGGAAAGAAGAGAAATGTGAAAGTCTTAAAAGAGGAAGAGATGAGGAATATGATGATCTTAGAAAGATCATTAAAGAAAGAATTTGGTTGCAGAACCCAATGAATGAATAAAGTATTAACGTAAAATCTATTTTGATAGATTGAATGAATGAAGATTAATAAATAAAATTTCGAGGACGAAATTCTTAGAAGAATTGGTGAATGTAATATCCCGAGTGTTTATGATAACGATCCTTAGAAAAGGAAATGAATGAGTTAAAGAATATATAATACTAAAATATAATTGAGTCTAAGTAAAGGTTATGAAATAAAACTTAAAAGAATTTATTATCAAGAACGGTGGGAGTATGAAATATAAAACCTATATTAAGGTGATGTGTTGAGGATATTCAACGATAAATTTTGAAAAGAGATTTGGTGAAAACCGAATAAGGGAGGTTTCGTTGATTCCGAGGACGGGATCCTTATAAGGGGGGAAAGATGTGACAATCTAAATTTTTATAAGTCATTAAAATAAGAATTTAATAATTAAAATTCTTATTATGAGATGTTTTGAGTTTGAGTATGTATATATACATGCTATATATGTTGAAATATATGATCTGGTGTGAAGAGAAATATATATTCATATATTGGGAAAGTGAGGTTTAATAGGTAAGTTAACTATTGAAGAAATTAAATGAATTTTGTAATTAATTTTAAATATTTATTGAATTAAATAAATATTTTAAATTTATTTATTTATTGAGATAAATAAATGGTTGATAAAATTGTGGTGAATTAATTTAGTAACTAAATTGATTAATGTAAATTAAATTGAATAATGTTAATTTTATTTGAAGGATTTAATTTAAGGAAATAATTAAATTAAATCAATTGCTTAATATTTAAGAAGATAATTAAATTAAATGAATTTTTTAATTTAAAGGAAATAAATAAATTAAATAAGGTGATGTTTCTAATTTATTAATTAAATTAGATATATAATTATTTAATTATTTATTATAAACATAATTATAATAAGAATATAATTATTATAATTATAAATTATAAGCTATTAAAATGGTTACATGTGTGACAAGTGTAACTATATAATATAAATATTATTTAAATAATCTAGTATGGGGAATTAGTGTGTAACCAAACGTAGCCTTATGGCTTTTGGTTTATTTTAACTGACGCAAACTTTTTATTTTTATAACTATAGTGTGTGTGGGTTAGTGGGAGGCCAGTTATGTTATGCGTATTATTTTTCCCCTAAGTCTAGTTATTAGTGAAGAGCATAGAGAGAACTTGGAAGCAAGAGAGAAAACATTGTGATTGTGAGTTTCTAAGATTGTCAGGAGGAAGAAGGAGAATTTCTAAGCCCTAATACTATCTTTTGCTAGCATTCAATCAAGGGTTTAAGGGCACGTGAAGTGCAGATAATTGTAAGCTGTTAAACGTTTATTGGTAAACAACGATCAAGGTAAGTCTTTCAGTTCCTATTTGCTATGTGAATTGGTGATTAACTGTTCTAAATATTTATTACAAAGAACATGATCTGTTATATATATGTTGAATGTATGAAATGTTAAAGTCAACTTATGACTACAATTATTGAGTAAAGCATACTGATTGAGTAAGGAACTCAATCTTTATACTTGATTATATGAATTGTAACATGTATGTTACGTTAGTCTAATGTTTATGAGATATATATTGAACATGTTATTATGTGTTACGTGATGCATAAAAACGGTTAGATTTTGCTGGGCTGTCGAGCTCAACCTTGTAAATAACCATTTTTGCAGGTTATGGATTGAAGGTAACACTATGTGCTACTTGAATGACGTGGATCCAAAATAATATATGAAGATTAATATTTTAGCTAAAGTTATTATTTCTTTATACCATGATTAAAATTCATGAGATGTATTAAATGTTTTATGATGTATAGTTTTATGTTGAGTTGTAAAGCTAAAGTTAGAGTTATTTGATATGTAAAGGTTATTGGATTGAAATGTAAAATTTTATATAATAACAGTGATAAAGTGAATCATAAAATAAGATTGATTCAAAAACATGTAGATGATAAAGGTTTTGATTCAGGGAATTAAAGTAAGAAGACATAAAAGTTTAAATTGTTCCGCATTATATAAATTTTAACATCGAATGATGATGTATAATCAGAAGGTAGACGTGTTATTAACGACCGAAGTTAATAATTAAATTGTATGAATTTTGGGTCGTTACAACAGATCCTTCGTCCCTATGATTCTGTTGAATTCTCCTAGGCAGCATGATCTGAGGAAAGGAAGAAAATTATTAGGCTTTATGTGATATGTTATTCATGTTAGCATTAGGAAGTTTAAGACGTCTATCAATCATTCTTGATTTAAATAAACAACTTCAGTATCACAATAAAACTTGATGGATTTCCTCAACCCATCACTTACATACTCTACCTAAGTTTCGCATTCCTAACGTTTATAACCTACTGCTTTGATACCAACCTGTGACACCCCCGAATCCGGGTCCTCTGACCCCGGTCCGGTCATCACGATAAACTACAAACATCCACCTCTAAACAACATATGATAACTAAATTACAGAATATAATAAACATATGTTGTTCATTCAAAAGGTGTGACTAGTCTTAAGATACGATAACCTTAATAGCATCTTACAACCATACCCTAAAATAAATATTGGGGTTCACATTACATAATCGTAATTTAAAGCATAAGATAAATTATGCTTCTTGCAATTATCCTACATCTTCCCTTTACCCTTGTCCTTTCCTGAGGTCTCGGGCTTAGCTGCAATATAATTCATGATATAGGAAGGATGAGCAACAAGTTTAACTACAACAATAAGGATATATCATGATGAATGGAAAAATAACTGACAATGGATTCAACAATATGAATATCATAAGCAAAGACAATGATTGCTTTTAGAATAACTGCTAGTCGAATAGACTTTGAACTATAACACTCCAATGGAATCAATAGCTAATTGACCCTTCGGTTACTGGCTATAGAATAAGTACTTCAGGGGATCAGCCTCACGTACACTATGTATATGCATAACATTTAAATTTGTTATATTGTATCTTTATTAGATACCTGCATTCCCCTATCATAGAAAGGGGTGTTCTTTCAATCTAAGAATCCTTACCCTCAATAGGTTTGGATAGCTTTTATAAAACATTATACGTTTGTCTGACCGAACAAAGGTTAAGACTCTATCTCACCTAGTTCAAGAATTATTTGAACTTTAAATGATGTACAAGTCCAAGACTATACAATCTCAAGTGCACTAAGTGCGAATATCGATAATATCAGTGTGGAATAATTGTAAGGTAATTAAACCACTTAATAGCATGCTTGGAAATAAGATTCAAGCTTAAATGAATAACTTTCAATATAACAATAACCTACTCAATACAATATGACAAGGATAAGAAACTTTCACAACAAACATAGTTGTGTAAGTTCGGAAACATTTCAACATAATAAAATAGTTTTGAATACTTGCTCAATATAAATTTTAGTATGGTTAGGGAAATTTGCAACAAAATAAAAGTAGGGTTCAAGGAACTTGCTCAATAAAAGTAGGGTTCAAGGAACTTGCATAAACATATACCTGTTTTTAAAAAATAAAGGTAGTGCGTAAGGTTTAGATTACTTGCATGTTTGCTCAGCTACAATATAATACTAGCTTTAACTAACTCACGTTGAAACGACCTAACATTATCAAGTCGATCATTTCAATTAGTACGTGTAAACTAATACGAGTCTACACTTACAAGAATCACGTCATTCACATAGCATGCTTCTCAACACATTACATGGCACATTGGTCACATATTACAAGATAAAGAAATCATATAAGCATGTCTTAAATTTCAGAACCAAGATCAGAATCTATTTGTGATCAGAGTGTGGCAAAATTGCTACTGGTCTAGCTTAAGGATGCGTGAGAGTGCTACTGTCCCCTGGCCAAACCAGGTTTGAGCTTTGCATCCTGCTTTCAGTCTAACTCTTAATCATACCAATAACTTATACTTTAACATACATACATGCTAGAGTTTCACATATATAACACATGGCCATACTTGAGTTTACTTCTACAAGGTTTAACTAACAACTAGCATAACAAGATTATGTAGTTATCATGGTTCATAACTTGACTATATATCCATATAGAGATTTCAAAATTTGTTATTACACATGTTCATGATGTTCATCTTGTTTATTTACAACTAACATTGTTTAACACTTCAAATCATGCTCTAAACTCATGTTCAGTTTAGTTATCATCATTCTTAATACATATGAATCATGTTTAGGAGTATTACAGCTATACATGACATCTTACTACTTTAGTGTCTAAGTACTCATATAATATGCAACTTATGTTTTGAAAACATGTTCCAGGTTGTCTTTGAAATCATATTAGCATGAATGGTTCAATCCAACACACATATGACAAATCTAAAACCTTTATCATAAGTAAATAAGTTACGATAATCTCTTTTCAAAATTAGAAACTATAACATGTAGCATTCATGTCCATTAACGTATTATACTAAGCTTTTCTTTTCAAACTAAGTTATAGAGCAAAGCTTATCAAGTTGGTCATGGATACAACATCTATGAATCACATACCATGCTCATTTAGGTTCCACATCAGTCATGTAGGTGATCTCATAAGTTTAGGACTCGTGAACACAAGTTTTCCACAAAGTTAGTTTTGAAAACTTTAAGTTTTACTATAACTTTCTTACTAAACAAAGTTGATTACTTCATACCACATACGAAAGCTTTACATATCATGTTATACCCCTCTATAGGTATGTATCTAGGTCATAACATTAAGTTAACAACACATATAACCAACAGAAACCATAAACTGATTTTGAGCTACTGGCAAGAATCATTTTTGCACCTAGTACAAATAGGTGCAATTTTGCACCATGCTCAACACTGAGGCAGTGACTTGCTCTGTTCTGCAGAGCCTTAGCCACCTTGGTTCATTTTAGTTTTAAATATGCTACAACCTACCATTTAAGAGTTTAAACATGTAAACATACTTCAGAAACATATCATGGCATGTTAATTCACTTTGATTAACAAAGAATTTCAATTAATTTTCAAGAATTAACTAGACCCATTTCAAGAACATAGTAAAGTTTATACCTCCTTAAGCTTGGATTGGCTTCCTTATACACTAAGTATGCTCCCAAATTTTTCTCAGCAACTTAGAATTCTCAATATCAAACTTAACAAACAACAAAACTGAAAATTGGGCTTGTATTTATAAAGGAACTATGAACTGGACATTTGTATTACACAATGTTAGAGCTCATGGTGCAAAGAAAGAACTCATTGGTTAATCAAGGGTGGTTGAACAACCCACCATCAGGCCATTGGCCTTGAAATCATTACCTAAGTTTAGCCCAAATGGAAGTTACGTAAATCAATTGTAGGCTACTGTTCATGTACTATAGTGACACTCATTTTGGGAAAATAGAGAAATCTCAGCAAGAAGTTATTTAAAGCTTGGCTTGGACACTGTAATTCCCATAATGTAATATAAATGTGTTACTACTACTACACAAAGGAAATTTAGGATTTATTTATATACTCACATTATATAACACATGTACATTAAATACACATAGTAAAATAACGCAATTAAGTAATATTGTCCGGGCAGTTTAATAACTATATCTATTACTCGCATAGGCATATTATAACATTATTTAATATTATATATTCAGTGTACACACATAACTTCTTTTCCAATTTTTGTAATACACAGATATTTAATTATTTCTGTTTAACAACCACTTATGATTTTATTGCACTACTTGACACTTCATATCAACATAATGTATCTTATTATATTATTCTATGCATGTCACACATTACACAAAGTGTTCCATTTTATTAACAACAACAGAACTAATTTTCTAGGTTTGGACATTTGGCGTAATGGCTACTGCCCATTTTATATACGGGATGGGATGCAATTTTGTGGGTCCTCAACAATGCCAAATGGGTTAGCTTCAAGCCAGTTCAAATATCTATCACCACATAAGTCCTATATGAGGTAATTTAACTTCTTCAATGGTGATATATCCATACTTGACATAAATCAATATGTTCAACTCTCGCCACTATATTCAAATAAATTGAATATTTAATCATTAAGAATCCTATCAATTTCTTGATATTAAAACCTTAGGGTTAGTCCACTAATTTAAATAACTATTAGTGATTCCCTTTAATCGATTCATAAATTCACATAACCACATAAGGTTTAAATAAACTCACAAAACTAACTCGTTAAAATTAAATCACATATTTAATTAATAAGGAGTTTAAAATCTGTGGATGTTACAGTTTATTTTACATAATTCTATAACATTTTCCCAGGTTTATTAACCTTAACTGAATACATACCTTCAAAATTACAAAGGTTTACAATAAGATAACTAAATAGTTATCCTTATAACAATTTATTACTGTATTTTGCTTTTGTCTATGTCATTCTTCAAGCCTTCGCCTTTATCTGAAATTATTATCATGATATAGCAAGGGTGAGCAACTACTTTGCCCAGCAAGTTTAAATACAATAAAGATATATCATGATTGAAAGAATAATAAGTTTTCAAGTTTTCAATAATTTAATAATTGTGAAGGAACATGAATCAAGATATCAATAATTGAATGACTGAATCAATAACGTTTAAAGTCAACAAGGACCAGGAATAACTTTATCTGAACCTTAGGGTAATGAAGGTGATCAGCCTTTCATACCTGATGAACATATGCAACATGCACTAAGTGTGAAACAATAATCAGGTTAGACGTGAATAATTATCAATAATCATTCACTAACATGCTTTGTAATATAACTCAAGTTTGAGTTAAGGAAACTTGCTTGTATAGTCGATTACTGCTACACAATTTAATTTATTCTCTTTATTAAAAAGACTTATCAGGTATAAGATTGATCTTTCAATTAGCATATCATACCTTATTCCATAATACTATCTAACACTTAATCACATAGTCATATATTAGATAATCTTACCACCATATTCATTTACTTACTTATAATCTCATCATCTTATATTAACTTGTCTAACCTTCACTTACAAAGTTAAGTATTAGACATTACACCTTAGTCTTAGTATTACCATTATACTTTGATAATCTTTTCATCACTTATAACTTATACTTATAATTTTTCCCTTTATATGTTATCTTAGTAAGCTAGATAATCTTTCAGTAAACTGAAATATCATTTTCGTAAACTGGATTACATTTTAACATCCTGAAATTACTATTTCAGCAGACCACAAAATATTTCAGTAGACTGAAACCATTTCAGCAATCCAAAATCCAATTCAGCACCCTGAATTCTCATTTTAGTTTATTACAAGCATAATATAGTTCATTGAATACCAAATTCAACACTTATATTGAAAAATAACATAAATCTCTTATTTTAATCTCCCGTCGAATATTATTAATTATGTAATAATATTTTACGCTAAGATTATTAACCTTTTAATAACATTCCACTCAAATACTACTAATAATATCTTAATCCAATACTATTAGTCATATAAAAATAATTTAAGTCATTAATCACATTAATAAACAATTGTTTTCAATTGTTTTTGTTTTATTAATTAACTTGTTTAAGCATTCTAAAATTCCATAAACTTCATAACACCTCAAACCCGACCCAAAACCTTCGTCACAAATCTGCATAAATCATGCTTAAGGGTCTCAAGTCATAAATCATATTTTTCATATTTTTGGACATCATATATTTAATTAAATTCATTTATCCATTTATCATCATTTAGATGAAAAATACCAAATCATTTCCAAAAATATTTCTTTTCTGGGATTTCACAGAATATAGTTTCATATTGAACATATATTTTTCCCGGAATTTTTAAAATAGATTTACTATATTTAAATAGTCCATAATAGCCAAATATTCTCTGAATTTTCATAAATCGAGATTAACTCCAAAAATTCTGAAATTTTTACGGTATGTTCCTGTTATACACATGTACTTCCAGTAAGCATTTTGTAATTTTTGGACTTATACACATAGAATTTTTCGGGTGGTTTCATAAAAATATCCCTTCACCGTAAAATCCATAACTCTCAAACCGTATGGCCAAAAATTCTCAAATTTTTACACAACCTTCATAACTTCTGATATTAACACTCCAAATTTTTCCAGAATTTTAAATCACAAAAAGTGGATGAAAATGCCCCCGCTGCTGACTGGTTCAAAACAGTACCTAGAAAATGGGATTGTTTTCACAAAAATCCACACCACGACTTTTAGAAACGTGATTTTTGAGTTCTACCACTTGGGTTTACTAGTCAATACATATATCTAGCACTTCTCTCCGACGGATCGAGAAAAGAATGCATAGATCAAAAACAGTGGATTTTCAAAGCATCCAAAAATTAGGTTTCATAAACTAAAACAATTAATTTTTCTTTTCTTTTTGATTCAAACTAAATCAACAGCCATTATGGGTAGATCCATACTTGAATCCAAGAAAAACAAATAGATTATAGGGGTTTGAACTTCTAAATCAAAAACCTCATTTTCATCAAATTACAAAAATAAAGGAAATAAAGCTTAGGAAAAAATATATTTATACCTTTCTTCTTCTCCTCCTTCTTCCATGGAGGATTTTTCTCCTCCTTCTTTCTTCCATAGGGTTGTCACCCCTTCCCCTTCTTCTATCCCTCTTCTCCCGTTCTTCTCTTTCTTCGGCTTCTCTCTTTTTCTTTTCTTTTTCTCTTTCTCTCTCTTTCTTATCTCTTATCCTCTTATTTCCTATCTCTTTCTCTTTCCTCTTTCTTATCTTAATTAGCCAACCCCTCTCTTTTTCCTTCTTCCATTCGGCACATGTGGCCTCTTCACAATCCATACATTTTATTTTAATTGCTTTATTAAATGCCCAAAATGTTCTCATTAATTTCGGTTTTAAAAAAAATTGGGCCACTCTCTTTACTCTTTTGGGCTTTTTAATAAATTCTTTGGGCTAATACTTTTATTAGCATGCTTGCTTACAAAATTGAACTTGGGCTTCCACATTAATTCAATTGGGTTATTTCTATATTTATTTTATACATGATCTCTTAGGCTAATTTAATAAACTAATTGCCCTAGAATTAATTTTATCTACAAGTTCCACACTAAAAATATAATTGGGCTTGTTTAAATAATATAACTTCCTTAGTCCATTAAATTTAATTCTCTTGGACTCTATTTAAATTATCGGGCTATGATATTATTATAGTCCAATACTTTTAATTCTATTTTACCCTAATCATTTAATTAGGGTTCCACTACACCTTTGTAAACAAATTCCTTACTTATGCCTTTTTAATTTCATAACCCAATTAGACTTAGTTATAAAATTAATTATTTGAGATATATAAAATAAATCTCTTAATGTCAGTATATATATTTATATACTAATATTCTCCCATATTATAACCTCTCAGGTTATTTAATTATCACACTTAATATATATATTACGTTACATAACTTAATTCTTAATTCACTTTTATATACAAAATAAATGTATTCACATTATATAACGTATATTTATTTAATCATACACATAATTCACATAATCATAACGTATTTCACTTCTCACACTAATTTTGACTTTTCTCCATAAAAAGTCAACTGTTGACTTTGACCAAAAGTTAACCTTTACACATTTTTTGTTTATTGTCCATTCTAAATAAACTTAACGTTCCGGACGCAACCGAGTAGTCCGTGCTTCCAAATTCTATCTCTAACTCAAATTTTGAGTTTTAAATTACTCCCTTCATATTGCTAATCGTATTAACTAACGACTTTATACTTATTCAAATTCTTATTTGCCAGTCAAGGCCAACGTTCAAGCTATGTTAATTACTAACATAGTTTTATCTTGATCCTTATATCATGAACTTAATTTATTATTCCTCTTGCTAAAAAATATATAGCAGCTTACTAATTAAGTATATATATATTTCTATACATATACTCATCTTCATTTAACCTCATAGTTTTTTCTTCCTGTGAAATCTTATCTCCTTAATAAAATTTCCATATATACTTATATAACATTTCTTGGACTATTCAGTTCACATCGAATTTATAGGTATCGTAATACCTTATTCTTGATATTCCTTCAAGTACATATTAATTCATTTCTAGGGTTTTAGAATTTTGTAACCCATATTTTCTCTATTCTCATTCGAATAGCAAACCATATAGGTTTTACTTGAAAATTTTAAATAAATCCTCAAATTCTCTCATAGGTTTTATTCTTTAACCTTTATTCTAATCATTCAAGATTTTATTGCATAAAGTAAATGCAAAGGTTAGGATACTTGCACAAGTAAAAGAGTAAGAATTAAGAAACTTACCTAATCTGTTGCTTACACAACTTAGTTCTATCTTTAATTCAACGACCTATCATTCATAAAATTGTTCTATCGATTAGAATAACATATCATAACACATCATATTGTTATTTACAGTCAACACATAACCTAATCACATTATCACATACGTTTATCGGTTATTAGGACACAAACAAACACTTATCAGGTCAACCTATATAGGTTCGAATCAATTTCGGAAGCATTTTGGTGTACCGACAGCTTTATCGGAAAATTATCGAGTCTAAGACTCTATTTTGTAGTTCAATATAATTTAAATAGTGGTCAAATTATTTTTAAATGACTTCTAATAATTTTTAATTAGTTATTATAATTTATCATGATTTTTCAAATACTGGAATCATTATTAAATGATTTAAATATTATATAATTCTATTATCATTAATATTTAAATAATATCCAAATATTAATGAAACCATTAAAGTAATTTATAATAACTCAAAATATTTTTAAAGTATTAATATTACCCTTAAATGATTTATAAAATATTAAAAATCATTTTTAAACAATTACAATTAATATTTAAATATTAAGGTATTATTCACTAAAATATTAAAAGTCATTTCTAATAACTTAAAATATTTTTAAACCATTTATATCCTTGTTTAAATGATTTTTCAATCAATAAAACAATTTTAAATTATTTATTTAATATTATTATTAAATAAATCTAATATCATTAATATTAAATAATTAATAAAATTTATCTTAAAATATTAAAAAAGTTATATTTTATAACTTAGAATACCTTTAAACTCTTTATTTTCATTTAAAATGATTTTTATAATATTAAAATCATTTTAAAATAATTTATTTAATATAATTATTAAATAAATCTAATATCATTAATATTAAATAATTAATGAAATTTTCTTTAAAATATTAAAAGTTACATTTTATAACTTAAAATATTTTTAAATACCTTATTATCATTTAAAATGATATTTAATATAATAAAATCATTTTAATTTATTTATTTAATGCATTTATTAAATAAATTGAATATCAATAATTTTCAAATAATTACTAATATTTATGAAAAATATGCCAAATTATTAAAAGTTAATTTTATAACTTCAAATAATTTTTAAAACTGATTTTGTAATTTTTAGAATTTATTTTCTATTTTTAAATAATTTTTAGAAATTAATATAATTATACTTAATAAAACTGTCGCTATAGCCTTTGGCGACAGAAACCGTCGCCTTAGGTGTTCTTGAGACTCAAGAACATTCATACGCCAATTTCGAGTGACCATGTTTGACCCTTAACAAATTAGTCTGTAATGTGTTTCTGGGCTAGTTAATGATCAAATGTTGTAGTAGATATGTAATAGTACAAGTTTATAACAATTTTCGGACCAACATATAACACATGAGCAAGATCTAAGGATCAAAACATGATGTCAGAGCTGTTCATCATGTTTCTGGGTTGCCCAGAATCATAAGGCCATGGTCGGTCAACGCTTTTGTTGACCTTCTAGCATGCAATCGGTTCATGGTAAAAGTGTTGTAGACGTCAGGCTATGTATAGAAATTAACGTAGAACATGTTTGAAACTAAAGTTATGGCAAGTTCTACAAGTTAT
This sequence comes from Panax ginseng, assembly GCA_020205605.1. Lineage (NCBI taxonomy): Eukaryota > Viridiplantae > Streptophyta > Magnoliopsida > Apiales > Araliaceae > Panax > Panax ginseng. The sequence goes on along the minus strand of CM035132.1, from coordinate 121,529,399 downwards.
CTATTAAATAATGCAATAAGGGCAATTATGTCATTTGGCTTTTACTTTTAGTGGCAAAGTTGGCAATTTATTCTAACCCTTAGGGTTTGACCCTTAGGTTTTAACCCTAAGGTTCCATAAGTTCATTTTCTAGGATTATGTAATCACTACTAAAAAATGGTCATTTCTGATGGCCAAAATCCATCACAAAAAGTAGAAAAACCATCACGAAAGGTTTACGTGATGCTTTAAGCATCACAATGACCATCTTGTATACGCCCATCATGAAAGGTTTTGCGTGATGGTTTTGGCAATCACGCAAACGCTTAGTGCTTTTGTGATGATTAATACAATCGCATTAACACATAATCTATTGTGATTGTCAAAGTCATCACAAAAAAAAAATAAGACTTTAGGGATCAAATACAAAAACGTGAATCTCTATTTATGTATAATTTATTTCACTGTATTAATTATATCTATATTAATTGTATCCATATTAATTGTGTCAAATGCTATTTATAGGATTCAAACCCTCCCCCCATTTACAAACTAAATAACCAGTATTACCACTACACCAAAGCACATATCATGACTATAATTTTAAAACAAAATATAAAAGGAAACATATGTGAGTTGACTTATTAAACAAAATTACTTTCACATAAGATTTGGTGATTGCAATGGCAGTCACAAATACTCTATAATGATGGTAAAATTAGTCATCACTGAGAGCCATCATATATTTTATTGTTTTGTGATGGCTTGAAAATTCCATCACAAAATACAATCTTTTTATAATTGAAAATAAAAGTCGTCACAAAAATCTTTCTTTTTAATGATTGTCACGGCCATCATAAAATATTATTTTGATTATTTCTTATATTAAAATATTAGTGATAGCTTAAATACAATCACGAAAAGGGTATATCTATAAGTGATGACTTAGTGCGTCACGAAAAGAAAATTTATTTTGCGTAAAAAAATTGGTGTGATTGACATGACCATCACAATTATAATACATTGATGGCAAGATTAGTCATCACTAAGATCCATCATATATACTATTATTTTATGATTGCTTAAAAAGTCCATCACAAATTACTATCTTTTGTGGTTGTTTTTAAAAACTGTCACAAAGTTCTGCCACGTATTCTTGTTTTTCTAGTAGTGAATTAGGGCTAAAATGGAAATCTTAGTTTCTAAAAATGTGAATTAGGGTTCCCTAATTAAATTAGGTTTCTTAATCACTTAAGACTTGTAAATTAGACTCTATAATTTACTAATTACCATTAAACTTGCTAAATTAATAATTAGGTTTTATAACTTAGCCATTAGGGTTCTAATTTAGTAATTAGGGTTTCTAAATATTAATTAGGGTTTACCTAATTAACATTAAATATAATAATGGTCATTAATTACATAACACACAACTTAACAAATCTTACAGTCATAATTGACTTCTATAGTTTATCAGTAATGCTAGGGTTTTGTACTGTTTTATTATAACTGTTCCACACATTAACGTTACACACATACCATACATGTTCATAGCACTGAAATATAAATAAGATTATATTATTATTCTCATTCCTATTCAAAATCTAGAATTAGGGTTTTGAATCCATATCTGACATAACCTTCATACATACCCTTATTAATTAAGTTAAAATAATTAACTTAACTAATATAATAAAATAATTATCATAATAATCCTAATAATCATATCATATATACAATAATCATATTTTCATGGAAAATAAATAATAGATATTTTTATTAATTTATTATAGGAATATAAGCTATAATGATCAATAATTCTTAAAAAGAAATTATTTACAATTATTCATGTAATAAATAAATTTTATTTATCACATATATATATATACACTTTACTTTGCACATATTCCCACCTTTATATATAATAATATAAAAAAATTATACACAAAATTTCTTATTGAACATATTGGGTTATTACATCCACCCTCCCTTATAAGGATTCCGTCCCCAAAATCACCGCTTTAAAACTTATAGACACTAGGGAAAATATCATACACACTCACTTCAAGTAGATCTCGATCTGATTCGATCGAAGTGATCTTTAACTATTCAACATAAAGCTTGTCTATCTGATTATACGGAAATCTGATTTCTAACAAAACTCAAATTTCTCCTTCAAAATTTCTTTATAACATAATTTACTATATTTAAGAAAAATCATATATACGAAAATAAAATTCATACGAATAATACATGGAGTTCCTTCCCCGGCTGCTACGGTATCCTGAACCGTCATGTTAAAGACTTTTGCGGTTGATTTTGTTGAAGTTGGTCCCGTTATCGCCAGTGTTTCGCTGCCTTTCCCCGCATTCACGTTTCTTATATCCATTCTCTTTTTCGGACAGTCCTTTACCTTATGTTCCATTGATCCACACAGAAAACACACATTGCTCATCCTAGTTTTGGGGTAGTTAGGAGAGATATGTCCCTCATGTCCACACTTATAGCACACAAACTTACCCTTAAGACACTCACCTGAATGATTCTTCCCATAATTCTTACACTGCATAGCCTGCTTCTTCACACCTTCCTGTTTGACTTGGATATTTCCAAAATTATTCCCCTTTCTTTTTGCATTCCCACTACCATTACCTGCTTCTACCTTCCCGACTCCCTCAACCTTATTCTTACTTTCTTTATTGTAGAGGCTCATGGCCTCACTTCCCCCTTCAGCTATGATAGCCTTTTCTAAGAGTGCTGCAAAAGTATTGATTTATAACACCGCCACCTTATTGTAGTGCCAGGGTTTTAAGCCCAACTCAAACCTCATTGCCTTTCTAGCCTCCGTATCCACTTAGAGCGAACCGAGCTAATTCATTGAACTTTGCGGCATACTCCGCAACTATCAAGCTCTTCTGCTTTAATTCCAAAAACTTCACCTCCATCCTAGCCTGCACACTAGATGAGAAATAGTTCTCAAAGAACAGCGTCTTAAACCTAGTCCATGCTATCACTCCTTCTCCTACCCTAGCTTGATTTGCCTCCCACTAGAAATTCGCCTCTCTTTTCATCATATAGGTGGAAAAAGTTTTCTTTTGTCCCTCAGCTACCCTAGCAACTACAAATGCTTTTTCTATTTCCTTAACCCAAGTTTGGGCTTCTATCGGGTCAGTGGTACCTCTAAATTCTGGCAGTCCTACAGCCTTAAAATCCTTGAAGTTCACAAATCGATTGTCTGGCTGATCTCCCGCAGCTTGTATTCCATTCTGCATGTCCTGAGCTACCATGTTTGCAAAATTCTGCATCAGGTCTGGTTGTTGTCCTACAACATTGTTGACAGATTCTTCTACCCTTTGGTTTCGGGTTTGATGTCTTGGCGGCATTATCTGGTTAAATTATACTTTATTAACTTACATTCTAAACCTTATTGTATAAGTTTAATATTTCAAACTTATTTCATTAATCAAACATAGATTCATATTCATTTAGCAATTTCCAAAATACTTTACGTAGCATAGCACATACTGCGTTAAACATCTGATATCCCTTTGTGACCATAAAAGTCGGGATTCGCTACTACTACTTATACAAAAGTTGAGAATATTACATTACACACGCACATTACCAAATATACATAATCAAATACTAATTCTACTTATTTACTACACCTCTTTCCTGATTCTGGAAAACCTTTCACCCGATGACTGTAATAACCCAATATTTTCAATAAGAAATTTTGCGAATAATTTTTTTTTATATAAGGGTGGGAATATGTGCAAAGTAAAGTATATGTATATATCTGATAAATAAAAATTATTTATTATATGTAACTGATTTCTTTTTTGAACTATTGATCATTTTAGATTATATTTTTATAGGGAGCACTGCTTCCATCCCATAGGCTAATGAGTAGGGGGTTGCACCAATAGAAGTACGCATTGAAGTTCTGTAGGCTAATAAAGTCAGAGGCAAGAGGTCAGGCCATCCTTTATGATTGATGAACATTTTTTGCATGATCTTCTTGATGTTTTTATTAGCTGCTTCAACAGCACCATTCATCTTTGGATGGTAGATGACGAAGTTAAGGTGTTTGATGTGGAATTTACTGCATAATTCTTCCATCATTTTATTTTTGAGGCTCTTAGCATTGTCTGATACAATTACCTCTGGTTGTCCATATCGACAGATGACATTGTTTCTGATGAAAGCAATGATGACTTCTTTAGTAACCTTGGGGAAGGAGGCTGCTTTTACCCATTTGGTGAAGTAGCCGATCATGGTGAATATGAACCGATGTCCATTACTGGCTTTGGGCTCGATGGGCCCGATCACGTCCATTCCCCACATTGAGAAGGGCCAAGGTGAACTCATGTTGTAAAATTCCCTTGGAGGGGCGTGAATGGCATTTCCATGAATTTGGCATTGATAACACCTCTTGACGTGATCATCACAGTCAGCTTAGAGCGTAAGCCAATAATGCCCAGTTCTGAGGATTTTTTAACAAGTAGGGGGCCGCTCATTTGTGGGCCACATACTCCACCATGGATTTCATCCATGAGCCTCTGAGCTTGGTCCTTGTCCAGACATCTAAGGAGACCTAATCCTGCATTTCTTTTGTAGAGTGCATCTCCGCTCAGGTAGAATTTCATAGCCATTCGATGAATCGGCCTTTTTTCAGTTGGGCTCGCCTTAGCGGGTGTAGATCCATCTCGCATATACTCCTTGATATGTTGATACCAAGGGTGGTGGATGGGAGGTAGCTCATCTGATACTTCTCCAACATAGTTCCCATAGGCTGGGGCCTTTTGCAGGGCAAATGTGATGCTTGACATATTTTCCTTGTCAAACATATGAATCAAGGAGGCCAATGTTGCTAGTGCATCTGCAAAATCATTCCTATTACGAGGAATGTGTGAAAATGAGATTTCATCAAACTCCAAAGCCATCTGTAAAACTTGTCGATGGTAAGGTAGTAAATGTAGTTCCTTGGTTTAATAGATTCCCGTGGATTGTTTGATTACCAATTCAAAATCCCCAAAGACAGTTAACAGCCTGATGCCCATTGAACGGGCAAGTTTTAGCCCCATGATACAACCTTCAGACTCAACTGTGTTGTTGGTGCTGACAAACTTCAATTTGACGGCGATGGGATACTGCTCCCCCGTAACGGATAATAGAACTGCTCCAGCCCCAGAGCCTTCCATGTTAACAACTCCATCAAAATACATTTTCCACGTAAGGCATGCATCGTACTGATGGTGTTGCTGAACTGCCATTACCCCTTCATTGGGGAAGTACTTTTCCAAGGGTTTGAAGTCCCCTATAGGTGCGACGACCAGTTGATCCGCAATTCCTTGACATTTGATAGACTTTTACGTTACGTGCATGATGTCAATTTTTTTTAGGATCAACAACCATCTGGACAATCGACAATTCAATATGGGCTTACTGAACACGTACTTGAGATGATCCACGTGGGATATGAGATGGGTTATGTGACCATGGAGGTAATGTTGTACCCTCATGGAAGCCCATGCTAAAGCACAACAAGTTTTCTCAATCAGAGTGTACTTGTGTTCACTGATGTTGAATCTTTTGCTGAGGTAATAGATAGCTTGTTCTTGGCCTCTATTATCTTTTTGTCCCAGCATGTAGCCCATGGCATTGCCATTAATGGACTGGTACATGAATAGGGGAACACCATCCCTGGGAGGTACTAAAACAGGAGCGTTAAACAACTGCTCTTTGATTGTAAGGAAGGCTTTCTGACACTCATCATTCCATTTCATGGAGGAGTGCTTCCTTAACAGCTTGAAGAAGGGTTCATAGGTTGCTGTGAGTTGAGAGATTAACCTGCTAATGAAGTTGATTCTTCCCAAAAATCCCCGTATTTCCTTCTCTGTCTAAGGAATGGGCATTTCCTTGATGGCCTGGATTTTGGTGGGATCCAGCTCAATCCCTTTATGACTGACTAGGAAACCTAGCAACTTACCTGATCTAACACCAAAGGCGCACTTGGCTGGATTCAACTTCAAGTTGTACTTACACAACCTATTGAAGAGCTTTCTGAGATGGTCTAAGTGGTCTTCCTCCCTTTGTGACATGACAATGATGTCATCCACATAGATCTCTATTTCCTTGTGCATTAGGTCATGAAAAAGAGCCATCATAGCTCGCTAATAGGTTACCCTGGCATTGATGAGGCCGAATGACAACCATTTGTAGCAGAAGGTTCCCCAAGGCGTGATGAAAGCAGTTTTCTCATGGTCCTCCTTAGCGACCATAATCTTATGATACCCCGCGTAGTAATCCGCAAAGGAGTACATGCCATATTAAGCAGTATTGTCAATGAAAATGTGGATAAAAGGTACGAGAAAGCTATCTTTAAGGCAAGCTTTGTTCAAATCCCGGTAATCCACTCAAACTCGCACCTTTCCTTCTGGTTTAGGTACGAGAACTAAGTTGGATATCCATTCCGGATATGTAGACACCATAATAATGCCAACTTGAAATTGTTTCACAATTTCTTCTTTCACCTTTAAACTCCACTCAGGTTTCAATCGCCTGAGCTTTTGCCTGACTGGCTTAAATCCCTCATTAATGGGAAGGCGATGAAGGACAATGTCAGTGGACAAACCCACCATATCTTCATGAGACCATGCAAACACATCCTGGAACTGGGTTAGTAGCACAACCATGTCATTTCGTTGGTTTAGGGTGAGGTCTGAACCAATCTAGATTAACTTAGGGCTTTCTAAGGTTCCAAGATTGAAAGAAGTGGTTTGATCAAGGTTGGGTTTAGGTTTGTCTTCGACCCATTCCTTAATCTCCCGAGGTAGCTCAACATCCTCTTGTATTTCCATCAAGTCTGAGTCCAAATTTTCATCAAAGTTACAGTCCTTATGGAGAAAAGGCACCTCATCAGCAAGTACATGCACATCTAAATTCAGAGTCCTGAAACAAAATATGCTTTCACTTAATATATGAAACTGTTTAATCATACAAAAGTGTTAGCATGTATTGATAAAATAACTGCTAATACTATACAGAAAAGTAAGCAATTAAATTTATCTATAAGGCATAGGGATTTTCTACCCGTTTTACCCTCGTCGACTAATGCATGGAGTGCTGCTCCATTTTTCGAGGGTAAAGTCATGATGGACTGCAGTGATGGAGGGGCTGTCATCGTCCTCCTTTTCCTGAATGATGACCATAACATCTGAGCAATCATCGTCTGGGGTGTATCTATTTGTATGATCATCATGGACAATGACACGTATACTTGACATCATCAAGGCGATGTCATGTTTACGTTTTCGTTCCCTTTCTTCTACTTCAGGATTAGGGATCAGGACCTCTATTGATTTAAAGGATACTGGTTTGGGAAACAAAATAGCCATAACATGGGCTGGCACCTTTACCGGAGACTGTATCATCTCATGAGGTGCAGGTGGAGAAAATCGTCGTGTGGTAGAAGCTTGAGGAATCTGCTTGTGCTTATGAGGATTACTATGACTGGAACTGGCAGAATAGCCTAGTCTGGCTGTCTCGGTTTGACTGGACATTTGAATTGGGTGCTTAATACCCTGCTGATTTTTACCCAGCCCTTATCTAGGCTGATGACCTAATGACATCATTTCTTGGGTAGCTGCCATTACTTCGGCAGAAATCTTGGGTACGGGAAGTGGCACTCCAATAGGATGGTATTGTGTGTTGCTCACTTCCAAAGTGTGAAAACTGGCCGGCTCAACTTCTGAATTGAAGCTGATGAGTGGTAGGTCTCCTTGTTCAGGATATTCCGGCTCAGCGTTGACAGTGACTAAGCTATTGTTGACAATGTATTTAAGTTATTGATGAAGTGTAGAATGGATGGCTCTAGCCATGTGGATCCATGGTCTCCCCAAGAACAGATTGTATCCTGAATCTATCTTGAGGACATGAAAGGATACATTGAATGTATTTGGACCAATTTCAATTGGCAGCTCAATCTCTCTGACAGAATTTCGTCTGGATCCATCAAAAGCTTTTATAACCGTATGGCTACTTTGGATCCGCTTGAGATTGACATTTATCTTCACCAAGGTGGCATAAGGACATATATTCAGAGAAGATACTCCATCTATTAAAACTCCACCTAACATATACCCGGAGGATAAAACTGTAATGTGCAATGGCTTGCAATGATCGGTCCCTTCGGGCGGTATGTCATCATCAGTAAAGGATATCATATTGTTGTTAATAATATGATCAACCAGATGTTAAAATTTTTCCACATCCACTGATTTTGGTAAGTAAGCTTATTCCAAAACTTTTAGTAAGATCTTCCTGTGATCCTCAGAAGAGAAAACCAAGTCCAGTATTGAGATTTGATGTGGAGCTTCTCTTAAGCTTAAAACCACCTTTGATTTATTATAGCCCATAGTGCGGAGAAATTTCTCAATCTTCTCCATGGGAATCTTCCCCTTTGCTTTGATGGTGGGCTTAATCACCCTTTGAGGAAGATACAGTGGATTTTCCTTCGACATTATAGCAGTAGTATGAGACATGGATCCTTCAGCTTCTCCATAATTCCATGGGACTTTGTGTGGCGACAACAGATATAATGTGGTGCGAAGGGTAAAGAAATTGGCTCTGGTGCAGCCACTTTCAAAGGATTGTCAGCTCCTTTGAGTTAAATTGCTTGTATGGGAAATGGTCCGACAGTCTCATTAGCCTCAACGAATATAACTGCTACTAATCCCTTCCATTTGGTAGGACAAGTATTCCCACTCTCGAGTAGCATAGTATCATCGTCTGCCAATTGCAGGACACCGCTATCAATTAAATTCTAAATAAGGTGGCGGAGTGCCCAACATTTTTCTGTGCTATGACCGCGAGAATGTGAATGATATCGACAAACTCCATCAGAGTTGAACCATCTTAAACGGGGATTAATTGGAGGTAAAAGGGAGGTGATTCTTCCTTCATTGATTAGCATCTGAAATATTTCCTCCATAGGTTGGCCCAGGTATGTAAATTCCCTTTTATTTGCAAAATCCCGACGGGCTTTAGCACTTGCTCTCTTCACAACCTTGTCCTCCAGTGCTTCGCTTTCTGAAGGTGGTGATGAAGCATTCATAACAAAAGGAAGGAGATAGGCATGCACATGGCTGACTAACTGGCGTGTGACTTGATGCTGATGGGTCACCAGTTCTGCCAATTGTTCCACTTGCTTACAAAGAGCTTCCATCTTTTGTTCCATAGAAAATTGGAACTTTGCGTAATCCCATCTGTCAACACCGTCGTTGATGGTCTGGGATGATTGACCATTAAAATTAGAACTTTATCCACTACTCCAACTAATCATATTGACCTCTTCTTCTTTGTGTTGAGGAAGAAGGTTGTCTTGCACATGAGGTTTATCTGGTTTGGTAACCATGATCTCTCAATTATCTATCAAATCTTGGATCTTGTGTTTCAAGGCCCAACAATCTTGAGTATCATGTCCAGGTGCCCTGGCATGATAAGCAAACTTCCGAGTAGCATTGAAACCCCTTCCATTAGGGTTGGCTGGTGGAAGAAGACGCGTGATTTTCTTCTAAGTAGTCAGAAGAACAAGAATATTCTCAACCGAGTCCCCTAAGGGTGTGAACGTTCGAGGGCGCTTTGCTTCTACACTTTTAGGCAATGGAGGGTTTGAAGACTGTGCTTGAAAAGGGGAGTAGTTTCTGCTCTGTATAGGTATGTTCTGATTGCCTTTTTGACCTTATAGTATCAAGCAAGCATCCTCCTCTTTCTTTTTATGGACCCTCCGGGGGTTGTTTCCATAAGTTACGGACTGGATGTGCTTAGCAACTGCTTTAAGAGCGGCTAGGTCTTGAATCTTTCCTGACTTCAATCTCGTCTCAACCATGTCTCCGTGTTTGATCATTTCAGAAAATGGTTTGCCAATACCAGCTAAAACCCTTTCATAGAAAGGAGCTTCTTGTATGTCTATAAAAGTCATGACCATTTCTGACTCTGTCATAGAAGGAATAACTTGAGCAGCAAGGCGCCTCCACCTTTGAGCATACTCTCTAAAAGACTCGTTGGAATGTTTCTTGACCTTGGTAATCTGATACCGGTCATGAGCTATCTAAGACTGGAAACTATATTGAGTAATGAAGGCATGAGCTAGCTCTTCCCAGCTATGGATCTTTGAGTTGTCTAATCTGGTAGACCATAAACGGGCTTCTCCAGTCAGACTCTTCTGGAACAGCTGCATTCTGAGCTTCTCGTTTTCTGCATAAGATCCAAGTTCTCCAATGAACACCTTTAAATGTGTGTAAGGATTCCCTAATCCATCATACTTTTCAAAATTAAGGGTTTTGAATTTCTCTAGATAATGAACACCAGGGAATATGCAAAGGTCAGCATATGAAACACTTCCGTGTGTTCCAATCCCTTTGAGAGAACGGATAGTTTCCTCCATTTAAAGGACCTTCTTCCTGATATCACTGGTGTCTGGATTTACTTTAAGATGGGTGTTATCAGAGTCTTTGTTGGTTGTATCCAACTGAGGTTCTGGATTTGTTTTATCCAAACCTTGAGTTCCTCCTTGTGCAGAGGATTCTGTATGTATGGGTATTCGCGAACCCTGAGTAGACTGATGTAATTCTTTAAGTAGAACAACCAAATCTGTAATCTGTTTACTTAATCCGTCAAATTCTTCTCGAGAAACGGGATTAGACTGGTCAGAAGAAGACATGATTGGTTGCAGACTCGTTGCCTTTTTGGATTTTGAGCGAGTAACAGGCCCAATTGTTTCCCTACAAAAACTTATATAGTTTAGTCTTAGGGATAATGTAAATGTTTACATGCTATCATAATGTGTCCATTTTAGGAATATTATCCAGCAAAAATGGGTGTCATTTGATAGCATGTCATGTATGCACAAATATTTTTCATTTTTTCCATTACATAGATATGAACATGGAATAAAATTACAAATAAATGCTTTTACAAGTAATAGAAAATGGAAAGCATGAAGAGACTTTCCTCCGCGTTTGGTTTATCAGAGGCTGACCTATCTTAGCTTACTCTCGCGGTTTTTTGGCATGAAGGTTCCCAGATCATCGTAATCTACTTGACGGAAAGTTAATCTGGTCTTTCAATTGGAGCGAATCTGGGTGGTGCCTTTCCTGAGCCTCGTTGGAATTAGTCTCCCTACGAGTCCAGTAATCAAACACCGACAGGAAAGCCTCCTGGTGGAGAAACCACACAACATACATTCACATACAATGTGTCTCACCATTTATGAAAATGATGACATGTTCGAAGCACTAATATCACAGATAGATATATTGCAGTGCGGTAAATAAAATGCATTCGTACACATTCATCAATAATGTAAATGCAACATTCACACACAAGCATATAACAGTTTTGAAAAGCTTGTAGTAGCGGCTTAAGCCCTCTTACTGGGATCCCCAGTAGAGTCACCACCTGTCAACGTCGGGATTTTTATTTGTCCCTTTTCGTTTCTTATTCTTTGGTGTTCTCATGTTATGTGAGATTTGTTTGAAAAAACAAGTGAAAAAGGTCCGACATGTATCATGTCGACGATTTAACTGTAAGAGTCACCAGTTTGTGTTTTTAACTGGTTTCACCAACGCAACCGAGTAAAGGTTAGCACATTGACCCAATGATGTGACACTGCTAGACAGGTCTGTGAAACCGAGATTCATTTGGGTTCGGGGGCTTGATTATGCGGAGGAAAGGTGTTAGGCACCCCCCGACATCCGTGTTGCCACGGTGACCACAACTTTTCAAGAAACTATTATATGAATGTGTGTGTGTGTGTGTGTGTGGATCAATGTGCAATTATTTGGAAGTAGTGTTATGCCTCGTTCGCACCTATATACACAGGGATTGAATTTATACAAAAATTCAGTTTTAAACAAGATATAGCAATGAGATTTTGTAAAATAGGTTTTTCAACCCTCGTGCTCAATAGTAATTGAGGCCTTTGATACTTCCATTTTATTATTAAATGTTCGGCTTGTTTGCTTTTATTTTCGATATGCGAAGCATCTTCGAGAAAATAATATATAGCGATGCCGAACTCCTCATAGGCATGATGGCCATCAAGGGAAATTCAAACACCGTGAATAATTTATAAGCTGCTTACAGCTGAAAATGTCCATCACGGGAACCGAATCTAGATTCAGTAGACTGAATCTAATATCACATGATTCCTAGGCTCACATGATCCCGCAGTTTATATAAAAAGCAGTATAATTTGTAAATATATATATATATATATATATATATATATATATATATATACATGATCAACCACCACGAAACACCTCCATGGGGGATCAGAAATGTAAATATATAAAAGCGGTAAATATATATATAGAGAGAGACATGATCAACCACCATGAAACACCTCCATGGGGGATCAGAAATGTAAATAAAGCAATAAATGCGATCAACTGCCACGAAGCAATAAACGCACCAGATGTAAAATCCAGGCTCATCGTACAGAGTTTGACAACAGTTCATATATATATATATATATATATATATATAAATGATCAAGTAAGGGATCCCTTACTTTCTTAAAATGAGGGATTTTTTTTTTTGCTTTTTTTTTTAAAACAACTAAAAAAAAAGTTTAATATTATATGGAACAGAAATTTTTCCATAATATAATGTTTTGGGCATAATTTGGATACCTATACCAAAAATATATATACGATGCACTGCATGTATATACCTATTTTTGTTGTACGTATCCAAATCACATCCAAAACATTGTATTATATAAAAATTTCAGTTCCATAAAATATTAAACTTTTTTTTTTAGTTGTTTTAAAAAAAAGCAAAAAAAAAAAGTCCCTAATTTTAAAAAAGTAAGGGATTCCTTACAGGATCCGGACTATATATATATATATATATATATATATATATATATATATATAAAAGCAGTAAACGCTCTAGACATAATTCTAGGCTCAATCGAGGCATAACTCGATAATGTTAGTCCATATAGAAATATATACATATATAAGTATATATATACAGACATAAATGAAAACCATGAACCGAAGTCTGGGCATACGCACACAACACTACTCTTTATAGAGTGTAAGAAGGCTTACAGTGGGCTGCTAAAGTAGACTTCTATGACTCTAAATGGATGAACACTCAGCTCCCGCTGGAAAAAATATAGCTATATATGAGCTAACAAGTGTTTAAAATGAGAAAGCACTCAATATGGGGTGTGTACAGAGAAAATTTGACAGGGCTACCTCGCCTCTTTTTCTCTTACAAATGGCCACTCCAAGCTCTATATTTATAGAGCTGGTGGCTGCAGGTGTACCTGCGGTAGCCGTAGATGCACTTGCGGCTACTCGGGGTGCCTCAGGCTCCGTAGGTCCTGCCATCTCGAAGTACGTGCACCCGTGAACTATGATGTCCGAGCATCCGAATGAGGTGTACAAGACCTTCTTCGGACTGCTTTTGTCGAGAGTTACGCAATGACATGGGATTAGAGGTTGTACGAAGTCAGGAAAAGGGGACCGTGCCCATGGTCTTCAAGATTCAAATTCTATCCGGTGTGCTTCCACGCGTAATAGTCACTCGGGATTGAAACTCCTTGGCTCTTGTGGGACATTGCTATGTAGAAATGTATGTATGAAATGTTGAGACGAAGCGCTGGGGGTTGAGGTGGAAAGATTACAATTTTGCCCCTCACCGGGGTTATCTCCGGTTTGGGCTGATAGTAGACGTTGCTCGGGGTTATCTCTGAGATTGGACTGCTGCAAGTGTTTGAATTCCGTAAGGTTATCTTTGAGTGTGTCTGTCTTCCCGGTGTTATCTTCGGGTCTTTGGAATGAGTGCCTCGACAGGAGGTCTGAGATTGAAGTTGATTGCATGCATTTGAAACAAGCATTTCCGGGGTTATCGACGGAACTGCAATGGCATTCCTTGGGGTTATCTCCAAGGACGAAACTCGGGGTTATATCCGAGCTTGGAATTGATACTCCTGGTGTGTGTTCCGGGGTTCAGACTGAACTTCCGGTGGTATCCGGAATGGATGTGAGCTGGCTTCTAGGGTTATCTTCGAAAGACGAATCTGCCCTCCTGCAATGTTAGTAACAGGTGTGTAGAAAATTTCGAGTGTCTACAACTTATACGCGATGGTTTTAAACTTGTCCATCAACAACAATTACGCTACGATGGTTTAAAATTTGTCCATCAACAACATTCTTCGCGTTCTTCGCGTTCTTTGTTCGTTCTTCATTTTTAATCGATATTTTGATTACGATTTCACTTTTTCTTGGAATTTGATGTTATAAAAAAACAATCCTTACTTATTTCACCTAATCATTCGTATGATTCATTCGGATCGCTCAAATTCATTACGAATCTTATACTTCCTTAAGAAATTTATAAACTAAACTTCTAATTCTTATTTCTTCATTTTCTCATGATTTCAACCATATGAAAATCATTCTTACATCTTTTACTTCTTAATCTCATTAAGCTATGTTTTAAACATATAAAACTGAAAGAAAAACTATATAAAAGTTAGGTTTCGGGTTACCTTCCTTCTTTAATCTCCTTCCGTCGGACAAAGTTTGCTCCCGAGTAACTTTTCCTCCTCCTTTTCCTCTTCTTCCTCATCCGAAAACTCTCTCTCCCTCTCTCAAATGTTGTAGGATTTTCAAAATCCTAAACAAATGAAATTAAGCTTTCTATTTATAGATTTTCCAAGCTAGGGGCAAAATAGTCATTTCGCCCCTCTGGTTACTATTCACACCTCCTTACTATTCACGAAACATCCCTTGGTTCTGCATTTCAGGTTTCGTCCGACAATTTTAAAAACTACGATTCTTAGAATCCAAATATTTTTGGATATTTCATCTTTCCTTTACCGATTAACTTTTACGTATTCTTCGGATCTCCGAAAAACTGAAAAACACTTTTTGGTGTCAAGAGTTTTCCTTCACGTTTTCCCCTAATGTAGTTAAACGAAAGAAAAATACATAACGGTACTTTTCGTCATTTTTATTTCGTCCGATTTCTATATGTTTTTCGAGAAAAAAACTTTTATCGGTTTATTTAACTTTTCACGATATACTATCGTCAAATCTTTCAATGGAATGTCATTTTGACATACCGAACTCTTGGAAAGGCTTAGGTTATTCAAACCCTAACCCTTAGGGTTTCGTCGGGTGAATAGTTTCTATTTTATCTATTTCCCCGAAAATATTTTTGTTCTCGGAAAATTTTTATTTTCATCTTGAAAATTCTTACTCATTCAGTCTAGCTCGTACCAAGAATCCTCCCGATTTATAATCATCCTAGGTTCTAAAACGATTAATAAACACATAGCAAAGAATATTTATTAATAAAAATTCATTTTATTAATAACTAATTCTTTAAATCTTAAATTCTGAACAATCCAGATTCCCTGGGTTGTTACACTTCCCCCCTTATAAAAATTTTATCCTCAGAATTTCTTCAAACCACACCCATACCCGGGTCATCACATTCACCCATTCTTCACAGAATTTCACCCTCGAAATTTTAGCTTACCCTTCTTCTCAACTTCTCTTCAAAAAAATTCTTATCCTTCAAACCTTCCCTAACCTTCATAACTTATCAAGAATTATGAAGTAGAATGAATTGTGATAACCCAGGATTTTGAATAATTCGAATTTTACGAATATTTTTTTTATATTTAAAATTGATATTGATTATTAATAATGTGCTGTGTATCTGTGATACGAGTTTTGAGAAGTGGTCAATTTGTGTATTGACTGAAAGATAAGAGTAGAGTTGTGCTTAATTGAGAATAAAAAACCCTAACCCTAAGTCCGGATAGGAATTCGATAAAAAATACAGTTATTATAACTTTATCATTAAGTACGTGTTTGTAATGTGGACAAGAGGGACACATCTCTCCAAATTGTCTAAGTCCAAAGAAGATACCAGGTTGTTTTTCATGTGGATCGATAGAACATCAAATTCGTAACTGTCCAAAGAAGAATGCGAAAGAGAGGAAGCAATAATAAAGGAAACAAAGAAGGTGAAACATCAAGATCAAAGGACCTCCTTTCGGTAGAAAAGACCGACAGCCCGTACATTCAACATGACGGCACAAGATGCAGTAGCTGTTTAGGAGGTGGCAACATGTAACGATTTCGTTTAAAAATTTAATTGCGCGAGTAATCTTGGTTAGATATTGCTGTGAATTGTTTTCTTTTATGGATCCAAGTCACAGGATAGAATATAAGACACAAATTAATATTGTGTTGATAAAAATGAATTGATGATACAACTTTAAAAGATTGTAGAATATGAAAAAGCGGTGATTCCGAGGACGGAATCCTTATAAGGAGGGGAGAATGTGATAACCCAGGATTTCGAATAATCTGAATTTTACGAATAAATTTTTTTTATTTAAAATTGATATTGACTATTAATAATGTGTTGTGTATATGTGATACGAGTTTTGAAAAGTGGTCAATTTGTGTATTGACTGAAAGATAAGAGTAGAGTTGTGCTTAATTGAGAATAGAAAAGCCTAACCCTAAGTCCGGATAGGGATTCGATAAAAAATACATTTATTATAACTTTATCGTTAAGTACGTGTTTGTACTATATATAATTATTCATCAATGATTGATCGAATATGGTATAAACTTAGTAAGCCCTAATAAGGGATTAGAAGCCCTAATAAGGGATTAAAAACCCTAATCTCAAGTTTAGTAACCCTAACATACAGTTAGGAACCCTAAACGAAAGTCGAAAAACCTTCATTTCATAATCAGGAATCCTAAACCATAATTAGGAAAACCTAATCCTAATTAGCAAGCCTAATGTGATTGTTAAATTTTTATACAATTAGAAAACTCTAATATATTTAGAAAACCCTAATTATAGTTTTAAAATCTTAATTTTCTAATTAAAACCCTAATTAGAAAAATCCTAGAAACTAAAGTTGTAAAACTTAAGGGTTAGAACCTTAGGGTTAAACCCTAAGGGTTTGGACAATGTCTAGAATGCCATTAAACTTTCAAGATTAAAGACCAAAATGCCCTTTTTAGATTTCTTTATTAAATAACTTGTAAATCTTGCCAAATTTGGAGTTTTTCACCAACTCTTGACTTTGTATAACCTAAAAATCCAGCAATCAGTCCAGCAACAATAGATCTATACATATATCATATTATATATAGATTAAAGAGAGAGAAAGTCATCAAAAGTTAGTCATTTTTACCCAAACACTCAACTTACTTTTTACTCTCCTAACCTCCGAAATTCACAAGTGTCTCTGTCCCATAAACAGCCCCTAGATCATCAATATTAGCTAAGGAGATCTAAGATCAAAGATTTGACAAGAAGGTATAAAAGCCCTAACTCTATTGGATCTTATATAGTAAGAAAAATTTTGTGTTTAAGTGTTTAATCATGTGTTAGAAAATGTTTTTAGATGATCTATGATGATCCATCATGGATTCATAGCATCAAAAGGCTTTAAAATGAAGTTTTCAAAAACTGTCCATGAAGCTTAGAAAATGGTCTGATAAGCTAATGTAAGTGGCCATAGATCTCTATATGTTTGTGATTTTTCTTGTTTTATGTTTTGGATATGTTGTCTGACATGAGGACTGTAATCTGGAAGTGAAATCACATCCATTACATGTCCAAATTTTATGTTATTCTTGGTCCAAGTGAGTTGACCGAGCTTGACCAGAACTTTCTGGGTAACCCAGAAAGTGTAAATCAGCGTCTGACAAGACTTTGTAGGGCCCAGATCTGTCAGGAATTGTGAGATTTGATGATTGTTCTTGTAACCAGTTTATAGCCTGTTACACGTTCTTTAAATCCATGGCTTTAGATTCTCTAGACAACAAATAGATTGGATGTAATGGATGGTCAAAGTAGTCAATTTGATCACGAAGACACTTTTCTAGAATTTCCAGAAAGTGTATGAACAAGATTTTTGACCATGTTTGACCAAGATGTATCTGGCAAATATGTTCTTGTTAATCTGATATGTTGATCTATAAATGTTCCTTGACATGTGTACTATCGGTTTGAACCTTAATAACACTAATACAATGACCAGAACCTAGATTAAAATGAGCTTGAAAGTGTCTAGTCGACATTGTCTAGGTTTCTGGGTTACCCAGAAAACCCAGATTTGATTTGACAATAATTTTGAGAGCCCAGATCTTCTTGATGCGTGGTTAGATGACTCAGGTGATGATTAGAACTTTTAGTGCTACATACCTACTACAAGATTGATGCTTAAGTTTGCCCAGAAACGCATTAAACAAATAATTAGAAGCGGTCAAACTAGACCTCTTGAACACTGACTGTCAGTGTTCTTGAGCACCAAGAACACCAATAGCGACAGTTACTCTCGTTATAGCTTTCAGCGATGGTTTATTTAATTTCTATTTTCTAAATTTACGAAAAATACTTAAAAATAGAAAATAAATTCTAAAAATTACCAAAAATGGTTTTAAAAATTATTTTAGATTATGAAAAATAATTTTTGACAATTTGGAATATTTTTCGTTAATAATTATAATTATTTGAATAAAAATGATATTTAATTTATTTCATTAATTTATTAAATAATTTAGAGAAAAATTATTTTAATATTATAAAAAATCATTTTAAATAAGAATAAATTATTTAAAAATATTTTGAGTTATAAAATGTAATTTTAATATTTTTAGAAATTATCATTAATAATTTAATAATTAATGATATTAGATTTATTTAATTATTATATTAAATAAATGAGTTAAAAATGATTTTAATATTATAAAAATCATTTGAAATAAGAATAAAGTGTTTAAAAAATATTTTGAATTATAAAAATGTAATTTTCAATATTTTTGGAGAATTCTCATTAATAAATTAATGATATTCGATTTATTTAACTATTATATTAAATAAATGATAGAAAATGATTTTATTAATTTAAAATGAGAAAAGTGTCATAAAAATATTTTAATTTATAATTAATAACATTTAATATTTTGATGATAAATTCATTAATATTTAATTATTGATGGTGATGGTTTAAAATGATTTTAATTATTTTAAAAATAATTTAAGTAGAATATTGGTCATTTAAAAATATTTTAAGTTGTTATTAATAACTTTAATATTTTGGCAAATATATCCTTAATATTTTAATATTATTAAATATTAATGATGATGAAATTAAAAAGTATTTAAATTATTTAAAAATAGTTCTAGTGTTTGAAAAATTATTATAAATTATAATAATTGTTAGAAAATTATTAAAAGCTTCCAAAAAATATTATTAATGATATTTAACTTATCTAATATAATATTGAAACTTTGAGACCGAGTTTAATAGACAATAAGTGTGTTAATTGTCGGATAGGGTGACCAGTACACTAAGAATAGACCGAAGTTCAAACAGACCGAACTAGTTAGATTTGATAAGTGTTTATATAGATTATAAACACTGATGTGGCTATGTGGTGATGTGTCTAAGAGAAGTATTGACTGTAAATTATAGTGTTATGTGTTATAAATTACTGTGCTAATTGTAAGACCGATATTGTTGATTATAGGTCTTACGAACGCAGATAAATATATTATATAGCAGTAATCAACGTGAAAGGCAAGTTTCCTAACTCAACTTGAGTTACTATTTTTCAAGCATGGTAGTGAATAATTATTGATAGTTATTCACATCTATAATGATTGTTGTAATTCGCATGTAGTGCAATTCATTCTTGTTCTATTATTTGAACTAATTATAAATCATGTCTCAGCTAATTGTTTTGGCGAGACTAATATTTGTTAAAGCGTGAAATGTTCTATTTATTATGAACTGAATTGTTATTGGAAGATCTATGTCATTGGTTTCGGCTAGATTAGTATTGCTATTAATTATTGAAATCATAGTATTTCTTTGAAAGTAATCCAAACCATATTGTTGTTGTACGGACTCGTGATGTAAGACTGAGATAAACAAATTTTAATGTCATAAATCGACCTATGCACTATATATTATTGAGTATTATGCATAATATAGGGTACAAAGGAGTTAGTCGCTCCAGGTACTTGCAGAAGAGTATAGTTTAATTTTTATAACTAATTTATATTCTTGTTGTAATTTAGTTTTAATAACTAAATGATTCCTCTATTAGTTCATGATCCTCTGTGATCACTCAGCATGAAATCTGGGTATATCCCATTTTATTGAATATTGTTGCAGTATTGTTAATTCTTCTTATTCAATTGAATATTATTGAATCTTTGAAAGAATTATATTCTTTCATCTCGGATATGTTATTCAGTATGAAATAAGAGAAAGTTTTATTATTAAGATTGAATTATTATTCTGCTACCTCGAAATCATTTTAATTGTTGTTGAAGTTCTATAGAAGCTAAAATCTTTTTTTCATGATATATATCATTTATTGTATATTTTAACTTACGAGGAAAACTTGTTATTCACCCTTGCTAAATAAAATATTTCAGCTAGGAACGATGAGGCCAGCGGGGCTAAGAAGAACAAAGGCAAAGGCATAGTGTTGGAGTAGTTTTATGTTAAGCATATTTACTATGTTATTTTGTAAACCCTTTTTGTATATCTAAAGGGTAAGTTTGTAATGTTAAGGTTAGATGACCTGGGATGATGTTGTTAACCTAATAATTAATGTTATGTAAGTTTATATTAATCAATGAATGGGTAGTTAGATGTTATTATATTGTGGATCGTGAGCACCAAACTCGGGGGTCAGGTAACCCGGATTTGGGGGTGTCACACGAATAACGAGGAATATAAGAATTCCTTTAAAACATTTCATACTTTTGTTGAGGGGTTAAATTGACCATGAACTCTTACTAGGTTTAACAGCATGACGCTGTAAACTTTCTTCCACGGTCAGTTTATAATCACACAGAAAGTAAACTACATCTTTTATATGTAGGCAATCAACCCAATGTATAACACCATTCCGGGGTGTGTTCACCTCACACTTTATCATTAGATTCCGCACCAAAACAATTTGGTTTGACACAACTTCTTCAAAGAAAGATCGATTTTCTTTTAAACACGACATACTATTTGTCTTAGCCAAATCAAGTAGCTTAGACCATACCAATAAATTGGATATCAACTTGAAACACTCGTCTAGTCAAATCAATTGTCATCGACTACCCTTTAAATTCCTTTCGCAATACATCAAAACGGTTTATGACATCCTGATACCATACGTTTCACAATACATTGAGGACTTCGTCAGTTTATGACTTCATCATTATACATCATACCATAGTGGTTATTGATCCTAAGATCACATCTAACACTAGGTTCAATTGCATTAATAACTCCATCCTTTTACCATCCTTGCATAAAATGCAGTGATGATATAAAATTCATTTTGATATTTCAAATCAATTTATGTCTAGCCGAAACAATTAGAATAGACATACCAAGAATAGTTCTTTTAAAATCCATTGGTTCTAAAAGTTGAACCAATTCTTTCATTTTCAAAATGCGCACACATAAGCACGATTCAATAATTTTCAAAATCTAGCACAGCTAGATGACTTGGAATATCCTATTCTCCATCTTCCTTCATTGTCTTACTTGCGACAATACTTAATCTTCTCTAGCACCTTCAATACTAAACCTACTGAAAATAACTTGTTTTTAGTCTAAACTTCTCTATACCTTAGTACAGTCCATCAATTTACCACATATTATGAGTTCAGGAACTTTCCATAATAATATGAGTTTAAGAACTATCCCAGTCAGACCATAGGCGTCCATTCGCTGAGAAATTCAAAAACATACCATATAATTATGAGTCACGAACCTACCATAAGTATGAGTTTCAAGAACTCGCACCTACCTTATCCTTCTCTACCTATCAAGTATATACATGAAAAAAGATTCACCGTATCGTCATATACATCTTGATAGCGCGACTAATTCCATTGATTATCACTATAATAAGCTAAGTAGTTGTTACACCAGCATAAACTTCTGCCCATAACAAAGGTTCATACAACTCAGCTATCACATGAGTCCTCAATTGAAATTTTACAACTTCTAAATTTCTCTTTACTTAATATGAATTTTCTTTAATTCGTATGATATCCTTCTCACTCAATCTGAGTTCTTTTTCCTGTACTACTTCGTAGTACCATTAATTTATAACATTAGTTATAAATAATTCATCGTTTAACAGATCATCTGTTACTACGATTCATTATGATCACGCGGTGATCTTCTTTCCTAATCGTTGAACTCAACGATCTTCTTATCCTTCTCTCTACGATTATAGTCTTAGGTATTCATACCTAAGGTTTATAACCTATCAGCTCTGATACCAACTTGCAGCGCCCCAAAATTCGATTTATCTTCACACCCGGATTCCGTACGTCACGAGTACATTATTCATCCCAACATACATCATTATATACTAAAATATAATAACATACCTTCTCAAATCCCATTTTTTAATACCTTATAACCTTATTCATTACAAATAATGTTAATTACATTATTCTTTACATCTTACACGAATGACTTTCATCCGCCACTAAGGATACATAACTGTTCAGTAAACTAATCTATAGTTCAATTAAACTATTTTACATTACAAGTCTTCGCTTGATCTTTACGCTCATCCATATATTGAATGACACTTCTCCTGGATACCGATCAACTTGATCTCTACGGGATCCTTAAGTCTTCTACTCGTACGCTAAAAAATGTTTTTCATTTAAAGCAAGTGTGAGGATTCAATTGCCCAACAAGTCATAAAAGTTGAACAAACAACTTCAAGAATTCAAACATTCCTTTAGAACTTCGATAACCGAAAAAAAGTTATGAAGCATCTTGAATAATAGGAATAATCTCGATTCCTATCATTTTAAAACATTATTCACATTCACTTTGAAATACTTTCATTCTTCTACCTTTTTTATACACCTTCTGTCTGGCTAGAATCATTAGCACAAACTTAACAATAACGAATCATGTATAAATAGAGCATTCTCTTATTGAACAGTTCAATCAAAGAACAGTTCATCTCATAGAAACACCGAAGTATTCACATTGTGGCACAAGGCCTCGTACGTTCTACCACCTTGTACAAATATCGCACATTCACACATTGACAGAACTTCTCAAGTTCAACATCTAAGAAGTTTAAGAAACTAGCATTCATTTAGAATATGAATGAAGTTACGAAACTTGCCTTACACATAGCTACAGCTTACGCTGAACTGCTCATTCCAATCGCTATAAAACACATAAAGAAATAACACGTACACCAATTAGTCATATACTTGACTTACGCATTGGTTTACTTAACTTTACTTCTTAAGGTTCGCGTTCTTGCAACCTAAGTTTATGCGACCAACTTTCATTACTGGTTTATGGCTTCATGACATACGGAGCATTTTACGTTACCTTATTCTTATCGTACAACGTCCGGTTCATTCAACTTGGAACGTCATCCAGGTTATACACATTAACTCGGCTTCTTTAAGTTAAGTGTACTTGTCTTTAATTCAGTTCTTCACCGTTCCCAGGTTTAGTCATTAGTTTTCATCACCGTTCGTTATGGCTTTCTCGATAATTCATATCTTACTTACTACCTTTGCCAACGTCTACGTCATACAACCATTGTACACTTAGAACATTTGTCCAACGCGAATACGATTCACGAGAATCGTTTACATATTCAGTGTTTATGTTGCTCGTCTCTTAATCTCTCGTTCAACTTTTTCTAGAGATTTTAATCATTTTTAACCATTATCCATCCCATGAACCCCATCTTCATTATTCTTTCTTAATGTCGAAGCCACACTGTTCGTTGTATGCTAAGACAGCTCGTAACTGCGTTATGTTTACGTTCATTACCTTCTTTATCTTTTAATCTCTTTCAATAATTTTGTTCAACCTTTACTAAGGGTTTAAATCACTTGATTAAGTGTTACATCACGTGAACTACATGTTCATTATCTTCCCTTACACTTCCCCGCAGTAATTAAGCAATTAAAAGCTCATTACTTTGCCTTACCACACTCACCAGCCATTTCGACCGAAACTCCTCCTTCTCCTTCACGTCATGGGGCCACTCAAAGAAGGCTAATAGCTTTGATGCAGTGCTGTGGCACCGCCTCCCAATGCTTGGCTGGTGCTGCGGTGCCAGGCCCTATTTCTTGAAAAACTTTCTAAGTCTTTAAATTGTTCTGAAACGCTTACTTCCTGATCTCATAACTCCTTCACTATAACTCTGAACGAGGTCATTCCAAAGTTATTCTCTTCCTTATCTTAAGTACTTCAATACCCCTCGAATAGAACTTCATTCTTAATCCATTAACATGTCATTTGATTGGCTTGATCTCCATCCTTCATTCATTTTTACATTATTAATGTCGTTCATCCGTAATTCGGTCATCCGAACTCGGAACTCAATCGTTCTTGAGTCCATGACTCATGTTTCCTACGTTCTCTTACTTTCTTATGAAACCCTACACCTTCGGGTTCACTTACACACTTTCTAATTCTCATTCGTCTTTTACAAAATTTTTGCCATAAGTTCGTTATAGCTCAATTTTAATCCGTTCTTCATGAATGTTTCGACCATTCCTAACCAAGAAATAAGCATCTAACTTATACGCAATGGTTTTAAACTTGTCCATTAATGACAATTACACTACGATGGTTTTAAATTTGTCCATCAACAACGTTCTTCGCGTTCTTCGCATTCTTCGTTCGTTCTTCATTTTTAATCTATATTTTGATTACGATTTCACTTTTTCTTGGAATTAGATGTTATAAAACATCATTCCTTACTTATTTCACCTAATCATTCATATGATTCATTCGGATCACTCAAATTCATTACGAATCTTATACTACCTTAAGAAATTTATAAACTAAACTTTTAATTCTTATTTCTTCATTTTCTCATGATTTCAACCATATGAAAATCATTCTTACATCTTTTACTTCTTAATCTCATTAAGCTATGTTTTAAACATATAAAACTTAAAGAAAAACTATATAGAAGTTAGGTTTCGGGTTACCTTCCTTCTTTAATCTCCTTTCGTCGGACAAAGTTTGCTCACGAGAAACTTTTCCTCCTCCTTTTTCCTCTTCTTCCTCATCCGAAAAATCTCTCTCTCTCTCTCTCTCTCTCTCTCTCTCTCACAAATGTTATAGGATTTTCAAAATTCTAAATAAATGAAATTAAGCTTCCTATTTATAGATTTTCCAAGCTAGGGACAAAATAGTCATTTTGCCCCTCCGGTTACTATTCACACCTACTTACTTCCACCTCCTTACTATTCACGAAACTTCCCTTGGAAGTTTCATGGTTCCGTCTTTCGGGTTTCGTTCGACAGTTTTAAAACTGCGATTCTCGGAATTTAAATATTTTTAGATATTTCGTCTTTCCTTTACCGATTAACTTTTACATATTCTTCGGATATCTGAAACACTGAAAAATTGAAAAACACTTTTTGGTGTCAATCGTTTTCCTTCACGTTTCCCCTGACGTAGTTAAACGAATGAAAAGTACATAACGATACTTTTCGTCATTTTTCTTTCGTCCGTTTTTTGAGAAAAAGTTTTATCAGTTTATTTAACTTTTCATGATATACTATCGTCAAATCTTTTGACAGAATGTCATTTCGACATACCCAACTCTCGAAAAGGCTTAGGTTATTCAAACCCTAACTCTTAGGGTTTCATTGGGTGAATAGTGCATATTTCGTCTTTTTCCCAGAATATATTTTTGTTCCCAGAAAATTTTTATTTTCGTCTTGAAAATTCTTACTCATTCAGTCTAGCTTGTAGCCAGAATCCTCCTGATTTATAATCATCCTAGGTTCTAGAACGATTAATAAACACATAGCACAGAATATTTATTAATAAAAATTTATTTTATTAATAACTAATTCTTTAAATCTTAAATTTTGAACAATCCGGATTCTCCAAGTTGTTACAGTTATTACAAAAACCATAAACGTTCGTAAACGTTCATAGCTTGTTTCTTCGTTCTAAGTCAGAATTTAACCATTTTTGAGTCCGCAACTCAAAAATGCAAACTTATACTATTCTCCATCGAAAACCAAAGTTTTCAAGTTCAATGTTAACTATTGAATTTCATTCCGAGAATTTAACGATTTCGACGATTATCATCTAATCTCGTAAATTTTGCCATAACTTCGTTACTTGAAATTTTTACATCGTTCCAAATGGATTCATTGCATTAACATAACATATATTATCTAAGCCTACACATGATGGTTTTAAACTTGTCCATCAACAACAACATTACAATTCTTCAATGTTTTCATTGGTTTATAACTTTTATACTTATAATTCCACTTACACATGGTTTATTAAAGTTTACATCCATTAATAACCATCCTAGTTCCTTCTTATCATACATACTCCATCAATCATCACTTCTCTATCAAACTATAATTAAAGAGAGGAAGATTAATGGTCAAAGATTTCTTACCCTTGAAGTTCATTAGCTTAGTTCTTCTTCTTCCTTCTTGATACAGCAAAGTCTAGCTCTTACTCACTTTTCTCTCTCAATATGAAAGCTCTAGCTAGTTGGTGGAAATTTAACAAGAAAAATAATCTAGCAAGTCTCTTATATTTATAGGAAATACAAAGTGGCACAATAGTAACTTAGGCCATCCCACCTCCTTTCTCCACCTCCTTACTATTCCAACCTTGGTCACCAAGTAAATTACTTTACTTGGTCACCAAGATGGTTGCCATGTGATCCATGGGGCCTACATGGGTTTCCTCATAGGTTTCTCTTATTTGTTTACCCATCGGTTCGATCCACGGATCCGATTCTTAGTTTGGGCTTAAGTTTTAATAACGTTAACTTAACATTTGGGCTTGCATTATCAAACATCGGGCTTTAGCATTATTTCATTTGGGCTTGAATAATTCCTACATAAATCCTACAAGTCCAATACCATTGGATTAATGCTTATAACGTATAATCTACGTATTCTTCTCGTATACTAGTTTGTATAATCATTCATCATATACGATATACCATCTTTCATACATACTCGTATTCATTACCCCGTACAATACTTATGTATCATACGATCATCATTTTATTAAATATTTACTTTCCTTAACGTTCTCGAATTTAGTACGCAGGCGAAAAATTGCGTTTGTCATACTTGAATTATTATTACATAATTCATCATTCCTTATTATTCTATCGTTACATATTTCTCGAAAGTTCAAAAATAATTCCCAAGAAGATATTGATGAATAGTGTTTTTCAAAAAATTTCTCGGAAAGCTTTTATTTTTGTCTTAGAAATTCAAACACTTTAATTTTTCCATGTAGCCAAAATACTACGATATTCCAACATGTTTAGGTTATAGAAACCTTCATCTTGTTTACTCATTATAATATAATTTTATTAATTATTTAATCAAATAAAATTATTTTACAATTAATCCGATTTTCTCGGTAGTTACATTCACCCCTCCTTATAAAGATTCTGTAATACCCGAGAATTTTCCACGTATTATTAAATGAAAATATTAATGGAAATAATATTTATGTTAAAATAAGTAATGATATTTTGAAAGTGGAATAATTCAATTGATTCGTATTAGATTAATACGTATTGAGAAGTGTGAATTGACAATAAGGATTGTGAAATGCCTTGTGTGGCATATTGTGAAACGAGGAAATTCACTAAGTAAATTAAAATGAGAATTAAGAAGATTTAATTGTGTTGATCAGGTGATTTCATATAGGTAATCAATACGCTCGGAGACTTGTAGTAACACTCTTGTGGACATTAATAAATGTCGTGTAAAACGAGTATGGCGATAGAGGTTGACACTGGCTTAAGCTAAACCAGTCTTAGCCTTTGTCGAAGCACACAATAATCGCGCCATCCCAAAGAAGAAGCTTAAGATCAATTGCGCGATTTTCGATTGAGAAAACTAATTTTCCACTTTGGAAATTAAATGGAACAATTATGTGATATGTGTGACATTAATAAACCATGAAATAAAGTACGTTATGTAAGCCCTTAGATTAATATTTATTAATTGTGGTAGAATATTGTTTACTTGGCAATTAATTAATAATATGTGATTATTATTATTTGCAATATATCTATAAATATAATAAGAATTATATAGATAATTAATGGTTATGGAGATCCATAAATACATTAATCAAGGAAGGGGATAATTTATTTATTTGACATAAAACAAATGAGTAAGTTATTAATAGAATAAGGATTATATTGATTGTCATGGGCATATGAGCAATAATTAAAAATATAACTATATTATATAGTGTGGTGTGACATTTATGTGAATATATATTAAGTTTTATAAAATTTTATTGTACGAGGCAATGAGATTAAACATATTAGAACTATATGTTATAAATACATTATGAAATATCTATATGACAATATGTATGTGGGTATATATACAATATACGATGAGCATATTATAAACTATTATTTTAATAAAATGTATCAGTGTGATAAAATGTACATACATTATATGTATGTTAAATTTCCATATTACATCTACTACCTTGAAACATCAATTACTAAAATTGTAGTTATAGCTAATGTATGGTTGATATAACAAGAATAAGGTTTGTGCATAATTACAGTCTAAGTGTTCCTAGAATGCTGAGCATTTTAATTGTCCCAAATTGAGTGTCCCAATTACTCCGTCCTCAGTCACGTGAATCACATAAAGGCTATGGACTATTTTATTTTCTTTCTTCCAAGCTTTCTAGCTGATGATTATAGTAGGGAGTGGTGGTTATGATGAGTTTCAACCACCATCTAACAACTCCTTGTTAACCTTCATGCAATCCTTCAATCCATGGGTTTGATTCAATGGAAAATTGCTATGTCTGTGTAAGAATTCTTCTATAAATGGCAGACATGTTTATCAGTTGGTGTTGCTTGAAGTGTCTGATATTTGCTAAGTAAGAGTTGAAAGCATACAAGTAATCTAAAAGCTTAGGAGTTCAATTGGAGCAAATTCCTTTCATAGTTCAAAGGTATAATCCCATCCCTTGTTGCCATTTTCAGTTTCTATTAAACAGAGTTCGTGAGTATTGAAATTCAAATTCTTGAATTCATGGAATTAGATGTTAATAAGGTTAGGTATGGATTATATAGTTGTTATATGACCATATAAGCATGTTACAATTCATACATGAGTGTTTAGAATCAATTTCGTGAGTAATTTCTATGTTTAGGCTAAATAGTTTGCTTGAGGTTCTTGTTCTCTGCTCGAACCGGACATAAGCAATTTTGCTTTATATTAACACTAAGCGCAGCGAAAGATGATCTGCTCTCTCAGTTAGAGTTCATGTTTTCAAATCTGATCAATGTTAGTTAATCGTTATGGCTCAAGCTAGCATATAAGCATGTGTAAGGGGTATATACAAGTATATTAACTCAATGAGAGCATGTTGTACTAGATTGGCATGATTAACGAATGTGTGTAGTTTAAAATGACTTTATAACTTTAGAAACAAACTTGATGAGTATGAATAACATGTTTATATAATGACCTTGCAAGCATATAGGCATTGTTTAGAAATGCATGCATAAACCATTTGCTTGTGTTTATGTGATTAGTAAGGAAACATGAGCATGTTGAACCTATTAGTAAGCTTTGAATGTGGATATTGTCAAGATACCTTGAAGATTAGAATCTGATAATTGTAATCATGTTTGATGTTACTCTTAGACTCACTCATGTAGTATAACCATAGATATACCATGCTTGTTTAACACATTTCAATAAAGCATGAACGAAGCATATTTTTAACTAAAGCGGTGTTAGTTTCACGTATATGTTATGAATACTCACAAGCATGCCTAATATGAGTTTTGTAACTATCTTGTATATTTAGAGAGCAAGCATGATAGACTTTGTGGTTTCATGACCTTGAATGGCCTTAACTTGTTAAAATGTTTAATTTAGAAATATATTATAAAAGGGAACCTAGATTGACTTGAGAAGCATGAAAAGACCTTTAACATGACAAATATATCATGTATGATTGTTTTGGTCAAGCTGTATGTAAACCACAAGGCGGCGAATAAGTCTTGGCATAGCTAGAGGATCACAGCAGCTTGCCTAGGTCCTAAACTTAGCCATAAGCGCATTCTTGCCACCTGAATCTGAGATGGTGAGATCTGATCTTTGGCAGTTAGCTTATATGGTGTCTATACAGCTAGAAGAGATTTAAAACCTACTGATACATGTCTATAAGTGATGTTTAGATGATATATTGGTGTTTTCCTTGTAATTGAAAAGTCCATAAGTAAAAAGATCTTAACCTTGCGCGTAATAAATTGTTAGATACTTGGTTAATAATAAGCATATAAGTTGATTTTGTATTGCATATGTGCATACTTGAATCGTGTCGAACTTAATTAAGGAATATGATAGCTAATGAGCATCTTGTACTTATAATACGCTATACTAGGATTCAAAAGTGTTGATTTATTAACGTGGATAAACTATGCTTAAAGCAAGTATCCGAATCCTACCATACATTGTGCAAGTATTCTAACTCTTACATTACTTTATTCGACGAATATCGTAAGCTTATCTTTTTGAATACAAGTTATACTATTTTCTCGTTCAAATGAGCTAGTATGTTTAAACCCTTGTGAAAGCTATTATTCATGTTGAACTTGGTATTGTCCTTAAATTTTGTGAAATAGTCGATGCCATTTGATTCGGCTAGACTATATGCATGTTTATAAAAAATGTCCAAACCAATTTATTGGTGCGGAAATCTTGAAAACTGAGTTGGACAACCCTTATGGTAAGGGGAGTGTATGTCGTTGGAAACCCCAACACATGATTGGATATTATTGTAGTGTTATGCATAACTTAAAGTATTATAGACTGATCATCTATAGTACTTGATATTTTTGGGTTATCGATTTAATATTGGTAATTCTAGTAGATGTAATAGTCCTTAGTGACTGCTCAGTATAAATTGGTTATCCAGTTGGATATACTGATAGTTTTTGAATTCATATATATATCTGTTGATTTATATTGAATTATCATTCTTATTCCAAGAATTGTTGATATCCCTTATCCATGATGTTATTCTGAAACTCTAAATTATCCTAGAGATGACACTTCGATATTTTAAAACTTGTGATATTATATTCTACACCCTTGTTATATATTACTTGATGGGAAATTTGTGCTCATCCTTGATTTTAAAAACCTTTCAATTAAGGCGGAACATGGAAGTGTATCCGGGCAGGACAAGGGCAAGGGCAAGGCTACCGACTAGCTTGTCCCTTTTATGTTTAAGATTATTCTGTTGTATTAAGACTGTTTTCAGACTATGTTTAAGCTTAGTAGGATTATGTAATAAGTCTTTAGTCGATATTATTATGTAATCTATTAAGTACTGTAGGTTGTGAGACTTGGGGGAATAATTATAATAAATCATTGTATATTATTCTAAATTAGATTTTCCGTTGTGAATGTGTTATTTTAGTTATTATGGTAATATCATGCGTACGTGATGAACCGAATTTGAGTGACCAAGTGGAGGTCCGAATTTTGGGGGCGTCACAGGTTGGTATCAGAGCTATAGTTATAAACCTTAGGAGCGAGTGTCCTTAGGTCATAACTTAGGAGAACTTAGAAATTAGGAAGGAGATAAAACTCATGTAGAGTTTTTCTTGAGAGACTTAGTGTGTTATGAAATGTAACTTCATTCTATACAATGAACTTATGTTTATTTAGCATTCTAATGGAGTTGTTGTGTGTGTTGTCTTATGTTGGTGATTATAGGATGACTGACATGGGAGGACCTAGCCGAGTAGTAGAGGAGGAGCCGCGTGATATCCACATAGTCTATGAGGCATCCTTGATAGCAGAACCTATATCAGTAGTGGTCCCTAATGATGACGATGATGATGAGGAGGAGGTGGAGTCTGACCCTGTGGATGAGCCTATGGAGGAGGATCCCGAACCTATGGAGGACTCCGACGAGTTTACCTTTGAGGATCGGATGTTAGGAGAATATGAGGAGCAGATATTATAGTTGGGATGTAGAGTAGAGGAGATTGAGGCTGAGGCTAAGAAGAGGGATTCTGCGTTCCAGAAGATGAGGGACGAGGACCATCTGAGAAAATTGGAGATGCAAGAAATGGAGGTGGAAATTGCTCACCGTAAGGAGGCAGGGATCCAGATGGGAGCTTTGTTTCACCGAGCGGTGGCAAGGAATATTGAGATGGCAGGAAAGATGGAGGAATTAGAGAAGAAGGTTTTGAGTGAGAGGGCGGAGAAATAGGCTCTCCAAACTCAGTTAGAGATGGAGGTGATGGATAGGATTCACTTCGAGGAGAAGTGGGAGGAAGCCAATGATAGGGCAGATGATCTAGAGGATGAAGTGCGGTGCAAGAAGAAGAAGATGAATAAGATAGGCTATGCTCTACGCACGACCATGGAGAGATTGATCGATGGGGTGAATCACTACCCAACTGAGCAAGGATAGACCCGGCATACCATAAGTCGAGATATGGTGGTGCACATTACGCAGAAGGAATATCAGAGCGCCGTGGAGCGTGGGATGTTAGATTGAGTCTAAAGGATGAAGACTAGTAGTTGCATTATTTTGTTTACATGTTGTTTAATATGTTGTTGTAATCTCAGTCTTTTGTGTAAGACGTGAGGTAGTAGTAAAACCCTAACTTTTGAAAAGTGTTAGAGGGGTAGTAAGCCAGTGTTGTCCCCGTTTTTTGTGATATTAGGGGATATGTGTTATCATTTATAAAAGTATGCTAGAAAAGAACATGTAATGTAACCATTTGGCATATGGATATAAAATGAAAAATTTTGTGATCTTTTGAGAAATGTTTAAATATGACATAGAAATAAAATAAAAATTTTGTGATGCAAAAAATGCCATCGATTAATGATGAGAGAGAAGATCCGAGATCGATACAAAGATTGGTAGATTTATTGGGAGAGACTCTGAGGGGAAGAAACGAACCCGTACCACCCGTTCCCCAAGCTATCCCAGTAACAACCTTCAAAGATTTTAAGAGTGTATGACCCCCAGAGTTCACGGGAACCACTGACCCGATAGTTGCGCAAACCTGGATCAAGGAGATCGAGAAGGCCTTCACTATAGCTCGCGTGGGTGAAGACCAGAAGACAGTATTTGCCACATACATGATGAGGGGAGAAGCAAACTATTGGTGGGAAACTAATCAGCAGAGAGTAGGGGAAGGAACGATAACATGGGAGAGGTTTACTACGTTGTTCTTCGGGAATTATTTTTCGAAGAGTATGAAGAGTAGGATGGAAGTGAAATTCCTAGATTTAAAACAAGGTGATATGACGGTGGCGCAATACATAGCTAAGTTCAATGAACTAGCATGATTTATGGAGAACCAAGTTGTGGATGAGGAGATAAAGGTGAGACGTTTTGAGCAAGGGTTGAAGCCATGGTTGTATAATAAGGTATCAATCTTCCAGATTGATTCCTTTACAACGTTGTTGGAGAAGGCAATCATTGTGGAAGGTGGCAATGAGGCCTTAAGTCTATATCATAAGGAGAAGAAGAACAAGAACACTGGTAGTGAGCATCATGGAGGAAGCAGCAGAGGAGGAAGTAATTCTGGAAAAAGGAAATGGGAAAATAACAACAACAACAACAACAACAACAGAAACAATAACCAAGGTGGGAGTCAACAGGGAAACTTCAAGAAGAGGACTGAAGCTTGTAAAAAATGTGGAAGGAGTCACCAGGGAGAGTGTTGGAAGAGAAAGAACACATGTTATAATTGCGACCAAGAGGGGCACATATCGCCAAATTGCCCAAAGCTAAAAAAGATCAGAGGATGTTTTGCTTGTGGATCAACAGAGCACCAGATAATGGATTGCCCTAAGAAAGGAAGCGGTGGAACTGGCGGAGGCCAAGGAGGAGGAAGTAAGTTAATGATTGGTGGACCTGCACAACCAAACCGATCGACCACTCGAACCTTTAATATGACCATCCAGGACGCAGTAGCTGCAAAGGACGTGGTGTCAGGTATAATCCCAATCAATAATATAAATGCTTATGTATTATTTGATTCGGGCGCCACCTGTTCTTTTGTATCCGAAGAATTTTCTAGTAAATTTAGTACACCCCGAGAACATTTAGAAGATCCTTTGAACATAGAAGTTGCGAATAAGGAAATAATCCCTGTAGAATACGTCTATCGAAATTGTCGCGCAAATATTAGAGAATATGAACTGAGCGTAGACTTGATTCCTATTAAACTAGGAGAATTCGACGTAATACTGGGGATGGATTGGTTATATAACCATGCGGCGATAATTGACTGTCAGAACAAATGTGTGAACCTTTAGACTCAGAGTAAGTCTAAGGTAGTGTTTTATGGTAGCTCATCGCTTAAGCAATCGTGTTGCGTTATGATGATGCAGGCAAAGAATTGTTAAAGAAAGGATGTTTAGGTTATTTAGCTTACATCGTGGATACTCGAAAAAATGGAATAGAGATTAAAGATATACCCGTAGTGAGTGAATTTTAGGATGTGTTTTCAGACGATCTACCTGGCCTTCCGCCAGACAGAGAAATCGAATTCGTAATAGATTTAACACCGGGAACGACACCGATTTCGAAAGCTCCATATCGTATGGCGCCAGTAGATTTGAAAGAATTGATGATACAACTTCAAGAGTTATTGGATAAGGGTTACATTCAACCGAGTATGTCTCCTTGGGGAGCACCGATGTTATTCGTTAAGAAAAAGGATGGAACGATGAGGCTATGTATCGATTATCGAGAATTGAACAGAGTAACGATCAAGAACAGATATCCGCTACCAAGGATAGATGACTTATTTGATCAACTGAAAGGAGTGAAGTATTTCTCGAAGATCGACCTGGGAACGGGATATCACCAACTGAATGTGCGGGATGAAGATATACCAAAGACTGTGTTTCGAACCCGTTATGGACATTACG
Organism: Panax ginseng; assembly: GCA_020205605.1. Classification (NCBI taxonomy): domain Eukaryota; kingdom Viridiplantae; phylum Streptophyta; class Magnoliopsida; order Apiales; family Araliaceae; genus Panax; species Panax ginseng. Next base: position 121,494,353 of record CM035132.1, on the reverse strand, counting down.
AGTTTTTGGTAATGTCATTCGGTTTAACTAATGCTCCGGCAGCATTCATGGACTTGATGAATCGATTTTTCAAGCCATACTTAGATAAATCCGTAGTAGTTTTCATCGATGATATTTTGATCTACTCGAAGACAGAGGAAGAACACGCCAAACATCTGAAGATCATTTTGGAGGCACTACAATAGGAGAAGATGTATGCGAATTTTTCAAAATGTGAATTTTGGATGAAGAAGGTTCAATTCTTAGGCCACGTGGTAGATGAGAATGGAATCTCAGTAGACCCCGAAAAGGTCGAAGCGGTAAGTAATTGGGAAAAACCGAGAACACCGACGAAAGTAAGAAGTTTCTTAGGATTAGCTGGGTACTATCGAAGATTCATCCAAGATTTTTCTAAGATAGATACCCCGTTGACTAATCTAACGAGGAAAATGGTAAAATTTGTATAGATCGACAAATGCGAAGAGAGTTTTCAAGAGTTGAAGAAGAGATTAAGCGAGATGCATGTATTATCACTACTAGATGATACGGGAGGATTTGTAGTGTATAGTGATGCATCGCATAGAGGACTGGGCTGTGTGCTAATGCAACAAGGAAAAGTCATTGCGTATGCATCACGACAATTAAAGGATTACAAAAAATGATATCCTACTCATGACCTAGAGTTAGCGGCAGTACTTTTTGTGTTAAAGATACGGAGACATTATTTGTACGGAGAGAAATGTGAGATATACACGGACCACAAAAGTCTGAAATATATCTTCACACAGAAGGAGTTGAATATGCGTCAGAGAAGGTGGTTAGAATTGATCAAAGATTATGACTGTGATATTCTTTATCACCCGGGGAAGGCAATATTGTGACAACCAGAGAAATTATACAATTTATTAAAATCTTAAATGATGAATTTAAGGTCAAATAATAGACCTAGACAGAAAATAAGTGTATGTGTTTCATATTTTTGGGAAGGAATTTTGAGGATTTTAAAATTCTGTGAATGAATTTTGTGAATTAAAAATTTTTGTGGTGAATTATTCAGGATTAAGTATATGAGTGTATATGTTCTGTGAATATGGTATTATATGTGTACCGAATGTTGTTAAGGATCAAGGGTTGACTAGATAAATTTTATCAGTGTCAAACCCTAATATTATTGACGAATGTCAATGTTTTGTTAGAAAACCCTAACATCTAATAAGAAACCCTAGAAATCGGTTCTGGAAAACCTAAGTTCAGTTCTGGGAATTTAAAACCCTAATTTGGTATATTAAAACTCTAATTTGGGAATACAAATGCTAGTATAAGGTTTAAACGTTATTAGTAATTTATAATTAGGGATAACCCTAATTGATTTATGAAAACCCTAATTTCTGGATTAAAAACCCTAATTTATAATTAGGAAAAACCTAAATTGTTAATTTAATAATTTTAATGTTAATTAGGAAACATTAATCCTAATTATCAAGTTCTAAGTAATTAGGAAAACCTAATCTAATTAGGAAACCTAATGTCTAAAATTATAAAGATTATTTTTCTATTTAAAACCCTAATTCTTGGGTTATAAACCCTAATGTACAATTGTGGACTTAATTACTAAATTAGCAAATTTAATTAGGAAATAATAATCCTAATTAGCAAGCTTCGATTATAATTAGGAAATTTTAATATAGTTATAGAATCCTAATCATAATTTAGAAACATTAATTTTTTATTTTGAAAACCTAATTTGGAAATCCTAGAATTTATTTTTAAAACCTAAAGGGTTAAACCCTAAACCCTAAGTGTTAAACCCTAAACCCTAAACCCTAAGGGTTAAAATCTAAACCCTAATAGTGAAAGTAGTATGCACACAAGCCAATCATGTTTGATGATAAAGCATATACTATGTAACAATCTTATTCATTTATTAATAAAAAAGTATTTATTTATTAAAGGCTTTTAATTATCTAAATGATGTTGTTTTATAATATGTGATAAACACATAGTTTTAAGCAATACTTTTAGAATAATGATGATGATCATTTTAATGAGATCTAAATTCTTAGAAAGCTTAAAACTAAAATAGTTCCCAATCGTTGGATTACTAAATTGGGGATTAGTGAATCCGGATAGATTGGTACATACGTTGCTTGCTCATTAGATGAGTATGATTGATCTCATGATCATTTGTGTGGAGACACTAAAGCAAGTATGTAGGTGCTTATTAGAGAATAAGTTCACTAAACGTGGCTTGCTAAGGAATACCTAATGGAGTTTTACTTGCGTGTCAATAGGAATTCCTGTAGTGATAGTAGTACAAGTGATCCTTGGACTTGAGATCATCATAGTATCTTGTGTATGATGAGTTATACTTTGACTTATTCCTTAAGATCCTTAGGGTATATCAAAGGGTATGCTTGGGTATAATAAGTTGTACATGGAGATAATGTATGATCAATAAAAAATCTACCGCTTCTAGTAAAGAAGAGAATGTCCTATGTGATTTGATAAATGACAACCCAAGAGTCCTTGGCGGCGAATGAAATTAGAAAGGAGTTTCTAATTTGCATTATTTGAGTTGTGCATTTAAGAGTCGAAATACATATAATTAAATAAAATAAGACTTGTGATAATTCCATGTCTTATATTTAATTGGGACATTGTATGGTGTAAGAGATTGAATTGTATGGTAACTATTTACTCGAAGGTTCTTTTATGATTAATGTTGAAATCTATATTATCTGGAAAGTCGTTGATCATTAGGGAGGCTTATCCTATTGTAGAATAAATATTATTTATTTAAATAAATTAATAATTTAATTTATTTTTAAAATAAGATTAGAATTGTTCTAATTGATTTATTCATAACAAGTTTAATATAGAGAATCTAAAGGGTCACACCATAAAAGGAAGAATAATTATTTAAGAAGTTAATGGCATAATCGTAATAATATGTTAAGTGTATTTAATTTAATCTATGGTGATAGAATAAATTAAATAGCTTAATATTATTATTTAATATTTTGAAAATATTAAATATATAAATTAATAAGAGGGGTCTTATTAATATTATTACAATTATTATTATTTTAATTTCTAAAGAGTTAGAAATTAATTTAATATTAGTACTCTCATATATCCTAATAAGATTAGGAGGATAATTAATTAAAAGAGTTTAATTAATTATTCCTAATAAGATTAGGAGCCTAATAATTAAAAGAGTTTAATTAATTAAAATAAAGCCCAAATCCTTAATTGTTAAGGAGGGTTGCCTACATCTATAAATAAGATGAGTCTTACTATGGGTGAGGTGGTTGTTGACGTATTCATAGAATACGTAATTCCAATAGTTGGGAGAGTACACCCTTTTCTATGAGAGATGGAAAAACTAGGGTTTTGTCAAATACCCATCTTCTTGAATCCTTCTTCTTCCTTGGTGGATTACCTCTAGAGGCCAAACACTTGGGTGGCTAACATTGATCAAAGGAAGGAACCAAACCCGATGGATTCAAGTTGAACGCGAAAAGGATTGGAGATGAACTTGTACCTGAGGAAGCTCGAATCTTCAAGGGTATGATTCTTGTTCTTTCTTTTTCGTTTAATTAATAATTGTGCATAAAGGGTGATCCTGGTATATGGTTTGTAAAATTTTAAAATCCTATTTTACCACGTTTCTGCTTAATTTGTGCAATTTGATTGCGTTCATGAATATTACAAACCTAACAAATGGTTGTAGCAAATGACAAGTATGCCATTAAAATTGTGTGCAAAATATCTAAAGTACCATTTTTGGATATTTTTATTAGTTAGCTTGTAAATCTAGCCATAATATTGGAGTGGGTGACCAAATAAGATCTATCATGTGACTTATATCTATTATATCATTAACATATCGAATGACATGCATTGAATCAAATCTTATATAGATTAAAGAAAGAGAAAAGGCTTAGTTTACTTTTCATTTTTCACCAAGCCACTCTCTCTCTATATTTCGGGTTTAAGAGTGAGAGGGGGGTGATAAACAAAGTTAGGATTAGTTCAAAGCAAGCAAGAACAACATCAAAAAGATCAGAATCAAAGCTCAAGCTTCAAAGTGGTATAAACCCTAATTCTAGAAATCTTTAAAAATTTGTGTTAATGTTGTTGTTTGTTGTTTAGAAGTGTGTTATAAGATGTCATTTAGTGATCTGGGTTGTTAAATCCCGGATCCATAACATTAAAGTGCTCGAAATTTGAGTTTTTAAAAATCTGGAAAACTAGAAATTTTTGGCCTGACAGTCATATGTCAGAGGCCCTAGATCTTTCTTTGTTTTTGATATTTGTTGTTTTATGTTATAAGTGTGTTCTATGTCATGAGGACTTTGATCTGAAACTAGAAACATGGCCATATCATTAGTAGATTGAGAGATATGAGCAGTCAAACTGTGTTGACCGGTCACTGGAATGGGTTTCTAGGCAACCCAAAAACCCAGATCTTGTCTGACAGTGGTTTTGCAAGGCATTGATCTTGCTGCTGTTATGTGTTTTGGCCAAGTTATTGTTTTGTTGTTGTAGCCCGACATGAAGACTTCATGTTAAAACCTTTAGATCACTTAGATCCATAACAGAATCGAAGATTTGGCCGGTCAAACAACCGTTGAGCATCAACCGGATGAACAATCTGGAAAACCCAGATTTGTTCAAGAACGATTTTTTTTTGTCAGACTTTGACTAGCCTTGATTTCTTAAACGTGTTGTTGTTAGACCGATATGTTGATATATTATTGTAGCCTGACATCTCCACTACATGACTGAACCTTTAAATAACACTAAGTAAACCTGGAACGCTTAGATCAAAGACCTGGAAAGTAACCCCATGAACTGTTCTTCATTTCTAGAAAACCCAAAAATGAAGAACAGCTCTGACATGAATTTTGGATGCCTATAACTCACTGATTGGTTGTTGGATGGCCATGAAGTTGAATGAAAATGATAGTATTACACATATACTATAATTATAAAACAATTTACCAGCCTAGAAGCAACATGATCCTAGATCTATTGATGGTCAAAGTAGCTACCTTGAACTCTAACATGATTTCTGGGTTTCGGCTCAAGAACATGAAGAACACTTATAGCGACAGTTACTGTATTTATATAGAACTCTTTAATGACAGTTTATTTTTTCAAAATTATTATTTTAATAAATAATTAGTATTAAATGGATTTTAATTATTAAAATACATAATAAATTATGAAAAATTATTTTAAAGCTGAAAATAGTTTTAATTATTTTGAGTATATTTCAAAAATATTTAATATTTTTGGAATATAAAAATATTTAATTTATTTAATAATATTATTAAATAAATTATTTTAAAATGATTTTAATACTTGAAAAATCATGAAAAATTATATTATGTTATTAGAAAATATTTTAATTTATTTTAATAACTTTTGATATTTTGTGATGAATTTTATTAATAAATTAATATTAATGGTGATTAATTTATTTAATGAATTTATTAAATAAATTATGGAAAAATAAAATTAATACTTTAAAAATCATATAAAAATGATTTAAGTGTTATAAAAATATTTGAAGTTATAAAATGTAACTTTTGATATTTTGACATGAAAATATTAATATTTTAATATTAATAGCAACTATCGAATAATGGATTTAAGTGTTTAAAAATCATATAAATATGATTTTAAAGTATTAAAAATACTTTGATATATTATAAATATATTATAATATTATGACATGTATTTCATTAATATTTGATATCAAATAAATATTAATGATAATAGAATATTAATAGTATTTATATTATATAAATATGATATAAATGATTCAAAAATCATGATAAATGGTAATAATTATCTGAAAATTATTACAAGCTTATGAAAATTATTTTGATTGATAATAAAATTATTTAAGATAAGTGTTAAGTGTTCAAGCAGAGTTTAATTGAACTTAAACTCATGAATTGTCCGACTAGACCGTCGGGATGTTAGATTTGTGTCGGGTTCAACTCATACTGCGATAGTTTGACTTGATACCGAGTCTTATGTGTGTTGTAGACTGATAGGGTTATGTGTTATGTGTTATGTGTTAAGGTTATTCTATGTATATATATAATAGTATTATATTGTGATGATATTATTCTAATTTGTATATCAATATTATTTATATATTAGGTCTTGATCGAGCGTTATAAATTAAATAAAGATGTCGAATAGAACAAGCAAGTTTTTCTTAACTTTATTTAAAGTTGTTTCATTCAGATATGCTTATGATTAATCATTGTTGATTGCCATTGTAGAATTGTACTATGTACATATTGCATATATAAGTCAGGTATGAAAGGCTGATCACCTTCATTACCGTTCGGTCCAGATATATTTGTTCATGTTGAATACTTGTTTAGTCAAAAGTTTGTTCGTGCTAATTCACAATTATATTGTTGAATTATAGCCAGCTTATTATTCAGACTCTTTCAATCATGATATATCCTTAAATAAAATTTAAACTTGATGGACAACCTTCATGCTCACCCTTGCTATATCATGATAAAACATTGCAGATTAAAGCGACTGCGTTGGATATAAGGAAAGATTAAAGACAGTTCCAGTTTTAGTTTACATGTGCAGTTAGATTGGTAATAGTAATATATGATAAAATCTTTGTATGTTAGATAGGATAATGAATTGTGTATTAAGTGAAGGTTTTCGAACTTGGGGTAATGTGTAAAGTGTATTGTATAAATAATTTATGTTTATATCTTTCGTAAATAGTTATAGAATGATTGTACCAGATCCGTGGTGATTTGGGACTCAGATTTGAGGCTTTCACAGTTGGTATCAAAGCTGTTGGTTATGAACCTTAGGTAGGAATACCTGAGACCAATAACCGTAGTGATTAGGATAAGATCTAACTCACATAGAGTTAGTTGGTCGATAAGATTCAAAGATAAGTCTCAGCGAGTTGTTAAGATACAAAGTTTCCTAACTCTGATAATAAAGGTGAACAGTAGTGATGAATAGATCGAGTCTAAAAGACTAAAAGTATCGGGATAGGAGATCGAAAAACAAAATGATCAAGATATAGAAATGAATCATAATATATACGATGAGATCACCCCGTGATCTAATAAGGACATAGCAGGGAAAAGAATCAATCTGATGATTGGAAAGTTTACAGCAAGATTGATGTGTGTCAGTTGTACTATGAATTGGTAAAGATTCAAGAAAAGATTATGAATACGGATTAAATGAAATTCATATTGAGAAGGAAGTTAAGATTAGGTGGGGATTTCAATTGAGGACTCGTGTCAGCAGTTGAGTTGTATGATTCTTCGGGTTAAATGCTATTGAAGTCACTCTACTATAGGTCAACTTGCAAATGGGTCATTGAACTTTTTTTTCTTACAAATGGGTCATTGAACTCTTATTTATTTACAAACCGTTAAAAAATCCGTTAACTTTAACCGGTTTGCCACGTAAGCAGCTAACTTGTGAAAAAAAAGAAGCTTATGTGTCCAGAATTATCCCATATGGCCTTGATGTAGATTTGAAAAAATTTATGGAGTAAATAAAAGAATTATTTTAAAGTAAATTATAGATTAAAAATAAATAAAAAATATATTTAATTATTTTAAAATTAATCTGTTATTTTTTTTTATTAAAAAAATAGCATTTTTTTTATTTTTATTAAAAAAATGCATTTTTTTATTTTTATTAAAAAAAAGTGCAATTTTTTTTAATAAAAAAAATGAAGTTTTTTTATTTTTAAAAAAAAGTGCAGTTTTTTTTAATAAAAAAAAATAAATTTTTTTTTAATAAAAAAAGGTTAAAGTTCAGATCACCACCTGGGGTTTGGGGTCTTTTCTACTTAACCACCTGTAGTCAGTAAAACTACATTTAAACTCCCGACTTTTTGAGTTGAAGTGAAAACGTCACATTTTCCATCCAATTTAACCGTGTGTGTATATCAGATGCCTAAAGCGCGTGAAAAGAGTCTATAACGATCAAAAATAACCAATAAATACCCAAAATACCCCATTCTTCTTCCAATGGATTTTGGTGGTACAAATCCTCTCATGGTTACCCCCAAAATCTCTGCTCTGATTCCCACCATCATTATGCTTCGTCTTCTTCGTCTCTCCCGCAATCGTAAAGAAGAGCTTCTCAGTTCTTCGTCTGAAGAGACTTAGGAGAACAGCAACGACACCGACTTGAAAAAATTCAAACAATCAACGTCAGCACTCATTGTTTATATTCATCACGCCCTCCATTTCTGTCTACAACTTTCTCTCTCTTAAAACTAGAGATCCGATTTTACTCTCTCTCAAACCCCAAATGTTACGACGATGTCCGATTTTACTCGGATCTAGTCATTCTTAATTTGTTTCCGCCTGTTTAGGGCACCGATTATTTTATGACCAAGTTTGTGTTTAAATTCGACTCGTATGGATTTTTTAGGTTTTTCAATTAGATGGGCGAATTTTTTCTTTTTAATGTAATTTATTAATTTTCATTTCTTACTTGATGTTTATGAGCTCGAATCGGGTTTGAGACTTTTGTATCCTTGTCTGAAGTTTGATTATCTTCTTTGTTCTCTTTGCTATAAATCAACTACTTATTTATCTGTGCGCAAAATATATCCCAGTTGTTCGCTTATGTTTTGATTCCCTTAGCTTCACTTTTTTTTTACTGGAGACAAATTGTTCTTGGGCAAAAAACAGTAAGTCCAAAGTCCAGAAAGTGGTTCCCCAGTTAATTGCATTTGGCTATAAAATTTGTTCTTTTTCCAATTAGCTCTTAACTTTGTTTGTATGATAACTAAAATTTTGATAAAATATATAAACATGGAGCTTTACTCAAAACAAAGTTGCATATGCAATATCATTTATCCGAGTAATATGCTGGAAGCCTGGAAGGAGAAGGGCAGATGAGTTCCAGCTAGGTTGTTGAGGCTTCCACCAAAAATTTAATTGGGCCATTATAACACTTGTCCCACACATAATATATTGGACTAAATTAATAATTTAATTATCCTTAATCACTTTATCCACAAGTCACATGCTTAATTAAATAATTGGACTTGTTTAAATAATATAACCTCCTTAGTCCATTAAATTTAATTCTCTTGGACTCTATTTAAATTCTTGGGCTATGACCTTATTATAGTTCATTACTTTTAATTTTATTTTACCCTAATCATTTAATTAGGGTTGTTATTTCTCACACTAGAAAATAAATTCCTTATTTATACCTTTTTAATTTCATAACCTAATTAGACTTGGTTATAAATTAATTATTTGAGATATATAAAATAAATTTCTTAATATTAGTATATATATTTATATACTAATATTCTACCATATTATAACCTCTTAGGTTAATTAATTATCACACCTAATATATATATTAGGTTACATAACTTAATTCTTAATTCACCTAAATTAATTCTATGACCACTAAATAAAAGCAACACTTTAGGTCATTTAAATCTCATACCATATTTAAATAACTTATTTAAGTTATACAATTTATATTGTATAATTAAATCTAATTTCCTTTTCCTCTTCATAAATTGTTTTCAAATAATTTATTTATATATTAAATATATAATTTAATATATTCAATAATTTATTCAAATATAAATTTAATTTACTAAGCTTTGCTTTGATACCAATATACATATTTACATATTGGATCTCATCTCATATTTTTGCTTTACCTCCTTTGGTATAATATTAAATATTATACCATTATTCAAATAACATATTTCACGTCTCAAACTAATTTTGACTTTTCTCCATAAAAAGCCAACTGTTAACTTTGATCAAAAGTTAACCTTTACACATTTTGTGTTTACTGTCCATTCTGACTAAACTTGATGTTCCGGACGCAACCGAGTAGTCCATGCTTCAAAATTCTGTCTCTAACTCAAATTTTGAGTTTTAAATTACTCCCTTTTTATTGTTAATCGTATTAATTAACGACATTATACTTATTCAAATTCGTATTTGCCAGTCAAGGCCAACGATCAAGCTATGTTAATTACTAACATAGTTTTATCTTTATCCTTATATCATTAACTTAATTCATCACTCCTCTTGCTAAAATATATATATAGCACCTTATTAAGTATATATATATATTTCTATACATATACGTATCTCCGTGTAACCTCATAGCATCTCTTCATGTGAAATCTTATTTCCTTATAAAATTTCCATATGTACTTATATAATATTTCTTTGACTATTCAGTTCACATCGAATTTACAAGTATCGTAATACCTTATTCTTGATATTCCTTCAAGTACATATTAATTCATTTCTAGGGTTTAGGAATTTTATAACCCATATTTTCTCTATTCTCATTCGAATAGAAAACCATATAGGTTTTACTTGAAAATTTTAAATAAATCCTCAAATTCTCATCTAGGTTTTATTCTTTAACCTTTATTCTAATCATTCAAGATTTTATGAATTTTCGGGTTATCACAATCAAAGCCTTGCAAAACCACTGTCAGACAAGATCTGGGTTTCTAGGTTGCCCATAAACCCATTCCCGTGACCGGTCAACGCAGTTTGACTGCTCATATCTCTCAATCTACTAATGATCTGGCCCTATTTTTGGTTTCAGATCAAAGTCCTCATGACATAGAACACACTTATAACATAAAACAACAAATATCAAAAACAAAGAAAGATCTAAGGCCTCTGACATATGACTGTCAGGCCAAAAATTTCTAGTTTTCCATATTTCTAAAAACTCAAATTTTGAGCACTTTGATGTTATGGATCTGGGATTTAACAACCAAGATCACTAAATGACATCTTATAACACATTTCTAAACAACAAACAACAACATTAACACAAATTTTTAAAGATTTCTAGAATTAGGGTTTATACCACTTTGAAGCTTGAGCTTTGATTCTGATCTTTTTGATGCTGTTCTTGTTTGCTATGAACTAATTCTAACTTTGTTTATCACCCCCCTCTCACTCTTAAACACGAAATATAGAGAGAGAGTGGCTTGGTGAAAAATGAAAAGTAAACTAAGTCTTTTCTCTTTCTTTAATCTATATAAGATTTGATTCAATGCATGTTGGCTGATATGTTAGTTGGTATAATAGATATAAGTCACATGTTAGATCTTATTTGGTCACCGACTCCAATATTATTGCTAGATTTACAAGCTAACTAATAAAAATATCCAAAAGGGTACTTTAGACATTTTGTACACAATTTTAATAGCATACTTGTCATTTACTACAACCATTAGGGTTTAGGTTTTAACCATTAGGGTTTAGATTTTAACCATTAAGGTTTAGGGTTTAACCCTTAGGGTTTAACCCTTTAGGTTATAAAAATAAATTTTAGGATTTCCAAATTAGGTTTTCAAAATACAAAATTAATGTTTCTAAATTATGATTAGGATTCTACAACTATATTAAAATTTTTTAATCATAATCCAAGCTTGCTAATTAGGATTATTATTTCCTAATTAAATTTGATAATTTAGCAATTAAGTCCACAATTGTACATTAGGGTTTATAACCCAAGAATTAGGGTTTTAAATAGAAAATTAATCTTTTTAATTTTAGAAATTAGGTTTCCTAATTAGATTAGGGTTTCCTAATGACTTATAACTTGATAATTAGGATTAATGTTTCCTAATTAAAATTAAAATTATTAAATTAACAATTTAGGTTTTTCCTAATTATAAATTAGGGTTTCTAATCCAGAAAATAGGGTTTTCATAAATTAATTAGGGTTATCCCTAATTATAAATTATTAATAACGTTTAAACCTTATACTAGCATTTGTATTCCCAAATTATGGTTTTAATATACCGAATTAGGGTTTTAAATTCCCGGAACTGAACTTAGGTTTTCCAGAACTGATTTCTAGGATTTCTTATCAGATGTTATGGTTTTCTAACAGAACATTGACATTCGTCAATAATATTAGGGTTTGACATTGATAAAATTTATCTGGTCAACTCTTGACCCTTAACCACATTCGGTACACATATAATACCATATTCACAGAACATATACACTCATATACTTAATCCTGAATAATTCACCACAAAAATTTTTAATTCATAAAATTCCTTCACAGAATTTTGAAATCCTCAAAATTCCTTCCCAAAAATATCAAACACATACACTTATTTTCTGTCTAGGTCTATTATTTGACCTTAAATTCATCATTTAAGATTTTAATAAATTGTCTAATTTCTCGGGTTGTCACATTCACCCCTTCTTCTAAGAATTTCGTCCCCAAAATTCACCTTACACCTTACACCATACTGCTTACACCATTTATACACATCATTACATGCTACCCAAAACACCAATCACAAGAGTAAAAAATTTTAAATTGTGTTGAGGAGTCATTTAGACTATTTGTCTGTCATTTTCACAAATATTTTATGAAAATTTATCAGCAACCCGTTATAACTTACGAACATAGAGGGTGATTAGCCCGGTATGCCTGTCTTAAGTGAAATCTTGGTTTATCTATTTCTACACGCCATAGGCACAAAATTTTTCCTCAGTCTTATTGGATTCCACACCAAAACAACTTGGTTCGGGAAATTTCTTTCAATGAACACTTAAAGTTTTCATAAACATCTGTTTAACTAAATCGAATAGCATAGACTCATATCAATAATTCAATTCAATCGAATTATTTAGGTGTAGCCAAACCCCGTTGGCAAATTAAAATTTTTGAAAATATTTTTGAGAATGACGTCATGATGTCGTACTGTATTAACAGTCCGTTTAAGGATGTCATCCTTGTATGACTTTGTCATAAAATATCATACAATAGTGGAATAATGATTTTTAGAACGAATTCACACTAAGTATTCATGTATTTACAACTCCATCAACTTTTTATCATCTTTGCACCAGGTTACATGGTACATGAGTGATAAATAAAATATATTTTGATATTTTAAATCATTTGCGTCTAGCCGAAATAAGTAGCATAGACTATACTTTAAACCGTTCAAAAAATGATTACGAGTCTACATATATTTTTTTTAAAAGCACATAGTGTAAGACCCCAACTTTTATGAATAAAGATGAATTTTCTATAATTAACATTTTTAAATATTATGGAATGAATTTGATATAATGTTATAGTTGTGGGTAATATTTAGAAATTTTGCAAAGTACGCAAGTTGTTTATAGTATTCGATTGGTCGGGGAATATTCGTATGACGGCACAATCATTGGTGGACCCCACAACGGAATTATTGTCGGATTGAGAAAACGACAAAAATATTTTTTATGAAAATAATGGTGGAAGTATTACAGTTAACTGTTGAAACACCCGGTGTTAAAAGTACAAGAATACGCGTGGTTGCATAGTAGCACACGGTATTATTATTGATGCTTACGTGAGAAGTCACTCAGTTTTGTTCAATTATTGCTTCAGTAATTATTGTATAGTATCTCACGTTAATTGATTCAATTATTGTTGATATTTTATAATTGAGATAACAAAGTTGTTAATATTATTATTTGCATTATTAACGATGTCTAAAAGTTCTGCCAAGGAGAGGTTTGGTCACCTAATTACGCATGATAGGGAGAAATCCTTATTGAAAGCCCCTCTTTCTCAGGAACGACACAGTCGATTAATAATGTGAATAATAATAATGATAATGAAGTTTTGTTTTATTAGTATTATTAATGTAATAAAACAGAAAAGCTTTTTTATATAAAATGAATACTTTTATAAAGTTATTCGTTTTATTAGACTAATAGTAAAATCTTTTTATATAAAACAGAATACTTTTATAAAGTTATTCATTTTATTAGACAATAATTAGAATATATTATATTTTATTATGCATAGTATTTGCATAGTGCCTGTATAGTGTTTGCATAGTAAAATCTTTTTAAAAGTTATTCGTTTTATTAGATTATAAATAGAATATATTATATTTTATTGTAAACCAATCTTGACCGTCCATTTAAAGTAAATCGATCTAGACCGTTCGTGGATTGGTTACTATTCAGTCCATTCTTCTATAAATAGAAGCTCATTCCTTCATTATTTCTTATGAATTCACCAAACTCTAGAGAGAAAACGTAGAGAATTATTCTTCTATCTTGGCGTATTTCTTTAGCGTTTAAGAAAGTTTTGAGCGTAGTGCAAGTTTCTTCAAGTATATCCAGCCCTACCGGTTTCGGAGTACTCTTCTTTATAAGGTAAGCGGTATTATTTTTTTCATATTCATGAAGAGAACTTCATTATTCCATTCTTTATTATTACATTGGAATAACTTTGTATACTACCAGTCTACCCTATACTTGGTGATTTACATTTGTTATTCTATTTGTTATTATTACATTTGGAACATCCTGTGCATGTGTTTTACTGTGGGACTGGTTCCGCTCTTTATTATTCTCATTAGAATATCCCGCATGCATGCGTTTTACGTCGGACTGATTCTATTATTTATTATTCTGTTAGAATAACTTATCTATGCAAAGTACCGCGTGCATGGTGATTTCTGTTGTTATTCCATTCTTTATTATTACATTGGAATATCACAGCCGGTGCGTATTACACGACTTTGGTTCCGTTATTTATTATTACATTGGAATAACATGTCTATGCGAAGTACCGCATGCATGGTGATTTCTTTTGTTATTCCATTCTTTATTATACTCAGTTTGTTAAAGTTTTGACTTCTATACTCCATGAAATTAGTGGAATATCCTTGATATTTGCTCTTCATCTAGTATCTTTTCATGGAAATATTCTTCTGAGCATTCTTGAATTTTACTCTACAAAGAAGTATCATGTTGACAATTTGGACGTTATTAGTTCCTAGATAAATTAATTCTTGAACTTGTTTTATTAAATTCTTATATCATTGTCATCATCCTCATGTTTATATTTTATTAAAAGTCATCTGTGGCCTGTAGTGCATAGATGGACTTGGTATGATTATGACCAGGGATTATTCGGTATAATCATGACCGTAATGTTATAAATGATGTGGTAAAAGTCCTCATTGGCCCGTAGTGCATTGATGGACAGTTGTTGGCATGATCATGACCATTAATGAATACACAAATATCCTTGGCCCGTAGTGCATGGATAAATTGTGGTTGTGATACTAATGATTATCCTTGGTCGTAGTGCAGGGATGATGTGGATTATTTATTAAGCTGAGTCCTAGCGATAAAAGTGATGAAAACCTTTTAAATCATAAAAGATAGTAGATTTTATTCTCTACTTGACTCTTTTAATGGATTACATGTTCCACTGCAGTTAAACTTGATGTCTATTTTATTTTATCAGTTTAACATTGTTGAAGACTAATGATAATTTATTCTGCATTATCTTAGTCATAATATTTCTTACTGGGCTAGTTGAGCTCACCCTTTCTTTCACTGTTCTCTTCAGGAAATGAGAACGTAGCCAGGACTAGTCGGGGAACGAAGTGACGGTCCAGATGATTGTATTAGTAGTCCTCACTATTCTGTTAAATAGTGTGTTAATAAATGTAATGAGGACTTATTACGAGAGTGGATATTGTCTAGAAGACAATGTTTGTATTAAAACTCATGACTCTCTTGTTGTATATTCAAGATTGTATTTGTATTACATACTATGTATTTGGCGACTCGAGAATAGGTGATGTATACCTATTTTGGGGCGTCACAATGGTATCAAAGCTTAGGGATATGATCCCTGGCTGAGATGTGAGACAAGAACTAGGAGGGGAGAGACGGGGAATTCCTTCGCTAGTATGACCTACCTAAGTTTATTTGATATTTAATTGGTCGGTCAGAGTATAGGGATAATATGTGATATGTTAATTAACCCTTGTTTTGTGGCAGTGTTTGAAAATGGCATCCGAGAATGTTGAGAACATCAATGGAGCACAGGAGACCGTTGAGTCTCCAAAGATCAATAACCAGGACAATGTGCATCAGGAAGGCGACAATGCTCATGCAAACAACAACACTGACCAAATGATGAACGATGGAATGTTCCGAGGCTTCTTTAAATTCATGCAACATCAGGCGAGAGCGGCTCCTGTCCAAAATACAGGTGGAAACACTGGAAACTCTTGGACGGTCACCGCCAAACAGTTCAAGGAGCTGGGACCACCGGAGTTTTTTTGAGAGCCAAAACCACTTAAGGCGGAGACGTAGATAAAGCAGATCAACAAGATACTTGATGTCTTGGGATGCTCCGAGGAGCAAAAGGTTCCCTTTGCCACCTTCATGTTGTGGACAGAGGTAGATTACTAGTGGAAATCTATAAAGCGTACTCAACCTGCCGCACTGAAGATGTCTTGGGAGAAGTTCCAAGAACTGTTCAATGACAAGTACTTTCCCAAAACTATTCATCACATGAAAGAGGTAGAGTTCATTAAACTGGAACAAAACAACATGACCGTGTCGCAGTACGAAGCCAAGTTTGCCGAGTTGTCCCGGTTTGCGTCCCATTTGGTTGATAATGAGGATAGAATGAAGCAAATGTTTCTAAGAGGTTTGAAACCCGAGATACATCAATATCTTATCTCTCATAAACTGTGTTTGTATTCAGATGTTGTTAATAGGGCTCAGTTATTAGAGCGCGATAATGAGTCAACCCAACCAAAAGAGAGCAGCCGGCAAAATGATAATACCAGTGATAACAGTCATCGAAGCGGTGACAATAAGCATAGAGGGAATCAACATGCCAGAAATGGTAACCACTTCGATGGTAATCATGGCTAAAATAATAAGAATGGACATTTCAAGAAGAGGAGATTCAACAATGATGGAAAGACGTCAGCACCATCACCCGTGGTTAAGGAAGGAGAACGACCACCTATCATATGCTTCAAATGCAGAGGGGAAGGACACATCAATCCAAACTACGCAATGTCGTCCAATGTATGTTATAATTGTGGAAGAGAAGGCCACCTAGCCCGATTTTGTCGTTCACCGAAGATAAGTTCAGCTAGGATGGAGGCACCAAAGGACGTCCCAGAAAAGTCAAAGCTAGTAGTGCAAGGGAGAGCGTTTGTCGTGACCTTCCAGAAAGCAAGAAACCCGAACGAGGTCATCACGGGTAAGCTTATCATAAACTCTAGCAAAGTATATACCTTATTTAATACCAGGTCTACCCATTCTTTTATTTCTCCTACTTGCGCTCAACGTTTAAATTTGACTCCGAGAAATTAGACTTTGACTTATCTGTTGAAACTTCGTTGGGAGAAACCTTCATTACATCCACTTGTTTATAAGTCTTGTTTGGTTCAAATCGGTAACCTCACATTACCTGTAGATCTTATTTCATTGAAAATACTTGCATTTGACGTAATTCTAGGGATTGATTGGTTAACTACTCATCATGGAAAAATTAATTATTTTAGTAAGGTTGTTAGCTTTCAAATTCCTAATCATCCTATTATGCGAATTCAAGCAACCAAACCATTAAAATCAATCACTGTCATCTCAAGCCATAAAGCTATTCGTTTATAGAAAAACGGATGTCAAGCTTTCTTAGCTCACGTCACGGATCTAAACAAAAATACGTCAGTTTTGAATGATATTTATATTGTTAATGAATTTCCTGATGTATTCCCAGAAGAACTTCTTGGCCTACCCCCAGAGCGTGAAATTGAATTTTGTATTGACCTTGAACCCGGTACAAAACCCATTTCCAAAGCCCCATATCGAATGGCTCCTATTGAACTTCAGGAGTTAAAGACCCAACTGCAGGAATTGTTAGACATTGTCTTTATTCGTCCTAGTACTTCTCCTTGGGGTGCTCCTGTTCTATTCGTGAAGAAGAAAGATGGGAGTATGCGACTTTGTATTAATTATCGGGAGTTGAATAATGTCACCATCAAAAATAGGTACCCATTGCCACGTATTGATGACCTATTTGACCAGTTGCAAGGCGCCAAATTCTTTTCAAAAATTGTTCTTCGTTCTGGATATCACCAATTGAAGATTAGAACCGATGACATTCCAAAAACGGCTTTCAAAACTCAATACGGGCATTATGAATTCCTAGTCATGTCTTTTGGATTGACTAATGCTCCTGCTGCCTTCATGGATATGATGAACCGAGTATTCAAGGAATATTTGGATCACTTTGCGGTCATCTTTATTGATGACATCCTTATTTATTCCAAAAGCCGTGAAGATCATGAGCAACACTTGAGTCTAATACTCCAAAAGCTTTGTGAATATAAGCTTTATGCCAAGTTAAAGAAATGCGAGTTATGGCTTGAGGAAGTAGCATTCCTTGGGCACGTGGTATTAAGTCATGGAATATCTGTTGACACGGCAAAGATTGAAGCCATTCAAAGCTGGGAACAACCTAAATTAATGACCGAAGTACGTAGCTTTCTCGGCTTAGCTGGTTATTATCGGAGATTCGTAGAAGGGTTTTCTCGAATCGCTACTCCATTAACTTAGCTGACTCAGAAAGATACAAAATTCGGTTGGAGTGAGGAATGTGAAAAGATTTTTCAAGAACTCAAGAGAAGACTCATTTTAGCACCTGTTCTGACAATACCATCGGGCTCGGAGGGATTTGTCATCTACAGTGATGCTTCAGGCAAAGGGTTAGGATGTGTTCTCATGCAACATGGGAAAGTCATAGCCTATGCCTCTCGATAACTCAAAGAATATGAGAGAAATTATCCTACTCATGATCTAGAGTTGGCAGCTGTTGTCTTCGCACTTAAAATTTGGAGGCATTACTTGTATGGGGAGAAAGTGAAGATCTTTACGGATCATAAAAGCCTCAAATATTTCTTCACTCAAAGGAACTCAACATGCACGGCGACGTTGGCTTGAATCTGTTGAAAGATTATGATCATACCATCCAATATCATCCCGGAAAAGCAAAGCGTGGTAGGTGACGCATTGAGTAGAAAGATCATATCTTGGTATGAAAGTGCGATATTGTCAACGCAAAGGCCCATTTTGTATGACTTGCAAAGGATGGAGATAGAGATAAAAACACCAAGGACCCACGTGATGATGGCGAATATATGAGTAGAACCGACTTTAATCGATAAAGTTAAAGCTGCTAAAGCTACAGACGTGGAGCTGATGCATATGAGGAAGAAAGTACAAGAAGGTGCTATGCCGGAAGCAAGAATCGATGAAGAAGGAATACTTCGAGTCAACTCCAGACTTTGTGTTCCTAATGACCCTGATTTAAAGTATAAAATCATGATGCAGGCGCACAACACACCGTTTGGAATCCATCTTGGGAGTACCAAAATGTATCATGATCTTCGACATACATTTTGGTGGGGCAATATGAAGAGGGAGATAGCGTTGTTTATCTCAAGGTGTTTAACCTGTCAACGAGTGCAGATCATCAAGTACCAAAAGGTTCATTGCAACCACTTGAAATTCCAGAATGGAAGTGGGAGCACATTACCATGGATTTCGTTACAGGTCTTCCCAAGGTTTCTCAAGGCATAGATGCAATTTGGGTCATTGTTGATAGATTGACCAAGTCTGCTCATTTCTTACCTATACGAGAAACTTATACACTTGAACGTCTTGCTCGT
This sequence comes from Panax ginseng, assembly GCA_020205605.1. Lineage (NCBI taxonomy): Eukaryota > Viridiplantae > Streptophyta > Magnoliopsida > Apiales > Araliaceae > Panax > Panax ginseng. The sequence continues at coordinate 121,474,807 of CM035132.1, read as the reverse complement.
TTGTACATAAACGAGGTTGTAAGATTGCATGGTATGCCAGTATCCATAGTTTCTGATCGAGACCCAAGATTCACTTCACGATTTTGGGTTAGTTTGCAAAAAGCTATGGGCACGGATTTACGATTTAGTTCGGCATATCATCCTCAAACGGAAGGACAATCAGAGAGGACTATTCAAACTCTTGAAGATTTATTAAGACTCTGTGTCCTTGACTTCAAGGAAAGTTGGGACAAGTTCTTACCATTGGTGGAGTTTTCCTGAACAACGATTTATCAAGCAAGTATTGGCATGGCTCCATTCGAGCGTTGTATGGAAGAAAGTGTTGTTCTCCGATTATCTTTGGGATGAGGTGGGTGAAGCAACGTTGTTGGGACCGGGTTGTTGATACGTATGACTACGAAAAAGATTCAAACGATCCGACAACGTATAAAAACCTCACAAGATCGACAAAAGAGTTATGCTGATCTTCATCAAAAGGACGTGGAATTCGATATTGGAGATCATGTGTTGTTACGTGTTGCTCTATGGAAAGGAGTTACGAGATTTGTAAAGAGAGGAAAGCTCAATCCTTGATTCATTGGCCCATTTTTAATCCTTGATCGAGTAGGGACTATAGCCTATAGGCTCGCTTTACCGCCAAGTATATCTCGTGTTCATAACGTTTTTCATATATCAATGTTACGTAAATATGTGAAAGACCCGAACCACATTATTTAGTTAGAACCGGACGAAATAGCAGAAGATTTAACGTATGAAGAGGTTCCTGTTCAAATCTTGGATAAGAAAGAACATATTCTACGCTCCAAGGTTATACCTCAAGTCAAAGTTTTATGGAGGAACCACGATGTTGAGGAAATGACACGGAAGTTAGAATCAAATGAAATCAAGGTATCCTTACCTCTTGACATACCAGTCGTACCCTAATTTCGAGGGCGAAATTTCATAAGAAGGGGAGATTGTAAGACCCCAACTTTTATGAATAAAGATGAATTTTCTATAATTATCATTTTTAAATATTATGGAATGAATTTGATATAATGCTATAGTTGTGGGTAATATTTAGAAATTTTACAAAGTCACGCAAGTTGTTTATAATATTCGATTGGTCGGGGAATATTAAATGCAAGACACAATCATTGGTGGACCCCATAACGGAATTATTGTTTGATTGAGAAAACGACAAAAATATTTTTTATGAAAATAACGGCGGAAGTTTTACAGTTAATCTGTTGAAACACCGGTGTTAAAAGTACAGAATCTGCGTGGTTGCATAGTAGCACACGATATTGATTATTGATGCTTACGTGAGAAGTCACTCAGTTTTGTTTAATTATTGCTTTAGTAATTGTTGCATAGTATCTCACGTTAATTGATTCAATTATTATTGATATTTTATAATTGAGATAACAAAGTTGTTACTATTATTATTTGCATTATTAACGATGTCTAGAAGTTCTGCCAAGGAGAGGTTTGGTCACCTAATTGTGCGCCAATAGGGAGAAATCCTTATTGGAAAGCCCCCTCTTTCCTGGGAATGACCTGGTCAATTAATAGTGTGAATAATAATAATGATGATGAAGTTTTGTTTTATTAGTATTATTAATGTAATAAAACAGAAAAGCTTTTTATATAAAACAGAATACTTTTATAAAGTTATTCGTTTTATTAGGCTAATAGTAAAAAAAAAATTATATAAAACAGAATACTTTTATAAAGTTATTCGTTTTATTAGACAATAATTAGAATATATTATATTTTATTATGCATAGTGTTTGCATAGTACCTGCATAGTGTTTGCATACTAAAATCTTTTTAAAAGTTATTCCTTTTATTAGATTATAAATAGAATATATTATATTTTATTGTAAACCAATCTAGACCGTCCGTTTAAAGTAAATCGATCTGGACCGTTCATGGATTGGTTACTATTCAGTCCATTCTTCTATAAATAGAAGCTCATTCCTTCATTATTTCTTATGAATTCACTGAAACTCTAGAGAGAGAAACTGTAGAGAGAATTATTCTTCTATCTTGAGCGTATTTCTTTAGCGTTTAAGAAAGCTTTGAGTGCAAGTTTCTTCAAGTATATCATTGCCCTACCGTCGAAGTATTCTTCTTTATAAGGTAAGGGGTATTATTTTTTTTCATATTCATGAAGAGAACTTCTGTTATTCCATTCTTTATTATTACATTGGAATAACTTTGTATCTGCTGATCTACCCTATACTTGGTGATTTACATTGTTATTCCATTCATTATTATTACATTTAGAACATCCTATCTCATGCGTTTTCTGCCGGACTGGTTTCGTCTTTATTATTTTGTTGGAATATCTTGTGCATGCATTTTATGCTTGGGACACAGTTTAAATCTTTATTATTACATTAGAATATCCTATTTGTCGCGTTTTGTGGGACCGATTCTGTTATTTATTATTCGGTTGAATAACTTTGTCTGTCAAATCTTAGAATGCATGGTGATTTACATTGTTATTCCATTCTTTATTATTCATTTGGAATATCACAGCTTGTGCGTATTACGCTGACACAGGTTCCGTTATTTATTATTCATGGAAATATTCTTCTGAGCATTCTTGAATTTTACTCTACAAAGAAGTATCATGTTGACAATTTGGACGTTATTAGTTCCTGGATAAATTAATTCTTGAACTTGTTTTATTGAATTCTTATATCATTATCATCATCCTCATGTATATATTTTATTAAAAGTCATCTGTGGCTTGTAGTGCATAGATGGACTTGGTATGATTATGACCAGGGATTATTCGGTATAATCATGACCGTAATATTACAAATGATGTGGTAAAAGTCCTCATTGGCCCGTAGTGCATTGATGGACAGTTGTTGGCATGATCACGTAGTGCATGGATAAATTGTGGTTGTGATACTAATGATTATCCTTGGCCGTAGTGCAGGGATGATGTGGATTATTTATTAAGCTGAGTCACAGCGATAAAAGTGATGAAAACCTTTTAAATCATAAAAGATAGTAGATTTTATTCTCTACTTGACTCTTTTAATGGATTGCATGTTCATTGCAGCTTAAACTTGATGTCTATTGTATTTTATCAGTTTAACATTGTTGAAGACTAATGATAATTTATTCTGCATTATCTGAGTCATAATATTTTTTACTGGGCTAGTTGAGCTCACCCTTTCTTTCACTATTCTCTTCAGGAAATGAGAACGTAGCCGGGACTAGTCGGGGAACGGAGTGACGGTCCAGATGATAGTATTAGTAGTCCTCACTATTTTGTTAAATAGTGTGTTAATAAATGTAATGAGAACTTATTCTGAGAGTGGATATTGTCTAGAAGACAATGTTTGTATTAAAACTCACAGCTCTCTTGTTGTATATTTAAGATTGTATTTATATTCTTGTTTGTATTCAAGTTTCATTTTAGAACACACACTAAGTCACGCTAAAGCATTCCATTATGGGTATTGTAATCTTATATGTCATGTCTAATATCATGCATTTTCAAGTTACATCACTTATAATAGCATATTCAATCGTCGAGAGCACTATACTAGCATATGTGCTCGGTCGACGCCCTCTGATCGCTTCCTATTACGTAACAGTCGTAAAGATGACTATTTTGACCCTTCCCAACGACCTCAAATTTAAAACCTTAAAGAAAAAAACTTGTAGATCTATTCGTCCTCGTTTCGCATCATCTTGAATCACCTCAATCGGAGTTCGTATAAAAACGTTATGCCTAATTTACTACAAAGAGTCGAGAAGTCTACTCAAGATCTTTGAAGCCGCGGCGGCAATTGCGCTAAATAAATGGCCTTGGAGGCGTAGCAATTCTTTGTAGCGCCCAAATCCGGGTTCTCTAACCTCGATTCAAAGTGCTCACGATCCTATCATCATCATAAGCATTCTATAACTATTTCAAATAATAAACATACATTGTTCATTATACAAAAGTCTCAAAACATGGTCCCAAGGTCTCTCTAACCTTAACTTTAAATACACCATTTATAATACAAACAGTTTACTCAAGAAATTCCATTAGATAATAACTAATTTAACATTCATTCTAAAATTACTCCTGGATCTTGCCCTTGCCCTTGTCCTTCGCATTAGATCCTTCTAACTTAACTCGAAATAGAGGTCATGATATAGCAAGAAGAGTAAGCAACTAATTTGCTTCACAAGTTTATAAAGACAAAGGAAATATATCATGACGTAGAAAGAAATATTGCCTTCAATGTTCAACAATAATATAAGATTGTGAAGGAACATGAATTAATAATCAACAATTGAATATTCGATAATTGAATAACATGAACCCAGTGGTGGTTTGAATAACCATGAACATTTGCCAAGGTGCTCGATGATTTAAATGGACCTTTTAATAAGTTTTGGTATTCAAGGGATCGACCTTTTCATACCCCGTGATTTATGCATAAACACTTAATAATCCGACATTGATATCATGCCTTAATCAAATTTGTTCATTTCTCAGTCAAGAGTTCTTACCATATCAATTAATAAGAACAGTTATTTAAAATCCATTTGATTTAACAAATTTAGACATGCTTGATCTAGCTGATACAATTAGCATAGATCTATCCCATAAATAGTTCATAAATGAAGAACTTTAATTTAATTCACAGTTCAATGGCAGTAAAACGGAATTCAATTGCACAAAGTGCGAATTTCAATAATCAATAAAGACGTGAATAATCATCAATAATTATTCACTAATATGCTTTGAAAATAATAACTCAAGTTGAGTTAGGAAACTTGCCTCGATCGTGGAGTTACAAACTACGAAATAAATTTCTATCCACTATGTAGTTAAATTATCTTCCTTTGAGAGACCTATAATTAGTCTTTCAATTAGTCAATGCATAACATCAGATTATGTAATCACATAGATATCATACATTACAATAAGTTCTTATAAACATTATCATGCCTAGATAATGTTATTATTAATTAACGACTACCTTTAATTCACATAATATTATTAACTTAGATAATATTAATTCACCTTCTAGTATTATTGGTTCACTAATAATACTTTAAATCATTACCAATATTTTATTCACTTACTAATATTATTAATCATTTAATAATATTTTATCCCTTTACTAATATTATTAATCATTTAATAATATTTTATTCACTTACTAATATTATTAATCATTTAATAATATTTTATTCACTTACTAATATTATTAATCATTTAATAATATTTTATTTAATCTCGAATATTATTATTTAATAATAATACTCTAATCTAATATTTTATTTACATAACAACATCATATTATAATATTATTAATATTATAATAATATTCAATGATTTATTAAATTAATAAACAATTTATTCTAATTGTTCATCCTTTAATAACCTCTTATTTAATATCCATAAAAGGTCATAAGTAATATTTATTATTATAAATTACCAAAATGCCCTAAGATAGTCATGATATAATATATTATGAGCATTCAAGCATAAAAATCATATTTTTCTCATTAAAGGCATCATTTAACTATTTATTTCCTTTTATTCATAACCTAATCATTTTTAGGAAAAATAGCAAACTGATTCCAAAAATTTTCAGCTTCTGGATTTTAACAGAATATGAACCAACAATGATCCTCTAATTTTTCTAGAATTTTAGAAAATGATTTACTATTTTTAAAGTGCTCAAAACACTCAGATCTTGCTCTATTTTTAAAAAATTGAGTTTTGCTCAGAAAAATCTGAAATTTTCAGGGTATGCTCTCTTAACATATATGAAGCTACTGTAAAACTTTTGGAATTGTTCAGTGTATACACAGTGAGATATTCGTAGGATAATATTTATGGAGTCCTTTACGGAAATAGTCATTACGCACAATATATAACTCGAAACGTGTCCGTTCTTTTTCCTACGCGTAGATAACTTCATAAGGTACCTCTGTAATATTTTTCTAGACTTTTACAAGACAAGGAACTAGCCAAAACAGCCTCATGAAAAACAAGTCAGTAGCTGATTTTGGATTTCAAGGCTTTAGCATATAAAGTGGACTGTTTTGGGAAAAATAATCTTAAAGGTTTCAAAACTTACTAGATTTATGATCTACCACTTGGGTTTACTAGATAACTCATGTATCTAGCACCCCCCTTCGACGGATCATAATTCCAAGTTGTAGAACTTGAGTTACACAAGATTTAGTGGAAGAAAAACAAGAGTTTTCACCCTTGGAGAACATATGCTCATTTTCTTCCTCTAAGCCTTAGATCCAACACTCAGATACTTAGTTCCATGCATGATGGTATGTATAACTAGTGTATCTTGAGTAGTTGTACATAACCCCATCAAAACTCAAGCTATCAAAACAAGGTAAGAGAAGAAGATGAAGGTACATTATACCTTGACATAGTGGCTACCTTCCTTGATTTTCCAAAGTAACTAATAAACTTAGGGGGCATAAACAACTAGCACTCCTATATTTTTTTTTTTTCTATGGATGAAATTCTCTCTTTTTTTCTCTCTTTGAAGTTGGCTAGCTTGGGAGAAAGAGATAGAAGAAGAAGATGAAGAAGATGGAGAGAAAATGAGATGTTGGAAGAATGAATTATGTTTACAAAATGAAATGGCCAATTCATTAATAATTCTCCCACAATTATTTTGTTGCCCATTAGGTAAAAACTTTGTATTATTACTTACCTTAGGTTAAACATGATTAAATGTGCATAATGGAGTGGCAACCAATGGGAGCCTTACAACATTGTCCTTATGTTTATTCATGTCTACTAATGGACAAGCTAGATTAATTATTCCACTTAGGATCCTCATAATATCCACCATTTAGCTTTTATTTTAAATGCCCAATTTTGATTAATCAAATGTCTAGAATACCCCCAATCAAGTGGGCTAAGTATTGGATTACAATTTATTTTCCTTGGGCTTCTCTTTTAATTGATTTGGGCTAGATAAAACATAGTCCAACAATTTTAATAATGCTACCCAATTTGATAATTTAGGGCTTTCATCTCCAATCATATGAAGTTTAATTACTTATACATATGATTTTATCTCATAACCTAATTAGATTTACAAGAATTAGGTTTAAAATTATTAGTCACTTAAAATACTAAGTTTACCCACTTAAGTTAGTATACGTATAAAATACTAACTTTTTCGTGTTACCATAACCCTTAGGTTATTTAATATCCTTACCTAATGTATAATTAGGTCACAAGGCTTTCATTTTTAATGAAATCCATAAATGTATGTATCCATATATAATACAAAGTTTAAAAAAAAATGTACATACATACATGGTGACTTAAGATTCACGGTTATTACAGCTGCGCCCCAAATCGCAGAACAGCCCCTCAGGCTCTGCTCTTCACAATTTTGCAAACCCATACTCTTTCCGATGATCATAACATGAGTTATACTCATCCAAATTAGTTCATTTTCAATTCTATGGGTTTGTAACTCATAAAACTACAACATACCAAAAACCCATCAACTAACATAAACATCAACTAACCCAAATATGGATTTACAACTCATGCTCATACTAAATGTTCATGTTTCAAAATTTTAGCGAATTCATTCACTACGAATTCGTTTCTCAACCAAATTGGTTCGTTTGACTTTCGTTGTTTTCGCATTTGACTATATTAACAACATCTAACAACAATTCATGGATTACAACAACACTTAGCCATCAAATTTGTGACTCAAAAGTGACTTTTTCTTGTTATTTCTAAGGAATTCAAGACTTAGGAATCAAAACACAAACATTAGATTCCTTACCTCTTGATGGCTTTAATCTTCTATCTATAGCACTCCAAACCTCTACTTGATCTCAATACTACTGAACTTCCATAACAAAATTCTCAGCAACTTAACAAACATGAAATAGAAGAATGAGACTATATTTATAGAGAAAACTTGGACTGGGAAATTTCAATACACTGAGGTTGAATTCATGGTGTAATGGAAGAAAACATTGGTTATTTGAGAGTTTTTCAACAACCCACCACCAACCATCTTCATAGCTAATGATTTCTTGCTTGGAAGTTACGTATTTTAGCCTTAGGGCACTGTTCATGTACTATTTGCTTAACTGATAAATCTTATATCTCAGCAACGTATTCCCATTTTGATCAGTTAGTTATTTTTACTCCCAAATGTAATTTTAATGTACAATTGTTATCATATTAGGAAAATTTAGGAATTATTTATGTACTTACATCATATAATCCATGTACATTAAATACATGTAAAAAAAATATCGCAGTCAGGTATTATTATCCGAGTAGTTCCATAATTATTTCTACTACTCACATAATCACATTATACCTTATTTAATATTAATGTTTATTTAAACATTTAATTTCTTTCTCAGTTTCTAGAATACACAGATATTTAATCATTTATGTATTAAAGTTACATATAACTTCAACGTATTACTTGATGCAAGTATATCATTAGTCCCACTTAAATGTCACACTTCATGTATTCTCAGGCCATAAATATTTTATATCACTACTACCCACATTTTCCATATTACACATAGTAATACTCTTTAAGGATAATGTCCACATTAATATTTTAATTGGGCTAAGTTTAATTCAATTGGGTATTCCCAACCCATAATCACATTTTAATATCACAACGATTAATTAGTATTAATCATTTATTATCTTACAATAATTAGTATGTACAACACTAATTAATAGAATATAATATTCTATAATATCACTTAATTAACCAATATTTAGTTAGGGTTAATTAATCAAGTCATGTTTTGCTAACTAAATTTCTTCATGAACACTTAGTCACCATTCATGACCTTTATAAGAGTTATTAGTATACATGGCTTGCAAATTACATTTTATAAACTGACTCAGAGTTTTCTACAGATCGGCGCAGCTGCGCTGGTCATAGGCTTGGTAATGGCGCAGCTACGCCATACCAAATTTCTAGGCAGACAAGTTCTGCATTAGCAGAACTGAAACCTTACGCTTCTAAATACTTCTTTACACATCCTTCGTAACCATTAATTCGTCTAACATTAATCCTCTCTTTGGTTTCACACCATCGGTTACTATTTTTCCTTAACAATTTAAGGATAACACTTCCAGTTCTAAAACTTTATTTTCCCTCATTAGTGTAACCAACTATACAACTCCTTTACGGTTTCTTACCACCAATAACACAACACTCGAATTTAACACATACATTCATACCTTTAATCCTCACTTCTCGTTGTGTTTGTATTTACTCAATAATTCTCTTAACCACTTTAAAGGTATATCGATTTCCTTCTCTCGTCAACAACGTACACGCATACAAGTCTAAACATAGCACGCGTCGAGTCTTTAATAGTATTCGATATATTACACTGAGTGGTTTTCCACAAACAACCAACAAATTAGTTTCCGTCTCATTTACACTGTTTTCACAGTGAGTTAGATCGGTTACTAATTCGTATATACCTCCGCTCTCTGAAGGAATTGTTTAGCCCAGCTCCTATACGTCAACCATTAAAGAGTAAGATTACACTACCTTAGACTTGATATTCACTCGTACATATACTCAAGAAATTGGTTATTATCAAAGATATTTTAATATCACCAACTTACCATAATAAAATAATTTCACATAAATTATTTAATATCAATAGATAAATCTTATCCATCTTCTTACTAATTCATCTCTACAATTCATAATAAATATATAATAATGATATATATTTATTAAACACAACCTCAATTATTACATAGCGCATAATACCCTATATAACACAATACAACATACCTCGTAACACATTATACATTTTTATTTAAACCCTTCACATGCCTTAAGAATTTTATTCACTAATTTCTTATTTTAATATTTTCTGAAAATTCGGGTTCTTACATCCTCTCCCCCTTATAAGAATTATGTCCTCGGAATCACCGAAACCTCCTCTACTCGGTGCTATTTTGAATATTACATATCCTTTTGAATAATTTTTATTCATTCTCTTTTTGGAAGTTTTATTATAACTTGCTCACTTGCATTCTACCGCATTCTCCTTTCTAAGGAACATTCTTCTCACTACATTCATCACACAGAAGCATAAGAGTCTTCCACGATTTTTCAATAATCAGGAAGTAGTATGAATAACTCAGATTTCAAATTATGCTGAGAGGTCACACTAGACCGTGAACCAGTGCTTCATCACAATCCTTCGTACTACAAACCAAAGTGTTTATCAATCACAAGGACTGGAAACACCCTCCACACGTACGCTAGGTGGCCAGCCTATTGTACCACTACGTTGGGCCGCAACGTAGTGTTTTGTAACGACTACATGTGTTACGTTCGGAACCATTGTCCCCGAAAACATGTCCCTTTATAGGGTTGTTCACTTAGATTTTCCACATCTGAATTCGCACCAGAGCAATCTGGTTTGGCATAAATACTCAACGCTTAAATTCCACAAATATTTTTCAACAGTCGTCTAGCCGAATCAAATAACTTAGACTTCTATCAACAACTAGGACATCAATCGAATAATTTGGCCAAGTTAATTGACCTTCTTCATAATTTAAAAGAAAACCAAAAATTCTTTTATGACGTCATGATACCGTACTAGATTAGTAGTACGTTTTGTATTCCGCCATTATGTGACTTTGTCATACTACACCGTACCAAAATTGGCTGACGATCTATCGATCACAACTAACACTAGGTTCAACTACATTGACGACTCCATCGTTTACCATTTTTACACCATACATGCCAACATTAGCACGAAGTCAATAAATTTTGAAAATCTAGCAGAGCTAGAAGATTTAGAAAATCCATGTTTCTCCATCAACTTTACTCCTTTGCTTCATTCTATAAATCTCCAACACCATCAATTGTAGTGCCCCCAAATCCGGGTATCTTCCAACCCGACATATGGTGCTATATTGTACTAACATCCATACATTCATTCAATTGAAAAGCCTCAAAAGAACAAATATCTCTTCTATATAATCAATGTAATATTTACATTTTCCCAAGTTCTAAACCCATTACAAAAGTTCTTTGTCATAATATCAATTACATTACAATATTAAACCTATACTATTACATAGACAGCTTAACGATCTGCCTTAGCTTTTCCTTTATCCTTATTTGATCCTTCGGGACGTTCATTCTTAGTTGCATTCATATGTTTCAAGCAAGAGTGAGCATAACTAGCTCAGCAAGTATAACAATTTCAATAACAACATGCTTGACACATAAGAATTGTATATCTTCAATAACTGAACAATAGTTATGAAGTACTATTAATGATTCAAAATAGCACTTCATCTTTCTTTAAAAATGTTTTGCAATATTAATATTTAGTAAAACATTAATTTGGGTCCAAGACCTTGAGCATTTCATTCTTCTTTGAAAAGGACAACCCGGCACTAAGTCTGTAAGTCCGGTATTACTTACGAGCACTTCTAGGTGATCAGCCTATTGTACTCTATATTGATCAACACTACATTCATTAAACGTATGTACGTTTAAGTTGTGGCAACCTCACGTGCCTGTCGTTTGACGACAAAACATTTATGTAGCATACTCAGTCTTCTTTTGAAAACCATATCAAGTAGTTGACAAAAGATAACAAAATTTGACAAGAGTTGGATAGATCATCAATAATCCACCAAATACATTCAATCTAGCCAAAGGAGTTGGCTTTAACTTCATCATATATCAATTCATGCGTAAGGATACATGAATTTCAAAACTTGTTTAGATTGAACTGAAACAAGGGTTAGAATACTTGCCTTCAAATATTCGCTACTAGATAATTACTTTATGTTCGAGTCTTTAGAGTCTCTACAATACATGATCACATAACGTATCATATTAGATTATATATAATCAAGTATGTAGATGATTATATCTTACCCTTCTTCTCAATATAATCATACATTAGATTCGTTTATTTATTACTTCTGGCTTGTCATTTATGCTTACATTCATGATTGAATAGGTTATCAACAACCTTTACATACTATTCTTAAGGTTTAACAATGTTTTAACAATGTCACTTTAAGTTCCTTAAGGTAAGTTTACTTTGAATTAATTACATTCCTTTCTTTATACTCATAAACATTCTTTACTACCATTTTTTTAGGGTTGGTGCTGCGGCGCAAGTCCTTACTCAGTGGTCCACGCTGCGGCACCACTCTTCAGTAGGTCAAGTCCTATTCATGGCGCTGCGGCGTGATAATTTAGCCTTGGGTTGGCGCCGTTGTGCCAGCTCTATGCACCAGAAAATTTTTACAGTTTTACAACTTTGCGAAACTCCCGGGCTCATAACTTCTTCGTTATAAGTCCGAATTGGCTCGTTCAAGAGTATACAGGTCACAAATTACATACTCTACACGTTCATGTAAGAATTTTATCTATTTGACTTCATTTGCTAAAAATTCACCTATTGGTTCATTTTTAACGAAAACGATAAACGTTCGTGAACGTTCAATGCTCGTTTCTTCGTTCTAAGTAGGAATTCGATCATTATTGAGTCCGTAACTCTAGAATGCCAAATATGACTTGTCTCCATTGAAAACCAATGTTTTCAAGTTCAAACACAAAATTTGACTTCTATTCCGAGAATATTACGAATTCGACGATTATCGTCCAATCGTAAAATTTCTGGCATAACTTTATTACTATGATTTGTTCATTGCTTCAAATGAATTCAAATCATCATATGAACATCTCAACATACTTATTACAACAATTTATTTTTATGTTGGACTTTTACTTATTCTTACATGAGCTTATAACTTATTAAGGTAAAAACTACTTATAACTTCATTGCTCATAACTTATGAAAATTAAAGTCTTTTAATCATTATCCTTATATGTTCTCAACATATAATTTCATTCAGGTATACATGATACAAGTTCATACAAATTCTTAGTTTTCATACAAACATTCAAGGTTAACTTATAATAAGTTCATAGCTTTTGCAAGTTCAAATGACTTATTTCTGACTTATGCGACTTAAGTCCATTGATTACTCATTATTCTTACTTCTTAACATTCATGTTCATTAATCCCTACTTCTCTTATCAACGTATCATGGTAGAGATAGAAGATTAATGGATAAGAAATCTTACCCTTGATGTTCTTTGGAATAAGTCTTCTTCTCCTTCTCACAAATGGAAGTAGCTTAGTCTTGCTTATTCTTCCTAACACTTTATCACTTTATAAGTTTTTGGATGATTTGAAAAATTAGCAAATGACTAGCAATCTCCTTCTATTTATAGGATTTCCAAAGCTAGGGTAGTTTAGTCAAAACACCATCCCACCTCCTTAAGCCACCTCCTTACTATTCATTACTATTCATTACCTCGTACAGTACTTACGTATCATACGATTATTACTTAACTCATTAATACTTCGCCTTTCTTAATGTTCTCAAATTAATTCCGCAAGCGAAATATTACGTTTTCCATACTTAGATTATTATTACATAATCCATCTTACCTTGATATTCTATCATTACGTATTTCTCGAAACTTCAAAAATAATTCCCGAGAAAATATCGATGAATAGTGTTTTTCAAAAAATTTCTCGAAAAACTTTTATTTTCGTCTTGGAAATTCAAACACTCTAATTCCTTCACGTAGTTTAAATACTACGACATTATAACATTATTAGGTTATAGAATGACTATCATCTTGATATCACATAGAATATAATTTTATTTATTATTTAATTCAATAAAATTATTTTACAATAAGACCCAAATTTCTCGGTCGTTACATCCTTCCTCCCTTATAAGGATTTTGTCCTCAGAATCTCGTCTTACTTTAATCAAATAATTGAGGAAAATTTTTCTTCATTTTTTCTTCTAATTCCCACGTTGCTTCTTCAGCATCGTGATTCTTCCATAACACCTTTACCGAAGGTATAACTTTGTTCCGTAGAACTTGCTCTTTTCTATCGAGGATTTGAATCGGTAATTCTTCATACGTTAAGTCCTTCTCAATATGAATCGGCTCATATTTGATTACGTGCTTATAATTTGGCTTATAAGGACGTAACACAGATACGTGAAACACGTTATGTATCCATTCTAGGTCTGGAGGTAATGCTATCACATAAGCTACCTCTCCCACCCTTTTTAATACTTCAAAAGGTCCTATAAACCTTGGACTTAACTTTCCCTTCTTTCCAAAGTGTATCTTTCTTTTCCAGGGAGATACCTTTAGAAACACATATGAGCCTACTTCAAACTCTCGATTTATTCTATGCGAGTCCGCATACTTCTTCTGTCTGTCTTGAGCGGTAATAAGACGCATCCGAATTAACTTCACTACATCCACCGTCTACTGCACCAATTCTGGTCCAAGCATTCGGCGTTCTCCCACCTCATCCCAATACAATGGTGTTCTGCACCTCCTTCCGTACAAAGCTTCATAAGGTGGCATACCTATGCTTGCATGATAACTATTGTTATACGCAAACTCTACTAGTGGTAAATGATCATCCCAACTACCTTTGAAATCCATGACGCAAGATCTCAACATATCTTCCAACATCTGAATTGTCCTTTCACTCTGCCCATCGGTTTGTGGATGATATGTTGTACTTAATTTCAGCTGCGTTCCCAACTGTTCTTGCAAACTCCTCCAAAAGTTCGATGTGAATCGTGGATCACGATCTGACACAATCGATATTGGTACTCCATGTCTAAAAATAATTTCCTTAACATAAATTTTAGCTAACTGGTCTAAGTTATACTTTACCCTAATTGGAAAAAACTGAGCTGACTTTGTTAATCGGTCCACTATTACCCAAATCGAATCATACCCTTTAGTCGTAGTCGGAAGTCCCACCACAAAGTCCATCGTGATATGCTCCCACTTCCATTCTGTAATTTCCAATGACTGTAACAAGCCACTTGGTCGTTGATGTTCAGCTTTAACTTTTTGACAAGTTAAGCATCTACTCACATATTCAGCTATTTCTCTCTTCATATCCGGCCACCAAAAACTCTGTCGAATGTCTTGATACATCTTATTGCTACCAGGATGTATCGAGTACCTTGAACTATGAGCTTCTTGTAACAGTTGCTCCTTTAATTCCGTCTCATTTGGAACCCAAATTCTTCCTTCAAATCTTAATAATTCCTCATTATCAAGACTATATTTAACATCTTTTTCATCGGCTAACCGCTTCTTCATTTGGTTACACTCATCAGTTTTGAGTTGTACCTCCTTGACTCTCTCTACGATGGTAGACTGCATTTCCATCGTAAAAAGTATCTGCCCCGAGTCACTTGGTATCTTCACTTCTATTTCCATTCTAGCCATCTCTGTTATTAACTCATCTTGAGTCGTTAACATAGATAACTTTTCCCGACCCTTCCTACTTAAGGCGTCGGCAACTACATTGGCTTTTCCGGGATGATACAAGATCTCACAATCATAATCCTTTATCAACTCTAGCCATCTTTTCTATCTCATATTTAACTCCTTCTGTGTGAAGATATATTTTAGACTCTTATGGTCTGTATATATCTCACATTTCTCCCCATAAAGATAATGTCTCCATATCTTTAAGGCAAATACTACCGCAGCCAGTTCCAGATCATGAGTAGGGTAAACTTTCTCATACTCCTTCAACTGACGTGATGCATATGCAATGACCTTGCCATGCTGCATGAGCACGCAACCAAGTCCTTTATGCGAAGCATCGCTATAAACTACAAAATTTCCTGTGTCGTCGGGTAATGACAAAACAGGCGCTTCACTTAATCTTTTCTTCAGTTCTTGAAAAATGTCTTCACATTTATCCGTCCATACGTATTTCACCGTCTTCCTCGTCAAGTTAGTCAACGGATTAGCTATCTTCGAAAAATCTTGGATAAATCTTTAATAATATCCTGCTAACCCTAGGAAACTCCACACTTCTATCGGTGTTTTTGGTTGTTCCCAGCTCATCACTGCTTCCACCTTCGCTGGATCCACTGAAATCCCTTCTTGGTCAATGACATGACCTAAAAACTGCACCTTCTCTAGCCAAAATTCACACTTAGTGAATTTCGCATATAACTTCTCCTTTCTTAGTGTCTCCAACACTAATCTTAGGTGTTCAGCATGATCTTCTGGCGCCTTAGAATAGACTAGAATATCATCGATAACACAATGACGAACTTGTCCAAATATTGTTTGAACACTCTGTTCATCATATCCATAAATACAGCTGGTACATTCGTCAACCCAAATGACATTACCATAAACTCGTAATGACCATAACGAGTCCTGAATGCTGTTTTTGGTATATCCTCCTTCCTAACCTTCAATTGGTGATACCCCATCCGCAAATCTATCTTAGAAAAATACTTTTCCCCTTTTAACTGATCAAAAAGATCATCGATCCTGGGCAATGGGTATTTATTCTTTATCGTTAACTTGTTCAACTCTAGATAGTCGATACAAAGCCTTAACGATCTGTCTTTCTTTTTGACAAACAATACCGGTGCCCCCCACGGGGAAACACTCGGTTGAATGTACTTTCTGTCCAATAGTTACTGTAACTGAACCATTAACTCTTTCATTTCCACAGGCGCCATACGATACGGTGCCCTTGAGATTGGTGCCGCTCCTGGCATAATGTCTATTAAAAATTCGATCTCCCTATCCGGTGGTAAACCAGGTAATTCACTTGGAAACACATCCATAAATTTGTTTACTACGGGTATTTGTTCCATGGTTTCTCCCACTCGCTGGGTGTCAACAACATGGCACAGATAACCTTCACATCCCTTTCTTAAAAGTTTTCTAGTTTGTGTCATCGTAAGACAACACGAGCGTCCCGGCGATTTATTATCATAAAATACTACAGGAGGTTGTTTCAACTTCCTAATGCTCACACATTTCTTCTGACAATCTATAATTGTACCATGGTTAACCAACCAATCCATTCCGAGAATTACATCGAATTCTCCTAACTTTATCGGTATCAAATCTACCTATAATTTATAACCCCGTATATCTACGCAACAACTCCTATGAATATCTTCAATAGGAATTATCTCTTGGTTTGCTACCTTAGTATTCAAAGGTATAAGCAACTTTTCATAAAGTAATTCTAATTGTCTAGCAAAATCACATGCTATAAACGAACAAGTAGCACCCGAATCAAATAGCACGTAAGCATTTATGTTATTGATCGGGATAATACCTGCAACTACATCCCCTGATGCCACCGCATCTTGGACCGTCATATTAAAGGTGCGGGCCATCGGTCTACCTGGCTGTGCTGGACCACCAATAACTAACTTACCGTTATTAGTGCCCTTATTCCCATCTGTCCCCTTCTTCGGGCAAATCTTTGCTATGTGGTATGTTGATCCACATACAAAACATCCGTGATTTTTTTTCGAATTTGGACAGTTAGGCGAAATATGCCCTTCCTGTCCACAGTTATAACATACTGCCTTCCCCTTGAGACAGACTCCTAAGTGAGTCTTCCCACAGGTTTTGCAGGCCTTCATCCTCCTCAAAATCCCCTTGCTTTACTCCGATATTCCCATATTTAAACCCTTTCCTCTTTTGACCGTCGCCACTACCACTGGCTCCCTCGGTCTTTATTCCCCCATCAACTTTACCTTTATTTTTCTTATCTTTGTGGTACTGGCTGAGAGCCTCATTCCCACCCTCGGTAATTATTGCCTTTTCTAATATGGTTCCAAAGGAAGTACTTTAGAACACAGAAATTCGGCTATAAAGCCAGGGTTTCAAGTCCTGCTCAAATCGTCTAGCTTTTCTTACCTCCGTATCCACTTGGTGTGGAGTAAACCTTGCCAGTTCATTAAACTTGGCAGCATACTGGGGAACCATCATATCCCCTTGTTTCAAATCAAGAAATCACATCTCCATCCTTCCCTGCATACTCGTGGGAAAATAGTTCTCAAAGAAAATCTCCTTGAACCTTACCCACGTTAGATTTTCTATACCAGCTCTAGCATGGTTTGCCTTCCACCAAAAGTTGGCCTCCCCTTTCATCATATAGGTTGTGAAAGCAACCTTCTGACCTTCATCAACATTTGCTATAAAAAATGCTTTCTCAATCTCTTTCACCCAAGTTTGGGCTTCTATAGGGTCCGTAGTTCCTTTGAACTCCGGCGGACCGACACTTTTGAAATTCTTAAAAGTAGTAGCTCGTACTACTCCAGGATTTATGGGTACATTAGCCCTAGTTCTATTAAACGCGGCCGTTAAAAGATTAACGAACTCTTGCATTGGATTAATCAGACCTCCTTCCGGTTGATTAACATTAGGATCTTGATTTCGTTGTCTTCTTCTTGGCGGCATTTTGCTGTTAAGAAAATAATACTTCATTATTACTTCCTTCTTGTTGGTTAGTTATTATTCATAATGAAACAATAACTCATACTCATTACTCAACATGTTCCATAAAAAGACTTATATTGATTCATAAGTTGTTATAACACTACATTGTTTACATTGCACAGCCTAAGCTGATTACATTACTATCCCGCAATTACTTTCCAAAAATTGGGATTTACAAAAGACTACCCTTGATTTACAAAAGAGGGTTTTACGTCACTACTAGATACATAATATTTGCATATCTAAAATATTCTAGCTATTACTAGATTACATCTGCCGAATGGCATTCTCAAAGTCTTTCTTGGCCAGACCGGCAATAACATCCCGACTGATAGTATGTCGAGTCTGCCCTGCTTCTATTGGGTACCCAGCTACTTGTTGCTGGAAATCCATGTGAGAACTCCTATGTATATAGGACATCCTCTCTACCTTCTGTTTCTTAGTCTTTAGCTCTTACTTGAGCTCAAAGACTTCGTGTTTCACCTCGTGGACCTTGTCCTTGGCCAAAACTCGATCATCATGTTCCTCTTCCCACATACCCTCCATACTAGTTTTGTCCTCACGGACAGCTTGGAGTTCCTCTTTTAACTCATCAACCTCTTTACAATACTGGACGTTTCTATCCAATACTGACATGAATAATGCCTTCATTGACTCCCCCAAAGTCAACTCATCTGTAGGTGCTACCTGGTCGAAAGACATCACATCCACCTCCTCCTCTAGCATGCCATCAAACACAGACATGTAGTCTAAGTTGTCTGAGTCTCCAGACTTGGTTGCCACCACTTCTGGTTCTACTGCTATGGGATTTGGTAGTATCTCTACTCGATTTAACGAATCCTCGCTTACTAAATGTATATCTCTATACATATCATTTTCTCCTGACATCTACAACAAAACAATATAGTTTGATTAGTACATGTCAGTGGAATAATAAAAATACATAACATAATATAATGCATTTTTATAGGGTTACTTTTCATCTTTTACTTCGTTAACTTTTCTTAAGGTTATGACTTAAGGTTCTAATTCCCCCTTAAGTTTTATAACCTAGGCTTTGATACCAACCTGTAGTGCCCCCAAATCTGGGTATCTTCCAACCGACATATGGTGCTATACTGTACTAACATTCATACATTCATTCAATTGAAAAGCCTCAAAAGAACGAATATATCTTCTATATAATCAAAGTAATATTTACATTTTCCCAAGTTCTAAACCCATTATAAAAGTTCTTTGTCATAATATCAATTACATTACAACATTAAACCTATACTATTACATAGACAGCTTAACGATCTGCCTTAGCTTTTCTTTTATCCTTATTCGATCCTTCGGGACGTTCATTCTTAGCTGCATTCATATGTTTCAAGCAAGAGTGAGCATAACTAGCTCAGCAAGTATGACAATTTCAATAACAACATGTTTGACACATAAGAATCGTATATCTTCAATAACTGAACAATAGTTATGAAGTACTATTGATGATTCAAAATAGCACTTCATCTCTATTTAAAAATGTTTTACAATATTAATATTCAGTAAAACATTAATTCGGGTCCAAGACCTTGAGCATTTCATTCTTCTTTGAAAAGGACAACCCACAGACTAAGTCCATAAGTCCTAGATTATTTACTTACGAGCACTTCTAGGTGATCAGCCTATTGTACTCTATATTGATCAACACTACATTCATTAAACGTATGTACGTTTAAGTTGTGGCAACCTCACGTGCCTGTCGTTTGACGATAAAACATTTATGTAGCATACTCAGTCTTCTTTTGAAAACCATATCAAGTAGTTGACAAAAGATAATAACATTTGACAAGAGTTGGATAGATCATCAATAATCCACCAAATACATTCAGTCTAGCCAAAGGAGTTGGCTTTAACTTCATCATATATCAATTCATGCGTAAGGATACATGAATTTCAAAACTTGTTTAGATTGAACTGAAACAAGGGTTAGAATACTTGCCTTCAGCGTCTGCTACGATATAATTACTTTATGTTCGAGTCTTTAGAGTCTCTACAATACATGATCACATAACGTATCGTATTAGATTATATATAATCAAGTATATAGATGATTATATCTTACCCCTCTTCTCAATCTAATCATAAATTAGATTCGTTTATTTATTACTTCCGGCTTGTCATTTATGCTTACATTCATCAACCTTTACATACTATTCTTAAGGTTAAACAATGTTTTAACAATGTCACTTTAAGTTCCTTAAGGTAAGTTTACTTTGAATTAATTACATTCCTTTCTTTATACTCATAAACATTCTTTACTACCATTTTTCTAGAAATTTGGTCTTGCTTGAGTCCTTACTTTCGATTGGTCCATGTTACGTGCACCACTCTTCAGTAGGTCAAGTCCTATTCATGACACTGTGACGTGATAATTTAGCCTTGAAATTTGGCGCCATTGTGCAAATTTCATGCACCAAAATTTTTACGCTTTTACAACTTTGAGAAACTCCTGAGCTCATAACTTCTTCGTTATAAGTCCGAATTGGCTCGTTCAAGAGCCTACGGGTCACAAATTACATACTCTACACGTTCATGTAAGAATTTTATCTATTTAACTTTGTTTGCTAAAAATTCACCTATTGGTTCATTTTTAACGAAAACGATAAACGTTCGTGAACGTTCAATGCTCGTTTCTTCGTTCTAAGTAGGAATTCGGTCATTTTTGATTCCGCACCTCTAGAATGCCAAATATGACTTGTCTCCATTGAAAACCAATGTTTTCAAGTTCAAACACAAAATTTGACTTCTATTCCGAGAATATTACGAATTCGACGATTATCATCCAATCGTAAAATTTCCGGCATAACTTTATTACTATGATTTGTTCATTGCTTCAAATGAATTCAATTCATCATATGAACATCTCAACATACTTATTACAACAATTTATTTTTATGTTGGACTTTTACTTATTCTTACATGAGCTTATAACTTATTAAGGTATAAACTACTTATAACTTCATTGCTCATAACTTATGAAAATTAAAGTCTTTTAATCATTATCCTTATATGTTCTCAACATATAATTTCATTCAGGTATACATGATACAAGTTCATACAAATTCTTAGTTTTCATACAAACATTCAAGGTTAACTTATAATAAGTTCATAGCTTTTGCAAGTTCAAATGACTTATTTCTGACTTATGCGGCTTAAGTCCATTGATTACTCATTATTCTTACTTCTTAACATTCATGTTCATTAATCCCTACTTCTCTTATCAACGTATCATGGTAGAGATAGAAGATTAATGGATAAGAAATCTTACCCTTGATGTTCTTTGGAATAAGTCTTCTTCTCCTTCTCACAAATGGAAGTAGCTTAGTCTTGCTTATTCTTCCTAACACTTTAGCACTTTATAAGTTTTTGGATGATTTGAAAAATTAGCAAATGACTAGCAATCTCCTTCTATTTATAGGATTTCCAAAGCTAGGGTAGTTTAGTCAAAACACCATCCCACCTCCTTAAGCCACCTCCTTACTATTCATTACTTGTTAATCACAACTCTTATCTTTTGTTTGGCCATTACTCTTAAGTCTTGGTCATCACACATAATACTTGGTCAGCACACATAATACTTGATCACCACACATAATACTTGATTACCAAGATTAACCATAACAACATGGTTTGCCCCATGGGTCATTACAACTCATTGGATCCTAGCTTTCTTGGATTAACTTACTTGACTTTTGGGGCTTGTATTATTAAACATTCACTTGTTCATTAACTAACCTTTGGGCCTTGCCATTAATTCACTTGGGCTTGTACAAATTCCTCACAAATCCCACAAGTCCAATACCCTTGCTTAATACATATAACATATTATTTACGTATTATTTTCGTATTCTAACTCGTATACTAATTCTTTATATACGATAATCCATCATTCATACAAACTCGTATAATACTTCGTACCATACTCGTTTTCATTACCTCGTACAGTACTTACGTATCATACGATTATTACTTAACTCATTAATATTTCGCCTTCTTTAATGTTCTCAAATTAAGTCTGCAAGCAAAATATTACGTTTTCCATACTTAGATTATTATTACATAATCCATCTTACCTTGATATTCTATCATTACATATTTCTCGAAACTTCAAAAATAATTCCCGAAAAAATACCGATGAATAGTGTTTTTCGGAAAATTTCTCAAAAAACTTTTATTTTCATCTTGGAAATTCAAACACTCTAATTCCTTCACGTAGTTTAAATACTATGGCATTCCAACATTATTAGGTTCTAGAATGACAACCATCTTGATATCACATAGAATATAATTTTATTTATTATTTAATTCAATAAAATTATTTTACAATACGACCCGAATTTCTCGATCGTTACATCAATGCTTACTATACCAAAATTTCTAACTTCATAATATATATATATATATATATATATATATATCCGATATAGTTCATCAAACTTACCACACTTTGGAAATTCAGGAACTTGCCACAATTATATGAGTTTAAGAACTTACCCTAGTCAGACCATAGGTGTCCTTTCGCTGAAGGGTTCAGAAACATTTCATATAATGATGAATCCCGAATGTACCATAAATATGAATTTTAAGAACTCGCAACTTAACCTTATATTCTCTAACTATAACCTATCTATCTGTTATACACATGAGAAAAGAATCACCTTCTCAACATGTATATAGCAAATAGCACGACACCGACATTTCAATGATTATCAGTGCCAGAACTAAGTAGTTTTTACATCAAGTACAATTCCCCGCCCATAAACAAGGAATCATACAACTCAGCTGTTGACATGGGTCTTCAATTGAAATCCCACTTAACTCTATCTTACACTTTACTTGATACGAATTCTTCGTATCTCATCACATACAACTCCTCATGAGTTCATATCGTACCATTTCACAGTACAACCTCTTATAGCATCAAGCTATACACACTTAGTTGTTACAGACTATTCATCACTTCATAGCTCAATCTGATCACGTCGTGATCATCAATTTACCTTAGGGTTCTTTCCCTATTTCATTTTATCTTATAGACATCATCTTAACATTTTTATTACCAGAGTTGGGAAACTCCTGAATTCTCATTCTCTAGATACTTCAAGATTCTTCTGTGAATCTTCACAAATATATATATATATATATATATATATATATATATTAATCTTTATCTTTCTTTCTCTCTCAGGTTATAGTCTAAGGTACACTTACCTAAACTTTATAACCTACAGCTTTGATACCAACCTGTGACGCCCCCAAATCCAGGTCCCTTCGAACCTCGAATCTAGTCCGACACGATACTACTATCGTCAAACTATTATATCTTTTATTCATAACTTAAAGGAATATAACCTTGCTTATTACAATTTAGAATATAAATTCTTTCCATATCCAGGATCTATGTATAATGACCCCAAACTATTATAAGTTTCTAATCCTGGTCATTTACTATTCATGTTTTACATCACATCGATGTTATAAAAATATGCGGAATAATTTAAACTTTTTCAATCTCCTTTGAAAATAAATTTTTTTTTTATTGATATCTTAACTTGAATCAATTACAAATTTCTGAATCAAATTATGTTATGATTCCTTCTATTCAAATTACTGCATAAATATTTGCATCTCAATTCGAATTTCTCTATGTATCACATAATACAACTTTACAACACAACCTGTATTACACCTCGTAAACTACTATCTTGTACGACTCTTAAAACATAAACGTGGTTTAAGAGTATATATATTTAAACACATAAACCAATCTCCTTCAATTACTATTGAACTCTATCAATCAAGTAGCACGTAACCTTTACCGTGTATCCTTAACCTGCAAAAGTGGTTATTTGCAAGGATGAGCTCGACAGCCCAGCAATTCTAACAGTTTTCATGCAACACATAGCATATAATAGCATATTCAGTTTATGCATTCATAATCAATTAATATTTACTACACATGTTACTTCACACATAACAGGCATAGAGATTTACCAACATAAGCATATCATCAAGGATCAAATTTCACATTTCATACATATCTCATATGCATTTCATATATATACATCAACATTTGCATAGCATAATATAGCTCAACTAACAGTTATCGAATTCATATAAGAAATAAGAACTGAAAGACTTGCCTGATTCGTAGTTTATCAACTACGACTTAACTACTTATAGTTATCCGCACTTCGTGTATTCCTACACAGTTATATAATCATGGATTCACATCCATTAGTCATATATTCATACATTCTTAATGAAATAAAAATTTTACATTGTTCTCTATCTTAGTTTTTAAAACCTTCCCTTTGCTTTCTTAATAAACTCTTAGAATAGCTATGTATATATAGCACATCCTAGCTACACATGCCTCATATCAACATCCAAAAATCTTTATCACACACTTGACTTGATATGTGTTTGACACATATTTAAAGTCTATAGATACGCGATCTACATCGTTCTTACATTTTGAAAATTTTAGCAAATTTAACAAATTTGGGTTTTATATAACTATTACATGCTCTTATGCTTAAAACATCACCTATGTCAAGTATTATATCTTTATATATTCATTACACATATGCCTTAAAGTTCTGATGATTACTAAAACTGTTTGGAAACATTGCCTCAGTAAGCCTTGCCTCGTAGCTATGATTTAACTAGGATGGTAGCAATTGCTACCGTCCCCAACAGACAGATTTGAATATTTAGTTCTTCGTTCACACTTCATTTAACATGCATGAATGTTAACACATAATATTTACACACGTTAAGAGGTCATTTGTCAAAGTTTAGAACCTCTTGTGTTTATTCAAAGTTGTTTTCACACTTTAAGGCTTACGACTTTCTTTAACAAGATTCGATGTTTACAAGCTTTTAAACCATATATTGGTACTAATAAGCCTCTAGTAGCATGCTCATATGTATATATCTTATCTACATATGACTAGCATAGTTTATCACTTGAGAACTTTACTTCCAAAACATGCTTTAATGACTTCTATTGTCAAACTAGATAAGTGTACTTATAGGTCAAGTTTAAAGACATAAATAGTACTAGCATGCCATACTACAAGTTCAGAGGTTAGACAACACAATGCTCATGAATATTGGTTTCAAAACTTCTAAGTTTTCTTTTCTTCAAATCCATGTCATGCCAACCTAATCATGCAAGGCAACTTCGAATCATAGGTCATATTCATTTGTGCATATTTCTACACATACTTACAGGGTAGAAATGTAGGCGACACATTACTCATGATTATTAGTTTTCAAAACTTGAATTTCTCTTTGAAAACACATACTATCCAAGCTATAAAAGTTATCTTATACAAAGTAACTTAAGATCACATTTTATGCTCTCATGACTCCACCATATGCTCACTACAAAGTCAGAACTCAAATGACTTAAAGTTCGTCAAGGTTTATTTTCGAAATCTTCAAGTTTCATTTTAGAACACACACAAAGTCACGCTAAAGCATTCCATTATGAGTATTGTAATCTTATATGTCATGTCTAATATCATTAATTTTCAAGTTACATCACTTAGAATAACATATTCCATCGCCGGGAGCACTATACTAGCGTATGTGCTCGCTCGACGCCCTCCGATCGCCTCTTATTACGTAACAGTCACAAAGATGACTATTTTGACCCTTCTCAATGACTTCAAATTTAAAACCTTAAAGAACAAAAGTTGTAGGTCTATTCTTCCTCGTTCCGGATCATCTTGAATCACCTCAATCGGAGTTCGTATAAAAATGTTATGCCTAATTTACTACAGCAGGTCAGAGTAGTCTACTCAGCACTGAAGCACGGCATAGCTGCACCCTAAATGGCCTTGGGGGCAGCGCAGCTGCGCCCCAAGTCGCAAAAAAGCCCCTCAGGCTCTGCTCTTCATGATTTTGCAGACCCATACTCCTTCCGATGATCATAACATGAGTTATACTCATCCAAATTAGTTCATTTTCGATTCTATGGGTTTGTAACTCATAAAAATACAACATACCAAAAACCCATCAACTAACATAAACATTAACTAATCCAAATATGGATTTACAACTCATGTTCATACTAAATGTTCATGTTTGAAAATTTTAGCGAATTCATTCACTACGAATTCGTTTCTCAACCAAATTGGTTCGTTTAACTTTCGTTGTTTTTGCATTTGACTATATTAACATCAAACAATAATTCATGGATTACAACAACACTTAGCCATCAACTTTGTGACTCAAAAGTGACTTTTTCTTGTTATTTCTAAGGAATTCAAGACTTAGGAATCAAAACACAAACATTAGATTCCTTACCTCTTGATGGCTTTAATCTTCTATCTATAGCACTCCAAACCTCTACTTGATCTCAATACTCTTTAGAACTTCCATAACCAAATTCTCAAAGAACTTAACAAACGTGAAATAGAAGAAGGAAACTATATTTATAGAGAAAACTTGGACTGGGCAATTTCATTACACTGAGGTTGAATTCATGGTGTAATGGAAGAAAACATTGGTTATTTGAGAGTTGTTCAACAACCCACCATCAACCATCTTCATAGCTAGTGATTTTTTGCTTGGAAGTTACGTATTTTAGCCTTAGGGCACTGTTCATGTACTATTTGCTTAACTGATAAATCTTATATCTCAGCAATGTGTTCCCATTTTGATCAGTTAGTTATTTTTACTCCCAAATGTAATTTTAATGTACAATTGTTACAATATTAGTAAAATTTAGGGATTATTTATGTATTACATCATATAATCCATGTACATTAAATACATGTAAAAAAAATATCGCAGTCAGGTATTATTATCCGAGTAGTTCCATAATTATTTCTACTACTCACATAATCACATTATACCTTATTTAATATTAATGTTTATTTAAACATTTAATTTCTTTCTCAGTTTCTAGAATACACAGATATTTAATCATTTATGTATTAAAGTTACATATAACTTCACTGTACTACTTGGTACCTTCTATCATTAGTGCCAATTAAATGTCACATTTCATGTATTCTCAGGCCATAGATATTTTATATCACTACTACCCACATTTTCCATATTACACATAGTAATACTCTTTAAGGATAATGTCCACATTAATATTTTAATTGAGCTAAGTTTAATTCAATTGGGTATTCCCAACCCATAATCACATTTTAATATCACAACGATTAATTAGTATTAATCGTTTATTATCTTACAATAATTAGTATGTACAACACTAATTAATAGAATATAATATTCTATAATATCACTTAATTAACCAATATTTATTTAGGGTTAATTAATCAAGTCATGTTTTGCTAACTAAATTTCTTCATGAACACTTGGTCACCATTCATAACCTTTATAAGAGTTATTAGTATACATGGCTTGCAAATCATATTTTATAAACTGACTCAGAGTTTTTTACAGATCGACGCAGCTGCGCCATACCAAATTTCTAGGCAGACAAGTTCTGCATTAGCAGAACTGAAACCTTACTTCTAAATACTTTACACATCCTTCTTAAGCGTTAATTCGTCCAACATTAATCCTCTCATTAGTTTTACACCATCGGTTACTATTTTTCCTTAACAATTTAAGGATCACACTTCGAGTTCTAAAACTCTATTTTCCCTCATTAGTGTAACCAACTATACAACTCTTTTACGGTTTCTTACCACCAATAACACAACACTCGAATATAACACATACATTCATACCTTTAATCCTCACTTCTCGTTGTGTATGTATTTACTCAGTAATTCTCTTAACCACTTTAAAGGTATATCGATTTCCTTCTCTCGTCAACAACGTACAAGCATACAAGTCTAAACATAGCACGCGTCGAGTCTTTAATAGTATTCGATATATTACACTGAGTGGTTTTCCACAAACAACCAACAAATTAGTTTCCGTCTCATCTACACTGTTTTCACAGTAAGTTAGATCGGTTACTAATTCGTATATACCTCCGCTCTCTGAAGGAATTGTTTAGCCCAGCTCCTATACGTCAACCATTAAAGAGTACGATTACACTACCTTAGACTTGATATTCACTCGTACATATATTCAAGAAATTGGTGATTATCAAAGATATTTTAATATCACCAACTTACCATAATAAAATAATTTCACATAAATTATTTAATATCAATAGATAAATCTTATCCATCTTCTTACTAATTCATCTCTACAATTCATAATAAATATATAATAATGATATATATTTATTAAACACAACCTCAATTATTACATAGCGCATAACACCCTATGTAACACAATACCACATACCTCGTAACACATTATACATTTTTATTTGAACCGTTCACATGCCTTAAGAATTTTATTCACTAAATTCTTATTTTAATATTTTCTAAAAATTCGGGTTCTTACAAAACCTAGATGATAATTTGAAATTTTATTTAAAATTTTCAAGTAAAACCTATATGGTTTGCTATTCGAATGAGAATAGAGAAAATATGGGTTATAAAATTTCTAAACCCTAGAAATAAATTAATATGTACTTGAAGGAATATCAAGAATAAGGTATTACGATACCTATAAATTCGATGTGAACTGAATAGTCTAAGAAATATTATATAAGTACATATGGAAATTTTATTAAGGAAATAAGATTTCACATGAAGAGATGCTATGAGGTTACACGGAGATAAGTATATGTATAGAAATATATATACTTAGTAAGGTGCTATATATATATTTTAGCAAGAGGAGTGATGAATTAAGTTAATGATATAAGGATCAAGATAAAACTATGTTAGTAATTAACATAGCTTAATCGTTGGCCTTGACTGGCAAATAAGAATTTGAATAAGTATAAAGTCGTTAATTAATACGATTAACAATAACAAGGGAGTAATTTAAAACTCAAAATTTGAGTTAGAGATAGAATTTTGAAGCATGGACTACTCGGTTGCGTCCGGAACATCAAGTTTAGTCAGAATGGACAGTAAACACAAAATGTGTAAAGGTTGACTTTTGGAATATTTAATATTATACCAAAGGAGGTAAAGCAAAAATATGAGATGAGATCCAATATGTAAATATGTATATTGGTATCAAAGCAGTTAGTAAATTAAATTTATATTTGAATAAATGATTGAATATATTAAATTATATATTTAATATATAAATAAATTGTTTGAAAATAATTTATGATGAGGAAGAGGAAATTAAATATAATTATACAATATAAATTGTATAACTTAAATAAGTTATTTAAATATGGTATGAGATTTAAATGACCTAAAGGGTTACTTTTATTTAGTGGTTATAGAATTAATTTAAGTGAATTAAGAATTAAGTTATGTAACCTAATGTATATATTAGGTGTGATAATTAATTAACCTAAGAGGTTATAATATGGTAGAATATTAGTATATAAATATATATACTAACATTAAGAGATTTATTTTATATATCTCAAATAATTAATTTTATAACCAAGTCTAATTGGGTTATGAAATTAAAAAGGTATAAATAAGGAATTTATTTTCTAGTGTGAGAAATAACAACCCTAATTAAATGATTAGGGTAAAATAGAATTAAAAGTAATGGACTATAATAAGGTCATAGCCCAAGAATTTAAATAGAGTCCAAGAGAATTAAATTTAATGGACTAAGGAGGTTATATTATTTAAATAAGTCCAATTATTTAATTAAGCATGTGACTTGTGGATAAAGTGATTAAGAAAAATTAAATTATTAATTTAGTCCAATATATTGTGTGTGGGACAACTGTCATAATGACCCAATTAAATTTTGGGTGGAAGCCCCAAATTTATTTTGTATTAAGAAAAATAATAAAAGTATAAGCCCAATAGAATTTAATTAATAAGTGGCCCAATTTTTGACCCACTTAAGGAGGGGCTATCTAGTCATTTGTTAAGTAAATTAACAATTAAATAAAATAAGATAAGGATTTGGAAGATAAGAAGGAAAGAGAAGATAAAAAGAAAAGAGAAGAAAGAGAAAGTGGAAAAGAAAGAAAGAGGGGAAAGAGAGGAACGGGAAAGAGAGAGAGAGAGAAGAAGAAGAAGAAGAAGAAGAAGAAGAAGAAGAAGAAGTGGCCGAAGCCATGGAAGAGAAAGAGGAGAGGGTGTGGCAGCCCTTGAGGAAGAAAGGAGGAGAGAAAAAGATCCTCCATGGAAGAAGAAGAAGAAGAAGAAGAAGAAGAAGAAGAAGAAGAAGAAAGATTTTGGGAAAAAGGTAAATTCTTAAACTAATATATATATATATATATATTTTAGTTGGATTTTGTAAATCAAAACTTGGATTTATGTTTATAAACTCAAAAACTATGGGTATCCATGTTGATGAGTGTTTTATGTTTAGATCTAACCATATTGGATGTTTATTTGGTTGGAATCAAAAGGAATTGAAAAATAGAATTTTCCGGAAAGCTTAAACTTGAAAGTGTGATCTAGCTTTTGATTTTTAAAATCTATGATGGATATTTGTGATCTATTTTCTTGGGATGCTAGATATATGTATTAAGGATAAAACCTCATTGAAATCACTAAATTAGGTTGAAAAATGAGCAAGTTATGGAATTTATCCCAAACTACTCAAAGCTAAGAAAACTGTTAGAGCAACAGTTTTGACCGGCCACTTCCGGGATAATTTTCGGGAGCAAAACATGTCCAAATATGGATTGGGATAGATGAAACTTGTATATCGGAAAGATAAAAATCCAACAAAATTGACGGATCGTTAATTGGAGTTATAGATCTCATTTTATTTAAGTTTTAGCAAAGGACTCCAAAACTGTAAAATGACAAAAGCTACTGCCCAGAAATTTAAAAGGGCATTTTCGGCCATTTAATTTGTGAGAAAAATTCTGGCCTTTTGGGACATGAAAATATATGGTATTAAGTACCTCCTGTCTAAAAATGAACTCATTTCGACTTAAAATGACCAAGTTATGACCATTTCAATTTTAAGGATTTTCTGACAAAAACGGCTATAACCGGAGTTCTGTAACTCTGATGACCACGAAATTTAAACTGGAGGCTCACGTTAACATGTGTAAGATCCCGCCAAGAGTTGGGAATTTCTGGAGTTAAACGTGAGGTAGCTAATGTCTTAAGGAATTAGCTAAAAATGTTTTTTTGAAAAATACCAAAGAGAATTGAAATTTTTTGGAAAAATACTTTTTGTGTATGAAATACATGTATATAAGCATGGACAAAAGATAGAAAGGTAATAAGTTGATTTGGTATTTTCGTTAAGGAGATATGGAATCCAGCTTGCTGGATTGGAAAATTTGATAAATCCAGCTTGCTGGATTGAAAAGAAGCTTACTGAATTGAAAGATTTAGAATCCAGCTTGCTTGATTAATGGATTTGTGAATCCAGGCTTGTTGGATTGCAATCTAGTTGTTAGATTTAGAATCCAATTAGCTGGATTGCAGTTTGGGTTGCTGGATTTAGAATCCAGGTGGCTGGATTAGTATTTAACTTATTAGATGCTAAAGAATAACTTATTAGATGTTAAAGAATAACTTATGAAATGAAAGAGCGAGTGATAAATCATAATGTATATGATACAGTGATTGAAGAATTATCAAAGGATGATAATAATGCTGATTTGTTAAGATGTTATCTAATGTTTGATTAAGTGTTAGATAATCTATGGATAAAGTAATAGTATTATGAGCTAACAAGTATGTTATGCTAATTGAAATATCAATCTTATAATTGATAGGTCTTTCATGAGAGATTAAATTAGATTGCTTAGCGGTAATCAGCGGTACAGACAAGTTTCCCTAACTCAAACTTGAGTTGTATGTTCAAAGCATGTTAGTGAATAATTGTTGTTGATTATTCACGTCTATACTAATTATTGATTCGCACTTAGTGCATGTTGCATATGTTCATCAGGTATGAAAGACTGATCTCCTTCATTACCATAAGGTTCAGTTAAATTGTTTATGGTCATTGTTGACCTTCAAACATTATTGATTCAGTCATGTAATTATTAAAACTTGATTCATGTTATTTCACAAGTATTATATTGTTGAAAACTTGAAAGCTTATTCATTCTTTTCAATCATGATATATCTTCATTGTATTTAAAACTTGCTGGGCAAATTTGTTGCTCACCCTTGCTATATCATGATAAATTTTCAGATTTAGATGAAAGCTCGAATAAAGACAGAAGCAAAGACAAAGTGCAAGATTAATTTATGTTGCAGTTAGATCTATTAAATTTTCTGACGAAAATAGCATTGTAAATCTTCTAAGATATTGAAGGTATGTATTAAGTTAAGGTTGTAGACCTTGGAAATGATGTGTAAAGGTTTAATGTATAAATAATTTATGTTTATATCTTCTGAAATAGTTGTAGAAATAGTATACCAGATCTGTGGTGATTTGGAACCCGAATTTGGGGATGTCACATTGATCTTCCTGATGTTATGTGTTTTGGCCAAGTTATTGTTTTGTTGTTGTAGCTCGACATGAAGACTTCATGTTAAAACCTTTAGATCACTTAGATCCATAACAGAATCGAAGATTTGGTCGATCAAACAACCGTTGACCATCAGCCGGATGAACAATCTGGAAAACCCAGATTTGTTCAAGAATGATTTTTTTTGTCAGACTTTGACTAGCCTTGATTTCTTAAATGTGTTGTTGTTAGACCGATATGTTGATATATTATTGTAGCCTGACATCTCCACTACGTGACTGAACCTTTAAATAACACTAAGTAAACTTGGAACGCTTAGATCAAAGACTTGGAAAGTAACCCCTTGAACTGTTCTTCATTTCTGGAAAACCTAGAAATGAAGAACAGCTCTGACATGAATTTTGGATGCCTATAACTCACTGATTGGTTGTTAGATGGCCATGAAGTTGATTGAAAATGATAGTATTACACATATACTACAATTATAAAATAATTTACCATCCCAAAAGCAACATGATCCTAGATCTATTGATGGTCAAAGTAGCTACCTTGAACTCTTACATGATTTCTAGGTTTGGGCTCAAGAACATGAAGAACACCTATAGCGACGGTTCTGTCGCTATAGGGCTCTTTAGCGATAGTTTATTTTCCAAAATTATTATTTTTAATAAATAATTAGTATTAAATGGATTTTAATTATTAAAAATACATAATAAATTATGAAAAATTATTTTAAAGCCCTAAAAATAGTTTTTAATTATTTTGAGTATATTTCAAAAATATTTAATATTTTTGGAATATAAAAGGTATTTAATTTATTTAATAATATTATTAAATAAATTATTTAAAAATAATTTAATACTTGAAAAATCATGAAAAATTATATTATGTTATTAGAAAATATTTTAAGTTATTTTTAATAACTTTTGATATTTTGTGATGAATTTCATTAATAAATTAATATTAATGGTGATTAATTTATTTAATGAATATATTAAATAAATTATGGAAAAATAAAATTAAGACTTTAAAAATCATATAAAAATAATTTAAGTGTTATAAAAATATTTTAAGTTATAAAATGTAACTTTTGATATTTTGACATGAAAATATTAATATTTTAATATTAATAGCAATTATCGGATAATCGATTTAAGTGTTTAAAAATTATATAAATATGATTTTATAGTATTAAAATACATTGATATATTATAAATATATTATAATATTATGACATGTATTTCATTAATATTTGATATCAAATAAATATTAATGATAATAGAATATTGTGGTATTTATATTATATAAATTCGATATAAATGATTCAAAAATCATGATAAATGGTAATAATTATCTGAAAATTATTACAAGCTTATGAAAATTATTTTGACTGATAATAAAATTATTTAAGATAAGTGTTAAGTGTTAAGGTAGAGTTTAATTGAACTTAAACTCGTGAATTGTCCGACTAGACCGTCGGGATGTTAGATTTGTGTCGGGTTCAACTCAGACTGCAATAGTTTGACTTGATACCTAGTCTTATGTGTGTTGTAGACTGATAAGGTTATGTGTTATGTGTTTAGGTTATTCTATGTATATATATAATAGTATTATATTGTGATGATATTATTCTAATTTTTATATCGATATTATTTATATATTAGGTCTTCAGTCAAAGCGTTATAAATTGTGTAACAGTAATCTACCAAACAGGTAAGTTTTTCTTAACTCTACTTAGAGTTGTTTCATTCAGATATGCTTATGGTTAATTATTGTTGATTGCCATTGTAGAATTGTAATCTGTACATATTGCATGTATAAGTCAGGTATGAAAGGTTGATCGCCTTCATTACCGTTCGGTCCAGATATATTTGTTCGTGTTGAATACTTGTTCAGTCAAAAGTTTGTTCATGCTAATTCACAATTATATTGTTGAATTATAGCCAACTTATTATTCAGACTCTTTCAATCATGATATATCCTTAAATAAAATTTAAACTTACTGGACAACCTTCATGCTCACCCTTGCTATATCATGATAAAACATTGCAGATTAAAGCGAATGCGTTGGATATAAGGAAAGGTTAATGACAGTTCCAGCTTTAGTTTACATGTGCAGTTAGATTGGTAATAGTAATGTATGATAAAATCTTTGTATGTCAGATAGGATAATGAATTGTGTATTAAGTGAAGGTTTTCGACCTTGGGGTAATGTGTAAAGTGTATTGTATAAACAATTTATGTTTATATCTTCCGAAAATAGTTATAGAATGATTGTACTAGATCTGTGGTGATTTGGGACCCGGATTTGGGGCTTTCACAGTTGGTATCAGAGCTGTTGGTTATGAACCTTAGGTAGGAATACCTGAGACCAATAACCGCAGTGATTAGGATAAGATCTAACTCATATAGAGTTAGTTGGTCGGTAAGATTCAAAGACGAATCTCAGCGAGTTGTTAAGATACAAAGTTCCCTAACTCTGATAGTAAAGGTGAACAGTAGTGATGAATAGATTGAGTCTAAAAGACTAAAAGTATCGGCATAGGAGATCGAAAAACAAAACGATCAAGATATAGAAATGAATCATAATATATACGATGAGATCACCCCGTGATCTAATAAGAACATAGCCGGGAAAAGAATCAATCTGATGATTGGAAAGTTTACAGCAAGATTGTTCTGTGTCAGTTGTACTATGAATTGGTACAGATTCAAGAAAAGATTATGAATACGGATTAAATGAAATTCATATTAAGAAGGGAGTTAAGATTAGGTGGGAATTTCAATTGAGGACTCATGTCAGCAGCTGAGTTGTATGATTCTTCGTATGGGAGTTAAATTGTACTTCGTGTAAAAACCACTTAGTTTCTAGCATTGATAATCATTGAAATGTTTGTGTCGCGCTATTTGCTATATGCATGTTAAGAGGGTGATTCCTTTCTCATGTGTATAACAGATAGATAGGTCATAGGTAGAGAATATAGGGTTAAGTATGAGTTCTTAAAACTCATACTTATGTGACATTCTTGACTCATAGTTATATGAAATGTTTATGAACCCCTCTGCGAATGGACGCCAAAGGTCTGACTAGGGTAAGTTCTTAAACTCATATGATTGTGGAAAGTTTATGAACTCATAAGTGTGGTTTGACGAACTGGGTATAGTTGTGTGTGAATGAAGAATTGAGGATTATAGGAACAGATAGATTGTTAAGCGAATGATTATTAGTGGAGACATAAGTTTTCCAAAACTCCTAGCTATGCTAGATTTTGAAATTTTGACATTAAGCTAAATACGCACTATGTGCTTTTAAAAAAAATATGTAGACTCGTAATCATTTTTGGAGCGGTTTAAAGTATAGTCTATGCTACTTATTTTGGCCTGAAGACGCAAATGATTTGAAATATCAAAATATATTTTATTTATCACTCATGTACCATATAACCTGGTGCAGAGATGATAAAAAGTTGATGGAGTTGTAAATACAGGAATACTTAGTGTGAATTCGATCTAAAAATCATTATTCCACTATTGTATGATGTGTTATGACAAAGTTATACAATGACGGCATCCCCAAACGAATTTATTATTACGATCTAACATCATCAACGTCATTCTCAAAAATATTTTCAAAAATTTTAATTTGCCAACGGGGTTTGGCTACACCTAAATAATTCGATTGAATTAAATTATTGATATGAGTCTATACTATTCGATTCAGCTAGACTGATGTTTATGAAAACTTTAAGTGTTCATTGAAGAAATTTCCTAACCAAATTATTTTGGTGCGAATCCAATAAGACCGAGGAAAAATTTTGTGCCTATGGCGATGATTTACGAAATGATAAAATCACTACTTGGCAGAGTTAAGACAGGCATACAAGGCTTAATCACCCTCTATGTTCGTAAGTTATGACAGTTTGCGGATAAATTTCCATAAAACCTTTGCGAAAATGACAGACAAATAATCTAAATGACTCTCAGCATAATTTGAAAATTTTTACTCTTGTGAGTGGTATTTTGGGTAGCATGTAATGATGTGTATGAATGGTGTAAGCAGTATGGTGTAAGGTGTAAGGTGAATTTTGGGGACGAAATTCTTCGAAGAAGGGGTGAATGTGACAACCCGAGAAATTAGACAATTTATTAAAATCTTAAATGATGAATTTAAGGTCAAATAATAAACCTAGACAGAAAATAAGTGTATGTGTTTGATATTTTTGGGAAGGAATTTTGAGGATTTCAAAATTCTATGAAGGAATTTTGTGAATTAAAAATTTTTGTGGGAATTATTCAGGATTAAGTATATGAGTGTATAAGTTCTATGAATATGGTATTATATGTGTACCGAATATGGTTAAGGGTCAAGGGTTGACCAGATAAATTTTATCAGTGTCAAACCCTAATATTATTGACGAATGTCAATATTCTGTTAGAAAACCCTAACATCTGATAAGAAACCCTAGAAATCGGTTCTGGAAAATCTAAGTTCAGTTTCGGGAATTTAAAATCCTAATTCGGTATATTGAACCCCTAATTTGGGAATACAAATGCTAGTATAAGGTTATGTTATTAATAATTTATAATTAGGGATAACCCTAATTATTTTATGAAAACCCTAATTTCTAGATTAGAAACCCTAATTTATAATTAGGGAAAACCTAAATTGTTAATTTAATAATTTTAATGTTAATTAGGAAACATTAATCCTAATTATCAAGTTATAAGTAATTAGGAAACCCTAATCTAATTAGACAACCTAATTTCTAAAATTAGAAAGAATATTTCTCTATTTAAAACCCTAATTCTTAGGTTATAAATCCTAATTTACAATTGTGGACTTAATTGCTAAATTAACAAATTTAATTAGGAAATAATAATCCTAATTAGCAAGCTTGGATTATGATTAGGAAATTTTAATATAGTTATAGAATCCTAATCATAATTTAGAAACATTAATTTTCTATTTTAAAAACCTAATTTAGAAATCCTAGAATTTATTTTTAAAACCCTAAGGGTTAAAACCTAAACCTTAATGGTTATAGCAAATGACAAGTATGCCATTAAAATTGTGTGCAAAATGTCTAAAGTACCCTTTTTGGATATTTTTATTAGTTAGCTTGTAAATCTAGCCATAATATTAGAGTGGGTGACCAAATAAGATCTAGCAAGTGACTTATATCTATTATATCAGCTAACATATCAGCCAACATGCATTGAATCAAATCTTATATAGATTAAAGAAAGAGAAAAGGCTTAGTTTACTTTTCATTTTTCACCAAGCCACTCTCTCTTTATATTTCGGGGTTAAGAGTGAGAGGGGGTGATAAACAAAGTTAGGATCAGTTCATAGCAAGCAAGAACAGCATCAAAAAGATCAGAATCAAAGTTCAAGCTTCAAAGTGGTATAAACCCTAATTCTAGAAATCTTTAAAAATTTTGTGTTAATGTTGTTGTTTGTTGTTTAGAATTGTGTTATAAGATGTCATTTAGTGATCCGGGTTGTTAAATCCCAGATCCATAACATCAAAGTGCTCGAAATTTGAGTTTTTAGAAATCTGGAAAACTAGAAATTTTTGGCCTGACAATCATATGTCAGAGGCCCTAGATCTTTCTTTGTTTTTGATATTTGTTGTTTTATGTTATAAGTGTGTTCTATGTCATGAGGACTTTAATCTGAAACCGGAAATAGGGCCAGATCATTAGTAAATTAAGAGATATGAGCAGTCAAACTACGTTGACCAGTCACGAGAATGGGTTTCTAGGCAACCCAGAAACCCAGATCTTGTCTGACAGTGGTTTTGCAAGGCTTTGATCTTGCTGCTGTTATGTGTTTTGGCCAAGTTATTATTTTGTTGTTGTAGCCCGACATGAAGACTTCATGTTAAAACCTTTAGATCGCTTAGATCCATAACAGAATCGTAGATTTGGCCGGTCAAACAACCATTGACCATTAGCCAGATGAACAATCTGGAAAACCCAGATTTGTTCAAGAACGATTTTTTTTGTTAGACTTTGACTAGCCTTGATTTCTTAAACGTTTTGTTGTTAAACCGATATGTTGATATATTATTGTAGCCTGACATCTCCACTACGTGACTGAACCTTTAAATAACACTAAGTAAACTTGGAACGCTTAGATCAAAGACCTGGAAAGTAACCCCTTGAACTGTTCTTCATTTCTGAAAAACCCATAAATGAAGAACAGCTCTGACATGAATTTTGGAT
Source organism: Panax ginseng (assembly GCA_020205605.1). Taxonomy (NCBI): domain Eukaryota; kingdom Viridiplantae; phylum Streptophyta; class Magnoliopsida; order Apiales; family Araliaceae; genus Panax; species Panax ginseng. The sequence continues at coordinate 121,435,711 of CM035132.1, read as the reverse complement.
GCCTATAACTCACTGATTGGTTGTTAGATGGCCATGAAGTTGATTGAAAATGATAGTATTACACATATACTACAATTATAAAACAATTTACCATCCCAAAAGCAACATGATCCTAGATCTATTGATGGTCAAAGTAGCTACCTTGAACTCTGACATGATATCTAGGTTTGGGCTCAAGAACATGAAGAACACCTATAATGACGGTTGCACGCTTATAAGGCTCTTTAAATGACAGTTTATTTTTTCAAAATTATTATTTTTAATAAATAATTAGTATTAAATGGATTTTAATTATTAAAAATACATAATAAATTATGAAAAATTATTTTAAAGCTCGAAAAATAGTTTTAATTATTTTGAGTATATTTCAAAAATATTTAATATTTTGGAATATAAAAAATATTTAATTTATTTAATAATATTATTAAATAAATTATTTAAAATGAATTAAATACTTGAAAATCATGAAAAATTATATTATGTTATTAGAAAATATTTTAAGTTATTTTTAATAACTTTTGATATTTTGTGATGAATTTCATTAATAAATTAATATTAATGGTCATTAATTCATTTAATGAATATATTAAATAAATTATGGAAAAATAAAATTAATACTTTAAAAATCATATAAAAATAATTTAATTGTTATAAAAATATTTTAAGTTATAAAATGTAACTTTTGATATTTTGACATGAAAATATTAATATTTTAATATTAATAGCAATTATCGAATAATGGATTTAAGTGTTTAAAAATCATATAAATATATAATTTGAAAAAATTCGTATATATAATTTGATTTACCAGATGATCCAACGGTGGAGAGGATAGATCAGACAGTGATCAACGGTCAGAATTTGATTTCAGTTGTATTTCTTTTAAAGATCTGATCCAATGGCTGAGAGTAATGCTTAGATTTGATCGAACGGTTTGAGAACTTGATCCGTGTATAGTTGATCTTTACAATTTCATTGCATTTGGATTTGTGGCACATGGCTTGACAAAATTTGACCAATTGATGAGCAAATCGATGGATCGATTTATATATATATATATATATATATATATATATATATATATATATATGATAATTATATATATATATATATAATATCTTAAATATAAAAATGAATTGAAATAATTAAGGACAGTTGTCTAGCATTCCTAGTTCAATTCTTAATTTACAAAATCTTTCTAAACTTAGTGGTTTAGTAAATATATCAGCTATATTTAATTCAGTGTCAATATATTCTAATTTAATGTTTCCGTTATTAACATGATCACGTAAAAAATGGTGCCTAATGTCTATATGTTTTGACCCAGCATGCAAAACTGTATTTTTGCTTAGATTTATTGTACTGGTATTATCGCATAAAATTGAAACACAGTCAAATTTTAAATTGTAATCAGCAAGGGTCTGTTTCATCCATAATATTTGAGCACAACATCGTGCGGCTGCAACGTATTCTGCTCCAGTGGTTGAAATAGAGATAGAGTTCTGCTTTTTAGAAAACCACAAAACCAAACATCCTCCTGGTTATTGACAAGTACCGCTAGTACTTTTTTGATCGACATGATGACCTGTATAGTCAGAGTCTGAAAAACATACGAGATTAAATGGTTGATCCTTAGGATACCATAGACCTAACTCAGTGGTTCCTTTAAGATATCGAAAAATTCTTTTCACTGTAGTCAAATGAGATTCTTTGGGATCAGCTTGAAACCTGGCACATTTACAAACACTAAACATGATGTCAGGTTTACTGGTAGTTATATATAACAAACTTCCAATCATTCCTCTATATTTCTTAGAGTCAACAGATTTTCCATTTTTGTCAATAATTAATTTATCCGTTGTTGACATAGGAGTGTTAAGAGGTTTTGCTGAATCTAGGCCAAATTTCTTGATCATTTCTTTACAGTATTTAGATTGAGATATATGAATACCTTTTTCTCTTTGTTTGATTTGTAGTCCGAGGAAGAAGTTTAATTCTCCCATCATGCTCATTTCAAATTCTTTACTCATACTTTCAGAAAACTCATTGCACATAGTAATGTTAGTAGAGCCAAAAATAATATTATCAACATATATTTGAATAACCAAAATATCATCTTTTTTATTTTTAGTAAACAGAGTAGTATCAACATTTCCTCGTTTAAAGCCATTTTTTAACAAAATTTTACTCAACCTTTCATAACAAGCTCTTGGAGCCTGTTTTAAAACATATAGAGCTTTATGTAATTTATAAACATATTCAGGATGATTGAAGTCTTCAAATCCAGGAGGTTGTTTAACATAAACTTCTTCTTCTATAACACCATTTAAAAATGCAGATTTAACGTCCATTTGAAATAGTTTAAAATTCTTGTGGCATGCAAATGCTAACAACATACGAATAGATTCAATTCTAGCAACAGGAGCATATGTTTCATCATAGTCAATTCCTTCCATTTGATTATATCCTTGGGCAACTAATCTGGCTTTATTAAGAATAACAATTCCGTTTTCATCAAGTTTATTTCTAAATACCCATCGAGTTCCAATTATCGAAATATCTTTAGGTGGTGGGACTAATTCCCATACTTTGTCTCTAGTGAATTGTTCAAGTTCTTCTTGCATAGCCATTATCCAGTCTTCATCTAGTAAGGCTTCTTTAGTCAATTTAGGTTCAATTTGAGACAAGAAAAATAGATGACCAGCTAGATTATATGCTTGTGATCTAGTGATAACTCCTTTTTCAATATTTCCAATGACATTTTCTATAGGATGATTTTTAATAACATGAGACTCTTTAGGCAACTCATTTAACTGAGGGTTTGGATTTTCAAGGGGATTCTCATTAATAGGTGGAGATGTATTATCAAGTTTTGATTCTTCCATATTTCTGAGAATATCTTCAATGACAACATCATTATCAGTCAATTCTTTGTATTTTGGAGGAGGTAGAGTTTCATCAAAAGTCACATTCATTGATTCTTCCACAACTAGACTTCTTTTGTTGAAAACTCTGTATGCTTTACTATTAAGAGAGTATCCAAGAAAAATTCCTTCATCGGATTTAGGATCAAATTTCAATAAGTGTCCTTTGGTGTTTAGAATAAAACATTTGCTCCCAAAAACACGAAAATAGTTTATTTTTGGAATTCTTTTATAGTAGAGCTCATAGGGAGTTTTGAGCAAAACGGGTCTCAATAAAACTCTATTTAAAATATAACATGATGTTGCCACTGCTTCAGCCCAGAAATATTTTGGAAGACGATATTCATTTAACATTGTATTAGTCATTTCTTGTAAAGAACGATTTTTTATTTCAACAACACCATTTGATTGAGGTGTATAGGGAGCAGAGAAGTTATGACTTATACCATTCTCATCACAGAACATAATGAAATCAGAATTGTCAAATTCTTTTCCGTGATCAGATCGAATATAAACAATAGAACTTCCCTGCTGATTTTGAATCTTTTTACATATAGAAGAAAAAGAGTTAATAGCCTCATTTTTAAATTTTAAAAAATCTACCCATGTAAATCGTGAATAATCATCAACCAAAACTAGAATATATAAAGCACCACCCATGCTGTGTTTGGGGATTGGTCCAACAAGGTCCATGTGTAATAATTCTAAGGGTCGAGAGGTAGACATAGTAAACTTAGGTTTATGAGATGTATGAATTTGTTTTCCTAATTCACAAGCTTCACAGATATGGTCCTTGAAAAATTTTAATTTAGGAAGACCAGAGACATGTTCTTTAGAGGAAATGTTATTTATGAGTTTCATATTTATATGTCCTAGTCTGCGATGCCATAGCCAAGGATCTTCATTTGCAGATACAAGACATATGTTATCTAAATGGGATTAAGCATCTAAGTCATAGGTATATACATTTTGATATCTAGGAAAAACTAAAATCAATTTACCAGATTGATCAAAAATAGAGCAATTATGTGTACTAAAGGATATTTTAAAACCACTATCACATAGTTGACTAATAGATAGAAGATTATACCTGAGTCCAGTAACTAATTGATCGTTGGAAATGGTTATGTGTTCATTACCAACACATCCAACTCAAATTATTTTACCTTTATTGTTATCACCGAAAGTTACCTCACCAAAATCTGTAGCTTGCAGATTTTTTAATTTGGTCTTGTCTCCAGTCATATGTCTTGAGCATCCACTATCAAGATACCATTTGCTTTTATTTAAATCAGTTGCAAGACATACCTGTAATATATGTACTAGTTTTATAGGTTGGTACCCTTTAAATTTAAGGGTCCTTGGGGTGAGTTTTCCATTTTGTATAAGGAGCATTTGAAGTTTCCTTTACAAAACTGGGCATAGGATAATCAACTTTAGCAGAAAGAAGCATTCTATGAGTCACTGGATTGTGAGAAGTATGATAATGCTGTTTATGAAATTCTCTTCTTGTTATGGTTGGTGTAGTATATGTTCCCTTGGGAACCCAAATCATTTTTCCTTTATAGTTTCCATTTCTAGCATTGCACATATAAAAAGAGTTACCATTTCTGTTACAGTATGAACATTTTGTGAAAGGGGATATATGACTTTTATTTTCCTCAATTTCAACATGATATAGTCTTTTATCTTTTGATTCACTTGTTTCACCTGTGTATCCTAAACCTTCTTTATTAAAGCTACATTTTTGTTGATTTAACATGACATCAAGATTTTCCTTTCCTTTTGTAAATTTATAAATTATATTATTTAAATCTTCACGTTCTTTGGTTAAGTTTTCAATTATGCAATTATGTTTTTCTAATCTGTCTTTAACCTTGAATTTTCATTTTTAATTTCTTTAATTTCAGCTTGATCTTGCAATTGATTATCTTCATTGATTACCGCAAGTATTGAATTTTCAATTTCAAGATTTTCAATTGAGATGATAAGTGAGGAATTCTCTATTTCAAGGTTTTTATTAATTTCTTTAAGTTGTACTAATTCTTCTTTATTTTCTAAGTTTATTTCATTTAAACTTTCATTAGTGATAATTAAATTAGCATTTTCAATTTCAAGATTTGTATTTATTTTTCTTAATCTTTCTAATTCTTCTTTTAATAGTTCATTACTTTCATATAACTGACTATAAGCTTCTTGTAATTCATAGTGTTCTTCATTTATATTTTCTAGTGTGTATAAAGAAAATGAAGTGCTAGGCAGTTGATGTTCAGAATTTACCTCAGATCTTGGTGATGAGTCATTATCTGCCATTAGGAAGAGATTTGCAACTTCTTCAATTTGTTCAACAGTTTCTTCCTCGTCACTTAGATCCCATCCTTCTTCAGCTACAAAAACTTTGTTATTGACTAGTTTTGGACAGTCCTTCTTGAAGTATCCAGGCTACTTACATTCGAAACATGTGTTTGAATTTTCATTTGGATTGGTACTTCTGAAGTTGTTGTTATTTGTTTTGAAGTTTCCTCCTTGCGTCTTTGATTTGAAGAATTTTTTGCCTTTGAAGTTGTTGAAGTTGTTGTTTGTTTTCATGAAGCATTTGCCATATTTTCTTGCTTTGCTTTGAATTACTCTTCTGAGTTGTCTGGATAGTAGAACAACTTCATTGTTATCTAGACTGAGAAGTTCTTCATTTAATTCTTCATCGTCACTTTCTTGATCCACTAGGATAGCTTTGAAGGCGATTCCTTTCTTTTTGAGATCTGTGTCTGATCCAACATTTTCAACTAACATATCGACCTCATGAGCACGCAGATTTCCAATGAGATTCTCCAAAGGATATGTGGTTAGATCTTGCATTTCTTTGATTGTTGTAACCTTCATTTTCTAGATGGATGGAAGGGCTTTGAGAATTCTTCTGTTTTTCTCATTTATAGTGTATGCTTTTCCCAATTGTTCTAGCTCATCAATGATTCTGGAAAATCGAGTTTCCATATCAATGATTTTTTCTCCTTCTTCAAGCTTGAAACTTTCATATTCTTGAATTAGAGCATCTTTTCTGGTTTCTTTGATGTGATTGGTACCTTTATAGGTTACAATCAGTTTTTCCCAGATTTCCTTTGCATTTTTACAGTTACTAACTCTTTTCTATTCTTTTTCAATCAAAGCACTGGTTAGCACTTGTTCTGCTCGAGATGCAATATTCATGATTTCTTCTTCTTTAGTGGTGAATTCATATATATCTTTCTCGACAGTCTTTTCTCCTTCAATTTTGGTTGGAATTTGTACACCTCGTTCGATGGCACACCAAATTTTGATTCCTTGGGATTTGGCATAGATTTTGAATCTGTTTTTCCAGGTGGCAAAATTTGTACCATCGAATAGTGGAGGTCTAGTCATAGATAGTCCTTCTCCGCAGCCAGTAGCATTGTAGGCCATGGATCTACTCTTAGGTATGCCTGTGTATACTCAACAAACAAGTTAAAGAGCACTGCTTTGATACCAATTGAAAGTCAATTAATAATCTAGAAGGGGGGTTGAATAGATTATTACAGGTTTAAAATTATTTAAGGCCTTTTTGAATTTTTTAATAATTAATTTGCAGTGTTGGAAATTATAATGCAAGATAGTAAAATTCCAATCACACAATGCACAAAGATTTATTTGGTTCACAACATACACCCCTTGGTATGTTGCTACATCCAGTCTTAAGTTCCTACTTGGAACTTGAGATCCTATTACTATCAGTAATAATCAACTCCTTCAATAGGCGGAGAAGCCTTTACAAAGTTTTAAAGATAAACTTCCAACTAATCCCAACTAATCTATCTTGGACAGCAAGCTCCCCGCTCCTTCCTCAAGTTTTAGTTGTAACACTTTTTGAGTTCAGTTCTATTCTATGATCTGGTCTTGAAACAACAACTTCTTCCTCACCTCACAAGTACACTAGAGATCCAACTTCCCGCTGACCTCTCTAAGACTCTGGTCTTGGTCGAAGAATTACTCGTCTTTCTCACAAGTACATAAAATAAACTAACTCTATACCTTTTTCTGTTTACAAATAAGTTTACAATGTTTCTTGAATAAGCTGATATAAGTTAAAGTACAGAGTAATGCTTCTTAAATAAGCAGATAGTTAAGACTAAATATTCAGTAAAAGTTCAATATCTTTTAATAATAAACTTCTTTAACTCAGATAGAACTTTTTTTTAGATCTACTTATGCTTCTGATTAAGGAAATATATAATAATAAAGAACTTTATGAAGAATTAACAATTCTATAAAATAAAGAGTGTTTTTCTATGGATAATATAGAATTGTTTCTTAATTAGTCTTGATCAAATAATTTATGAGTTTGTAAATCAATAAATTAATTCAAGTAATAAATATAATGTTAGATACGTACAATTTGATATAACAAATATTATTTGTTTAACTCAAATAATATATAAGAATATTTTATCTATTATGCGAATTTTTATATATAATGTCACTTAGTACTTTAAGGAATCGTATTTGGTTCAATTCCTCTTGGTAGAGGTGTATCTCTCAGTAGCCTTGTAGGCGTCTAAGTATGATTGAAATTTATAATTTTCACAATTGATATTTATATAAATATTTTCAATAGATCACTCTGATTCTCAAATCCGGTTGGATGACTACTCTTTTGGAGCAAGATTATCTCGGTGTTGTTTTGAGCTATCAAGTGTCGTATCTATTTATAATATTTATATAAATAATATCAATAAAAGATTACTAAAGACTTTAAGGAATCGTGACGGTTGGATTCCTCTCCGTAGAGGTTTTATCTCCGTAGTAGCCTTGCGGCAAATACCAAGTATTCTTTTATTTGATAAATAGATGATAATATATATATATATATATATATATATATATATATATATATATATATAATTGTGTAGAACAATGTGTATTTGTATCTCTAAATAAAATGCAAGTAAGAAATAAATTAACAGAAATTAAACTTATCTCAATACTTGGACCAATTTTTCTCTTCAAAAATAATCAGAACTTTTGTATAAAGAGATAAAAAATTTTGAGAGAATGTAGGCAAGGAGAGTATGATTTTCTTTTCTGAATTGGTAAAAACCAAATGAATGAAATACTCCCTATTTATAGGAATTTTGAAGTTGGGGCAAAATAGTAATTTAGAAAAATAATTTTTGAATGTATGGTTTAGATCAAACATTTTTGAATTGAATAGTCCAGATTTAATCAAGCTTATACGCGGTAAAAGCTTTAAATCCGCCCAGGCCTTTCTCTAGCTTTTAAGCATTTATTGATTTGTTTGACCAAAATATTGCCAGCCAACACATGGTTTAATTTTTGTCCCGAAATGATAGTCACTTAGCACACACACACGGTTAACACTTTAGGAAAATAGCAGCACATGCAATCACACACTTTAGCACATATGGTTATCACTTAACATATCACATGCATATTTATTGCACACTTATATATAGTAAATACAATATAATATATATATATATATATATATATATATATATATATATATATATATATATATATATATATATATATATATTTGATAGTTTTATGTTTTTTGAAGATATTTTACCCAACTTTGTTTTTAGAAAAAAATAGGGTATCCTTGCCTTGAATATATGAATTAATTTATTTAACACTTAACATATAAATTTATCAAGGTCAATAATAAATTTAATTCAAGTAAAATAGAAAATAATAGAATAAATAAATAATTAAATATATTTTTAAAACATAATTGTTATCATCAAAATAAGAAAAATTATACCTATCAGAGAGGTTTGGTCACCTAATTACGCGTCAGTAAGGAAAAATCCTTATTGGAAAGCCCCCTCTTTCTTGGGAACTGTCTGGTTGTCATTATTGTGATTTTATAATATTATTTGTGAATTATTAATTATTGATTTATATGATAAAGAAAATATTTATTTATGTGGATATAGATGGAGAAATTTTTAATGTGACAATTGTTGAAAATTGGTATTTTATCTTTTCTGATAAAATAATTCATTTAAATATATTATTATATTTTAATAATATAATAATGGTGATATTTTTACAATGAATGTGTGATATATGAATAAATGAGGAGAAAGAGTATTTTTGTTACTATAAATGCTAAACACATGTTAAACATATAGGTGGACAAGTTTTTTTTAACTGAAATTTGATTATAGCCCGCAAAATCGTCCGTATGTAGATTTCGGTCAATTTCTGTTTGGAATTTGGAAAAACTTTCTTCTGCAAAGTTGTAGAGAATTAAATTTCCTATGGAATGGACATAAGATTTGAATTTTTCTGATAAAAGAGCTATTTATTATGAATTATTGAAGTTCTGAAATATTGGGTCTGAATTGATTTTGTTACAAAAATTGTTTAAAACATGTTTTTCATTTTTGGTGAGTTGGTGGGCCCCACTAACATGTGTGAATTGCTGAATTCAGATTGTATGGTGTACGTAGGAAATTTAAATATAAATATTATTATTTTATTAAATTTTCTGCTTTGGTGTTCTAAGCATTTTCCTATAAATAGGTGCTTAGGTTAGAATTAAAAATCACACCAAAAACTGAAGTTTTCTTTATCTATATTATCGAGCATATTTTTATGAGTATTTAGATATTTTGAGTGTTTCTATACGGTGCAAGTTCGTTCAGCGTTATTCCAATCAGAAGTACTGCTCTTTTGAGGTAAGGGATATTGTCGTTATTATGTAAGGGATTTTAAGGGTTATTATGCTTTTCAGTTTTGAAATTTTTCTGACCTTCAAAAATTTTGGAAAAATTTGAAATGTTAGTTTGATGAGTTTCCTTGATTGTGTCCAAAAATGGCGATTTTTGGATGTATATATTAGGAGTTATGAATTTTATGAGAAAAGACTATTTTAAAAGTAAACCCTTATAACTCCTTGTGGTTAACTCTAAAATTGATGAAATTTTTATTGGGAGTACATCTATATAATATCAGTATACCTTGTAAATTTCGGAATTTTTGGATAAAAGTACAATTTATGATAAATGTCTAAATATTCGATGGTTTTGGCCATATGAAAAATAGTAAATGAATTTTAAAAATTCCGAGAAAAATATATGTTCAATATGGGACTATATTATGCTAAATCCCAGGAAAAAAAAATATTTTTGGGACTAATTTGGTATTTTTCATGAAAATAGACTAGTTATGAATAAATGAATTAAATATGTTATGTGAAGTAACAAAATTGGAAAATAGGATTTTATGGCTTGAGAATCCTATATAAGGTATATGCAGATTTTTTATGAAGGTGTTGGTTATTGGTGATGAAATTTTATGAGTTTGGCATTTTAGGATGATTAAATGCATTTATTAGTAAAGTGTAAACAATTAAAATAAATTATTTATAAATTTAAAAAATGATTAAAATATTGTGGTAGTATTAATAATATTAGATTATGAGATTATTAAGTGATTTATAACATTTGGATTAAGGTGTTATGAATTCATTGATTTATGAATCTTACTCTTGAGATTAAATCTATATGTTGATTATATTATTTTTATTATCATATATAACATTCTTATAACCCTAATGATGATATTTCTCTTTGAATTAAGTGTAATGATGGGTAGATTATTGGTATGATCGTGACTATGGGTTCTCTTTGGCCAGTAGTACAAAGTTAAATTGTTGACTGGTACTATCAAGACCATTGAATTTATAATTGAATATCTTTAGCTTAAGTGTAAAGGTGAATTGATTAACATATATGGTTATAATTATGGTTTATATAAATTCTGAAATGATTATGTATTTCTTTGAGATATGAATATCTTTGGCCTGTAGTGCAAAGATCAATTATTGATGAATATCTTTGGCCCGTAGTGCAAAGATGACTTGTTGTTGAATATCTTTGGCATGTAGTGCAAAGATGAACTGTTGATGAATATCTTTGGCCCGTGGTGCAAAGATGAATTTATTAGTATGATTATGAACAGGAACTGTGATTTGGTATAACCATGATCTTTGATGTTTCAGGTAAAGACAGGTGATGAAAATTATCTTCGTCTTGGATGCGAAGAGGAATTTAGAATCACAATTATGATTATGAGTTATTCATATGATTGTGGAAAGGAACTGTTGATTGATGTTACAAGGATAAAACATTGTTGGTGGACTTTTAACGTGGAGAAGATAATTGACTTTATAGTCTATTTGACTCTTCTAATGGATTGCTCGTTCCACTACAACTATGGTTGAAAAGTTTTATTATCTACCATATGTTCTAAATCTCTGATTTATTACTGATGAAGTCTATTGATAATGTAATTATCTTTAGTCATGATATTCTTTACTGGGCTAGTTGTGCTCACCCTTTTGCTTCACAATTCCTTTCAGGTAACAAGAGTGTAGCTGGGTCGAGCGGGGGTAACAGGGAAATAGAACGATGGTCTATAGCTGTTGAGGTTCTCCCTAAATAGTATGGAAATAATTTTATTGAGAACTTTAGATAAGTGTGTCGTATTGTATACGTCATTTGATATTTAATTTTGGTGAACCGAATAGGGTGAGGCGAACCCAACTTTGAAAGGGTATTTTGTCACTATCATACAAGATGTCTAATGACATACAACCTCGAGTTATCATAAGACAGAGTTGTGCACATCCACTTGCTGAGTATATCTACAAGCACTACCTATATGATCTTGGAGTTTGGTTAAAACATAATGTTCAATCGCAGACGGTGGAGATAGTTGTATGTCAAGAGAAGACTCACCATTAGAAGGAACATGATAGTAATCTTCTCATTTTTCTTTTGGGTCTATTGGATCAACCAAGGATAATTCTCTGGACATATGATATCTATCATAACTTAGATTCATGGCTTCCTATGTACGAAGGTTTCCTTGAGCACTTTCCAAAGATTTTAATTTTTAAAACAGTTATTGACTGTACCTTTATATAATGTATCAATGTGAGGTGCTATCCATAGTTGGGACATGAGTCACAGTTGGTATTAAAACTCATAGTATATGTGTTGTTGTATTTTGCATGACAATTGTAGTAATAAAGTTGTAGTTATTTTCTGTACCATGTATTTGGCGACTCAGAATAGGTTGGATGGATTGGACCTATTTTGGGGACGTCACAACCTTCATGCTCACCCTTGCTATATCATGATAAAACATTACATATTAAAGCGAATGTGTTGGATACAAGGAAAGGTTAAAGACAGTTCCAGCTTTAGTTTACATGTGCAGTTAGATTGGTAATAGTAATGTATGATAAAATCTTTGTATGTCAGATAGGATAATGAATTGTGTATTAAGTGAACGTTTTCGACCTTGGGGTAATGTGTAAAGTATATTATATAAACAATTTATGTGTATATCTTCCGCAAATAGTTATAGAATGATTGTACCAGATCCATGGTGATTTGGGACCCAGATTTGGGGCTTTCACAAACGTAGTTGCCGACTCTCTGAGCAGGAAAGGAAGGGAGAAATTGATGCAACTGACAACTCAGGAGGAGTTAATAAGTGATATGGAGAAGTTAGAAATAGAGGTGAAGGGACTTGAGCGGTCTGAAGAGAAATTATTTGTAATGGAAGCTTGTCCGACATTGTTGGATAGAGTAAAGGAAGCACAAGACAAAGATGGAGAATGTGAGAAAATCAGGAGAAGGATTACGAAAAATGAGGTAGAAAAATTTTGAATAGATAAAGACGGTATCTTCAGATTCGAAGGGAGAGTGTGGGTACCGGCAGTGGTTGAGTTAAGAGAGGAGATTTTGTACGAGGCTCATAATACGTCGTATTCCATTCATCCAGGAGGCACAAAGATGTACCAGGACTTGAAGCAACATTTTTGGTGGCCAAATCTGAAATGAGAAATTACGGAGTACGTTAGTAGATGTCTTACGTGTCAACGCGTAAAAGTAGAGCATCAACGGCCGAGTGGTTTACTACAACCATTTGAAATACCAGAATGGAAATAGGAGCATATTACGATGGATTTCGTGGTAGGACTTCCAGTCACGCAGAAAGGATTGGATGCCATTTGGGTTATCGTGGATCAATTTACGAAGACCGCATATTTTCTACCTATCAAGATCCGCTACAGTTTAAATTAGTTAGCGAGTCTATACGTAAAGAAAATTGTTTCACGACATGGAGTGCCGATATCTATTGTTTCTGACTTAGACCCGCGTTTCACGTCAAAATTCTGGAAAAGCTTACAAGAGAGATTGGGAACACAGTTAAGGTTAAGTACTGCATATCACCCTCAGACAGATGGACAGAGTGAGCGAACAATACAAACGCTAGAAGACATGCTTAGGACTTGCGTGATGGACTTCAAGGGAAATTGGGATGACCACCTACCCTTAGTCGAGTTTGCATATAATAATAGTTACCATGCAAGTATCGGCATGCCACCATATGAAGCTCTTTATGGAAGGAAGTGCAGAATGCCATTATATTGAGACGAAGTTAAAGAACGATGAATACTTGGACCAGAGTTAGTACAACAAACCGCAGACGTGGTGGCAGTAATAAGAGCCAGACTAGTAGCCGCTCAAGATCGCCAGAAGAAGTACATAGATTTGCATCAGCAAGACCGAGATTTTACAGTCGGCAGTTTTGTATTCTTGAAGGTATCTCCGTGGAAGGGAAAGATCCGTTTTGGCAAGAAAGGAAAACTGAGTCCAAGATTCATAGGACCGTTCGAGATACTAAAGCGAGTGGGCGAAGTAGCATACAAAGTTGCACTACCACCTGAGTTGGAGCACATCTATAATGTGTTTCACATATCCGTGTTGCGTCCGTACAAGCCTGACTACAAACACGTGATTTCTTATGAACCCATTTAAGTGGAGAAGAACTTAGCATATAAAGAAATTCCTGTCCAAATTCTAGATAAGAAAGAGCAAACTTTAAGGAATAAAGTTATTTCCTCTGTAAAAGTGCTTTGGCGTAACCACGATGTTGAGGAGGCAGCGTGGGAGTTAGAAGATAGGATGATGAGGGATTATCCCCATCTATTTGTGTAACCTTGTAGCAATTCCGGGATGCAATTTTTATAAGGGGGGGAGGATGTAATACCCGAGAATTTTCACATATTATTAAATAAAAATATTAATGGAAATAATATTTATGTGAAAATAAGTAATGATGTTTTGAAAGTGGAATACTTCAATTGATTCGTATTAGATTAATACGTATTGAGAAGTGTGAATTGACTATAAGGATTATGAAATGTCTTGTGTGGCATATTGTGAAACGAGGAAATTCACTAAGTAAATTAAAACGAGAATTAAGAAGATTTAATCGTGTTGATCAGGTGATTTCATATAGGTAATCAATACGCTCGTAGACTTGTAGTAACACTCTTGTGGACATTAATGCATGTTGTGTAAAATGAGTATGGCGATAGAGGTTGACACTGGCTTAAGCTAAACCAGTCTTGGCACTATCAGTATATAACGACGCAATCAAGCTACCGTCCCAAAGAAGATAAAACATCGGCAAATTAATGCCAGATGGTCGATTGAGAAAACTAATTTTCCACTTTGGAAATTAAATGAAACAATTATGTGATATGTGTGACATTAATAAACCATGAAATAAAGTACGTTACGTAAGCCCTTAGATTAATATTTATTAATTGTGGTAGAATGTTGATTACTTGGCAATTAATTAATAATATGTGATTATTATTATTTGCAATATATCTATAAATATAATAAGAATTATATAGATAACTAATGGTTATGGAGATCCATAAATACATTAATCAAGGAAGGGGATAATTTATTTATTTGACATAAAACAAATAAGTAAGTTATTAATATAATACGGATTATATTGATTGTCATGGGCATATGAGCAATAATTAAAAATATAACTATATTATATAGTGTGGTGCGACATTTATGTGACTATATATTAAGTCTTATAAAATTTTATTGAGGCAATGTGATTAAACATATTAGAACTATATGTTATAAATACATTATGAAATATCTATGTGACAATATGTATGTGGGTATATATACAATATACCATGAGCATATTGTAAACTATTATTTTAATAAAATGTATCAGTGTGATAAAATGTACATGGATTATATGTATGTTACATTTCTATATTACATCTACTACCTTGAAACATCAATTACTAAAATTGTAGTTATAGCTAATGTATGGTTGATATAACAAGAATAAGGTTTGTGCATAAGTATAGTCTAAGTGTTGCTAGAATGCTGATCATTTGAATTGTTCCAAATTGAGTGTCCCATTTACTCCTTCCTCAGTCACGTGAATCACATAAAGGCGATGGCCTATTTTATTTTCTTTCTTCCAAGCTTTCTAGCTGATGATTATGGTAGGGAGTGGTGGTTATGATGATTTTCAACCACCATCTAAAAACTCCTTGTTAACCTTCATGCAATCCTTCAATCCATGGGTTTGATTCAATGGAAAATTGTTATGTCTGTGTAAGAATTCTTTTATAAATAGCAAACATGTTTATCAGTTGGTGTTGCTTGAAGTGTCTGATATTTGCTAAGTAAGAGTTGAAAGCATACAAGTAATCTAAAAGCTTAGGAGTTCAATTAGAGCAAATTCCTTTCATAGTTCAAAGGTATAATCCCATCCCTTGTTGCCATTTTCAGTTTCTGTTAAATAGAGTTCGTGAGTATTGAAATTCAAATTCTTAAATTCATGGAATTAGATGTTAATAAGGTTGGGTATGGGTTATATAGTTATTATATGACCATATAAGAATGTTACAATTGATACATGAGTGTTTAGAATCAATTTCGTGAGTAATTTCTATGTTTGGGCTAAACAATTCTTTGAGGTTTCTTCGTTCTGGCTCGAACTAAACATGGCACAAATTGTTGTAATAACACTAAGGTAGCGCAAAGAACCACGCCATATCTCTGCTTTCAGTTGGAGTTCATGTTTTCAAATCTGATCAATGTTAGTTAATCGTTATGGCTCAAGCTAGCATATAAACATGTGTAAGGGGTATATACAAGTATATTAACTCAATGTGAGCATGTTTTACTAGATTGGCATGATTAACGAAAGTGTGTAGTTTAAAATGACTTAATGACTTTAGAAACAAACTTGATGAGTATGAATAACATGTTTATATACTGACCTTGCAAGCATATATGTATTTCTTAGAAATGCATGAATAAACCATTTGCTTGTGTTTATGTGATTAGTAAGGAAACATAAGCATGTTGAACCTACTAGTAAGCTTTGAATGTGGATATTGTCAAGATACCTTGAAGATTAGAATCTGATAATTGTAATCATGTTTGATGTTACTCTTAGACTCACTCATGTAGTATAACCATAGATATACCATGCTTATGTAACACATTTCAATAAAGCATGAACGAAGCATATTTTCAACTAAAGCGGTGTTAGTTTCACGTATGTGTTATGAATACTCACAAGCATGCCTAATATGAGTTTTGTAACTATCTTATATGTTTAGAGAGCAAGCATGATAGACTTTATGGTTTCATGACCTTGAATGGCCTTAACTTGTTGAAATGTCTAATTTAGAAATATATTATAAAATGGAACCTAGATTGACTTGAGAAGCATGAATAGACCTTTAACATGACAAATATATCATATACGATTGTTTTGGTCAAGCCGAATAGAAACCACAAGGCAGCAACTGAGTCTTGGCATAGCCAGGAGGATTACCAGCAATTGCAGGCTCGTAATATAAAACTAACCATGGTGCTTGCATTGCCAAATCTGGAATCTAAGATGGTGAGATCTGATCTTTGGCAGTTAGCTTGTATGGTGTCTATACTACTAGAAGAGATTTAAAACCTACTGATACATGTCTATAAGTGATGCTTAGATGATATATTGGTGTTTGCCTTGTAATAGGAAAGTCAATGAGAAAAAAGATCTTAACCTTATGCGTAATAAATTGTTAGATACTTGGTTAATGATAAGCATATAAGTTGATTTTTTATTGCATATGTGCATACTTAAATCGTGTCGAACTTAATTAAGGAATGTGATAGCCAATGAGCATCTTGTACTTATAATATGCTATACTAGGATTCGAAAGTGTTGATTTATTAACGTGGATAAACTACGCTTAAGGCAAGTATCTGAACCCTACCTTACATTGTGAAAGTATTCTAACTCTTGCATTACTTTATTCGACGAATACCGTAAGCTTATCTCTTTAAATACAAGTTATACTATTTTCTCATTCAAATGAGCTAGTATGTTTAAACCCTTGTGAAAGCTATTATTCATGTTGAACTTGGTATTGTCCTTAAATTTTGTGAAAGAGTCGATGCCATTTGATTCGGCTAGACTATATGCATGTTTATAAAAACTGTCCAAACCAATTGATTGGTGCGAAAATCTTGAAAATTGAATTGGACAACCCTTATGGTAAGGGGAGTGTATGTCGTTGGAAACCCCAACACATGATTGGATCTTATATAGTGTTATGCATAACTTAAAGTATTGTAGACTGATCATCTATAGTACTTGATATTTTTGGGTTATCGATTTAATATTGGTAATTCTAGTAGATGTTCAATAGTCCTTAGTGACTTCTCAATATAAATTGGTTATCCAGTTGGATACATTGATAGTCTTTGAATTCATATATATATATCTATTGATTTATATTGAATTATCATTCTTATTCCAAGAATTGTTGATATCCCTTATCCATGATGTTATTCCGAAACTCTGAACTATCCTAGAAATGACACTTCGATATTTTAAAACTTATATTCTACACCCTTGTTGTATATTACTTGTTGGGAAATTTGTGTTCATCCTTACTTTTAAAAACCTTTCAGTTAAGGCGGAACAGGGAAGTGTATCCGGGCAGGACAAGGGAAAGGGCAAGGCTACCGACTAGCTTGTCCCTTTTAAGTTTAAGATTATTATGTTGTATTAAGACTGCTTTCAGACTATGTTTAAGCTTAGTAGGATTATGTAATAAGTCTTTAGTCGATATTATTATGTAATCTATTAAGTATTGTAGGTTGCGAGACTTAGGGGAATAATTATAATAAATCATTGTATATTATTCTAAATTATATTTTTCGTTGTGAATGTGTTATTTTAGTTATTATGGTAATGCCATGAGTACGTGATGAATTGAATTCGAGTGACCAAGTGGAGGTCCGAATTTGGGGGAGTCACAGATTCTGTCCCCAGAATCTCACTTAAAATATTAAACAAACAATTGAGGATAATTCTTCCTCATCTTTTGTTCAAGTTCCCACGTTGCTTCTTCAGCATCGTGGTTCTTCTATAACACATTTACCTAAGGTATAACTTTGATCCTCAGAACTTGCTCCTTTCTATCGATGATTTTAAATGGCATCTCTTCGTACGTTAAGTCCTTCTCAATATGAATAGGGTCATACTCTATTACGTGCTTATAATCTGGCTTATAAGGACGTAACACAGATACAAGAAATACATTATGTATTCGTTCTAAGTCTGGAGGTAATGCTATCATATAAGCTACCTCTCCTACCCGTTTTAATTTCTCAAAAGGTCCTATAAACCTTGGACTTAACTTTCCCTTCTTTGCCAAAGCGTATCTTTCCTTTCTAGGGAGATACGTTTAGAAATACATATGATCCTACTTCAAACTCTCGATTTACTCGATGCAAATCAACAAACTTCTTCTGTCTGTCTTGAGCTGGTACTAGATGTATTCGTATCAGCTTAACGATATCCGTTGTTTGCTGCACTAATTCAGGTCCTAGCATTCGGTGTTCTCCCACTTTGTCCCAACACAATGGTGTTCTACACATCCTTCCATACAAACCTTCGTAAGGCGGCATGCATATGCTCGCATGATAACTGTTGTTATACGCAAACTCTACTAAAGGTAGGTGATCATCCCAACTACCCTTGAAATCCATGATGTAAGATCTCAATATATCTTTTAGCGTCTGAATTTTCCTTTCACTCTGTCCATCAGTTTGTGGATGATACGATGTACTCAACTTCAAATGCGTTCCAAACTGTTCTTATAGACTTCTCCAAAAGTTCGATGTGAATCGTGGGTCACGATCTGACACTATCGAAACTAGTACTCTGTTGCCTCCTTTCTAGTCTAACAAAAAGGACTCTAACTCATGCAAGTATACATGGGTCAACAATTAGTACAGAGTAAGAAAAGTATCGATCCATGGAGAAAGGTGTTAAATCTAAATTATCATTCAACAACTATATCACTATTTTTATATGCTTAAACGGTCAACTCACAATTAAATTTAATTATAAATTAATTAATGAAATAAAAATTATAATTACTAAAATGATGTAAACAAGTTGGAGAAGAATGGGATTCTAATTTATTTAATGTTTCATCTAAACTACAAGCCTCATGTAATATTTAAATATATTTATCATAGAAAACTAGTCAAGAGCACAAAAGTGGACATAACTGAAAGTAATATGCACACAAGCCAATCATGTTTGATGATAAAGCATATACTTTATAACAATCTTATTCATTTGTTAATATAAAGTATTAATTTATTAAAGGCTTTTAATTATCTACATGATGTTGTTTTATAGTATGTGATAAACCCATAGTTTTAAGCAATGCTTTTAGAATAATGATGATAATCATTCTAATGAGATCTAAATTCTTAGAAAGCTTAAAACTAAAATAGTTCCCAATCGTTGGATTACTAAATTGAGGATTAGTGAATCCGGATAGATTGGTACATACGTTGCTTCCTCATTGGATGAGGATGATTGATCTCATGATCATTTGTGTGGAGACACTAAAGCAAGTATGTAGGTGCTTATTAGAGAATAAGTTCACTGAACGTGGCTCGCTAAGGAATACCTAATGGAGTTTTACTTACCTATCAATAGGAATTCCTGTAGTGATAATAGTACAAGTGATCCTTGGACTTGAGATTATCATAGTATCTTGCGTATGATGAGTTATACTTTGACTTATTCCTTAAGACCTTTAGGGTATATCAAAGGGTATGCTTGGGTATAATAAGTTATACATGGAGATAATGTATGATCAATAAAGAATCTACCACTTCTAGTAAAAGAAGAGAAATGTCCTATATGATTCGATAAATGACAACCCAGTAGTCCTTGGCCAAGGCAGAATGAAATTAGAAAGGAGTTTCTAATTTGTATTATTTGGAGTTGTGCATTTAAGAGTCAAAATACATATAATTAAATAAAATAAGACTTGACAGTAATTCCATGTCTTATATTTAATTGGGACATTGTATGGTGGAATGATTGAATTGTACGGTAACTATTTACTCAAAGGTTATTTTATGATTAATGTTGAAATCTATATTATCTGGAAAGTCGTTGATCGCTAGGGAGGCATATCCCTATTGTAGAATAAATATTATTTATTTAAATAAATTATTAGTTTAATTTATTTATTTAAATAAGATTAGAATTGTTCTAATTGATTTATTCACAACCGGTTTAATATGGAGAACCTAAAGGGTCACACCATAAAAGAAAGAATAATTATTTAAGAAGTTAATGACATAATCGTAATAATATATTAAGTATATTTAATTTAATCTATGGTGATAGAATAAATTAAATAGCTTAATATTTATTATTTAATATTTTAGAAATATTAAATATAAATTAATAAGAAGAGTGTTATTAATATTATTACAATTATTATTATTTTAATTTCTAAAAGAGTTTAGGAATTAGTTTAATATAAGTACTCTCATTTATTCCTAATAGGATTAGGAGGAAAAATTAGTTAAAGGAGTTTAATTAATTATCCCTAATAAGATTAGGGAGCTTAATTAATTAAAAGAATTTAATTAATTAAATAAAACTCAATTCCTTAATTGTTAAGGAGGGTTGCCTACATCTATAAAGAAGAGGAGTCTTATTATGGGTGTGAGGGTTGTTGACGTATTCTTAGAATACATAATTTCAATAGTAGAGAGAGTACACCCTTTTCTATGAGAGATAAAAAAATTAGGGTTTTGTCAAATACCCATCTTCTTGAATTCTTCATGAGAGATAGAAAAATTAGGATTTTGCCAAATACCCATCTTCTTGAATTCTTCTTCTTTCTTGGTGGATCACCTCTAGTAAAACACTTTGGGTGGTTAACGTTGATCAAAGGAAAGAACCAAACCCGGTGGATTCAAGTTAAACGAAAAGGATTGGAGGTGAACTTGTGCTTATGAGTTTTGGATCTTCAAGGGTATGATTCTTATTCTTTCTTTTTCGTTTAATTAATAATTGTGCATAAAGGGTGATCCGGGTATATGGTTTATAAAAATTTTTAAAACTCTGATTTTTCACGTTTCCGCTAATTTTATGCAATTTGATTGCGTTCTTGAATATTACAAACCTAACAGTGGCATCAGAGCCAAACTTTTATGCGAATTATTAATTATTTTAATTTGATATATATATATATTAATATGTGTTTAGAACAATTTAATTGAACATAATTTTATTGTATAAAATTAAAAAAAAAATTGCGAAATACGTGATTTCGCTTATCCTGTACGCGAACTGTTTTTTATTTTAAAAAGAGGCGTGATCCTGATTTCATACTGGTGGCGTACTGGCGTGATTCGTATCATATAGATATATTATTGTCTCACGTGGCCCAGCATGTACCTGTATTACATTCCAAAGTTAGAGGTTTTACTTATTAAAAGTTCAGGTGAGATTTTTTTTTTTTAATAAATTACATGTTTACTTTTCAAAGGTTGCAGGATAACCTTTTGGATCAAAAAACGTGGACCCATTTTTTTAAGTTGCAGAAT
The DNA here is from genome assembly GCA_020205605.1 of Panax ginseng. Lineage (NCBI taxonomy): Eukaryota > Viridiplantae > Streptophyta > Magnoliopsida > Apiales > Araliaceae > Panax > Panax ginseng. Next base: position 121,413,957 of record CM035132.1, on the reverse strand, counting down.
AACTTTTGTTTCAAAAAACTTTGCCAGCATGTTTTCGGTTTATATATATATATATTAATTTTAATTATTTTAATTTTAAAATAAAAGGTTTATTTTAATCTTAAAATAAAAATATTTATTTTAATTTTAAAATTAAATTTTATGCTAACTAATTAGAGTTGGAATTAGATTCCATGATAACTAATTGGAGTTGAAATTGGATTCTATGTTTCCTTAAATAAAGGAGTTTATTTAGATATGAAATAAGATTTCATATTATTCAAAATAAAAGAGTTTATTTTTGAATAGGAAAAAGAATCTGTCTTTCCTTAAATAAAGGAGTTTATTTAGATATGAAATAAGATTTCATATTATTCAAAATAAAGGAGTTTATTTGTGAATAGGAAAGAGAATCCGTGTTTCCTTTAATCAAAGTTTTTTTTTATATATAGAATTGGATTCCATAATTAATTAAAATAAAGGAGTTTATTTTGATTAAAATATAATAGTTTATTTTTATTCAAAATTGGATAAATTAAAATAAAATAGTTTTATTTTAATTTAAATTTGGATTAAAATAAAGGAGTTTATTTTGATTCAAAATTAGATTTTATACTAACTAAATTTACCCATTAAATGATATCAATATATATATTATATGTTTATTATTCATGAGATGAATGTTATTTATTGATACATATGGTGTTGTGTATGATAATAAATGGGATTGATTATGGACTATTGACCAATGTGATTGGATTTTATTTTAGTTGGATGCATGAATGTATGACTTTTATTAAATGGGGTTTGCGTACCTCGTCTTCTCTAATTTTTTCTTAATGTAAATTCTATCTCCCTCCTATGTACTTTCCCTTGACTGCTGATCAAGGTTTCTATTTATTTTAAATAGTTTTGTAATAGGAATAGTTAGAATTAATTTTGAAGAATTGGAGATCAAGGAGCAAGGAACGCTTGAAGACCCGTTTGTAATGGAGCCCGGGTTTAAATGTAATAGTTATATTTAAATATTAATTCTTGCACCCCTAGGGTTTGACCTTTTGGTTCACTTGGTGGCTCTAGTGAACCAAATTAGAATAAAAGTCCATAATCAATTCAGGTAGAATATAGTATTCTATATGTGCATGCTTATATATATATATATATATATATATATATATATATATATATATATATATATATATATATATTATGCAAACATGTTTCGCATGTTCATTAATATGACACGTTTTTTATATATATATGTGCATGCGCGCTAAACAAGATGAGACAAATTAATAACAAACCCCTCAAATTTTTATATTAAGTCCTAAGCGTTCAAAAATATTTGGAATATCGAACGTCGCCTTCTAGCATGATAAAATTAATAGAGTATTAAATATTTAATATGAGTTTGTTGTGTCACCACAAGGCAAGTATTAAGTATTTAAGATGTTAATTTATCACATTTGATGCTTATAAAGAAAATTGAACAGTATTGTTTTGTTGTGTCACCACAAGGACGATATTTTTCTCTTTTGAATATATGGAGTGCTAGGTTGGACTTAACTTAAATCATTTTAGTTCGGATGTGTACACACTTGACCATTATGATTTAAGAGGCAAAATACAAGGAGTTACATAGTTGATGTAATTGACAAGAGTTGTCTACCTATTTATTTATATATAGTTTGTTGTGTCACCACAAGGCTATATACATTTGAAATGAGATCCTTATTCTCACTAGCATATCTTTAATTAGATATTGTCGAACTATATAATTGAGGGTAATATAGTTTGAAGAAAATAGTGGGAGATACCAATTTAAAATAAGACCTAATTATTTTGGTAATTAATAAAAGAATGTATGTTAAAATGTTGTTAATTACAAATTCATTTATAGAATTTTACAATGTCTAAATTACTATCACTGCGAAATATATTAGATGTTAATTAACCGGACCGTATTAAACGGATTGGTTAAGGAATTTGAGAATAGTTCTCATGGCTGAAAAGCTATCTTATGTCCTTAATACGCCTATCCCTGCAATGGTTGCGAGATAATGCCTCCGAGGAAGAAGATTGCTACTTTTAGAAAGTGGCAAGATGATGCACAATTAGCTCGATGCATCATGCTCGCATCCATGAATAACGAGCTTGATGTCGGCGATGAAACTATGGATGCTCTACTATATTCCCCGCACATCAAGTAGTTGATGGTGAGGAAAGTAGGATTAATAGATATCGAGATATCTAAGGAGCTCTTCCGATCTAAAATGATGAAGTGACACTACAAGATGCAGATAAAAGTCCTTAACATAATCAATTTGATTGATCAATTAGGACAACCGGTTTTGTCATGGATGGAGAGTTGAGCCAAGATTTGATCTTGCACTCGCTCCCGGACTCCTTTCACAATTGTTGTGAATTTTTCATATGGACAAGCTAGATATCAGCCTCGCTGATTTGCTTAACATGTTGAAAAATGTTGAGAGTCACTTTCCAACCAAGAAAGACCGAGTCTTACTGGTAGGGGCCAAAGGATCTTCTGAAAAGAAGAATGATTCTAAGAAGGTAAATAGAAAGGGTAAAAACAAAGGATATTAAGAACAAAACTGATACGGATAGCAAAGGAGTTTGCTTCCACTACAATAAGCCTGGACACTGGAAAGAAACTGCGAGAAGCGTCTTGCAGAGGCTAACCAAAGAAGCTTAGTGAAGTTTCGGTTACAAATACAAATTTGTTCATGATTGAAATAAATTTTTCTTTAAGTCAAGGTTCTACTTGGGTATTGGATACCGACTTTGGTTATCATAAATATAGACTTATGAAGGGACCAAACAGAAGTAGAAACCTAAATAAATATAAGTAAACCTATGTGTGGAAAATGAAGCAAAGGTTGTTGCATTAGCCATAGGAACTTATAGTTTAGCAATGCCTACGGGCAAGTCTAATAAGTCAATAAGTTGTTATTGTATTCCAGTTCTCGTTGGAAACATTATTTCCATTTTATTGTTGGACAATGAAATCTTTTGTATTATATTTAAGAACAATTGTTGTTCTATTTATAATAATAATGTTTTGTATAGAACTGGAATATTACTTAATGGATTTTATATACTTGACTTACGTGAAAATTATTTTGTAAATTGAACAAACTAGTATAAGAAAAGGAGATGATTATTCAAAGAGTTGGTGTGTATTTGCTGAAATACAAGTGTGAATTATTTGAAAGGTTCAAAGAATTCAAAAGTGAAACAACATGGCAAAGTATTAGGATTCTTTGATCGGATCAAGGAATAAATACTTATGCAATAAGTTTCTAGATCATCTCAAATGGTTTTCTCATAATGGACACATCCTGATATGCAATAATTGATTGATGTATCTGAATGGAAAAATCGTACCTTGTTGGACATGGTGCGGTCCATATTGATTTTACCGACATTCCAGTATCCTTGTAAGATCATGTCCTAGAAATGGCTGCATATCTACGAAAAGGTAACCTCAAAATCCGGCCCCAAGACTCCATAAAAGTTATGGACAGGGAGGATTCCTAATTTTAAGTTTGTTAAGATAAGGGGTTGTCCAACTTATGTGAAAAGGTTTCAAAAGGATAAGTTTGGGACAAAATTTGACACGTACATATTTGTGGGACATCCTAAAGTAAGTTTAGGGTAAATGTTCTATAATCCTACTTAGCAAAAGGTGTTTGTTGTGAAACACGCTACCTTCTAAGATAAAGGTGTTTATCATTGAAAGGGCTAGTGGGAGGATAATACATCTTAAATAGTTCAAGAACCACAAAACACTATAAGTCAAATAAGAGGAACTTGTAGATAGACCTATTGTACCACAACCGAGTCGTAAATCTGGAATAGTACCAAAGATACCTAGGAGGTATGGATTCATCATGGAGGATGATGATGAGGTACGCATCATAGAAGATGATGATCCAGAGTTATATACGATGAGGTAAGAATACTAGTGTGTACAAAAGGGTCAGTGGGAGCGTCATGAAATTTCTAGTATTATATGTTGATATACTACGGATAAGGAATGACATGCCAATTCTAGAATCAGTAAAGATAAAGTTGTCTAAACATTCCTCCATGAATGATTTGGGAAGAGTATCTTAATTGGGGATACAAATCTATATAGATAGATTTAATAGAATGCTCGACTTAACCCAAGAAACGTATATTTATTTGATGCTAAAGTCGTTTAGCATGGCAAACTCCAAGAGATGTCTCATGTTGATGAGATATGGAGTGTATCTCTCTTAATAGTCCCCAAAGAATCCTAAAAGAGAGATCGTATGAGTAACAGTCATGTAAGCAATGAAATAAACGAGACCTGATATTGATCGGTCATATTCTGGAGAAGATCACTGTAAGACAGTGAAAAACATCTTAAAGTACTTAACCAGCACTAAGGATGCAATATAATTTATGGTGGGTCTAAATTAAAACTAGAGGGCTTAACAGACTCAAGTTTTTCAGACAGACCAAGACAACAGAAAATCCACTTTAAGGTAAAACGTTACCTTGAACGGTGGTGCAGTGAATTGGAAAGGTTCCAAACAGCAAAGAGTTGCTGGTTTAGTGATAAAGATAAAGTATATAGCTGTAAATGAAGCTGCAAGTTGATTGTTTGGATGAAAAGTTCATTACAGAACTAGGAATTGTTCATAAGTCTCATCTTGGATCTAAACATGTGTTGTGGCACTTTCATTTGATTATAGGAATCATTCAAAGATGGAAAATCACTATAGAGATAGTGAAATCTCAAGAACAACATTACATATCCATTTACTGAAGCTTATCCAACAGCAGGATAATCGTCACTTAGAGAAGAAGAGTATGAGATACCATGACGATTGGCTTTAGTGAAAGTGGGAGATTGAAAGTAGTATGCACACAAGCCAATCATGTTTGATGATAAAGCATATACTTTATAACAATCTTATTCATTTATTAATTTAAAGTATTAATTTATTAAAGGCTTTTAATTATCTACATGATGCTGTTTTATAATATGTGATAAACCCATAGTTTTAAGCAATGCTTTTAGAATAATGATGATGATCATTCTAATGAGATCTAAATTCTTAGAAAGCTTAAAACTAAAATAGTTCCCAATCGTTGGATTACTAAATTGGGGATTAGTGAATTCGGATAGATTGGTACATACATTGCTTGCTCATTGGATGAGGATGATTGATCTCATGATCATTTGTGTGGAGACACTAAAGCAAGTATATAGGTGTTTATTAGAGAATAAGTTCACTGAACGTGGCTCACTAAGGAATACCTAATGGAGTTTTACTTACCTGTCAATGGGAATTCCTGTAGTGATAGTAGTACAAATGATCCTTGGACTTGAGATCATCATAGTATCTTGTGTATGATGAGTTATACTTTGACTTATTCCTTAAGACCCTTAGGGTATATCAAAGGGTATGCTTGGGTATAATAAGTTATACATGGAGCTAATGTATGATCAATAAAGAATCTACCACTTCTAGTAAAAAAAGATAAATGTCCTATGTGATTTGATAAATGACAACCCAGTAGTCCTTGGCCAAGGCAGAATGAAATTAAAAAGGAGTTTCTAATTTGCATTATTTGGAGTTGTGCATTTAAGAGTCGAAATACATATAATTAAATAAAATAAGACTTGACAGTAATTTCATGTCTTATATTTAATTGGGACATTGTATGGTGGAAGGATTGAATTGTACGGTAACTATTTACTCAAAGGTTCTTTTATGATTAATGTTGAAATCTATATTATCTGGAAAGTCGTTAATCGCTAGGGAGGCTTATCCCTATTGTAGAATAAATATTATTTATTTAAATAAATTATTAGTTTAATTTATTTATTTAAATAAGATTAGAATTGTTCTAATTGATTTATTCACAACCGATTTAATATGGAGAACCTAAAGGGTCACGCCATAAAAGGAAGAATAATTATTTAAGAAGTTAATGGCATAATCGTAATAATATGTTAAGTATATTTAATTTAATCTATGGTGATAGAATAAATTAAATAGCTTAATATTATTATTTAATATTTTAGAAATATTAAATATAAATTAATAAGAAGAGTGTTATTAATATTATTACAATTATTATTATTTTAATTTCTAAAAGAGTTTAGGAATTAATTTAATATAAGTACTCTCATTTATTCCTAATAGGATTAGGAGGAAAAATTAGTTAAAGGAGTTTAATTAATTATCCCTAATAAGATTAGGGAGCTTAATTAATTAAAAGAATTTAATTAAATAAATAAAACCCAATTCCTTAATTGTTAAGGAGGGTTGCCTATATCTATAAAGAAGAGGAGTCTTATTATGGGTGTGAGGGTTGTTGACGTATTCTTAGAATACGTAATTCCAATATTTGGGAGAGTACACCATTTTCTGTGAGAGATAGAAAAACTAGGGTTTTGCCAAATACCCATCTTCTTGAATTCTTCTTCTTTCTTGGTGGATAACCTCTAGAGGCCAAACACTTGGGTGGCTAACGTTGATCAAAGGAAGGAACCAAACCCGATGGATTCAAGTTAAACGCGAAAAGGATTGGAGGTGAACTTGTACCTGAGGAAGCTTGGATCTTCAAGGGTATGATTCTTATTCTTTCTTTTTTGTTTAATTAATAATTGTGCATAAAGGGTGATCCGGGTATATGGTTTGTAAAACTCTGATTTTCCATGTTTCCGCTAATTTTATGCAATTTGATTGCGTTCTTGAATATTAAAAACCTAACAATAACCATTTTTCAATGAACTATGACCAATTCACATAACCTCCACATTTTATAGAAATCATGTAAACATCACAATTACCAAAATCACTATATTTCTATGTGAGTTTAAAGCAAATATGATTTAAATGCAAACTTTTTTAATGAATACATATGATGAAATGGTATATGTCTATCCGGTCCATGAATCACAAAGCTTAAATAAATCAGCCTCAGGAACATATGCCATTATGATTTAACCCATACTCATATTTCATTTTTCAAATCCATACAAGCACACAATGTGAATGGTGATCAAATATTCAAGCATTATGCAAAATCATAATGGGAAATCCAATGATAAATATATAACAATACAATCAGATATACATATTTAAACTACGCATAAAAATCCATTAGAATCCCATAATGGAGTTTATTTCATTCTAAACCAAAAACCATTATGGGATTGAAGCAACACATGGAATTAGGCAATACAATCAAAAGAGGTAATAGAAATAGTAGAGCAAATCTGTCAATCTCTGTTGCAGAGTCTATTCCAAGCTTGTTCCAATGCACCAAAATCTCCAGAATTCCAAACTAATAATTATTCAATAATCTAGATAAAGAGAGGAGTTAAAAATGTGTAATCCAATGATCAAAACCTCTCTAGAATAGCTTAAAACCTAATAACCCTAATGATAATATCAAAGAATGATAAAAACTAATGATAAACTATGTCTGGTACCAACTATATCGTTCAGTTGAGCCAAATACGCCCAAATTCAAATTACAAAAAGTTAGCAAAATTGACTGTAGAGGACTCGCGCGGCCGCGCGAGGTTACACTATAAAATAAGCGTGGGCGCGCCATGTGAATATTTGTCGAGTGTATAGCGCGGTCGCGCTATAATCCTTCGTTGTTAACGCGCGGCCACGCAGCTACATAATTTGTCTCTGTTTTGCCTTAAGCGCGGGCGCGCCATGTTTTGTCTTTGAGGCAGTGCGGCCGCACTGCTATTTCTTCCTGTCTTCTGCTGTCTGGCTATTGCTTCTTTTTGTTTGTTGCTTGGTTACTCTTCATTGTTTCTATTCTGCACTGCATTCCTCCACTGCTTCAGTTCCTCATCTGCTTATGTTCACCTTGCCATGCTTTTGCTAGCTTCATGCCACCATGCCAAACCATGCTTTTCCATGCCAATTCATTCCTTATGTTGCTAAGAGGGGTTCCAACTACATTTACTGCAAAACAGACATAAAATGCAAATAAAACATAATAAAACTACTTAAGTTGAGCATAATTCTCATGAGTTAGTAACCAATAAGTAGGTATAAAACCTACTTATCAAATACCCCCAAACTTGAATTATTGCTTGCCCTCAAGCAATGCATATGAAAATAAATAATGCAATGTAACTACATGTTATGCAAACTATACTATGATGCAAGTGAGTCCCAAGTTTTCCAGCTAAAATGGAATTCCAATCAAGTGTGCCTCAGAGAATTATCTGGATTCAAGAATAAAGTTTCAACCCAAACCACAGACATAATATCATACAATCAAATAATCCATACTCACTATAAAGATGTTGTGTGTGTGTTGTGTTCACAAATATGCTTGACCAAGGCAAAGACTATACATGTTATACTGCTAAAGACAGAAAATTGAAGTCTAAGTCAAAAACCATGTATACTAATGCAACAAAAACTACTCCAACACATTAATACAAACTAAGGTTCAACAATGGGTTTAATCTGCTTTATTTTTACTCACGAGGGTGATTCTCATACTTTCCCACGATGTTTATTGCTATATTATTTTTTTTAGCGAGTGCATTTTACGCTCCATCCCGCCCAACCACAAGCTTTAATAATTCAACTTGGCAAGGTTTCAATCATATTTTTCTCCTTTTTTTTATTTTATATATTAAGCATACCCATGTGTTCCCAAAGTTTGATTATCAGTGTTTTCACAGCCTAAGTCTACTTTCTACACAATTCTATTTTTAAAAACAACATTTTCTACTAAGCAATAAAAACACGTTATTCTTATACAAACAAGCATATATGAACAACTATGTGCTAACTGAAAGCATCTAAACAACAAGCATGGCTTACATCATGTAAATCATTATAACTAAGCTCATGTTATCCACTAAATTCAAAAATCCATCAAATTCATATTCATCATTGGCTAAATTAAAATTCCATAAAGCTAGATACTTGGGATATGCAACTAAACACATAACTAAAACATATAAAAACTACTAAAAAGCAAAAAAATTCTGCAATTTTCTGCAATTATTAACTAAACACATACTAAACAAAAAATCATACAAAAATTAAACTAAACATGCAAAAATGATGCAAATTAACTACATGCAACTATACTACCCTACTAAATACCCAATACCCCCAAACTTAAAATATTCATTGTCCCAATGAATGAAGGTAAAGGGTTTAAAGGAACTCCCCTAGTTATCAGCTGTACCACCCTCTTTGGGTGGTGAATCTGGTGGTGGAAATGGCACTGTTGTCCCAAATTATGGCCACTCAAGCATGGTTCCCTGCTGTGCAAAAGATTTAGCTAAAGTGTAAGACCCCAAATAATTAATAAATGAAATTTAATTTTCTCTATTTATTATTTTGAAATAGTAAGGGTTGATTTGATTAATGTGGATAGTTATGGGTAAAATACGCAAGTATTTCAAAATAAGCAAGTGGTTATAAAATATTCATTATTGTCGGGGAATATTTGTTTGGTCGTGGAATATTCGTACTGTCGGGGAATATTCGTACGACGGCGCAGTCTTTTGTGGGCCCCATAACGGAAAGCGATTGGATGAAGAAAATGACAAATATAAGTTGTTTAAAAATAACGGCGTAGTTGTTACCGTTTACACTGTTGGAATACCCGGTGGTTAAAACACGTGAATACGCTGGCGTTGTGCCGCAAGAAGACACTCAGATTGCACCAATTATTGACTCTTACGTAAGAAGGTACTACTCAATAATGGTTACAGTAATTACTGATCAGTATTTTATTTTATTGATTCAATAATTGCTGCGTTGATATTTTATATTGTTGTTGTTTCAATAAATTGTTATTACACAGTATTTTTCATTATCGAAGCAATAATTCATATTATCTCTAATAATATTATTAGATAACATTATTGGCAATGTCTAGAAATTTCGCATCTAAGGAGAGGTTTGGTCACCTAATTGCGCGCCCAATAAGGAGAAATTCTTATTGAAAGCCCCTTCCCGAGAACCGCCTCGTCACAATATTGTGATTCTCGTAATATTATTTGTGAATAATTAATTATTGATTCATATGATGAGAAAAATATTGATTTTATGTGGATATACATGGAGAAAATTTTTAATGTGACAATTGTTGAAAATTAATATTTTATCTTTTTCTCGATAAAATAATTCATTTAAATATATATTATTATATTTTAATAATATAATAATGGTGATATTTTTACAACGAATGTGGGATATATGAGTATATGAGGAGGAAGAGTATTTTTGTTGCAATAAATGTTTAAAACATGTTAAACATGTCATGACCCCATTTATCGATCGAAATTTGATTATAAACAAAAAATCGCCTGCTTTGTGGATTTCGGCCAATTTCTGTTTGGAATTTGGAAAAATTTTCTTCTGCAAAGTTGTAGATAATTGAATTTCCTATAAAACTCATGAGATTCGAATTTTCTGATAAAGGGCTATTTATTATGAATTATTGAAGTTCAAAGTCTCAAATAATTGATTTTGGAAGTTTAAATTATTTTAAATTAGAAAACGTTTTTTTTTTTTTTTCTCTAGAAGGTTGGCATGTGTGAATTGCTGAGATTAAGATTTCAAGGAATACGATAATATTTTTTTATATATTAATATTATATTAAATTTTCTCTTTTGGTGTTCTAAGCAATTTCCTATAAATAGATGCTTAGGTTAGAATTGAAAATCACACCAGAAACTGAAGTTTTCTCTCTCTCTATATTATCGAGCGTATTCTTGTGAGTATTTTGAGTATACTTTGAGTATTGTTATACGGTGAAAGTTCAAGTCATAGCCTATATCCTGTTTCAACTAAAGTACTGTCTTTCGAGGTAAGGGATGTTATTTTCTTCTCAAATGATATTATTTTTTCAATATCATTATGTCAAATATTGGTTGAAACTTTTTATCAAATTTGGAACTTTTTCACGTCGGGTTACTATTCATGAGTTACTATTCACGAAGTTACTATTCATGAGTTACTATTCACGAAGTTACTATTTACGATGAGTACTATTCACGAAGCGTGAAGATGTTTTTTTGTGAAATTTCTATCTTTTGGTGTCTGAATTACTATTCACGATACGGCACTATTCACGATATCTACACACTATTCACGAATCATTTACACTATTCATCGAAAAATGAAAATTTTCCTTTTCGTCTAAAATATCTATTCGGATACTAGCTTTGATTGTATCCATGTTTTGATCATTCTTGAATTTTACACCACTATGATTATTTTTGAGGTATTTTTTGGACGTGGATAAAACAAAGTACTAATCCTTAATCCTTAATCCTTGTCATTTTGTTTCACCGGATTCGCTTTTTTAAAAAATATTTTTCATCATCCTCGCCTTAAAAGATGAATGATTTATGATGAATATCTTTGGCCCGTAGTGCAAAGATGAATGATTTCGATGAATATCTTTGGCCCAGTAGTGCAAAGATGAATGATTTCGATGAATATCTTTGGCGAAGAGTGCAAAGATGAACAGTGTTTAGATGAACATGACCAATCGGTGAATGTCCTTGGCCCAGAAAAGTGCAAGGATGAATATTTGATCTCGTATATATATTGATTGATGTTACAGGGGATAAAATAGACGATGAACTTTAAAATTCATACATAGAAAATAGTAGTTTGCATTCTCTACTTAACTCTTCTAATGAATTATTATTTCATTCATGAATATTGATTTAAAACTTGTTGTCTATTGTATTCTATTATATTTCTCCCTATTGAAGACTAACGATAATTTTGTTGTATATTATCTTAGTCATAATATTCTTTACTGGGCTAGTCGAGCTCACCCTTTTCCTTTTTGTTCCATTTTTCTTCTCGTGAGAGGCGAGAATGTAGCAAGTACTAGTCTGGGGGTATGGAATAAAGGTTCTAGAAAGAGTTGTATAGTAGTCCTCACCATTTTTGTAAAATAATGTATAAATAATTGTGATGAGGATTTATTTGGGTATGTATATTGTCTAGAAGACAATAATTGTTTTTTTAAACTCACAGTATATATGTTGTCGTATTTTGCGCGATAAATGTATTAATAAAGTTGTAGTTATTTCTGTACCATGTATTTGGCGACTCAGAATGGGTTGGATGGAATGGACCTATTTTGGGGCGCCACAATTGGGTATCGAGCTTAGGATATGATCTCCATGAGATCGGGAATTGAACTAGGAAGGAGAGACGAGTAAATCCTTCGCTAGTATGTCCTACCTAAACTTATTTGTTGGTCAGTCATAATATAGGGATATTATGTGATATGTTAATTTATTTAATTAACCCTTGTTTTGTAAGCAAGATTTTGAAAATGGCATCCAAAATGTTGAGATAAGAATGGAGCACAGAGACCGCTGAGTCTCTACAGATCAATAATCGTGAAAATATGCAACTAGAGGACAATAATCCTCATGAAAATAATAACACCGGATGAAATAGTGAATGATGAGATGGTCGAGGCTTTATGCAATTCATGCAACAATAAAAAGCAAAGGCGACTTCATCCAAAATGCGTAAAACATTGATAACTCTCGACCACGGCCACCGCTAAGCGCTTTAAGGAGCAATTCATGCAACAACGAAATAAGGCGCCTCCCTATCCATAATACGGTGGAAATGATAAAGAACGCTGCTGGCCTCATCACAACAAGCGCTTCAAGGAGTTGGGACCACCAGATTTCCATGGAAAGCCGGATCCGATCAAGGCAGAAACGTGGGTAAAGCAAATTACCAAGATATTTAATGTCTTGGGATGCACGGAGGAACAGAAGGTTCCATTCGCCACCTTTATGTTTCGTGGTGAAGCGGATTACTGGTGGGAATCTGTGAAGCGTACCCAGCCAGATGCACCAACATGTCTTGGGAAAGATTTCAGAAACTTTTCAATGACAAGTATTTTCCCGAAGTATTCGCTATATGAAAGAGGTAGAGTTTATTAGACCGAGCGAGAACAACATGACGGTGTCCCAAAGATGAAGCAAAATTTATGAGTTGTCGTGTTTGCACCTCATTTGGTGGAAAACGAGGAACGAATGACGCGATGTTTCGAGGGGTCTAAAACCCGAGATTCGACAATATCTTATCTCTCATAAATTTTCTTTATATTCGATGTTGTAAAATGGGCTCAATTATTAGAGCGTGATAACGAGTATGTTCAACCGAGGGACCACAACCAGTGGTCATATTTGCGATGTAGTCATCAAAACGATGATAACCAAATGGGAGGAAAGAATACTTGACAAAGGCGGTAACCACTCGGGTGGTAATCGTGGCCATGATAATAGGAGTGGTGACTCAAGTGGAAATTTCGTAAAGAGAAGATTCAACAATGACGAAGACATCAAAGAATAAAGACCAAAGACCAACAACAAATTCTAGGAGAGAGAAACGACCGCCATTAGATGTTACAAATGCGGAAGGAATGACATATTAGCCCAAATCGTCCACAACAATCCAAAGTATGTTACAATTGTGGAAAGGAAGGCCACATAGCTCGGGATTGTTCCAGAGCAAAACCTAGTTCCACGGAATAGTGACTCCAAGGGTCATGTCCCGGATAAGTCAAAATTAGCGGTTCCTCGGAAGCGCGTTTTTGTGGATCGGTCGAATCGAGAACCCGAACGAAGGTATTACGGATTAGTTAAATATAAATTCTTGCGAAGTTTATACCTTACTAGATACCTGGTTTCTACCCGCTTCTTTTATCTCTCTTGCTTGTGCTCAACGCTTGAACTTGACTATGGAGAAATTAGACTTTGACCTATTTATGGAGACTCAGTTAGAGAAAAACTTTTATTACATCCGTTGTTTAGAAATCTTGCTTGATTCAGTTGGCACTATCACATTACCTATTAACCTTATTTCTATAGAGATATTTGTTTTTGATGTGATTTTAAGGTTAACTACTCATCATGCCAAAATTGATTGCTTTCGTTAGGTTATTAGTTTTCATATTCTTAAGCAACTCATTATTCAATTCAAGCAACCAAACTATTGAAGTCAAACTCTTTCATATTAAATTATAAAGCCATTTGTTTATTGAAAACGAATGTCAAGCTTTCTTAGTCCATGTTATGGATTTAAATAAAGACACGCCGATTTGAATAATATTCTGTTGTTATTGATTTTTCCCGACGATTTCTTGGCTTTACTCCCAAAGCTTCGATATTAAATTTTGTATCGACTTTGAACCCGTGACAAAACTCATTTCTAAAATCTCATATCAAATGGCTCCTATTGAACTTCGTGAGTTAAAACCCAATCAGAAGTTGATACAAGAGCCTCTATCCGGTGACTTCCTCATTAATGGGGATGCACCAAGACATACTTTTGTAGGGGACGCCATATTTGTGCGGTAGTAAACTGATAGGTGTCATTGTGAGGTGCTGTGGTTGAAGCACCATGAGAGTCACAGTTTTGAATGATATTTCTATCGTTAATAAATTTTCTGACGTAATCCTGATGACTTCCTAGCCTACCCTAGAGCGAGAAATTGAATTTTGTATTGACCCTAGTACAAAACCTATTTCCTAAAACCTCATATATTTCTTTAACTAAATGAACGTATCATGCGCCAAAGACGTTGGCTCGAGTAAGAAGATTATGATCGTATTCATTTAATATTATCGTGGAAGAGCGAACGTGGTAGTGACGGGTTGAGTAGAAGATCGTGTGCGTTTACAAGTGCGATGTTGATAACACAAAAAACTCATCTCAGATAACTTACAAATGATAAAGATAGAGTTAAAGGCTCTAGGGACTCACGTGATGATATACAAGTAGAATCGACTTTAATCGATAAAGTTAAAACCGCTCAAGCTACACAATCAAGTCGATGCATACGAAGAAGGAGGTGCAAGAAGTTGGTATTCCAAAAGCGAGAATCGGCGATGTGAGGAAAGCTCAAACCTTTGATTTATTATTCCATTTGAAATTCTCGATCGAGTAGGAATCGTGGCCTATAGACTCGCTTTTACTACTAAGTATGTCATGTGTTCATAACGCTTTTCACGTATCGATTAATAACGTAAATATGTGGACAACCCAAACCACATTATTGAAGTTAGAACCGCATTTAGATAGTCAAGACTTAAGTACGAGGATGTCAAGATCTTGGATAGGAAAGAACATGTCCTATGTACTTTAGGTTATACCACAAGTTAAAGTTTTGTGGAGAAACCATGCTATCGAGGAAATGACCGGGAGTTGGAAACGGAAATGAAAGCGAGGTATTCTCATCTTTTCAAACACCAGTACATATGTCAATTTCGAGGACGAAATTTCATAAGGAGGGAGGTTGTAAGACCCCAAATAATTAATAAATGAAATTTAATTTTCTATTTATTATTTTGAAATAGTAAGGGTTGATCCGATTAATGTGGATAGTTATTGGTAAAATACGCAAGTATTTCAAAATAAGCAAGTGGTTATAAAATATTCATTATTGTCGGGGAATATTTGTTTGGTCGTGGAATATTCAGACTCGTCGGGGAATATTCGCATTTACTAAGCAGCTAGCCTTTATGGGCCCCATAACGGAAAGCGATTGGATGAAGAAAATGACAAATATAAGTTGTTTAAAAATAACTACAGTAGTTGTTACTGCTTACAATCGTTGGAATACCCGGTGGTTAAAACACGATAATACGCGTTGTTGCACAAGAAGAATACTCAGATCGCATTGCACCAATTATCGACTCTTACGTAAGAAGGCACTACTCAATAATGGTTACGATAATTACCGATCAAGATTTTATTTTATTGATTCAATAATTGTCATATTGATATTTTATATTGTTTGTTGTTTCAATAAATTGTTATTACACAAGATTTTTCATTATCGAAGCAATAATTCATATTATCTCAATAATATTATTAGATAACATTATTGGCAATGTCTAGAAAGTTCGCCTAAGAGAGGTTTGGTCACCTAATTGCGCTACCAATAAGGAAAAATTCTTATTGAAAGCCCCTCTTCCCGAGAACCGCCTGGTCACAATATTGTGATTCTGTAATATTATTTGTGAATAATTAATTATTGATTCATATGATGAGAAAAATATTAATTTTATGTGGATATACATGGAGAAAATTTTAATGTGACAATTGTTGAAAATTAATATTTTATCTTTTTCTCGATAAAATAATTCATTTAAATATATATTATTATATTTTAATAATATAATAATGGTGATATTTTTACAACGAATGTGGGATATATGAGTATATGAGGAGGAAGAGTATTTTGTTGCAATAAATGTTTAAAACATGTTAAACATGTCATGGACCCCATTTATCGATCGAAATATGAATATAGCACCGTAAAATCGCCTCCGTTTGTGGATTTCGCCAATTTCTGCTTGGAATTTGGAAAAACTTTCTTCTGCAAAGTTGTAGAAAATTGAATTTCCTATAAAAACTCATGAGATTCGAATTTTCTGATAAAAGGGATATTTATTATGAATTATTGAAGTTCCGAAGTTCAAAATAATTGATTTTTGGAAGTTTAAATTATTTTAAATTAGAAAAACGTTTTTTTTATTTTTTTCTAGAAGGTTGGCATGTGTGAATTGCTGAGATTAAGATTTCAAGGAATACGTATAATATTTTTATATATATTAATATTATATTAAATTTTCTACTTTGGTGTTCTAAGCAATTTCCTATAAATAGGTGCTTAGGTTAGAATTGAAAATCACACCAGAAACTGAAGTTTTCTCTCTCTATATTATCGAGCGTATTCTTGTGAGTATTTTTCACGTCGGGGTTACTATTCATGAGTTACTATTCACGAGTTACTATTCATGAGTTACTATTCACGAAATTATTATTTATGAGTACTTATTCACGAAGCGTGAAGATGTTTTTTGTGAAATTTCTATCTTTTGGTGTATTCATGAATTACTATTCACGTGATACTATTCACGAGACTATTCACGTGATGATGTTTTGACACTATTCACGAATATTCATACACTATTCATCGAAAAATGAAAATTTTCCTTTTAGTCCAAAAAAATATCTATTCGGATACTAGCTTTGATTGTATCCATGTTTTTTGATCATTCTTGAATTTTACACCACTATGATTATTTTTGAGGTATTTTGGACGTGGATAAAACAAAGTACGAATCCTTAATCTTTAATCCTTGTCATTTTGTTTCACCGGATTCGCTTTTTTAAAAAATATTTTCATCATCCTCGGTTAAAAGATGAATGATTTATGATGAATATCTTTGGCCAGAGTTCAAAGATGAATGATTTCGATGAATATCTTTGGCCGTAGTGCAAAGATGAATGATTTCGATGAATATCTTTGGCCAAGTAAAAAGTGCAAAGATGAACAGTGTTTAGATGAACATGACCAATCGGGTGAATGTCCTCGCCTCAGAAAAGTCAAGGATGAATATTTGATCTCGTATATATATTGATTGATGTTACAGGATAAAATAGATTTATGAACTTTAAAATTCATACATAGAAGATAGTAGTTTGCATTCTCTACTTAACTCTTCTAATGAATTATTATTTCACCATGTAATATTGATTTAAAACTTGTTGTCTATTGTATTCTATTATATTTCTCCTCGTTGAAGACTAATGATAATTTTTTTGTATATTCTTAGTCATAATATTCTTTACCGGGCTAGTCGAGCTCACCCTTTTCCTTTTTGTTCCATTTTTCTTCTCGTGAGGCGAGAATTTAGCAAGTACTAGTGGTAATGGAATAAAGGTTCTAGAAAGAGTTGTTTAGTAGTCCTCACCATTTTGTAAAATAATGTATAAATAATTGTGATGAGGATTTATTTGGGTATGTATATTGTCTAGAAGACAATAATTGTTTTTTTAAACTCACAGTATATATGTTGTCGTATTTTGCGCGATAAATGTATTAATAAAGTTGTAGTTATTTCTGTACCATGTATTTGGCGACTCAGAATGGGTTGGATGGAATGAACCTATTTTGGGGGCGTCACATAAAGACCTCTTCAAACCAGTAGCAGATGCTGCAAAATTATCGTACATAGCATCAACCTTTCTCTCCAACCTTCGGAGATGTCGATCATCAGACACAACAGTAGCTTGAGTTGAAGTGCTTGCTTCATTTGTTCGCTAGGGTTGTGGTGATGGTATAGATGATACGGGTCGAAGGATGAAACTCCTACCCCTTGGGTGTAGGGTACCTCCTGCCCAATCTTCGAATTTTGCTATTGTGGCGTGAGTGATATCCTGACTTAGGAATTGCATATGTTCATTAGCCCACTTAACTCCTGCTCGAGCACATAAATGAGCAACAATCGAGGCATGTGGTATACTCGCTGTAGTGTTCCCCCGCATATAACGTAATATATTCTGATTAAGGAGATGACCAACATCAATGTATTTTCCTGTAATTATACCCCAGGGAATAATTGGCAGCTCATTTTTAATCTCATGTTGATGGGATGATGGCATAAGTTTTTGCACAGATAAATAGATTCCAAGCCTTAGCATAACGG
This sequence comes from Panax ginseng, assembly GCA_020205605.1. Classification (NCBI taxonomy): domain Eukaryota; kingdom Viridiplantae; phylum Streptophyta; class Magnoliopsida; order Apiales; family Araliaceae; genus Panax; species Panax ginseng. Next base: position 121,395,427 of record CM035132.1, on the reverse strand, counting down.
TTGAGAGTTGAAGCCTGAATAGTCCTAGGCTGATTTGTGCCAGGCCTGTAAGCCCACTGTGTACCTGGTATACACAAGTTAGTGATGACCACGTCTAAGTCTGTCTCGAATCGTGTCGCCTCGACCTAATTTGCACGTCCAATTGGAGGGTCGAGTAAATTGAACACGCCGCGAATTGCCTGTGGGCGATAGTCTACTTGAACACCTCTGACATATGAAAATCCACTCATGGTCTCCTTTGCATTTGCATAAAATTCCCGTACAATGGCCATGGGTGCAGTCATGGGTGTAGAACAGACTCTATGCCAACATCTTTCTCTGATCATTTCTTTCAATTGCCCATCTTGTACCTCCGGCTTGAAACCACGCTCGCTCACAAAAAATCTTCGCCACGATTCTGTAGTATTTCATTTGAGCTTCAAGACTAACGAACTTGGAAAAATCAACAGTGTCCTCACCTTGGTTGCTTGAGGATAAGGATGACTGTGGAGTATGAGAATGTGCTCGTTTCGGTCCCATTACACTTGATGAAGAAGAACCTTAATGGAAGAAAAGAATTTACTGAGAAATATACCCCATGTAGATTCCCTCCCCCAAACTTGTTGTATTGATAACTCTCTCAAACCCTAGCTTCTCTGTTACCGAATAGAAGATAAGGAAAAGAGTTTGAATGTGGATAGAAGAATGGAATGCGTATATAATGGGGTGAGAAGTTATGAATTTGAAATTGGAACGGTTTGGAGAAGAGAAGAGTCGTGACTATTTTTTGTAGGGAGAGATTGATACGCACACTAAAAGTTGTAACTGATATAAGAGATGTTGTGAGACACGTTATAAAAACTTAAATTTTTATTTCTAACTTCGGTCTCGGGCACGGTCGCGTGACTTTTATACTAGATAAGAGCGCGGACGCGCTATTGACTATGCTTTACAAAGACATGGCGCGGGCGCGCCATTTTTGAACTGCTTCATTGCGCGTCTGCATGGCCCTGTATCCTGACAATATTGAACTGCATCTTGAAGTATAGCAAAGTGGCTACTAATAATTTGCAATGCACCTGTACAAAGAACAAATACCAGTATGAGATATACCAATTCTCTAAAATCAAAACATGAACTAATTAATATACATGAATGAATATCCCAAAACAATGCTCTATATGCTACTCCTAATCATCATCATATGCACATTCATCTCCGCAAAACTTATACCAACACTTGTTATGCTATAAAAAAAACTAACATGAAAATGAGAAATAAATATGATCCTAACAGAATTAAAGAATATGTAAGGATAGAAATAATGGTGTGCCTCACATCGAGCGCTAAGTTATAGTCAATTAGCTTGACTATCTCTGATTCAATCATGTTGAAGAAAAAATGGAGGTGACCTTCTGCCTGTCAACCTCACCACCATAGTAGTGCTTATGCCACTGTCCATTCACTTTGAGCGGCTTATCTGGGAATTTGTCGAATACCTCTACTGCACCATGTGGATAAACTGTCTTCACAGTAAATGGCCCTGACCACCTTGATTTGAGCTTCGCAGGAAAGAGTGTAAGTCTTGAATTAAACAACAGAACTCTTTGTCCTGGCTCAAATACTCTCTCCATAATCTTATGATCGTGCCATCTCTTCACCTTTTCTTTGTACAGCTTGAAGTTTTCATAAGCCTGCAATCTGAATTCATCTAACTCATTAAGTTGGAGTAGGCATTTTTCACATGCAGCCTTCAATTCAAAGTTGATCTTCCTAATTTCCCAATACGCCTTATGCTCGAGCTCCATGGGAAGGTGACAAGCCTTTCCATAAACCAGCTAAAACGATGACATGCCCAATGGAGTTTTGTAGGCAGTCCTATAAGCCCATACAGTATCGTCAAGCTTTAATGACCAATCCTTTCTTGTGTGGTTCATGACTTTCTCCAAAATTCTCTTTACTTCACGATTCGAAACCTCTGCTTGGCCATTGGTTTGAGGATGGTGAGCTGTAGCAATGCGATGATTTACCCCATACTTAGCCAACAGAGCTGTAAACTGCCGATTACAGAAATAACTGCCTTCATCACTAATAATAGCCCTTGGAGTCCCAAACCTTGTAAAAATACTTCTTTGTAAAAATCGTAGACCACCTTGGCATCATTAGTTGGAAGAGTTGCCACTTTCACCCACTTCGAAACATAGTCAATTGCTAATAAAATATATAAATTTCCACATAAAGAAATGAAAGGACCCATGAAGTCTATCTCCCAAACATCAAAAATTTCAACCTCGAGGATTGTGTTCAATGACATCTAATTTCTTTTCGATATATTCCCAACTCTTTGACATTTGTCACACCTCTGGACAAAACTGTAAGCATCTTTAAAAATCGCCAGCCAATAGAATCCTGCTTGCAATACTCTAGTCGTTGACCTTTCTCCACCATAGTGACCTCCATATAATGAAGCGTGGCAATCCTGCAAAATCCCCTTTGTCTCGCTATATGGGATACATCTCCTTATCATCTGATCATCACATTACTTAAACAGGTATGGTTTATCCCATATAAACCACTTCACATCATGCAAAAATTTCTTTTTCGGATGCCCAGTCAAGTCTGCATGAATGATCTTGCTCACGAAATAGTTAGCATAGTCCACGAACCAGGGCACTTCCCCTTTCATCACAAATAACTGTTCATCAGGAAAAGACTCATTAATCACAACTTTGTCATCTGCATCCCTTCCCTGATTTTCCAGTCTAGATAAGTGGTCTGCCACTTGATTCTCAGTACCTTTCCTGTCCTTGATCTCTAAATTGAATTCTTGCAACAGAAGTATCCAACTGATTAATTGAGGCTTTGCATCTTTCTTTGCTACCAAGTATCGAATTGCCGCATGATCTATGTACACTATCACCCTTGTCCCAATCAAATAGGCTTGAAACTTATCAAATGCATACACAACTACCAACAGTTCCTTCTCTATGGTGGTGTAGTTTAACTGAGCATCAGTAAGGGTCTTTCTCGCATAATATATCACATAGAAAATCTTTTCCCTTTTCTGGCCCAAAACAGCCCCCACAACATAATCACTGGCATCACACATCAACTCAAATGGTAGGTCCCAATCCGGTGCTGTAATCACTGGTGCTAAAGTTAACTTCCTCTTTAAATGCTCAAATGCAGATAAGCAATCTTCATCGAACTTAAAATGTGCATCTTTCTCCAATAAGCTGCAAAGTGGCTTTGTGATCTTGGAGAACTCTTTAATAAACCTCCTATAGAAGCCTGCATACCCTAGAAAACTGTGAACACCTTTTATAGAAGTTGGTGGTGGTAAATTCTCAATGGTCTCTAACTTGGCCCTGTCCACCTCTAGTCCTTTCTTCGACACCTTATGTCCCAAAATTATTCCTTCTTGTACCATAAAATGGCACGTTTCCCAATTCAAAACTAAATTCATCTCAACACATCTTCTCAATACCATCACTAAATTTTCCAGACACAGATCAAAAGATCCCCGAATACTGAGAAGTCATCCATAAATACCTCCACATTATGCTCCACCATATCTAAAAAAATTGCCATCATACATCTCTAAAAAGTGGTCGGGGCATTGCACAACCCAAAAGACATCCTTCTAAAAGCGAATGTACCATATGGACATGTGAAAGTTGTCTTTTCTTGGTCTTCTGGAGCTATCACAATCTGATTATAGCCTTAATACCCATCCAGAAGGCAATAAATTCATGACCTGCTAGTCTGTCCAACATCTGATCAATAAACGACAATGGGAAGTAATCCTTCCTTGTAGCTTTGTTAAGTTTGCGATAGTCCATGCAGACTCTCCACCTCGTCACTATCCTCGTCAGAATCAACTCATTGTTTTCATTGGAGACTATGGTCATTCTACCCTTCTTCGGCACACACTGTACCGGGCTCACCCACAAGCTGTCTGAGATCGGATAAATAATTCCTGCGTCCAGCCATTTCAACACTTCCTTCTTGAACACTTCCTTCATAATTGAATTAAGTCTCCTTTGTTGCTCCATTGAAGGCTTGCTCTCATCTTCCAGTAGGATCTTGTGCATGCAGAATGATGAACTAATCCCTTTGATATCTGCTATAGTCCATCCAATCGCTGACTTAAACTCTCTGAGAACTCTTAGCAGTTTTTCTTCCTGAAAAGATGTTAGTGCAGAAGAAATAATCACAAGTAATTTTGAATTGTCATTTAAAAATGCATACCTCAAATGATCTGGAAGTGGTTGCAACTTAAGTTCTGGAGGTGTCTCAAGAGATGGCTTTAATTTCACTGATGATTCTCCAGCAATCTTTAATGGCTTAACAGGAGTCTTGACCTTTCTGAACTGTGGAGTTGAGTCAAGTATTTGAACAATTTCTTTAATCTCACCATCTTCTATCTCTGAACTTCCCATAATAGCATTCTTCAAAGGTTTATGTTCCACCAAGTTCTCTACTTCATCATTTAATACATTTTCCACCAAATCAATCCTGAAGCATTCCTCTTCATCTATTGGAAATTTTATAGCCTTGAATACATTAAAGGTGACTTCCTGATCATGAACTCACATTGTCAATTCACCTTTCTGAACATCTATCAAGGTTCTTCCTGTGGCTAGGAATGGTCTTCCAAGAATGATTGGTATACTTCTATCTGTTTCATAGTCCAATATGATGAAATTAGCTGGGAAGATGAATTTATCCACTTTAGCCAGTACATCTTTCACAATACCCCGTGGATAGGTAATACACATGTCATCAAGCTGCAATGAAATGTTTGTCGGCCTTGGAGCTAGCAATCCCAACTAAACACTAACAATGGCATCAAGTTGATCCTTGCCCCTAGATCGCATAAGCTTTTGCTGAAACTCATCTTTCCAATTATACAAGGTATCGTTAAGATGCCCGTGTCCTTCAGCTTTGGAGGTAACTTGCGTTGAAGCACTACACTACATTCTTTGGTCAAGGCCACTGTTTCAAATTCTTCTACCATTTTCTTCCTTGACAAAATACCCTTCATAAACTTTGCATAGCTAGGCATCTGTTCCAATGCTCAGCGAAAGGTATGTTGATCTGTAGCTTTTTAAACACCTCCAAAAATTTACTGAACTGCTTATCTTCCCTTTGCTTCTATAGTCTCTGTGGATAAGGAACAAGGGGATGAACAATTGTATCTTGGTAACTGGTTTCTCAGATGACTCTTCTTTATTCTTTTCACTTCCCCTTTCTCAGAACCTTCTTTAACCAAACTTTCCTCAGAAAAATTTTCCTCACCGCGCGGTTTCCTCATGTAAAAGTTGCGTGGGCGCACCATGCTGAAATTCTACAGTCTACTTCCCTGACCTGTAAAGTCCCCGAATCTGGATACTTGAAACCCGAACTCGGTACTTCACGATACCATTTCTATGAGCGGAATAATACTAATAATATTAACAATAATATAGATTTTCAAATTAATTTACATATTATCGAGTTTAGTTCCCAAGTACGAAACCTTTAAACATTCGTTACATTACATGATAATAATAATAGTATTTATCATCCTTATCATAAAGTTAGACTATTACATAGAATAGCTTAAACATTCATTCAAAGAACCTTCCCTTTCCCTTTTCTTGGTAGATCCTTCAGTTGATCACACTTAGTGAAAACATTTAAATTAAGCAAGAATGAGCATTTGAGTGCCCAAAGAAGTAATATCAACAATATCGCTTAAATTTGAAAGGATTAAATGTTTTCTTTGAACGAAACTTCTACAACGGATCAATAGTTGTGAAAGTAAATCGACCAATAATCAATAACATGTCATTTAAATTTCAAATTTTTGAAAATACGTATGCATCTATAAATGATGATCATTTGATGTACTATGAACATTGTTTTATATTTTTGAAAAGGTTTAAACAGAACTTCATCTCAGAAACCGTCATTACTTCTTACGCACGGGGTGATCACCTGATTTATGCCTCAGATTGATTAATACTACATTGCTAGAACGATATTATCGTTCATCCTTTATCCGTAAGTAGCGCATAAAAAATTTCCCATGATTGGGATGTTCATAATGATCTTGAATCCATACCAAAACAATTCGGTTGGATAAGTTTTATCTTGTTCAACAACAACTTTAAATATATGTCTAAATTTGGATCAAATAGCTTAGACGACCTTTATTTCAAGGTATACATACTAAGCAACTATAAGTATGTATCAACATGTGATAAAATATAATGATTATCCAAGTGGGGACACTTGATAACCATGTTATAGAAATTAACGAATGTAATAAATAACTTGATCACTATTAATGTAATAAAGGAAATTGTACAACAATTATTGTTTAATAGCTTACTTATACGCGTAATCATTGCATAAGTATATACAAAGGTTGAAATATTTGAACAATTGAAATGAATAGTTTAGATATTATCTTACGTGTCCTTAAGATAAAGTAAATGCAAAGGTTTAGATATCATGCTTGTCTGCTTCATACACAACTTAGATATATCTTTTCTATCAAGTCCTATCATTAAATAGATCATTGTTCGATTAGAATAATATATCATATCATATAATAATCGCTTATAGCGAACAAAGACATTCCTAATCATATTGTCACATAATTTTAACACCATCAATCACAAATAATTCACTTATCAAGTCAATCTATCTAAATCCAGATCAATTTATGAAATATGTCGGTCTACCGACAACTTTATCGGGTAATTATCGAGTCTATGACTCTATACAGTTATACAATATCCATTTGGATAACTTAAACACCCGTCGCACTATTTTTCATGGCCTTGTAATAATTTTTAAACAATTATTACCATTTATCATAATTTTGAAATATCAGAATCATTATTAAATGATTTAAATAATAAACAATTCTATTATCATTAATATTTAATTAATAATAAACTATTAATGAAACCATTGCCAAAATATTAAGTTATTTAAAATAACTTAAACTATTTTAAAACATTTATATTACCTTTAAATGATTTTTAAAACATTTAAAATCATTATTAAATAATTACTATTAATATTTAAATATTAATGAACTATTTATCTAAATATTAAAAGTCATTAATTATAACTTAAAATACTTTTAATTCATTTTTATCCCTTTTAAATAATTTTTAAATTAATAAAACCATTTTAAAACTATTTATTTAATATAATTATTAAATAAATTTAATATCATTAATCATTAAATAAATATCATTAATATTAAATTATTAATGAAATTATTCTCTTAAATATTAAAAGTTATATTTTATAACTTAAATATTTTTAAACACTTTATTTTCATTTAAAATGATTTTTAAAATAATAAAATCATTTTTAAACTAATTTATTTAATATAATTAAATAATTTTAGTATCATTATTAATCATTAATTAATGAAATTAACCATTAAATATTAAAAGTTATCTTTTATAACTTAAAATATTCTTAAATACCTTATTATTATTTAAAATGATTTTAATATAATAAAATCATTTTAATTTATTTATTTAATTCATTTACTAAATAACTTAACTATCATTAATATTAATTTATTAATGAAAATTATCATAAAATATTAAAAGTCATTGTAGATAACTTAAAATATTTTCATATATCATAATATAATTTTAAATGATTTTCATGTATTTAAATCATTTTTAAATAATTTATTTAATATTATAATTAAATAAATTAAATACTTTTAATATTCCAAAAATATTAAATATTTATGAAATATTATTAAAATAATTAAAATATAATTTTTAGGACTTTAAAATAATTTTTAATAATTTATTTTGTATTTTTAATAATTAAAACCCTTTTTATCAATTTTTTTATTAATTTCTCGAAATTATAAATAAAATCTGTCATTAAAAGGGCTATAGCGACACTTTCTTCATATATAGGTGTTCTTGAGCCTTCAAGAACATTCATAACCAGTTCCAACTTGCCTACTTTGACCAAACACACAGACAGGATCATGATGTTTGTGTGAATGTTTTTGGACAGATTATGTAGTATACATGCAACACTACACCATTCAACAAGAAATATGATCAAATAACATCACAATCCGAAAATATAAAGCCTCAAAGTGGCTGTCAGACATGTTCTTCATTTCTGGGTTTCCCAGAAATGAAGAACAGTTCATGATGCCTACTTTGGGCTTCCACAACTTGCAGATCGCGAGACATTTTTGTGATGTAATGCGTGCAGTGTGTAGCCAACATGTAAGAGAATATATTTATCCCAAAACATTAACTAAATAACAACACAATCGACAGATTTCTAGACCGGTCAAACTTGTCGATGTCATGATCATGCGTTTTCTCGGGTTACCCGAAAATGCATTTCATTAAACGTCCCAAGATAGTTCGACCACCATCGAGATCTACCCGATCAATATATTAGTAATATAGTGCAATAATATTGTAGTCCAAACAATGTACTATATCCTAGATACATAGATCATTACATAAAATCATAACACGATCAGATCTAAGGCCACGAAGATCTTGTCGAGCCTTCTCGGGCATGATCCTGGTTTTTCAGAATTGAAAGTCATGGCTGGTCACAATGAGGTTCGACCACCCATAACTTTCATTCTGAGCGATCTATCTAAGCTAGCTAAAAGTTCCAGATTACAGGGGAACATAACAGTTACAAGATTCAAGCTTTAATCAACAAAAATAGTTAACATACAAAAGATTAAAGAGGCCTCGACATTTGCTTTGTCGATTCAATGACAAAAAAAAATTTTCCAGATTTTTCAAAACTCAAATCAAGATTTTGATGATATGGATCTATCTAAAACCAACCCGCATCGTCATAATAACTTATAAACAACATGTTTTAACAATAAATTCTAACATCTAACAACAAAATTTTGGATGATTCAAGCTAAGGTTTTTATACCTTTGATGTCCAAATTCGATTTTAAGGTTCTTGATTTGGTATGGTGATCGTAATGTGATTTAGGGACCTGAAATGCTAGATATTTCCGTTGGTTTGGGGCTTGAGAGAAAAGGTTTGAGTGTTGGACAATAATAATTGAACAAATGACATTTTCTCTCTCTCAAATCTATTTATATAATGTGTTGGATGCATGAATGAATTTGAGATTTGTAAATTTGTCAAGGTTGAGATCAGATGTCACCATTTGTCAACATAGTTGGTTACCAACTCCAACCTATTGTCAAAACCTACAATTTAGCCTAAATAATACACTTAGGGGCAAAATGGTCATTTGGCTAGAAATTTTTAAGGGCAATTTTGTCATTAGTCAAACCCTTAGGGTTTTACCCTTAGGGTTTAACCCTTAAGGTTCAACCCTAAGGTTTAGCACAAATGTATTTTTAGGATTTAGCAACTGGGGTTTATAAAGAAAATAAAATTATTTTAGTTTCTAAAATTTTGAAAAATTAAGATTTGTTTATTAAATTAAGTTTGTAATTATATTATACATGGACATTAGGGTTAATATTACTAATCACAATTTAACCTTGCTAATTATAGCAATTAGATTTTATAATACCGATAATTAGGGTTTATAATTATCAATTAGGGTTTTAATCATTATGGTTTTAAATCACTAATTAGGTTTATTTAATAAGTGATATAAAACCTATTATACCTGTCCTTAATCACAGTAACACAATTCTTGACAAATCAAACCTCCGGGCTAGGTTTCCGGATTAGGGTTTATTAGAAATTCAAATATAATTAGGATTTTAAATTTAATAATTAGGGTTTCCTAATTATCATATCTTTAAGTAACATATACATAAATCATATATAGCACGGATATATAACAGCTTTTAATTTCCCATTTAAATTGATAAATAGAGTTAAATCAATTAATGCTAGGGTTCGTCATCGATATACCATAATCGACCAACCATCAATAAAGACAATTTTTACAAAGACATTATTATAGCAGATCGAAAATCAAAATATTATAATATTATAATATTATTATCATTCCTTGATCAAAACCCAAAATTAGGGTTTGGATTCCATATCTCGATTTATTCATTATCATTAAGTTAAAATAATTAACTTAATATCCTCGAACAAATTTATATAATGAAATAATTATTATAATTATTGTAAAATCATTTCATATATTATTTGAATAATATAAACATATAATTTCATGGAAAACAATTAATAAAACATTTCTAATATAGAATTAATTACTATAAAATATCATTTATAATAACCAATATTTCAAAAATAAATTTATTTACAATTAATAATGTAATAATTAAATTTTATTTATCGAACAGATAATTATAATTACTCATTACCTTGGCACATATCATTCATAAAAAAAAAAAAAAATTATACGCAAAATTTATGATTTATTTATATAGAAAATATCGGGTTGTCACATGACCTCAAAGTGATACCCTGATATTGTTCTTTACCCTCCCTTCCTGGATTAGCCTCTATTGTACTTGGCAATGAACTTTGTGGTTTATTGATAAGCATGCTAGCCATTTGACCCATTTGAGTTTCCAAATTTTTGATAGCCACTACTTGGCTTTTAATCATCACCTCGGTATTTGCCATATACTTCATCATCATCTCCTCCATCTCTGATTTCTTCTCTTGCTGAGGTGCAGGTGGTGGATGATGTTGTTGTTGCTGTTGGAATCCTAGAGGGCAGGGTAGATTTGGTGCAAATTATTGATGAGATAGTTGTGACTGAAACTGATGTTGTGGTTAAAACTACTGACTTTGTTGATTTTGATTATTTGACCAACTAAAATTTGGATGGTTGCTGTAAGACCCCAACTTTTATGAATAAAGATGAATTTTCTAAAAATATCATTATTAAATATTATGGACTGAATTTAATATAATGTTATAGTTGTGGGTAATATTTAGAAATTTTGAAAAGTATGCAAGTTGTTCGATTGGTCAGGGAATATTCATTTTAACAGGGAATATTCATACGACGGCACAATCATTGGTGGACCCCACAACGGAATTATTGTCGGATTGAGAAAAAGACAAAAATATTTTTATGAAAATAACGGCGGAAGTTTTACCGTTAACTGTTGAAACACCCGATGATAAAAGTACAAGAATACGTCTGGCATGGTTGCATAAGTAGCACACTTGTATTGATTATTGATGCTTACGTGAGAAGTCACTCGGTTTTGTTCAATTATTGCTACAATGAATTGTTGCATATTATCTCACGTTATTTGATTTAATTATTGTCAATATTTTATATATTATTAAATCAATAATTGAGACGACGAAGTTATTAACATTATTATTTGCAATATTAACGATGTCTATAAGTTCTCGCGAGGAGAGGTTTGGTCACCTAATTGCGCTACCAATAGGAAGAAATCCTTATTGAAAGCCCCTCTTTCCTCGGGACGACACAGTCGATTAATAGTGTGAATTATAATAATGATGATGAAGTTTGTTTTATTAGTATTATTAATGTAATAAAATGCAGAAAAGTTTTTTATATATAAAACAAAATACTTTTATAAAGTTATTTGTTTTATTAGACAATAATTAGAATATATTATATTTTATTATGCATAGTATTTTGCATAGTAAAATCTTTTATATAAAATAGAATACTTTTATAAAGTTATTTGTTTTATTAGACAATAATTAGAATATATTATATTTTATTATGCATAGTGTTTCAGATAAAGTGCATACATAGTGTTTGCATAGTAAAATCTTTTTATATAAAAAATGTAATACTTTTATAAAGTTATTCGCTTTTTTAGATTATAAATAGAATATATTATATTTTATTTAAAAAGATTTTGTTTTATTAGAATATTTTATTAAATCAATATGGACTGTCCGTTTAAAAGTGAATCAATTTGGATCGTTCATGAATTAGTTACTATTCAATCCATTCTCCTATAAATAGAAGTTCATTCTTTCATTATTTCTTACTAATTCACTGAAACTCTAGAGAGAGAAACTATAGAGAGAAAGAAGAAAAGTATTCTGCTACTTCCCTACTCCTATATCCAGTTCTTCTTTATAAGGTAAGGGGTATTATTTTTTTCGTATTCATGAAGAGAACTTCTGTTATTCCATTCCTTATTATTCTGTTGGAATAACCTGTATATGCAAAGTATCGCATACATGGTGAAATTCTTCTGTTATTCCATTCTTTATTATTCTCGCTGAAATATCATGTCTCGTGCTTACGCATGACTGAGTTCCATTATTTATTATTCTCGTTGGAATAACTCAGATATGTATGGCCTATCGCATGCATGGTGAATTCTGTTGTTATTCCATTCTTTATTATTATGTCGGAATATCCTGTCTGTGCGTTTATGCATGACCTGGTTCCATCATTTATTATTCTATTGGAATATCCTGTCGGAGCTGATTACGCCTGACCTGGTTCCGTTTTTTATTATTTAGTTGGAATAACCTGTCTGTGCGGTCTATCGCATGCCTGGTGATTTCTTTTGTTATTCCATTCTTTATTATACTCAGTTGGTTAAAGTTTTCGCTTTTATACTCTATGAAATTAGTGGAATATCCTTGATATTTGTGATTCATCCAGTATCTTTTCATGAAAATATTCTTCTGAGCATTCTTGAGTTTTACCCCACAAAGCAGTATCATGTTAACAATTTGGACGTTATTGGTTCCTGGATAAACTAATTCTTGAACTTGTTTTATTGAATTCTTATATCATTGTCATCATCCCCATGCTTATATTGTGATGAAAGTCATCTTTGGCTTACGTGCATAGATGGACTTAGTATGATTATGTCCAGGGATCATTCGGTATAATCATGACGTGTAATATTATAAATGATGTGGTAAAAATCCTCAGTGGCCTTTAATGCATTGATGGACAGTTTTTGGTATGATTATGACGAGGGATTATACGGTATAGTTATGACCATTGATGATTTAATGAATATCCCTGGCCGTGGTACAGGGATGATTAGATGATGTGGTTTATTTATTAAGCTAAGTCTCAGTGATAAAAATTGATGAAAATATTTTAAATCATAGAAGATGGTAGATTTTATTCTCTACTTGACTCTTCTAATGGATTGCTTGTTCCACTGCAGTTAAACTTGATGTCTATTGTATTTTATCAGTTTAACATTGTTGAAGACTAATGATAATTTATTCTGCATTATCTTAGTCATAATATTTCTTACTAGGCTAGTTGAGCTCACCCTTTCTTTCACTGTTCTCTTCAGGAAATGAGAACGTAGCCGGGACTAGTCAAGGAACGGAGTGATGGTCCGAGATGGTGTATTAGTAGTCCTCACTATTTTGGAAAATAGTGTGAATAAATGTAATGAGGACTCTATTTGAGAGTGAATATTGTCTAGAAGGCAATATTCCTGTTTAAACTCTCAGTTATGTTTTGTAGTATTTTACACGACAGTTGTATAATTAAGTTTTTATTTATATTTTGTACCATGTATTTGGCGACTCAAGATGGATGATGTATACCTATTTTTAGGGCGTCACAGTTGCAGTTGTTGGAGTTGTAGGCATTCTAGAAATGACTTTGATTTTTCTGATAATTGCTCATATACTGTACAGATTCTGAACTAATAGCACATTAATCAGTTGAATGTGACCCAGCACATATCTCACACACAAAAGCAACTGTCTTCGCCTTACTCTCCGCCAAAGAATCAATCTTCTTTGCCATAGATGCCATCTGAGCTTACAACTGAGTGATAGCATCCAGCTCTAACAATCTTGCAACTTTGGGATGTGGCATTCTGGCTATAGGATTCTGAAAATCATTAGCTACCATAGTCTCAATAAGATTGTAAGCCTCTTCATAGCTCTTAGCCCATAAAGCTCCTCCTGCAGCTACATCTAAAATCGGCCTTGATTGCCATCCCAATCCATTATAAAATGTATTAATCACCATCCAATCTGGCATACCATGATGTGGACACTTCCTTATCTTTGGCATCGAATAATTTCTCAAGGCCCTGTGTTCCTCTCTTTGCTCTTCTGCTGCCATACTGGATGTTGTGGTCTCTAAAGCTGCTTGTATATTCCTACGTGCTCTCGATTTCCACCCTGTGTTGTTGATGTTATCCTATGCAGGTGTTAACTCAGAATTAGATGATCGCGTGTGCATAAAATATATATAAGTACCTGAAATACAAACAAAAACAAAAATAGAAATAAGATAAGATAAGATTTGTCTAAGTCACACAAATTTAGTTTTAATTGATGACGATAATATTAAAAATAAATGCCTTTCCCCGGCAACGGCGCCAAAAACTTGTTACCTCGTTTCTAGTCTAACAAAAAGGACGCTAACTCATGCAAGTATACATGGGTCAACAAGTAGTACAAAGTAAGAAAAGTATTGATCCACGGAGAAAGGTGTTAAATCTAAATTATCATGCAACAACTATATCACTATTTTTATATGCTTAAACGATCAACTCACAATTAAATTTAATTCTAAATTAATTCATGAAATAAAAATTATAATTACTAAAATGATGTAATCAAGTTGGAGAAGAATGGGATTCTAATTTCATTTAATGTTTCATCTAAACTGCAACCCGCATGTAATATTTAAATATATTTATCATGGAAAACAAGTCAAGAGCACAAAAGTGGACATAACCATTTTTCAATGAACTATGACCAATTCACATAACCTCCACATTTGATAGAAATCATGTAAGCATCACAATTACCAAAATCACTATATTTCTATGTGAGTTTAAAGCAAATATGATTTAAATGCAAGCTTTTTAATGACTACATATGATAAAATGGTATATGTCTATCCGGTCCATGAATCACAAAGTTAAAATAAATCAACCTAAGGAACATATGGCATCTCTTCGTACGTTAAGTCCTTCTCAATATGAATAGGGTCATACTCTATTACCTGCTTATAATCTGGCTTATAAGGACGTAACACAGATACATGAAATACATTATGTATTCATTCTAAGTCTGGAGGTAATGCTATCATATAAGCTACCTCTCCTACCCGTTTTAATACCTCAAAAGGTCCTATAAAACTTGGACTTAACTTTCCCTTCTTTCCAAAGCATATCTTTCCTTTCTAGGGAGATACGTTTAGAAATACATACGATCCTACTTCAAACTCTCAGTTTACTCGATGCAAATTCGCAAACTTCTTCTGTCTGTCTTGAGCTGGTACTAGATGCATTCGTATCAGCTTAACGATATTCGCTGTTTGCTGCACTAATTCAGGTCCTAGCATTCGGCGTTCTCCCACTTTGTCCCAACACAATGGTGTTCTACACATCCTTCCATACAAACCTTCGTAAGGTGGCATGCCTATGCTCGCATGATAACTGTTATACGCAAACTCTACTAAAGGTAGGTGATCATCCCAACTACCCTTGAAATCCATGACGTAAGATCTCAACATATCTTCTAGCGTCTAAATTGTCCTTTCACTCTGTCCATCAGTTTGTGGATGATACGTTGTACTCAACTTCAAATGCGTTCCAAACTGTTCTTATAGACTTCTCCAAAAGTTCGATGTGAATCGTGGGTCACGATCTGACACTATCGAAACTAGTACTTTGTTGCCTCCTTTCTAGTCTAACAAAAAGGACTCTAACTCATGCAAGTATACATGGGTCAACAATTAGTACATAGTAAGAAAAGTATCGATCCATGGAGAAATGTGTTAAATCTAAATTATCATACAACAACTATATCACTATTTTTATATGCTTAAACGGTCAACTCACAATTAAATTTAATTCTAAATTAATTCATGAAATAAAAATTATAATTACTAAAATAATGTAATCAAGTTGGAGAAGAATGGGATTCTAATTTCATTTAATGTTTCATCTAAACTGCAACCCTCATGTAATATTTAAATATATTTATCATGGAAAACAAGTCAAGAGCACAAAATTGGACATAACCATTTTTCAATGAAATATGACCAATTCAAATAACCTCTCTAGAATAGTTTAAAACCTAATAACCCTCACAATAATATCAAAGACTGATAAAAACTAATGATAAACGATGTCTGGTACCAACCATATCGTTCAGTTGAGCCAAATACGCCCAAATTCAAATTACAAAACTTCAGCAAAATTAACTGTAGAGGACTCGCGCTGCCGCACGAGATTTCACTATAAAACGAGCGCGGACGCGCCATGTGAATATTTGTCGAGTGTATAGTGCAGTCGCGCCATAATCCTTCATTGTTAATGCGCAGCCGCGCAGCTACATAATTTGTCTCTATTTTGCCTTAAGCGCGACCGCGCCATATTTTATCTTTGAGGCAGCGCGACCGCGATGCTACTGCTTTCTGTCTTCTGTTGTCTTGTTGTTGCTGCTTTTTATTTGTTGCTTGCTTGTTCTTCATTCCTTCTGTTCTGCACTGCATTCCTCCACTGCTTCAGTTCCTCATCTGCTCATGTTCACATTTCCATGCTTTTGCTAGCTTCATACCACCATTCCAAACCATGTTTTTCCATGCCAATTCATTCCTTATGCTGCTAAGAGGGGTTCCAACTACATTTACTACAAATAAAACATAATAAAACTACTTAAGTTGAGCATAATTCTCTTGAGTTAGTAACCAATAAGTAGGTATAAAACCTACTTATCATACTCCATGTATGAAAATAATTTCCTTAACATAAAGCTTAACTAACTAATCTAAGTTATACTTGACCCTTGTTAGCAAAAAGTGATCCGACTTTGTCAATCGGTCCACTATTACCCAAATAGCGTCATACCCTTTCTGTGTAATCAGAAGTCCCACCACAAAGTCCATCGTGATATGCTCCCACTTCCACTCCGAAATCTCCAATGACTGTAGCAAGCCACTTTGTCATTGATGTTCGGCCTTAACTTTTTGACGAGTTAAACACCTACTCACATATTCTGCTATCTTCCTCTTCATGTTCGACCACCAAAAACTCAGTCGAAGGTCTTGATACATCTTAGTACTTCAAGGATGAATCAAGTACCTTGAACTATGAGCCTCTTGTAACACTTCCTCCTTTAATTCCGTCTCTTTCGAAACCCAAATTCTTCCTTCAAATCTTAATAACCCCTCGTTATCAAGACTATACTTTATTTCTTTTTCCTTTGCTAGCCGTTTCTTCATCTGATCACACTCACCATTTCTGAGTTGTACCTCTTTGAATCTCTCTACAATGGTAGATCGAATCTCTGTTGTAAACAATGTTTGTCCTGATTCGCTCGGTAACTTCACCTCCAACTCCATTCTAGCCATCTCTGTTATTAACTCAGTTTGAGCTGTTAACATAGACAACTTTTCCCGACCCTTCATACTGAAGGTGTTGGTCACTACATTGGCTTTTTCAGGGTGATACAAGATATCGCAGTCATAATCCTTTATCAACTCCAACCATACTCGTGGAAAAGTAGTTTTCGAAAAAAATCTCCTTGAACTGAGTCCATTAAGTTATCTATCTCAGCCATAGCCTGGTTTTCCTCCCACCAGAAGTTGGCCTCTCCCTTCATCATGTAGGTAGAAAAAGCAACCTTTTGCCCCTCATCAACATTTGCAATAACAAATGCCTTCTCTATCTCTTTCACCGAAGTCTGGGCTTCTATAGGGTCCGTAGTTCCTTTGAACTCCGGCGGACCTACACTCTTAAAATCCTTAAACGTAGTAGCCCGTACTACCGCAAGATTTATGGGTACATTAACCCTATTTTGGTTAAAGGCAGCCGTTAATAAATTAACGAACTCCTGCATCGGGTTAACCGGTCCCCCTTCCGGTTGATTTACGTTTGCGTCTTGATTTAGTTGTCCTCTTCTTGGCGGCATCTTTCGGTTAAAATAAATAACACTTCATTATTATTTCTTTCTTGTTATTAGTTAGTTATTATTCATTATTAAACAATAACTCATACTCATTACATAACATATTCCATAAAAGGCTTATATTGATTCGTTCTTCCTTGTAGTATAATACTACATTGTTCAACATTACACAACCTAAGCTGATTACATTACTTTCCCGCCATTGCTTTCCAAAAATTGAGATTTACAAAAGACTACCCTTTGATATACAAAAGAGGGTTTTACTTCACTACTTAGATAAAACATATTTACATATCTATTCTACTCTAACTACTAGGTAGATTACATCTGCCTTATGGCATTCTCATAGTCGGCATTGGCAAGACCGGCTATCACATCTCGGCTGATGGTATGCCTGGTCTGTCCTGTCTCCACAGGATACTCAGCCACTTGCTGCTGAAAGTCCCCATGAGAACTCCTATGTATATAGGACATTCTGGTAACCTTCTGCTTCTTGATCTTTAGCTCTTGCTTGAGCTCAAAGACCTCGTGTTTAAGCTCATGGACCTTGTCCTTGGCTAACACCTTCTCATCATGCTCTTCCTCCCACATTGACTCCATACTTTTCTTATCCTCCAAGATAGCATGGAGTTCCTCCTTCAATTATTTCACCTCCTTCCCATACTGGATGTTTCTATCCAATACAGTCATGAAAAATGATTTCATTGACTCCCCCGGAGTCATCACTTCTACTAGTGCTACCGGGTTAAATGATACCACCTCCACCCCCTCCTCAGACATGCCGTCAAACAAAGACATGAAGTTTAAGTTTTTCGAGTCTTCTGACTCAATCATCACCACTTCTGGCAACTCAGCTATAGGTGTCGGTAAGGTTTCTACTTAGTTTACTGACCCGTCACTAACGACATGTATATCCCTATACATCACGCTATCTTCTGACATTTACAACAAAACAATTTAGTTCGATTAGTAAACATCATTAGCATAGTAAAAACACATATAACATTTAATGCATTTTTAGGGTTAACTTAATCTTTTACTTCTTTAACTTTTCTTAAGGTTATGACTTAAGGTTCTTTCCCCCCCTCCTTAAGTTTTATAACCTATTGCTCTGATACCAACCTGTGACGCCCCCAAATTCGGGTATCTTCCAACCCGAAAGATGGTGCTACACGGTACTACCAGTCACACATACATTCAATTGAAATAACTTAAAAGAGTGAATATGTCTTATTTATATTCCAAAACAATAGTCCCTTTTCCGGGTTCTTTATAACCATTACATATGTTCTTGGTCATAATATCAAATAATTACAACATTCAAACTATACTATTACAAAGACGACTTATGTATCTGCCTTATCCTTTCCTTTATCCTTATTGGATCATTCAGGTCGTTCGGTCTTAGCTGCATTCATATGGTTCAAGAAAGAGTGAGCATAACTAGCTCATCAAGTATGATAATTTCATTTAAACAACATGCTTGAATCATAAGTATCGTATATCTTCTATAACTGAAGCAATAGTTATGAAGTACTATCGATAAATCAAAATAGCACTTCTTTTTCTTTAAAATATAACACAATGAACCATGTTCATTAAACATCAATTTTGTTCCAAGACCTTGAGCATTTCGTTCTTTCTAGAAAAGGACAACCCGACACTAAGTCTGTAAGTCCGGTATATCTTACGAGCACGTCTAGGTGATCAGCCTATAATACTCTATGTTGTACAACACTTCTTCTAGTAAACGTATTTACGTTTAAGTTTTGGCAAACTCACATGCCTGTTGATTGACGACAAAATGTTTGTTTATTCATACTCAGTCTTTCTTGAAATCCATACCAAAATAGTTTAGCAAAAGATAACTTTGATAAAATTTCTATAGATTATAAGAAATCCAATTAATACATTACGTCTAGCCGAAGGAATTGGCTTCGACTTCATCATACATTAACTCATGCTTAAGAGACATGAATCACAGAGCTTGTCTAGAATGAACATAGACAAGGGTAAGAACACTTGCCTTTAGCGTCTTCTACAGATAATATACTTTACCTTTTGAGTCTTTAAGGATTCTACAATACATAACCATGTAACATACACATTAGGTCATAATAAATCATGTATGGTTCCTAACTTATCTTACCCTTTTCTCAATCTAATCGTTCATTAGATTTGTTTAACATTGGTTACGGTTATCGCATTATTTTACATTCACATTTAAGAAATCTTTCGTCAACCTTTAGTTGTAATTCTCAATGTTATAATCATCATTTAGGATGTTATGTCAAGTTTATTAATGTTATAATTCACCAATAATCAAATGTCATTCTTTTTATATTCATAAACCTTTTTTATTGGCTACCTTCTAGTGATGGCGTTGCGGTACCACTCCCTATATATAAGTCTCATGTATTGCCATGAGTTCCCAGTTCAGATATATAAAACTGCACTTGGCGCTGTGGCGCCACTCTATATGCTACTAGCCACGTTGCAGCGCCACTTCATACTGACTGAGGGTCTGCCTGCACTACTTGCCGACTTCACCTCTCTCAGGTTGCTGCTGCTGCACAGGACCCCGAGCCTCGAATGTATACCACGCTTTATTTCTTTTATGAATTTCCTAGGCTCATAACTTATTCATTTTAAGTCCGAATTGGCTCGTTCAAAAGCCGTTAGCTCAAAAATTACATGAACTATATGTTTATTCCATAATTTTATATTTTCAAATCCGTTAACACAAAATTCACCTATTAAGTCCGTTATTACGAAAATGATAAACGTTCGTGAACGTTCATAGCTCGTTTCTTCGTTCTAAGTCAGAATTTGACCATTTTCGAGTCTGCAACTCTAAAATGCAAACTTAGACTATTCTCCATTGAAAACCAACATTTTCAAGTTGTTAACTTTTGACTTTCATTCCGAGAATTTAACGATTTCGGCGATTATCGTCTAATCTCGTAAATTTCGCTTTAACTTCGCTACTTGAGATTTTTACACCGTTCCAAATGGATTCATTCCATTAACACAACACATATTATCTAAGCCTACACATAATGGTTTTAAACTTGTCCATCAATAACAACATTACAATTCTTCAATGTCTTTCATTGGTTTATAACTTTTATACTTATGATTCCACTTACACATAGTTTATTAAAGTTTACATCCATTAATAACCATCCTAGTTCCTTCTTATCATACATACTCCATCAATCATCACTTCTCTATCAAACTACAATTGAAGAGAGGAAGATTAATGGTCAAAGATTTCTTACCCTTGAAGTTCTTTAGCTTAGTTCTTCTTCTACCTTCTTGATATAGCAAAGTCTAGCTCTTACTCACTTTTCTCTCTCAATATGAAAGCTCTAGGTAGTTTGTGGAAATTTAACAAGCAAAATAATCTAGTAAGTCTCTTATATTTATAAGAAATACAAAGTGAGGGCACAATAGTAACTTAGGCCATCCCACCTCCTTTCTCCACGTCCTTACTATTCCAACCTTGGTCACCAAGTAAATCACTTTACTTGGTCACCAAGATGGTTGCCATAAGATCCATGGGGACCACATGGGTTGCCCCATGGGTTTTCTTTATCCATTTACCCATCGATTCGATCCACGGATCCAGTTCTTAGTTTGGGCTTAAGTTTTAATAACTTTAACTTAACCTTTGGGCTTGCATTATCAAACATTGGGTTTTAACATTATTTCATTTGGGCTTGAACAATTCCTACATAAATCCTACAAGTCCAATACCATTGGCTTAATGCTTATAATGTATAGTCTACGTATTCTTCTCGTATACTAGTTCGTATAATCATTCATCATATACGATATACCATCTTTCATACATACTCGTATAATACCTCATATCATACTTGTATTCATTACCCCGTATAATACTTACGTGTCATACGATTATCGTTTTATTAAATCTTTACTTTCCTTAACGTTCTCGAGTTTAGTACGCAGGCAAAAAATTGCGTTTGTCATACTTGAATTATTATTACATAATTCATCCTTCCTTATTATTCTATCGTTACGTATTTCTCGGAAGTTCAAAAATAATTCCCGAGCAGATATTGATGAATAGTGTTTTTTTTAAAATGTCTTAGAAAGCTTTTATTTTTGTCTTGTAAATTCAAACACTTTAATTCTACCACGTAGCCAAAATACAATGATATTCCAACATGTTTAGGTTATAGAATAACCTTCATCTTGCTTACTCATTATAATATAAATTTATTCATTATTTAATCAAATAAAATTATTTTACAATTAATTCGATTTTCTCGGTCGTTACATTCACCCCTCCATATAAGGATTTTGTCCCCAGAATCTCGCTTAAAATATTAAACAAACAATTGAGGATAATTCTTCATCATATTTTCTTCAAGATCCCACGTTGCGTCTTCTGCATCGTGGTTCTTCCATAACACCTTTACCGAAGGTATAACTTTGTTCCTCAGAACTTGCTCTTTTCTATCAATGATTTGAAATGGCATCTCTTCGTACGTTAAGTCCTTCTCAATATGAATAGGCTTATACTCTATTACGTGCTTATAATCTGGCTTAAAAGAACGTAACACAGATACACGAAATACATTATGTATTCGTTCTAAGTTTAGAGGTAATGCTATTATATAAGCTACCTCTCCTACCCGTTTTAATACCTCAAAAGGTCCTATAAACCTTGAACTTAACTTTCCCTTCTTTCCAAAGTGTATCTTTCCTTTCCAGGAAGATACCTTTAGAAATACATACGAGACTACTTCAAACTCTCGGTTTACTCGATGCAAATCTGCAAACTTCTTCTGCCTATCTTGAGCTACTACTAGATGCATTCGTATCAGCTTAACGATATCCGCTGTTTGCTGCACCAATTCAGGTCCTAGCATTCGATGTTCTCCCACTTCGTCCCAACATAATGGTGTTCTGCACTTCCTTCCATACAAAGCTTCGTAAGGCGGCATGCCTATGCTCGCATGATAACTGTTGTTATACGCAAACTCAACTAAAGGTAGGTGATCATCCCAACTACCCTTGAAATCCATGACGCAAGATCTTAACATATATTCTAGCATCTGAATTGTCCTTTCACTCTGTCCATCGATTTGTGGATGATACACTGTACTCAACTTCAACTGCGTTCCCAATTATTCTTGTAGACTTCTCCAAAAGTTCGATGTGAATCGTGGGTCACGATCTGACACTA
Source organism: Panax ginseng (assembly GCA_020205605.1). NCBI lineage: Eukaryota > Viridiplantae > Streptophyta > Magnoliopsida > Apiales > Araliaceae > Panax > Panax ginseng. The sequence continues at coordinate 121,372,374 of CM035132.1, read as the reverse complement.
TCGAAACTGGTACTCCATGTCTGCAAATAATTTCCTTAACATAAAGCTTAGCTAACTGATCTAAGTTATACTTGACCCTTATTGGCAAAAATTGAGCCAACTTGGTCAATCGATCCACTATTACCCAAATAGCGTCATACCCTTTCTATGTAATCGAAAATCCCACCACAAAGTTCATCGTGATATGCTCCCACTTCCACTTCGGAATCTCCAATGACTGTAGCAAACCACTTGGTCACTGATGTTCGGCCTTAACTTTTTGACAAGTTAAGCACCTACTCACATATTCTGCTATCTCCGTCTTCATGTTCGGCCACCAAAAACTCTATCGAAGGTCTTGATACACCTTAGTACTACCAGGATGAATCGAGTACCTCGAACTATGAGCCTCTTGTAACACTTCCTACTTTAATTTTGTCTCATTCGGAACCCAAATTCTTCCTTCAAATCTTAATAACCCCTCGTTATCAAGACTATATTTTATATCTTTTTCCTTTGCTAGCCGCTTCTTCATCTGATCACACTCATCATTTCTGAGTTGTACCTCCTTGACTCTCTATACAATGGTAGATCGAATCTCCATTGTAAACAATGTTTGTCCCGATTCGCTCGGTAACTTCACCTCCAACTCCATTCTAATTATCTCTGTTATTAACTCAGTTTGAGCCGTTAACATAGATAACATTTCTCGACCCTTCCTACTTAAGGCGTCGGCCACTACATTGGCTTTTCCAGGGTGATACAAGATATCGCAGTCATAATCCTTTATCAACTTCAGTTGTGATGCCCCTAAAATAGGTATACATCACCCATTCTGAGTCGCCAAAAACATGGTACAGAAACAGCTATAATTTTATTAATACAGTTATCGTGCAAAATACGAAAACACATAAACTGTGAGTTTAAATACAAATATTGTCTTCTAGACAATATCCACACTCAGATAAAGTCCTCATTACAATTATTGATGCACTATTTTACAAAATAGTGAGAACTGCTAAACAACTGTCTAGAACTATCATTCCACACCCCGACTACTTCCCACTATATTCTCACTTCCTGAGAAGAAAAATAGAATAAAAAGGAAAAGGGTGAGCTCAACTAGCCCAGTAAAGAATATTATGACTAAGATAATATAGAACAAATTATTGTTAGTCCTCAACAGGGAAAAATCTGATAGAATATAATAGACAACAAGTTTTAGATCAATATTCGCAGCGGAAATAACAATTCATTAGAAGAGTTAAGTAGAGGATGAAATCTACTATCTTCTATGATTTAAAAGTTCATCATCAATATTTTATCCATGTAACATCAATCGATATACATCTTGAATCAAATATTCATCTTTGCACTACAGGCCAAAGATATTCATCAGTTGGTCATGTTCATCTCAACACATGTTCATCTTTGCACTACGGGCCAAAGATATTCATCAGGAAATCATTCATATTTGCACACAGGCCAAAGATATTCAATTATTTAGGACTGAGGATGATGAAAATATTGTTAGTTCCTGAAGGCACAATAGTTATCTAGAAGGGGGGTTGAATAGATATTAAAATCTTTTCTTTGTTTAAAGACTGTTTTGATAAAGCTTTGTAGCACAGCGGAATTATTGTTTCTTTAAAATCCCTTTTAGATAGCAAGTTAAAGAGAGAAATGCAGTTATAGCAGTTATAGCAGTTATAAATAGACACAGTTGTTTTTAAGTGGTTCGGAGCACTCAAAGCTCCTAGTCCACTCTTCTACTCCTTGAGTAGGAAATCCACTAAGGATGTCTTTTAAACTTTCTAAATCTCACAGACTCCTTCTAGACCAGCAGTCTAGGCACTTCTAAGTTCACTCTTGAACTCTTCAAGTCCAGCAGACTTGGCTCTTCACAGTTCACTTAGAACTCTTCAAGTCTTTCTAACTTGGAACTTCTTACTTCAGTAGATTGATAGTTGTTGAGTTGTGATTGAGGTTACTCAGTTGCAGTTAAACACTTGTTTGAAAGAACTGAGTAGCTGAGCAAGCTTCTTCTTTTTCTCAGATCGTAGAGTTTATCGTTGAGTGTTTTTGTGTGTTTTGTTCAATACTTGCTTATCTTTCTCATATGTCTATATTCTGTATATATGAGATCTTTTAAATCTATTCATTGAAGTCATCTGATGAAGCATTAAATGCGTTTGACATTTCTGAGCCTTGATGGAGACATTTCTGCACATCTTCTGAATTGCATTCTGGCCCACTAACACGGCAGACTGCTTTCTCACCTAACACCTGAAAAGGTGTTTTCCTCTGCCCAATGGTCCTTTTGATCAATACTAAGGATATATTTTGTACCGTTGGGACTGGTGAGTGCTTCAACGTTCAAAATCCATTCATCATCCGAATAATTCCTGGTCATAATCATACCAAGTCCATCTATGCACTACAGGCCACAAATGACTTTCAATAAAATATAAACATGAGGATGATGACAATGATATAAGAATTCAATAAAACAAGTTCAAGAATTAATTTATCCAGGAACTAATAACGTCCAAATTGTCAACATGATACTTCTTTGTAGAATAAAATTTAAGAATGCTCAGAAGAATATTTCCATGAAAAGATACCGGATGAAGCGCAAATATCAAGGATATTCTACTAATTTCATGGAGTATAGAAGTCAAAACTTTAACCAACCGAGTATAATAAAGAATGGAGTAACAAAAGAAATCACCATGCATGTGGTACTTCAGATGTACGAGTTATTCCAACGTAATAATAAATAACGGAACCGGTCAAAGTGTACGCACCGGCGGATATTCCAAATGTAATAATAAAGAATGGAATAACAACGAAATCACCATGCATGCGGTACTTCACATGATGTTATTTCTACGAATAATAAATAACAGAATCGGTCCCACAGAAAACGCGTAGACAGGATATTCCAATGAAATAATAAAGATTTTAACCAGTCCCATGGCAAAAACGCATGTATGAGATATATTCCAATAGAATAATAAAGATTTTAAACCCGGTCCCACTAAAAGCATGTGATGGATGTTCCAATGAATAATAACGAATGGAATAACAAATGTAAATCACCAAGTATAGGGTAGACCAGGTATATCAAAGTTATTCCAACGTAATAATAAAGAATGGAATAATGAAGTTCTCTTCATGAATATGAAAAAAATAATACCCTTACCTTATAAAGAAGAGTACTCAGACTGTAGGGCGGGGATATACTTGAAGAAACTTACACTACGCTCAAAGCTTTCTTAAACGCTAAAGAAATACGCTCAAGATAGAAGAAAAATTCTCTCTATAGTTTCTCTCTCTAGAGTTTCAGTGAATTCGTAAGAAATAATGAAGGAATGAGCTTCTATTTATAGAAGAATGGACTGAATAGTAACCAATCCATGAACGGTCCAGATCGATTTACTTTAAACTGACTGTCCAGATTGGTTTACAATAAAATATAATATATTCTATTTATAATCTAATAAAACGAATAACTTTTAAAAAGATTTTACTATGCAAACACTATGCAGGCACTATGCAAATACTATGCATAATAAAATATAATATATTCTAATTATTGTCTAATAAAACGAATAACTTTATAAAAGTATCCTGTTTTATATAAAAAGATTTTACTATTAGCCTAATAAAATGAATAACTTTATAAATATTCTATTTTATATAAAAAGCTTTTCTGTTTTATTACATGAATAATACTAATAAAACAAAACTTCATCATCATTATTATTATTCACACTATTAATCGACCAGGTTGTTCCCAAGAAAGAGGGGGCTTTCCAATAAGAATTTCTCCTGATCATGTGCAATTAGGTGACCAAACCTCTCTTGGCGAAACTTAGACATTGTTAATATTGCAAATAATAATATTAATAACTTCGTCATCTCAATTATAAAATATCAACAATAATTGAATCAATTAACGTGAGATACTATGTAACAATTCTTTGAAGCAATAATTGAACAAAACCGGTGACTTCTCACGTAAACATCAATAATCAATACTGGTATTGCTACTATGAAACCAAGCGTATTCTTCACATTTTTTTAACACCGAGTGTTTCAGCAGCTTAACAGTAAAACTTCCGCCGTTATTTTCATAAAAAATTTTTTTGTCGTTTTCTCAATCCGACAATAATTCTGTTGTGGGGTCCACCAATGATTGTGCCGTCGTACGAATATTTCCCGACCAATTGAATATTATAAACAACTTGCGTACTTTGCAAAATTTATAAATATTACCCACAACTATAACATTATATCAAATTCATTCCATAATATTTAAAAATGATAATTATAGAAAATTCATCTTTATTCATAAAAGTTGGGGTCTTACAAGCTTTGTCTGAAGACCTATTATTAATAATATGTATTTCTAAGTTAGAATAATATCATCACAGTATTTTACAAAAATAACCCAAAAATATAACACATAACCCTATCAGTCTATACAACACATAACACCTAGCCTCAAGTCAAACTATTGCGGTCAAAGTAAGTTCTATTTAATTCTAACATCCCGACGGTCAAGTCGGACAATCATCGAGTTTAAGTTCAATTAAACTATGCCTAAACACTTAACAATATCTTAAAAAAATTTCTTATCAGTCAAAACAATTTTCATAGACTTGCAATAATTTTCAGATAACAACTACCTTTAATTCACTTAATATTATTAATCTTGATAATATTTAATTCCCCTCTTAGTATTACTAGTTCACTAATAACACTTTTACTCGCTTACTAATATTATTAACACCTTAATAATATTTTAATACCTTAGTAATATTATTAATTCTCTTAATAATATTTTAATCATGCATTAATATTATTACCTTAATAATATCTTACTTATGCTTTAGTATCATTAATAAATTAATAATACTTTTAATCATTTACTAATATTTTATTCATTTACTAATATTATTAATCATTTAATAATATTTATTCATTTACTAATATTATTAATCATTTAATAATACTTTAATCATTTATTAATGCTTAAATCAAATATTATTAACCATTTAACAATATTTTAAAGAAGTTTTAATATTAATATTTTTATTTACTTAAAATATCATATTCTAATATTATTAATATCATAATAATATTTTAATAATTTATTGGATTAATAAACAATTTATTCTAATTGTTCATCCTTTATAAAACCTCTTATTTAATATCCATAAAAGGTCATAAATAATATTTCTTAACATAAATTACCAAAATGCCCTAAGATAGTCATGATGTAACATATTATGAGTATTCAAGCATAAAAATCACATTTTTATTATTAAAGACATCATTTAGCTATTTATTTTCTTTTATTTATAACTTAAACATTTTTTGGAAAAATAGCAAACTGACTCCAAAAGTTCTCAACTTCTGGATTTTGATAGAATATGAACCAACAATGATTCCCTAATTTTTCTGGAATTGTAGAAAATGATTTACTATTTTTAAAGTGCCCAAAACACTCGGATCTTGCTCTATTTTTCATAACTCAGACAAATATGAAATTTTCAGGGTATGCTCTCCTAACATACATGAACCTACTGTAAAATTTTTGGAATTTTCTAGTGTATACAAAGTGAGATATTCGAAGGTTAATATTTTGGAGTCCTTTACGGAAATAGTCATTACGCACAATCTATAATTCAAAACGCGTCCATTCTTTTTCCTACATGTAGATAACTTCTTAAGGTACCTCTGTGATTTTTCCCAGATTTTTAAAAGACTAGAAACTAACCGAAACATCCTCAAGAAAAATGGAATAGTAACTATTTTAGGATTTTGAACCCTTAACATTCAAAGTGGACTGTTTTGGGGAAAACAGTCCCAAAGCTTTCAAAACTTGCTAGATTTGTGTTCTATCACTTGGGTTTACTAGGTAACTCATGTATCTAGCACCCCCCTTTGACGGATCACAAATCCAATTTGTAAAACTTGAGTTACACAAGATTTAGTGGAAGAAAAACAAGAGTTTTCACCCTTGGAGAACATATGCTCATTTTCTTCCTCTAAGCCTTAGATCCAACACTCAAGATACTTAGTTCCATACATGATGATATGTAGAACTAGGGTATCTTGAGTATTTGTTCATAACCCCAACAAAACTCAAGTTATAAAATAAAGTAGAAGAAGAAAATGAAAGTTAGGTTATACCTTGATTTAATGGCTACCTTCCTTGATTTACCAAAGTAGTATCTAAACTTAGGATGCATGAACAACTAGCATTCCTCTCTCTCTCTCTTGCAATGACCGAACCTCTCTCTCTTTTCTCTCTCTTGAAGTTGCTAGCTTGGGAGGAAATTAGAAGAAGAAGAATGAGAGAAAGTAGAGTATTCTAGCAAATGAGATGGTTGATCCCTTATTATTCCCCATACTTTCCTTGACCAAGGATAAAAGCTTTGCCTTATCACTTCAATTAGTCTAATCATGATTAAGAGTGCTTAATAGAGTGGAAACCAATGGGAGCTTGACAAACATGTCCTTGTGTGTAAGAGTTACTACTAATAGACATTGATTAGCTTAATTTGTTTCCTTATTTGGCCTAATATGGCCGGTCCCTTCTAGCCCATTTTATCCTCCATTTAGCTTTTATTTTAATGCGCAAATTTGGTTAATCAAAAGTTTAAAATACCCTTAATCAAGTGGGCTAAGTATTGGTTTGAATGTTATTTCATTTGGGCTCCCTCCTTAATTGTTTTAGGCTATGTACTAAACATAGTCTAGCAATTTTAATATATGTTACCCAATTTGATTATTTAGGGTTTCCATTCCTAATATTATAAAATTTAATTACTTAAATATGTGACTTTAGCTCATAACCTAATTAGACTTACAAGAATTAGGTTTAAAATTATTAGTCACTTGAAATAATAAGTTTACCCACTTAAGTTAGTATACATATTAAATACTAACTTTTCCTTATTACCATAACCCTTAGGTTATTTAATTGTCTCACCTAATGTATAATTAGGTTACGAAGCTTTCATTTTTAATGAAATCTATAAATGTATATAAATCCATAACTATAGTATATATGTTTATTGATCCATGCACCACTTCACATATGTTGTCACATATTAAATCACTGTATAACACAAAGTTTTAAATATCAATAATGTACATACATATATAGTGACTTAAAATTCACGGTTATTAACCCTTAAGGTTTTCAAAAATCGAAAAATTAATATTTCTAAATTGTAATTAGGATTCTCGAATTAAATTAAACTTTCCCATTCATAAATCAATCATATTAATTAGGATTATTTTATCCCAATTTAAATTTCTAATTTAGCAATTAATTCCATAACTGTACATTAGGGTTTCTAAGTTCCGAATTAGGGTTTTAAATTCCCGAGGCTCGAAATTAGGGTTTGAGCCCTGCTTTCGTGGTTTCTTATCCATTGCTAGGGTTTTCTAATCCGAACGTTGACATTCGTTCGATAATATTAGGGTTTGACATCGATAAAATTTATCTCGTCAACCCTCAACCCTATAACCACATATTCTGAACACATATAATACCATATCCACAGAACATATTCACATATACACTTAATCCTGAATAATTCTCCAAAATCCTACACAGAATTTTGAAATCCTCAAAATTCCATCCCAAAAATATCAAACGCATACACTTATTTTCTGTCTAGGTCTATTATTTGACCTTAAATCAATCATTTAAGATTTTAATAAATTGTCTAATTTCTCGGGTTGTCACGTAAGCTCTACGATCCTGCCTTAGCTTTTGCAGTCTGTTGATCAGCTTGATAGACTATGATTCTTGTTGAAGCCTATCTATACTTTTCAAGTCATGGATCAACCTAACATCTTTGATCTCTTTATCTATACATTCATTTATGGAATGATGAACATTCAAAGCAAAGATCAACCTAACAAATTTGATCTATCACTAAGCCCTTGTACATATATTCCTTGAAGGGCTTTACATATAATCATGAGTATTTGCTTTAAACATCAAATCAAGATATGCATTCTTCCAACAATCTCCCCCTATTTGATGTTGACATAACCAAGGAGATTTGTTGTTATGATTATCAAATTCTATATGCAGTTGCAGCAAAGTAAATATGACTTAGTATTTCAATGAGCAGCTAAAATTTCTAGAGAATAAGCATGAATTTATTGATGTATAAAGATAGATGTTACATTTCAATATGACTACATCAATAAGAAATAAAATTCAACTTATCTCTATTTCTTCGGCCTTTTTCTTCTTGGAGGGTTTGCATATTCCTCAGCTCTCCTTTTTTCTTCACCGGCTTCATCCCTTCGCTAAGTCTTCCAGGTTCACTTGGGCTTAGTCTAGGATTGTGATCATGCCTATTCATGAATACAGGATCTCCAATTGGCATTCTTAGGCCTGTTGTTGTTACCTCATGAGAACTGGTCGTTGGCCCTAGATTCCTTAAAGGTTGAGCCATTAAAACTTCCTGCTGATCAGATCGTTGAGTCTGACAGCTGGATCGTGGAGTCTGCTGGTGGATTTGCCTTGCAGAAGGATTCCTTGAGGAGTGAGATTGGAATTGACCTCTGCCTTTTCCCTTTCCTCTCTAATCTCCTTTCCCTTTATTCTCCCCCTTTATGTCAGCATCAAGGGTTCGAATGTCTTCTGAGAGACAAGTGACTCCTTGGACAAGCTCATTGAGTTGACTCTAAGTTTGAGCAATGTCATCACGATTCTCTTGGATCAAAGCATCAGAACGAGTTTCACGTCGTTGAAGAATGTCAAGGACAGTTTCAGTCTGCTTCATTTGACCCATGGAGAAGTCTTGAAACTCTTTGACTGCAGTTTGAAGACTTTTGATGCTCTGTATCATTAGATTGTTCTGAGATTCTTGTGTTTTCTATAATATCAAGACAGCATCCCGATGCTTTTTAGCTGTAAGAAAGTGCATATCGTCCCTGTCTTTTATGCTTTGAAGCATTTCTTTGATGATCTCTTTGAGTGTATTAGAAAGCTCAGAGCTTAGGGAGCTTGGGAGATTGTTTGCAGCATTGATCATTGATGTCAATCTCAGCTGTATAAGTGCAGTATGATCTTCAAGACTCTCGTTGAGTACCTTGATCACATTCTCAGACATTGCTGACAAATCAGCCTTTGTGGATAGTTCTAACAGGAGTTCATTTAGATGGGGAATTTGTGAGGGAGGAGATGTGCTCTTAAATTGATCTTGAAATGAGTAGAGGGCAAGTTCAAGATTGAAATATTCATTATTGGATGAGGAGGGAATATCTGACGTAGGGGCCTGGGTTTGGAGGTTCAAGGTTGGTGACTCTACGATCGGAGGTGGAGACTCTACCATGGGGCTAGAGTCAGTGATCGTAGAGATGGGATGTGAGAGCATTAGGGAGTTGATCTTATATGGTTCCTCAGTTATAGAATTTTGGGATTCTGTAACTGAAAATTGATTCATTGGATGAAGAATCACTTCCAACCATCGTGGGAATTCATAAAATTGATTAAATGAGGATGATGGCAAGTGATTAACTCTAAAAAGAGTTGGGATAGATAGTACCTCAAGTTTGTTCTTTGAGGAGGAACTGTTGGTGAGAAGCTTTTTGGAAAAATTGAATCTCCCTGGGAATCCATTGGTTATCACTGAGATGACTGGATACTCCTTAAAACTCCAGAACATGTGATCCCAAGAGTTCAGAATTTGAGCTTGGTGGAAAGGCATCATAGGAAGATATGCAAACAGTTGCTCATAGTTGGCTCTTCTGTGCCCATCAATGCCTATAGCTATGATCTCGACCTCATCATCTTCTTCTCTGTTTTCACTGGAGGATTCCATTATATCAATGGCCCCATGATATTCTAGCATTAGTTCTTCATCATCTCCTGCAAGAGTCCCTTTTTCTGTTATGGAGGTGTCATGATCCTCCCCCTTGGCTTGATCATCTTTTTGTATGATCAACAGCTCCCCCTCAGCTGGAGCATCCTCTAGCATGAGATTTTCAGGCATCTCCCCCTCAGCAGGAGTATCCTCTATCATCAGATCTTTAGGTGTCTCCCCCTCAGTTGGAGCTTTGACTATTTCGCTTTTATTTGTTGGTTCCTTTTCAGCAGTCAGTTCTTTGTCTTCCCTCTTTAGTGCTTTCTCATTGACAAGGATATATTTCTTAACCAGTTTTCTTCTTGGCTTTTTAGGTTGTCCCACAGCCTCAGAACGTTCTTCAATTTTGTCCTTCAGATTAGCCAAAATATTTGATGCAGCTGCTTCCTTGTTTGGTCTGGTCTCTACGATCGGAAGAGACTCTACGATCAAAGAGACTGATGGCCTTTTGGTCTTGTGGCTGATCTTATTTATCTTCAGCAGCTGAGATATGGTTGCTCTATCTTCCTCTGCCTCAGCCTGCTGTTCCTTTCTTCTTAGGATCCTTAGAGTCTCAATGTCTGAGGACTCTACAGGCTTATCGGTAGTGGATCCTTGGGGTTCTTCTGCAGTTCTGGCTTTCAACTTCCTTTTCCCTTTGCTTTTTCTAATTAAAGCAATGGTTTCTTCCTTGTTAGCTTCTTATTCTTCCTCAGTTTCTTTGACAACAGACATATTTCCTAGCACTTCTGATCCCTTTAGCTCACCAGTTCTACCACTGGATTCAGACATCATCTTCACATTTTCAGCTGGATTCCTTTTCTAGTTTTCAAATAATTGTTGGGTCATTCGACGATTTGGATTGATGGTTTCTCCTTTATCATCCTCAATCAAGTCACCGAGAGCAGCCTGTAGGATAATGCTTATAAATCGTTCGTAGAGCATCTTCTGTGAGCTATTTGTTTTCTTTGAGCTGATTAACCACTTCCCAATCCATTCAAGTAATAGAGCCCCATAGTTAAGTTGTATTTTATAACATATGGCAGTCATGAGTTTGAGTTGTACCTCATTCACAAAGTCATGACCTGAGCTCTTACAACATATACATTTTCCAACAATATCAGCTAGAAACTCATACCTCTATGGAAACTCCTTCTTCTTGTATCCTTTGACAGAGGGTGATTTCTTGTGATACATCTTCTTGAGACCCTTATGGAAGTCTATGTCATCTAAGGACGGATACCCTTCAGATTTGAGACCTAGGGCTAGATTGATGTCCTCAGCTTTTAGTCTGATTTGGACGTTCCTGACTTTCGCAGTGATGGTGTTGTTTTCAAATACCCTGTTATTGTAGAACTCTTTTACCAGCTTTGGGTATATCAATGTGTCCGTACCCAAGGCTTCTTTGAGACCTGCCTTCTTCAATAGCGACAACATCTTGTGAAATTGAGGTTCAGCTGACTTAAATTCGTCAAAACAAAGTATGTAGCCAGAGATAACACTGGAAGCTGCCATTGATTTCTTTGCAGGAAGTGAGACTAACTGAGCTTGCTACTGATTTAGGGTTTCTGCTTGAGAGAGGAAGAGAGAGATGATCTTTTGAACTTCAAATTTCAAAAAGATGATTTCAATTTGGACTTGTAACTTCCCTCTCTCTATTTTGCTTAGTGGGACAGGTGTCGAATTTTTCTTGGCTCTACGAATTTTGACAGAGAAGGATTGTACTGAATTGCCCTTAACTTCTTCTGAGCTAATGTATTCTTCAGTGGGACTACGATCGTTAAGATGGTCTTTGGAATCGTCGAGTCTGTTTTACCATCATTGAGTCTATGTAGCAGTCGTCGTGTCTGAGTTGTAAAAGTAGAGTCTGAACTGCGATCATTGAGTCTGACTAGCAATCGTAGAGTCTGGTCAAGTCCTTGTGATGAACTTTTTGACTTATCATTCTTCTTAGATTAAGGTAGCTCAAGAAGGGCCAACCTCATTGATTGTATCAAGGGTCAGGTTTGTCCCTAAGGTACTTATCAGAGAGATTGCTTGATTTATGCTTGATCATCATAGGGTGCTCCTTTGGTTTTGTTGATGTAGCTCTGCTATCGTTGAGTCTTCACTACGATCGTTTATTCTGTTCAGCGTTCGTTGAGTTTTATGACACTTTGGCTCTAGGATCGTGGACTTCCTTTGATCATGTCTTTAATTTCGAACATAGACCTTAAATCTGTATGGTTAGCACAAACTAGAGCACAATATTTCATATTTGCAAGTTAAGCATGCCTAGCTCACTTATCAATTTGTTGAATCTGGATTCATCTAGAGGTTTTGTAAAAACATCAGCAAGTTGATTTTCAGTAGGGATATATTGTAAAAATATAGTTCCATTTTGTACATGATCCCTAACGAAGTGATACCTTAATTCTATATGCTTAGTCCTAGAATGCATGACAGGATTATGAGTTATAGCAATTGCACTTGTGTTATCACAATGAATAGGTGTGGATTTGAATTCAAACCCATAATCTACTAGCTGATTTTTCATCCATTAGGATCTGAGCACAGCAACTGCTAGCAGCAATGTATTCAACTTCTGCAGTTGAGGTAGATACTGAGTTTTGCTTCTTACTAAACCAGGACACAAGTCTGTTACCTAGTAGTTGACAAGTGCCACTGGTACTTTTTCTATCTATTTTGCAGCCTGCAAAATCAGCATCTGTGTAACTTGTTAGCTCAAACGAGGATTCCTTGGGATACCAAAGCCCCAGGTGGGGTGTACCTTTAAGGTACCTAAAAATCCTCTTTACAGCAGTTAAATGAAATTCTTTAGGACAAGCCTAAAATCTAGCACAAATGCATGTTGCAAACATTATATCTGGTCTACTGGCAGTAAGATATAAAAGAGAGCCTATCATACCTCTGTATTGAGTTATATTAATACTTTTACCTTTTTCATCTTTGTCAAGCTTGGTTGCAGGAGCAATTGGGGTTTTCATGGGAGAGGCTGACTCCATGACATACTTCTTAAGTAAGTCTTTAATGTACTTGGTTTGGTTGATAAAGATTCCTTCATCAGTCTGCTTTACTTGCAGTCCAAGGAAGAAGTTCAGCTCACCCATCATGCTCATTTCAAACTTGCTCTAAATAAGCTTGGAGAATCTTTTGCATAACTTTTCATCAGTAGAACCAAAGATAATATCATCAACGTAAATTTGAACTAATAGAACCTTATCTTTATGTTTTCTAAGAAATAGTGTGGTATCTACTCTACCTCTAGTGAAACCATTTTCAATAAGAAAGTTAGTGAGTGTTTCATACCATGCTCTCGATGCTTGCTTAAGACCATATAAGGCTTTGTCTAATCTAAAAACATAATTAGAAAGAGATGGATTGATGAAACCTGGAGGCTGCTCTACATAGACTTCTTCTTGAAGTTCACCATTCAAGAATGCACTTTTGACATCTATCTGGAAGACTTTGAACTTCATGTGAGCAGCAAAGGCAATGAATATTCTGATGGCTTCTAGTTTGGCAACAGGTGAAAATGTCTCATCATAGTCAATGCCTTCTTCCTGAAAGTAGCCCTTGGCCACTAGTCTAGCCTTATTCCTGGCTATCACCCCATCTTCATCCATCTTGTTTCTGAAGACCCACTTGGTTCCAATTACAGGATGGTTCTTTGGTCTTGGAACCAATCTCCATACTTTGTGTGAGATCCCCGAATCTGGGTCCCAAATCACCGCAAATTCGGTACAATCATTCTATTACTATTGTGGAAGATATAAACATAAATTGATTATACAATACACTTTACACACTATTCCCCAAAATCGAGTAACCTTAACTTATACACAAATCATAAACTATCTAACACATGACATTATTATCAAACTATACTATTACAACTAGCTGCACAATTTATCCCAAGAAGAACTTGGCATTATCCTTTTTCCTGTATCTGAACGCATTCGTCTGATCTGCAATGTTTATCATGATATAGCAAGGGTGAGCATGAAAGTTGCCCAGCAAGTTTAAATACAATTTAAGGATATATCATGATTGAAAGAGTCTGAATAATAGGCTGGCTATAATTCATCAATATAATTGAGAACTAGCACGAACAAACTTTTAACTGAACAAGTATTGAACATGAACAAATATATCTGGACCAACTGGTAATGAAGGTGATCAGCCTTTCATACCTGACTTATACATGCAATATGTACAGAGTACAATTCCAAATGGCAATCAACAATGATTAACCATAAGCATATCTGAATAAAACAACTCTTAGTAGAGTTAAGTAAAACTTGCCTTGATTGGAGATTACCACAAAATTTAACTTAGAGTTTCTCCACAATTCCTACAGAATTATATTTACATGCACACACATATTAGATAATTGAATATATTACAAAACATGTATGTATATTCATCAATAATAATTATTAGTTTTACACAAACTAATATTATTTATTCCTACTCAAAACGAACATTAGTTTATTTAGAAACTTAATTCGTTTTACCCTTTTTAAACCAAATAAAGGTCCCTCACATTTTAGTATGTAAATATTTTACACTTTGAAGCTTCAATCATTTATATTCCATTTTAGGAATATCTTATGCTTTTACTCATTAATTCGGGACTTAAACATCTAATAATTAGCTTTTATAGTAAAATTCAATTTACTCTATTATTTCTTTAATATAAATAATTTTTTTATATTATTATTTTGCCCACTTATGAGTCAACTCGGACCATCATCTCATTTATAAACATTTTATCCCGCTAACACACTTACTGCATTTTTTTCGTTTTGCAAATATTCACATTTTCACTATATATATTTATATATCAAGTATATATAAATCTTGGCTCAAAAACTCCATTTTGATCCCAAAAATCCTCATTGCATCACTTTTATGATTATTACAACTTTTTAATGGCTCCATATTTTTCGTTTTGTTATAAAACCATTTTTTATGTCCATTTCGGCTTACATATATGCAAATTCATATTTATTTAATATTTTTATTGCATTATTTATGTCCGAAAGGAAGTTTCATGACGTAAAATATCACATACAGTCAAAGCCCTTCTCTTAGAACTTTATTAGATATAATATTGTCTTAAATTTAGCCCAAACATACTTTGGAACGACGAATGTCAAAATAAATTTCATCATGACTACATTCGTCAGCCCAAATTGTAGTTCTGACATGCCTGTTTGCCTATTTTTAATTCTTAAACCATTAATCAAATCGTGGCGAATTTCTAGTATGTTATAGACCTTATGACATAGTATATTTAAAAATTTCTAAACGCAAAAACAAGCTACGAACATTGATCAAAACAACGCTCAAAAAAAACCCATGACATTTGCACTGAAGAAGACGGGGTGGCGGCAAGCGCAACGCAACCGGCATAAATACCGGGTCACGCTTTTACATAACGAATGAGCTACTTTGCGATTTTCTCACGCCTTGCTCGCTTATCAGAAAATTCTCAAATTTTAGTATGTTTTTCGTATCATATGAGACTATTTTAAAAAAAATGAAACCCCCATTTCGGGTTCATTAGGCAGCCCAAATAGAGCGCCAAAAGTGTACGTTCATAATGCTTTTTTTTTTCACTTTCATTTCGGCTTTACCCCTCTCGCTAAAATAATCCATAACTTTTTCGTTTCAAAACATTTTGAGCGATTCTTGAGCCTAGGCGAAGCTATCTTCCAGGACTAAAACTTCTCTTCAGATCACAAATCCAAATTCCAAACCGAACAGAACAGAAATCTGTTCTAAGTGGACAAAATGTTCTGTTTTTAGACTGCACCATCCTCCTTCCCTAAAATGGTCATAACTCTTTCGTTTCTAAATATTTTTAAGTGATTCTTGAACTCACGCGAAGCTAACTTCCGGGACTACAACTTTTATTCTTTGACCATTTCCAAATTCAAAACACAGAGTTCCAGAAATTTCGTGTAAAGGGACTGACCCAATTTGGTTAGACAGTTTTGACGCGACTACTTTGAACGGTCATAATTCTTTGCTCCGAAGTCGGAATTAGCCCGTTCCGGAGTCTATGGAAAGCTTATTCAGTGTTCTATAACATACCAAAAGCCCAGAAGCTTCTGAACGTCCTAGCTAACCCTGAATTTTCATTTTAGTGGCAGCAGTCCACTAGTTTTTCTTAGTTTTTAACATGTTTTACCAAAACATTCACTATAAATTCGTTTGAGCTCATTTTTACTCTTTCGAATTGGTTTATTTGCATAACTCATAGGATTATATCATACTATTACAGAACTTAAATTTCAGACATGAATCAAAACCACAAAAGTTCCAAAACAGTCCATAGTTAGTCCATAATAGTCCATTCATGGCCTTTTTGCCATAAGTTCACCCATTACGCATAGGATCTTATTCTTGCTTGTTTGATTCAATTTTCAAGTTTTTTAATGGTCATAATATCTTCTGGAAATCATCCTTAGGATGTTCCTTAATCCATAAGTCAAAATAATAACACAACTTCTAACAAAATATGAAGCTTTAAGGAGATAAATGGAGTTTAAGGTTTCAAAACTTACTTCTTTGATTTTCTTCTTCTAGGATGTAGATGATTAGCTAGATCTTGCTAGAATCCGTTTTCTTTCCTCCTTGAATCCTCCCTGCACTTTTATCAAAGCTTTATCCTTCCACCCATTTCATTCTCTCTCTAAATTCTTAAGATTTTTGGTGGAGAAGATGAAGATGGAGGTTTAGGGAGTTATGTAGGAGTTTTGGTTTCGATTTTCTCTTCCTATTTTGTTTTTCTTTCTTAAGCTATTTGGAGAAGAATGAAGGAAACTTGTTTGCAAGAGTGGTGGAGATTATTTAATAACTAGCCAAAATTATACATATAACATATATATGTATATAAAATCTCCTAACAAATCCTCATCTTCTCTCTCTAATCTCTTGCATATCAAAGCAAATCTTGGGAAATCAAATAAAATCACATGTGCTCTCTCATTCTCTCTTAGCCACCTGCCACCTCTCCTTCTTTTTCCTTCCCAAATTCATTTAACCACATGTTTGATTATTGGAAGCAAGACACATGGCTATCCTATCCTTAATCAAGTGACATATGACTTGAGAAAAAAATTACCACATGCCAAATTCTCCCTTAAAGGGACGGATGAGTCCCCCCAAATTGCCCCAATTTTTTGCTTTCCTTATCTAGCTTTTCATTTCATTTGCATTTGTATTTGCCTCATATCTTGACCAATACCTTAAAGTTTGACTTAGGTCATGGTTTGGACTTTAGCTTGGACTTAAACTAAATAAACAATTGGGCTTCCATGTAATAATCATTTGGGCCCTTTCATAATTCATTTGGGTTCTCTAATTAATTTGCTTAGGCCATGCCAAATATTATGGATCCATCACACTAATTTTACATTACCCTAATTATTTAATTAGGGTTTCTAATTCACTCATTATGGAATTTAAATACTTAGATAATTTTATTATGTAACCCAATTAAGATAGGTTTAAAATAATTAATAAATTGAGATAATAAAATTAATCTCTTAGGTTAGTATACTAGTATAAAATTTAAATACTAGTATTTTACACTTGCTATAATCCTTATGTTGTTTAATTCTCATTCCTAATATATTATATTAGGTTATATTGCTTTCTCATTCATTCTATTTATATATTAAATAAATATATACATATTTACAATATATTTATTCAATCACTCACATATTTCACATAAGTCACAAAAATATTTATTATCATTGGTAAATTATTATTATATTCTCATAAATTATTCTAGACATTTAATTTTAATGTCTATAAACCTCTTCATACAGTTTGCTACATTCAATAAGCCTTCTTCATATGGCTTGCCATATTTATTATTACATAATCTCTTTCAATTATTAAACCGTATAGATTTTTCTTAAAATTTTTAAATAAATCCTTTATTTTTACTCTAGATTTTAAATTTTAACCTTTAATTTAATCATATATTTTCTAAATTTTTAAGTTGTCACACTTTGCTTCTCTCGAACTGATTAAGTTCTTCCTGTATGGCCTCTATCCAGCTGGAGTCTTCCATAGCATCCTCTATCTTCTTTGGTTCTATTTGAGATAGGAAGCTTAGATAGAAGCATTCATTTTGAATAGCAGCTCTTGTTTTGACTCTTGCATTCGGATCTCCAATGATTAGATCTTGAGTGTGATCTCTAGCCCATCTGCTTCCTGTTGGGACGTCAGTTCTTATGCCTTCTTGTCTTAGATCTTCAAGATCTATTTCTTCTTCTTGATATAGAGGCTCGTTGTCTGGCACTACGATCGTAGTATTGAGCTCGACGACCTCGTTCGTACTGTCTAAACTGTTAGTCGCAGTGTCATGAGGCATTGTTTTTTCTAAGTCTGTTTCATCAAATATGATGTGAATCGAGACTTCAACACTCAGTGTCTTCTTGTTGAACACTCTGTAGGCCTTACTGTCTGTGGCATATCGAAGAAAGATTCCTTCGTCTGATTTTGGTTGAAACTTTGTCAAGTATTGATTTCCATTGTTGAGAATGTAGCATGTACACCCGAAGACATGAAAGTAGCTGACACTAGGTTTTCTTCCTTTTCACAGTTCATAGGGAGTCTTCTTAATCGTAGAGTGTATGAGTGATCTGTTCTGAGTATAACATGCAGTGTTGACTGCTTCTGCCCAGAAGTACCCAGGCAGATGAGCTGCTGCTAGTAGAGTCCTTCCAGCCTCTATTAATGTTCTATTTTTTCTCTCCGCAACTCCATTTTGTTGAGGAGTTCGTGGAGCTGAGAAGTTGTGATTGATGCCATTGTCAGAGCAGAATTGGTCCATTTCTGAGAAGTCAAATTCTCTACCATGATCACTCCTTATATCCTTGATTTTCTCTCCTTTCTCGTTCATCACAAGCTTGAACATTTTGATTAGCTGGGAGCTTGCTCATCTTTTGAGGTTAGAAAGAACACCCATGTAAATATGGTGAAGTCATCGACTACGACCAGAGAGTATCTCTTTCCTCCAAGACTTGTTGTTGGAATTGGCCCAAAAAGATCCATGTGTAACAACTGCAAAGGCTTGTCAATTGAATTGACAGTTTTGCTCTTGAATGTGCTTCTTGTCTGCTTCTCAAGTTGACAGGCATTGCAAGGCCTTTCTTTAATGAAGTTGAACTTTGGTAGTCCTACAACTAGATCTTTTGAAGCTAATTTGGACATACTTTTGAAGTTGAGATGAGATAATCTTCAATGCCATAGCCAGCTCATTTCTTCAGATGGCCAGAAAGCATATTGTCTCGTCTGAGCTTAGTTGTCCAAGATTTACTGTGTAGACATTTCCTTCTCTTGTTTCGGTTAGCTTTACTGTAGATGTCTTCAGGTCTCGGACTTGACATTGATTGTTGAGGAATGTTACTTGATGACCCTTGTCGCAGAGATGGCTAATGCTTAAAAGATTGTGTTGTAGTCCTTCCACATAGGCCACTCTACTGAATGATACTGCACCATTTCCAGTTGACCCATATCCTCTTGTTTTGCCCGAGCTGTTGTCTCCAAAAATGACCGAGGGATCCTCCTTCTCTATGTAGTTAGACAGAAGGGCTTTATTTCCAGTCATGTGTCTTGAACATCCACTGTCCAGATACCAGGTTGTGTTCGTGGAGCTCCTTTCCTGAGGTAACATTGAACCTTCATTTTGGTACCCATACTTGCATGGGTCCTACTATGTTAGTACCCTTTGGGACCCAAATCTGCTTGATTTTGGGTCTCACATGCATGGAATTATAATGACAATTTGCAGCCTTGTGGCCAACTTTGTAGCACACAAAACATTTGATATGATGCATGTTAGTGTGTGTGTGAAAGTTCTTCCTCCATTTAGACTTTTGTGGGTTATTTGTCATCATCCTGCTAGGCTGATATTCCCTTTTCCATGTGTTCTCTTGTTTCATTATTTGTGAGGAGTGTATCTTACTTCTCTCAGATATCTTCTGGTTGGTTCGTAGAGTTGATTTTATTTGACTCTACGATCCTTCGAGGTTAATGAGTAGTAGCTAGATTACTCTTCTCTTTTCTGAAACCTAGACCAGCATGAGATCCTTTACTCTTGGGAATATGAATTGAATCAGCTGGGCAGGGTTTTACAGGCTTATCCTTCTGTGAGGATTTCACAAATATAATGCCTCTATTGAAATCTGAGACATTACCAGTGCTAGTTTCCTTTGCTTTTTCCACACATGACTCTGAGGTAGATTCCCCAAAGCCTAACCCTGTTTTATCATAGACACTTCTCTGGTTAGAGATTAAGGAGTCCATGGATGAAGAGGATTTATTCCATGTAGAGACTGTCTTTTTTAGATCCTCAATCTTAGAGGTTAGACTAGACTCTCTCTGAGCACTGAGCTCATTTGCCTGTCTCAAGAGCTTATTCTCGACTTCAAACTTGGAGAGAGAATCGGATTGAGAAGGATCGCTTCGATTCCTCTTGAACCTTTTCTTTCTCCTTTTGAAGAAGAGAATAGTCTTTAGACAGAACCCTAAACCACTTCATGTATTGATGCAGATCAGATGTTATGTCGTGTAATGCAGTTCTAAGGTCGTCAATATCTACATCAGGAGAGTTGAAGTCAAATACCTCGTCGGTACTTACTTCATGTATGTTGGAGTTCTGTTTGTCCCTTGCACTTTTGGCCATCAGGCAGAGATTAGTCATTTGAGGATCTTCATAGTCTCCAGATTTTGGAGTTGAGTCATTATCAAAGTCACTCCACGATCCTCCAGCTACAAGGCCTTTGTCTTTCTTTACTGGCCTTTTGTTGCCTTTATATTCCTTCTTTGCATGTGATTTCTTCTTGAGTTCATCTCTGAGAGGTTTGTTCCAGTTGGCAATAAAGTGACTAGGTTTCTTGCAGTTGTAGCATAGGTCATTCATTTGTTTCTGGCTGTTGTAGTTGCCAACTTTCTTTGGCTTGCTGGTTCTGCATTGTCTCATGAATCTTCTTAGTCTTTTAACCAGCATTGTAAAGTCCTCATCATCATCTTCATCGTAGTCAGAATCAACTTCAGTGTTGATTTTGGAGGTGTTTTTGGTTACTTTGAAAGCAACACCTTTGTCCTTCTTTCTTCCTTCGCATAACGTTTACGCTTTCGTCGTGTCGACTCCAGTTAGATGCGTGAGGAGGTTGCCATATAACTGTTGAACAGTCATTTCATATAAATTCTTTGATTCTCTAATGGCAGTGGTTTTGGCATCCCACTTGCTTGGTAAAGCTCTCGTGAACTTTATGATCAGATCTTTGTTTGGATAGATCTTTCCATAGGCTCATAGAGAGTTGAGCAGAATATTGAATCTCTCGTATGTAGCAGTGACGTTCTCTCCTTGAACATGAGCAAACATCTCATATTGTTGAGTCAAGAGACATTGTTTATTTTCTCTGACTTCTTCTGTTCCTTCATGCATGATGAGTAGTGCTTCCCAAACCTCCTTTGTTGTCTTGCAGTTGACCACGTTTTCAAATAGATCATCTTTTAATGATTGAAATAAGATGTTCTTGGCCTTTTTGTCAAACTGGATAGCTCTCTTCTCGTTCTCTGTCCATTCTCCTTTGACCTTGATCTGTATTCTGTTTGGGTCCTCTGTAGTTGGTGCAAGCTTTGTAGGAACGTAGGGCCCATTTTGAACAGTTTCAAATAGATCTTCATCTATTGAATCCATGTAAGCTTGCATCCTAACCTTCCAATTAGCGAATTTATCTTTGTTGCACATAGGTGGCTTGCTGCCTCCTACAGTCTTTGATTTGTTTGGTAAGTGTGCCATTGGATCTACTCAAGCTTTGTAGGCTATATTATAGAACCTGCTTTGATACCAATTGTTAGTTCCCGAAGGCACAATAGTTATCTAGAAGGGGGGGTTGAATAGATATTAAAATCTTTTCTTTGTTTAAAGATTGTTTTGATAAAGCTTTGTAGCATAGCGGAATTATTGTTTCTTTGAAATCCCTTTTAGATAGCAAGTTAAAGAGAGAAAGGCAGTTATAGCAGTTATAAATAGACACAGTTGTTTTTAAGTGGTTCGGAGCACTCAAAGCTCTTAGTCCACTTTTCTACTCCTTGAGTAGGAAATCCATTAAGGATGTCTTTTACACTTTCTGAATCTCACATATTCCTTCTAGACCAGCAGTCTAGGCACTTCTAAGTTCACTCTTGAACTCTTCAAGTCCAGCAGACTTGGCTCTTCATAGTTCACTTAGAACTCTTCAAGTCTTTCTAACTTGGAACTTCTTACTTCAGTAGATTGATAGTTGTTGAGTTGTGATTGAGGCTACTCAGTTGCAGTTAAGCACTTGTTCGAAAGAAGTGAGTAGCTGAGCAAGCTTCTTCTTTTTCTCAGATCGTAGAGTTTATCGTTGAGTGTTCTTGTGCGTTTTGTTCAATACTTGCTTATCTTTCTCATATGTCTGTATTCTGTATATATGAGATCTTTGAAATCTATTCGTTGAAGTCATCTGATGAAGCATCAAATGCGTTTAACATTTCTGAGCCTTGATGGAGACATTTCTGCACATCTTCTGAATTGCATTCTGGCCCACTGACACGGCAGACTGCTTTCTCACCTAACACCTGAAAAGGTGTTTTCCTCTGCTCAATGGTCCTTTTCTTAGCTTCTTGAATACGTTCCTTTTGATCAATACTAAGGATATCTTTTGTACCGTTGGGACTGGTGAGTGCTTCAACGTTCAAAACCCATTCCTCATTTGTTGAAATTTGTCTTCAAAAAAAGTTAGGGCTCGATGCTTCTGACACAAGGCAGATGACACTCTACTATCCATATCATAGTGTCTTGTCATATCGGTGCTTGCACTTAAGAGAACACTACAATTTCTCGCAAGGATTTACACACTACGATCTTTTCACTCGACGATCATCACTTGCTCGTCTAGCAGAATCAACGTTTCCAAGAGCACACTACAATCTCTAAGTTAGATTCGACAAACGTCTGGGCCCTTTTACGATTTCTGAAGAGGTCCTTTAAGGCAGATACACTACGATCTGTTAATCTCTACGATCTTGCCTTAGCTTCTACAGTCTGTTGATTAGCTTGATAGACTATGATTCTTGTTGAAGCCTATCTATACTTTTCAAGTCATGGATCAACCTAACATCTTTGATCTCTTTATCTATACATTTATTTATGGAATGATGAACATTCAAAGCAAAGATCAACCTAACAAATTTGATCTATCACTAAGCCCTTGTACATATATTCCTTGAAGGGCTTTACATATAATCATTAGTATTTGTTTTAAACATCAAATCAAGATATGCATTCTTCCAACAAATATTTTAAAAAAAATGAATCCAGTGAGACAAAAGAACAAATATTAAGGATTCGTACTTTGGTTTAGCCATGTTAAAAAACACACCATAATATACCATAATGGAGTAAAATTCAAGAATGAAGATCAAATTTGGTGGAACTCGTAGAGTCAACAATAGCATTTCAATAACTCAATGATTTTATAACTTAGCAATCATCATCACTCTTGATCTTTGAATCTCATTCTGATATATACTCCTTGCCAATCTTCCCGTTAGAAAGTAGTCGTTGAAAGCTATTCAAATTGCTTCACAGATCTCGAGTTGTTTGGTGTAGACTGCAAATGTGACATGACATGACTTTCTAACACTGCAGTCTACTGTTTCACCTACCCCGTCAGAGATGTCACTTTGATGTCTTGGGCAGGTCGACGACTTTATTTCCCCCTTCTGATTTATAGAACAGAGGTTGTCCTTTCGCATCGATGCTCTCAATAAGCTCTTGTCCGAATACCAACCTTCAGATTGAACCGTTGCCAATGCTTTAATCTTCGGATGACCGAACTCTACGATTCTGATGCATGCATTTCTTGGACCTGATCGTAGTGTCTAGTTGACGGTAGAGACAACACTAAGATCTTGAAGAGTGTTCATTGGATCTGTAATGTAGAACACTTCTTCCTTCTCTTGTACAGTGCTTCAACACTTCTGTTTGCTTTTACTGCTCTCATATACTGATGGCTTGATTCTTTGTTCTGGCCCCTTCTGAATAGCAAGACACTTCATATTTGTGGCGTGTCCAGCTCACTTTCTCCTTGTGATCTCCCGTTCACTTATCATCAATGGACTGACCAATGCTTAATCAATTTAGCCTTATTCTTCAGAGGCTAACCAGTATCTTAGTGTACACTCCATTAGTTCTTTCTTTGGCAAACACTACGATCCTGGTTGCTTCCAACATCGATGTTTTCTATTTACTTGACAACAACTGCACTAGCTGACTTTTCTTAGTCAGTTACTGAAGTCTTCTTTTGATCAACTTGTGGAAGACTTCATCTCGAATGGCTTCACAACTTAATCTAGATGCTGATTGGGTTGGTGCTTAGATCTTTCGTTATCTTTCATGCCATTCGTTGTGTGCTCTCTGGTTTCCTTCAGGTGGGATGTATCTTTGTAGCTTAGACCAGAGGCTTCATTCCTTTGGATATTCTGCGAGTGCTCATTTGTTGAGAATCGTATTTTCTCTACGATTCTGCCTTGGCGTTGTGAGCATATCAGTTGAAGTCTTAGCTCTACACTCTACGATTCAGCTTCGGCTGTGTAGACACTACGACTCCGAGATCAGATCTTGACACTCTACGATTTCTGTCGTTGTGCTTGTTGTCTTCATCTGATCTTGCTCGACTACAATCTCTGCCTTTGATACGATAAGTAGACTCTACGACTCTGAGTGTAGTCTACGATTCTTGACTTGGCTTTGGCAGATGCTCGGTCGGCTCATAGGCAGGTTGTCTCTACAATTCTGAACATGACTTCCTCAGCAAACTACGGCTCCGAGGAAGTGCTCCTCGACACACTACGATCCTTCCTCATCTGTCCTAGCAGTCTACGAACTCCGAGATCTAGTATCTTGTAGACTACGATTCTGCCTTGATAGCTCTCGAGTTATCCTTGACTCTCCTGGAAGACTACGATTTCTGGTACAGTACTCGACGATCAGACAAGCCTATCTATTACATCATAAGATCAACCTAACATGCTTGATCTTTCTATATTTATAGTCCTTGTACATCATTTCTTTTTAAGGACTTTACAAAGTTGTTTTGCTTATGTAGGATCAACCTAACATATTTGATCAATTCATTCTAAGTCCTTGTACATATGTTTCTATTATCTATTAAAGGACTTTACAGTTTTTTTAATGCAAGCATACTTGCATATTCATTCATCATAATCAAATCATATGTAAATAGGAATATTATTCATATGTTTATTCTTGACAGATTGAATTGTACGGTAACTATTTACTGTTGAAATCTATATTATCTGGAAAGTCGTTGATCGCTAGGGAGGCTTATCCGTATTGTAGAATAAATATTATTTATTTAAATAAATTAATAGTTTACTATATTTATTTAAATAAGATTAGAAGTGTTCTAATTGATTTATTCACAACCGGTTTAAAATGAAGAACTTAAAGGGTCACACCGCAAAAAAAGAAGAATATTCATGTCGACGTCGGGATTTTTAAATGGCCCTTTTCGTTACTTGTTCTTTGGTGTTCTTATGTTAATGTGAGATTTGTTTGAAAAAAAAGTGAAAAAGGTCCGACATGTATAATGTCGACGATTTGACTTTAAGAGTCGCCATTGGTGTATTTAACTAGTTGCACTAACGTGAAAAAAAAGGTTTGCACATTGACCCAAAGGATGTGACACAATCGCTAAACGAATCCAGTGAAACCGAGATTCATTTAGGGTTCGGGGGCTTGGTTATGCGGAGGGAAGGTGTTAGGCACCCCCCGACATCCGTGTTACCACGGTGACCGCACTTTTCAAAGAAACTATTATATGAATGTGTGTGTATGTGTGTGTGTGGATCAATGTGCAATTATTTGGAAGTAGTGCTATGCATCATTCGCACCTATATACATTGGGTTTGAATTTTGTCGAAAATTCAGTTTTAAGCAAGATATAGCAATGAAATTTTATAAAAAAGGTTTTTCAAACCATGTGCTCAATAGTATTTGAGGCATTTGATACTTCCATTTTATTATTAAATGTTCGACTTGTTTGCTATTATTTTCGAGATGCGAGGCATCTGCGAGAAAATAATATCTGACGATCTTAGAACTCCTTATGGGCATGATGACCATCCAAGGGAATTGAGACATCGTAATAATGTACAAGTCGCTTGCAATGAAAAAGTCCATCACGGGAACCGAATCTAGATTTAGTAGACTGAATCTGTGATCACATGATTCCTAGGCTCACATGATACTGCAATTTGTATGGAAAGCAGTAAGCAGTTATATATATATATATAAGCGGTAAATATATATATATATATATATATATATATATGTGTGTGTGTGTGTGTGTGATCAGCCACCACGAAGCAACTCCAAGGGGGATCAGAAATGTAGATAAAGCAATAAATGCTATCAACCGCCACAGAATAAACTCTAGGCGGGACTTGAATGTAAATAAAGTTGTAAAAACTATAAACTCCAGGCAGGACGAAATGTAAGGAAAGTTGTAAAAGCTATCAACTGCCACGAAGTAAACTTTAGGCAAGACGAAATGTATATATATATATACATATATATATACTTATATACATCTGGTGCGTTTAATTGCTTTTATATATATATATATATATATATATATATATATATATATATAAGCAATTAAACACTCCAGACATAAGTCTAGGCTCAATCGAGGCATAACTCGATAATGTTAGTCCATATAAAAATATATACATATATAGATAAGTATATATATACAGACAGAAATGAAAACCACGGACCGAAGTCCGGGCAAACACACACACACGACTCTCAATGTGTATAACAGTGTTTGCTATTATGAGAAAAAAGGCTTTATAGAATGTAAGAAGGCTTACAGTGGGCTGCTAATGTAGACTTCTATGACTCTATATGGATAAACACTTAGCTCCCGCCGGATGAAATTATAGCTATATGTGAGCTAACAGATGTTTAAAATGAGGAAAACACTCAATATGGGTGTGAACAGAGTAAAGTGGACAGGGCTTCCTCGCATTTTCTCTCTCTTCTCTCCCTCAAAATGGCTGACCCAAGGTCTATATTTATAGATCGATGGTAGGTGTACTTATGGCGTGCAGATTACACTGCTACCGGGTTATGGTGGTGAACTGGCTTTGTGGGTCCTGTCATCTTGAAGTATGTGCACCCGTGCACTATAATGCCATGACATGGGATTTGCCCTTTTTGATTCCAGGAAGATGGGTCCATGACCGAAATGGCATTTCCGGGTTTTCGTCAGGTAGTCCGTTGAGCCGTTTTGCGTAGTTTACGCTTGGAAGTTGAGATATGGTTCTTGTGGTACATATTTTGATGTGATTTTTATTGAAATGAGTGTATTTGATTTGAAGTGAAGTTGAGTTGGCAAAATGACCATTTTGCCCTTCCCGGGGTTATCTCTGGTTTTCGCACATTTGTAGCCGTCTTTTCACAGGGTTATCTTTGAGGTTGTCATGTTGTTGACTCTGAATATCCTCAGGGTTATCTCTGAGGTTGGAATTGATGTCGTGGTCCTCCAGGGTTATCTCTGGAGTAAAAAAGATGTTTTTGCCCTCCAGTATAGTTAGTAACAGGAAAAGAAAATTTTGAGTGTCTACAGATGCCCCTCTTTATCATGTTCATGCAATGCAATAGAATGGACATGATAAAGATTAGTAGACACTTGAAACATGACAAGGTATTTTTAATGATGCAAATCGCAATGTAGTGAATGTGATGATGAATGTTTGAAATGTTTTTGCAGATCGCAGTTCACAAATCGCACATCGCATTTCGGACTTCGCATTTTGCTTTTTGCATTTGGCCAATCGTACTTCACAAATCGCACATTGCATTTTGCATATCGCAGATCGCAAATCGCAAATCACAATGTAATGAATGTTATGATGCATGTTTAAAATGTTTTCACAAATCGTTTTACCTTTACCGATCATTGTTGATGCCTATGCTGGTGTTGACTCCAATGGTTTGGCATTTAATCGTTGACGCTTATTTGATGAAGATAAGTTGAGATGTTTTCCACATCTCTAATGGGGATGACGTTCTGAAATCACTTGACCTTCCTGATGTATACGCTGGTAATTTGCAACGGTGCCTACCCTGTTGGTAGTTGAATATGTTGTTATCGCCCAATTATTTCGGTTCCCACTTGAATGGTGGTATTCAAAACTTTCATCACTGAACTGTCTTGATGTCGCGCTAAATTGAAGATAATGGTTTTGAATACCGGATCTTCCGATACCTTTGCTGAAGTAATATTCAAAGGTTTGCTTTGCCAGACTCTGCCTGATGTTACGCTTGATAGAAATGTACGTTGATGTAGCGCTTCACCCTTTTTGAGGTGATTTGGAGTTTCCTTTCGCTGTTAGGTGCTTGTGTCCCATTTCCTTGAATATTTAATTCGTAACCCAGCTGAACTGATGACTTGAATGCCGTTGATATCCCTGGAGGGTGCAGCTCACTCTTTTGCTGTGAAACTTTTGAACTTCAGTGTAGAGGCCTCAATTTATGAGGATTTGACTCAAATTAACACATTTGTCGGTGTAGATTTCATTCGCCAGACCTTTTATCGTTGGCCTTGAGTTAAGAACTTTTTGAGAATTTTCCCTTTCTTTCGTAGGGGCACGCTTATGTCGCCATGATTTCTTTCAAGAGTTTTCTTTCTTTTGATGAGAGGCCTGATCCCGCCTTAAAATCCTTCGCTTTTTTTAGAATCGGAAAATGCCCCAGTCCTTTCGCATGCTGTTGCCGGGGATTCATACGAGAAAGTCTCTTTGTTGACCAAATTGTGAGTGAACAATATCCGAATCGCCAGTGAGATAAAATGAGGGAAGCTCTGATGATGATGGACCATGCTGATGGTGTTGACTGGTACATTTTCCTCCTTAGGATGGTTGATAAATGCCCCAGTGTTGAGTTATCGCGGTTTTTGAGATTGCCCCAGTCTTGTTGTATGGGTTCCAATATCGGGTTGTCGCCAATGTTGAAATTACTCCAGCCTTGTTTGTTGTTTGTGATAGTTTCTTTGCTAGGACGCTGAGATCGCAAGAGGCTTTTACCTTTGTATCAGATGGTGAACAGGTAGTGGATTTGGGCTTTGATGCCCTCAATCATTGTTCCTGACTTGTTCGCGCAATCGGCTTTGATGATTTTCTTCTGATTTGATGAAGACTTGTGATTGAGGGTGTTGGCTCTTTGAAGGTCCTCGCTGCTGGTTGTATTAGTGTATCGTTGTTTTTTCCTTTCTGGGATTTCTGCCAAAATTGATGGAATAACATTGAAGTGTTGTTGGGTCTTCTCCACATGGGTCGCTGACTTGGAGGGTTACTTTTGGGCGTAGACTTGGGATTGATGTTTGGGTTTGGATATTTCTTTTGAGGTTCAGACCGCACCACTTATGGTTGCCTACGTACTCCTATATGTGAGGGAGATCAGGTCTGCGTAGTTTGAACCTGGTGTAAGAGGTTCAACGTTGAATGATGTAGAAGGGTATAGGAATGTTTTTGTTATTTTTGTTTATGTAGAGAAAGGGTAGAAGTGCTTTTGTTGTTTTTGTTTTTGTTTGGTTTAACTGCACCATAAATGGCTGCCTACGTACTCCTATTGGAGAGGAGATCAGGTCTTTCGTAGTTCAGGTTTGATAAGATAAATGGTTTGAGAAGTTTTTGTTTGAGAAGTGTTTGTTTTGGAAGTGTTTGTTTGAGATTTTTGTTTGGTTTGACCGCACCATAAATTGCTGCCTACGTACTCCCATTGATGAGAGGAGATCAGGTCTTTCGTAGTTCAGGCTTGATGAGCTGAAACCTAAATGACTTGATTTTTGATTTTTTAATGATTTTTTTTTTGATTTTTTATTATTATTATTATTTTTCTTTTCTTTTCTTTTCTTTTCTTTTCTTCTTCTTTTCTTTTTTTTTCTTCTTTTTTTTTCAATATTTACATGCATGGAAAATAAAAGGCATACTATGAAGAAAGAAATACCGTCCCAACATCTTCTGGAACTTGCAACTTTATCCCCTGGATCTACATCTTTTTGGCTAGTCGAGGCCTGATAGTCCAGTCGTCAGTGGTTGTGTTGCCTTCAAGGCTCGCGACAGAGGTTACTTCTTGGTTTTGAATTCTTCACTTAAGGCCATAACTTGATCGCTTCCTGGTTCAGTACATTCCTCACGCAAAAAGGTATGAACTCTTGATTCTTTGATGGGTTGGTTTCCCCGACAACCTCACCACCTTTTCCTTTATCTGTTCCTTCACGCTTTTCCTGGGTTTGAGAGGATTCGACCATGAAATCTCCCTCGAACTGTCGTTGCATTTCTTGCAAGGAATTTTCCCTTTTGGCTTTTCCTTCCTTGGACATGATTAGTATTTCCTCGTCCTCATCTAAGGTGATAAAATCAGGAACATGGTTGATATCTTCGGACCAGAAGATGTTGGATGTTGGCAGATGAATATCCTTTGGGGATTCCCGTGTCTCCTCTGTCATTTCCTGCATTAGGATCATTCCATCTTGTGTTCTGCCAGGATTATCGCCCATAGCCTTCACCTCATCTGAACTGCCTGTCTCGAGTGGACATTTTATGTTTTTTATTTCTTTTTCGCCTTTTTTGGTCATGAGGAATTCTATCTCCAGCTCTTCATTTTCAATTAGATCCTGGATTTTATGTCGCAAACACCAGCATTCCTCAGTCGTATGTCCAAGTGAGTTAGAATGGTAGAGACATATATTTGTGGAATCATAACTCTTTATCTTGGGATTTATAGGAGGCAGCAGCTGTGATAACCCGGGATTTCGAACAATCCAAATTTCATGAATAAATTTTATTTTTATTGACATTGACTGTTAATATTGTACTGTGTATCTGTGATACGAGTATCGAGAAGTAGTCAATTTGTGTATTGACTGAGAAATTAGAGTAGAGTTGTGCTTAACGGAGAATAGGAACCCTAACCCTAAGTCTAGATATGGATTCGATTGAAAATATAATTAAAATAATTATACTAATGAGTATGTGTTTGTACTGTATAGAATGTTGATCAATGATTGGTCAGGTGGGGTACAATATTGGTAAACCCTAATAAGGGATTGGAAACTCTAATCTCAAGATTTGAAACCCTAACGCATAGTTAGGAACCCTAATCGAAAGTCGGGAAACCCTAATTTTTAATTCGGGAATCCTAAACCCTAATTAGGAAACCCTAATCATAATTATTAAGCTTTAAAGTGATTAGTATACTTTAATGTGATTAGTAACCTTTAATATAATTAGGGAACACTAATTATATTTTTGAAAATCTTAATTTTCTATTTTTAAAGATCATAATTTAGAAAATCCTAGAAGCTAGAGTTGTAAAACTTTAGGGTTAGAGCCTTAGGGTTAAACCCTAAGGGTCAAACCATAAGAATTTGGTAAATTCCATGTATGCCATTAAAATTTCATGTACAAAGTCCAAAGTACCCCTTTTCTTAGATATTTAGTTAGAAGATTTGCAAGATCTAGTGAGTCATCACTTAAGATTATCCCATGTGCTAGAAATCAGCCCAAATCTTATACATATCTTGCCAACTTGCACACTTGGATTCATTGCATCTAAGATATAAGAGATCTAGGAGAGAGAAAGTTCACATATTAAGCTCATTAGCTATCTAAAACCAACCCACTCTTTCTCTCACCTAAACCCACGAAATCCCTAAGTGTTTCAGTCATTAACCAAGCCTTTAGATCATCAAGATCATTGGAGAAGAGCTAGGATCAAAGATTGGACAAGAGAAGGTAAAACCCAAACTCAACCTAGATCTTGTATGCTAAGAAAATAATTGTGTTTAAGTGTTTATATTTGTGTTATATGGTGTTTTTAGTTGATCTATGTTGATCCATCATGGATCCATAGCATCAAAGTGGGTAAAAATGCAAGTTTTCAAAATCTGTTCTTGAGAAATTTTTGTGGTCTGACAAGATATGTCAGTGGTCCTAGATCTGTCTATGTTGGTGATAATTGTTGTTTTAAAGTTGTTATTGGTAGCTTGTTAGGTTGTCTTTAATCTGGAAGTGGTATCACAGTGTTTGAATAGCTAGATTGCATTTTATTCCCGGTCAAAGTCGGTTGACCGACGTTGACTGGGCTAAAATCTGGGCAGCCCAAAACGTATGAAACAGATTCTGACAAGACGTTCTAAGGCATAGATCTGACAGGTTTGATGTTGTTTGTTGATGTTATGGTAATCAGTTTGTAGCCTGTTAGTTGTACTATCGATCCATGCTTCTAGATGTCATAAACAACAAACAGATTTGTTTTCATGGATGGTCAAAGTAGCCATCTGAGACTGTTTTTGCATTTCTGAAAATTTCCAGAAAGTCTTTGAGCAAGTTTTCTGTTATAGTTTGACCGCTTAGTACAGTGTGATTGTTATGTTATTGGACCCAGTTGTTGTTTTGGTATTGTTCCTTGACGAAAGGACTATAACTTAGAACAATTAGATCACAAGAAACATGACCGGAATGTAACTTAAAATAGGCTAGAAAGTGACTGCTCGAGTTTCTGGGTTTCTGGAGAAACCCAGGTAAGGTCTGACAAGCTTTTTTCAAAGCCCAGATTTCTTTGATGTGTTGTTGTATGACCAAATTGATAATTGGTAGTAGTAGTATTACATGTGTACTACGATTTTGAACTTTAAGCTAGCCCAGAAACGATTTTAAACTAAGGATTTAAGTTGGTTAAACGAGGCAGGTTGATAAGCCGGCTGTCAGTGTTCTTGAGCTCAAGAACACCAACAGCGACGCTTTGTGTCGCTAAAGCCCTATAGCGACGGTTTTTATTTTTCTTAATTTCTGATATTTCCGGAAAATGATTAAAAATAAAAATAAATTCTAAAATTACCAAAAATGGTTTTAAAAATTATTTTAAATTATGAAAAATAATTTCTGACTATTTGGAATATTTTTCTTTAATATTTATAATTATTTAAATATTAAAGATATTTAATTTATTTAATTAGTGTATTAAATAAATTAGAGAAAATGATTTAATATTATGAAAAAATCATTTTAAATAAAAATAAAGTGTTTAAAAATATTTTGAGTTATAAAATGTAACTTTTAATATTTTGGAGAATTTTCATTAATAAATTAATATTAATGAATTTAATTATTATATTAAATAAATGAATTAAAAATGATTTTATTGATTTAAAATGAGAAAAATGATTAAAAAATATTTTAAGTTATAATTAATGACTTTTAATATTTTGATGATAATTTCATTAATATTTAAATATTAATGGTAATGATTTCAATTATTTTGAAAATCATTTAAGTAGAATATTGATGATTTAAAAATATTTTAAGTTATTAAAAATAACTTTAATATTTTGACAAGTATGTTATTAATATTTTTATATTATTAAATATTAATAATGATAAGATTATTTGATAATTAAGTCATTTAAAAATGATTCCGATGTTTGAAAAATTATAATAATTGCTTGTAAATTATTAAAAGCTTCCGAAAAATATTATAAATGATATTTGACTTATCTAAAATAATATTGAAGCTTAGAAATCGAGTTTAATTGATAATAGATGTGTTAATTGTCGGATAGGGTGACCAGATCACCGAGAATGGACCGAAGTCCAACCAGACCAAAATAGTTAGACTTGTTATGTGTTTGTATAGGTTATAAACACTGATGTGGCTATGTCGTAATGTGTCTAGGAGAAGTTTGACTGTAGAATACAGTGTTGCGTGTCATAAATGATTGTGCTAATTGTTAGACCTATATTATTGGTTATAGGTCTTTCGAAAGCAGATAAGTTTATTGTGTAGCTGTAATCAGCGGAAGAGGCAAGTTCCCTAACTCAACCTTGAATTATATTCATTCAATTATTATAGTGGTTGATTATTGCTAATTATACCATGTCCAGGGATTTATTGTTGATTATTCGCAGTTAGTGCATGTTTAATAATTCAAAATGAATTATTGATTCGGAATATATACATTCGTAGAATAACTGTTGTTGGATATACATATCCGTAGAAGCTAGAATTGACAGTATAAGATAATTCCGTTTTATTGTCGAATTATGTGGAGAATTGTCTTAGCCAATTTTTTTGGTTGACGGAAAATTTGTTAAAATTGATAGGGTTCGAGAGAGAATTAAATTATTATTGATGATCGATGCCAATTATTTGGCTAGATCGAGAAGTAAATAAATTTGAAATCATAGTATTTCGTTGTAAAATCAAAATCTTGATTCTAAGACTGAGAAGAACAACCTTTTATATAAAGGGAATATTTTATCGGTTGAGTATTAACTACTTTGCGCATACGATTAAGTAGTATGCATAATATAGGGTATACTAAAAAGTCGATCACTTTATATACTTGCGGAGAGGGTATGATTTAATCTTTATGGTTATCTGATACACCTGGGTATATCAAAGTATATCTTTGATAGTTACTCGAGAAGAGAAGTTCAAGATCCAATGGATCGCTCAGCATAAATCTGGAAAACATTCCATTTTGCTATTTCGTAGAATTAATTCTTGATTATTCGTTTGAATATCGTAGAAACCTTGAAAGCGTTATACTCTTTCATTATCAAATTATTATTGCGTAGAATGTGAGAAGGTTTGATATTGATTTCTATATCTTTATTGTATCTCTTAACTTTTGGAGCAAACTTGTTGCTCACCCTTGCTATAAATAAAACTTTTCAGCTAGGGACGAAGTTGCAGAAGGTGCTGCGAAGAAGAACAAAGGAAAAGGAATAGTTATGAATTAGTTATGATGAACAATATTATTATTATGTCGTATTGTAAACCCTTTTTGTATATCTAAAAGGGTATGTCTGTAATGTTAAGGTTAGTAGACCTGGGACTTATGTATTAACAATCTAAGTTAATGAGTTATGTATTCCTATTTATATTAAAATGGGTAGTTAGATGGTATTATATTGTGGATCGTGAACACCAAACTCAGGGGTCAGGTAACCCGGATTTGGGGGTGTCACAGCAGCTCAGTAATCCTTCCTTCGCTTATCAAAAGGTGTAGCATTTCTTCATTGGATTTGCTTAGAGGGGTGAATTTTCGGACTCTTGTGGAAGTTGTTTGATCTTTTTTCTTTGAGAATTCGCATTCCCCCGAGTGATTTTTTCGTTGGCAAGGTCTTCTAGCAATTTTATCATCCCCCTTTTCTTGGCCTTTTGATAGTTGAGTGAAAAACTTCCTCGTATCATGATGTTGGCGCACTATCAGCTTAGCTAGCAGATTTACTTGATTTTGGATCGTCTCTAATTTTTGCATTATTATGATACCCTCCTCTGAGTTTTCCCATTTTAGGACATTTGTTATGTGCCTTTGAGGGTAGTCCTCTATCCTTCGTACGCACTTATGAATTAGATATATTTCAGCGCTTCCTGACCCAATCATGTTTACTTCCCCCGTATCATGCTGCAACGAAAGGTTGGTGTTGACATTTTGTTGATCAGGTTGTTGGACCACAATACTGCCACTTTCAATCAAATTTTGAATTTTATGCTTTAAGGACCAACAATCTTGTGTATCGTGTCCTGGAGACCCTGAGTGGTAAACATATCTCTGGCTTGGATTGTATCTTTTGCTCCCTGGTTCCAGAGGTGGAGCTAGTTCGGTAATTTGCTTATGATCCATCAATATCGCCAATACATTTTCAAGAGAATCGCCTAGTGGAGTGAACACACGATTTTTCGTTCTCTCAAATTTTCTTTTCCTGTCCTGGAATTGGTTAAATGCAGCCTGTTATTGAAATGGAAGATTGTCTTGCATTTTTCGAATGGGGGGACTATAGGTCGGTCTCTTAGCTTGCCCTTGTACAACAAGGGATACATCTTTAATGCCTTTATCAGGTGCACCCTTAGGATCACTCGCATATTTGCCAGTCTGTATATGCTTGGCGACTGCTTCCAAGGCAGTGAAGTCTTTAATCTTGCCTGCCTTTAGGCCCATTTCTGCCATTTCGCCGTGTTTGATCATTTCTGAGAATGGCTTTCCTATGCCTGCTAAGATCCTCTCATAGTAAGGCGTCTCTTGAATGTCAATAAACGTCATTATCATCTCAGTTTTCGTCATTGATGGAATGACTTGCACTGCGAGATGTCTCCACCTTTGGGCATATTCTCGAAAAGATTCAGTACTTTGCTTTTTAACTTTAGTCACTTGGTATCGATCAGGTGCCATTTGTGACTAAAAACTGTACTGACTTAGAAAGGCACGGGCCAATTCTTCCCAATTGTGGATTTTGGCATTGACAAGTTGGGCATACCATGCCTTAGCCTCTCCAGTGAGACTCTTTTGAAAAAGACGCATTCTAAAGCTTTCATCTTCAGCATAAGACCCCAGTTCTCCAATGTACACTTTCAGGTGCGTATAGGGATCGCCTTCCCCATTATACTTTTCAAACTCTGGGACTTTGAATTTGGTATGATATCGAGCCCCTGGGAATATACAGAGATCTGAATAGGTGACACTCCCATAATTTCCAGTCCCTTTGATTGACCGGATGGTCTCCTCCATTTGTTGGACTTTCTTTCTTAGATCCCCAATTTCTCGATAATCCCTGAGATTTGTGATTTCTTTATTGAAATGAGGTTTAGGTATCTAGGTTTCCATCTTTTTGCCAATACCCTGACTGCCCCCTGGTGTGGATGACTAGTTGAGTAGGCATTGTTTGGCCCCAGATTCCTCCATGTGTAGAGGATTCTGTGTGGATGGGTATTTGTATACCCTGAGTAGATTGGTGTAGTTCTTTGAGCATAACATCCAACTCTGTCATTTGATAGCTTAATCTTTCGAACTCCTCGCGAGAGACGGGAGTAAGATCAGGCTGGGCACTTTTATCCATGTCTGACTGTGGGCTTAATGCCCTTTTGGACTTTGAATGGGAAATAGGATCAATTGCTTCCCTACAAAAGACTTATGTAGTTTATTCTTAGGGTAATGTAAATGTTATCATAACATGTTCGTTTTAGGAATTTTGTCCTGCAAAACTGGTTGTTAATTGATAACATGTCATGCATGCACAGATATTCTTCATATTTTCCATTACATATGGATGAACATGGAATAAAATTACAAGTAAATGCTTTTACAAGTAATTGAAAATGGAAAGCATGAAGAGACTTTCCTCCGCGTTTGGTTTATCAGAGGTTGACCTATCTTAGGGTTACTCTCGCGACTTTTTGGCATGAAGGTTCCCAGATCATCATAATTTACTTGACGGGAAGTTAATCCGGTCTTTCAACTGGAGCGAATCTGGGTGGTGCCTTTCCTGAGTCCCGTTGGAATTATTCTTCCTACGAGTCCAGTAATTAAACACCGACAGGATAGCCTCCTGATGGAGGAACCACACAACATACATTCACATATAACGTGTCTCACCGTTTATACAAAATGATGACATATGCGAAGCACTAATATCACAGATAGATATTTAGTAGTGCAGTAAGTAAGATGCATTCGTACACATTCATCATAAATGTAAATGCAACATTCACACATAAGCATATAACAGTTTTGAAAAGCTTGTAATAGCGGTTCAAGCCCTCTTACTGGAGTCCCCAGCAGAGTCGCCACCTGTCGACGTCGAGATTTTTAAATGTCCCTTTTCATTACTTGTTCTTTGGTATTCTTATGTTAATGTGAGATTTGTTTGAAAAAACAAGTGAAAAAGGTCTGACATGTATAATGTCGACGATTTGACTTTAAGAGTTGCCAGTTGGTGTATTTAACTGGTTGCACCAACGCAACCGAAAAGGTTTGTACATGGACCCAGTGATGTGACACTACTAAATGGGTCTATGAAACCGAGATTCATTTAGGGTTCGGGGGCTTAGTTATGCAGAGGGAAGGTGTTAGGCACCTCCCGACATCCGTGTTGCCACAGTGACCGCCACTTTTCAAAGAAACTGTTATATGAATGTGTGTGTATGTGTGTGTGGATCAATGTGCAATTATTTGGAAGTAGTGTTATGCATCGTTCGCACCTATATACATAGGGTTTGAATTTTGTTGAAAATTCAGTTTTAAGCAAGATATAGCAATGAAATTTTATAAAAAAGGTTTTTCAAACCATGTGCTCAATAGTATTTGAGGCATTTGATACTTCCATTTTATTATTAAATGTTCGACTTGTTTGCTATTATTTTCGAGATGCGAGGCATCTGCGAGAAAATAATATACAGCAGTGCAGAACTCCTTATGGGCATGACAGCCATCCAAGGGAATTCAGACATTGTAAATAATGTACAAGTTGCTTACAGCTGGAAAAAGTCCATCACGGGAACCGAATCTAGATTCAGTAGACTAAATATGTGATCACATGATTCCTAGGCTCACATGATACTGCAATTTGTATGGAAAGCAGTAAGTAGTTATATATATATATATATAAGCGATAAATATATATATATGTGCATGATCAGCCACCACGAAGCAACTCCATAGGAGATCAGAAATGTAGATAAAACAATAAATGCTATCAACTGCCACAGAGTAAACTCCAGGCGGGACTTGAATGTAAATAAAGCTATAAAAGCTATCAACTGCCACGAAGTAAACTCCAGGCAGGACGAAATGTAAGGAAAGCTGTAAAATCTATCAACTGCCACGAAGTAAACTCTAGGTAGGACGAAATGTAAATATATATATATATACATATATATATATATAAGCAATTTAATGCACCGAATGTAAAATCTAGGCTCATCAGATAGAGTCTGACATCAGTTTATATATACAAGTATATATATATATATATATATAAGCAAATAAACGCTCCAGACATAAGTCTAGGCTCAATCGAGGCATAAATCGATAATGTTAGTCCGTATAAAGATATATACATATATAGATAAGTATATATATACAGACAGAAATGAAAACCACAGACCGAAGTTCGGGTAAACACACACACACGACTCTCAATGTGTATAACAGTGTGTGCTATTATGAGAAGAAAGGCTTTATAGAATGTAAGAAGGCTTACAGTGGGCTGCCAATTTAGACTTCTATGACTCTATATGGATAAATACTCAGCTCCCGTCGGATGAAAGTATAGCTATATGTGAGCTAACAGATGTTTAAAATGAGGAAAACACTCAATATGGGTGTGTACAGAGTAAAGTGGACAGGGCTTCCTCGCCTTTTCTCTCTCTTCTCTCTCTCAAAATGGCTGACCCAAGGTCTATATTTATAGATCGATGGCCATGAGTGTACTACTGGCAACGGGTTACACCTGCTGGTTTGGTCGTGGTGGGCCCGAGCTTCATGGGTCCGTCGTCTTAAGTACGCACTTTCGTGCACTATAATGTCTGCTCGAACTTGCAGAAATTTAATCTGAGCTTCCGAATGAGGTATATATGACCTTCTTCGGACCGCTTGTGTCGAGAGTTATGCCATGACATGGGATTTGCCCTT
Organism: Panax ginseng; assembly: GCA_020205605.1. Lineage (NCBI taxonomy): Eukaryota > Viridiplantae > Streptophyta > Magnoliopsida > Apiales > Araliaceae > Panax > Panax ginseng. The sequence continues at coordinate 121,332,938 of CM035132.1, read as the reverse complement.
TTTGATTCCAGGAAGATGGGTCCATGACTGAAATGGCATTTCCGGGTTTTCGTCAGGCAGTCCGTTGAGCCGTTTTGCGTAGTTTGTGCTTGGAAGTTGAGATATGGTTCTTGTGGTATATATTTTGATGTGATTTGTATTGAAATGAGTGTATTTGATTTGAAGTGAAGTTGAGTTGGCAAAATGACCATTTTGCTCTTCCCGGGGTTATCTCCGGTTTTCGCACATTTATAGCCGTCTTTTCGCAGGGTTATCTTTGAGGTTGTCATGTTGTTGACTCTGAATATCCTCAGGGTTATCTCTGAGGTTGGAATTGATGTCGTGGTCCTCCAGGGTTATCTCTGGAGTAAAAAAGACGCTTTTGCCCTCCTGCATAGTTAGTAACAGGAAAAAAAAAATTCGAGTGTCTACAATTCATTTAAGAAGCGAATGACATAATCATAATAATAAGTTAAGTGTATTTAATTTAATCTATGGTGATATAATAAATTAAATAGCTTAATATTTATTATTTAATATTTTAGAAATATTAAATATAAATTAATAAGATGAGTCTTATTATTATTATTACTATTATTATTATTTAATTCCTAAAGGAGGGGTCTTATTAAGAAGAGGGGTCTTATTCCTAGAGGAGTCTTATTATTTAATTCTTTAATTGTTAAGGAGGGTTGCCTACATCCATAAATAAGAGAAGTCTTATTATGGGTGAGGGTTGATGTTTTACAAAACACGTGAATAATTTTTTCCAAGAGTTGGGAGAGTACATCCTTTTCTATGGGAGACAGAAAAAACTAGGGTTTTGCTAAACACCCATCTTCTTGAATCTTTCTTCTTCTTTGGTGGATCATCTCTAGAGGCCAAATACTTGGGTGGCTAACGTTGATCAAAGAAAGGAATCAAACTCGGCGGATTCAAGCTGAACGCAAAAAAGATTGGAGGCGAGCTTGTACCTGAAGAAGCTCGAATCTTCAAGGGTATAATTCTTGTTCTTCTTCTTTTCGTTTAATTAATAATTGTGCATAAAGGATTATCTGGGTATATGGTTTGTAAAATTTTAAAACTCTATTTTACCATGTTTTCGCTTACTTTGTGCAATTTGATTGCGTTCATGAATCTTACAAACCTAATAGCAACACCTTAACCCCTCGTCTATATTGAGACGGTAATCTTGGTACAATTGCACGCGTTCGAAAATTTACGTTGAATGGACACCAACGACACCTTGACCCCTCGCTTATATTGAAGCGGTAATCTCGGTACAATCGACGATTGATGCGGTCGAAGACGCCACACACAACTATGAATTATTGTATGATAAGTCAAACTGAATTCTCAAAGAAATAACTTAAGAAAATACTTAGGAATTCTTAAAAGATCAAAAGTAAAGAATAATCTCACAAGTAGAATAAATATGAATAATATTGAATAATGTCTACATCGATAAGCCTTAAATAATAGTAGCAATTGTAAACCTTAGAATCTATTAAGGAATTACAATCAAATATGGAATCAAAATCTACCATAATATCCTAGTTATAGTAGAAGACTAATATTAAAATGGAAATATAAAGTTTAGGAAACAAATCCATGATCAAAATCCAACAAAATGCATCTACCTCAAAAAATGCGCCAACCATTACAGGTAGCCAAAAGCGGGCAAATTTTGTTCTATAAAGCCCATTTGAAGCGAGGGGGGTATAAGTCTTACAGATCGGCCTGGTCAAAGCTCGCTAGTATGGGGTTAGATAGAGAAGCACCAGGTATGGGTTTCCTGTGTTTAAATGCTCACATGGCGGCGGCTTGCGACATCCCAACTCAAGTCTGATTTGAGATGCAACCTTGAATCATGTTAAGGATCTTGGGCATAGTCTCATCTTCCCTAGACCAGGTATGCATGCCATTCTCCTCCCACATTGCTTGTATTAATCCCATTAGACCATCCTTGAACCGTTTAGCTTGTCCCTTCGTCACAGGTCCAACTAGTACTTGTACCAGATCTGAACCATTTGAGTCCAAGCTAGTCATGTCCTCATAAGGGGAGCCCCCTTGGGGTCGACCCTAAGGTGGCTTCCCACCTCATGGTTGTTTCTCTCTTAGTTCCTTCTCATTTTGATCTCTTCTCGAATTTGACTAAGTGTTAGAAGCAAGACATAATGAAGGAGTGATTGGGCAGCCTCACCATGAGGAGAAGCCCCCTTGGGGCCGACTTCTACACTTGGGGCCAACCTTGGGGTGTGCACCCACCTCATGGTGGTTCTTTCTTTGGTTGTTCCTCACTTTGACCCTTTTTTGCATAACTGTCTTGAACTTGACTAAATGTTAGAAGTAAGACATAATGAAGGAGTGTTTAGACAATCTCACCATAAGGGGGAGCCTCCTTGTGGCTAACTTTTAAACTTGGGGCTGACCTTATAGTGTGTCCCCACCTCATGGTGTTTGCTTTCTTGCTCGGTTTTGCTTCCTTGGTTGCTTGGTTACATATCTTCATGCTTTATTTGTTTAATCTTCCTTTTTTACATTATTTCTTGCTTGCTTATGGGAGTGTGAGGTGTGCACTATGTGGTGGCATAAGGCTATTAATGGTTCACCTAGTGAGGTTCTCCGTACTTTGATATTTTTTTTGTCAATTTTCCATACAAAACTAATTTTAGTTCATTTGGATGAAAATAACCAATGTTTTGCCACCTTCTTGGGCACTCATGATTAATGGTTAGAGATATAAATGGGAGTGCTAAGTCTTTTATAATTGATGTGACTTGATACGACTATATGGTTGCTTAGGTGGCCTCTTAGGTGGGGCCCATTGAAACTATTTTATGCGATCAAATATATGAATAATTATCCCTAATTATAATTTAATTAGAATAATTAATCTCTTAATTTATACCCGGAATATAACCCAAAGTATAATATGTACCTTTATCTATCTCAGTAACCCTCAAAACTAAGGGTTAATATTAATCTCTTGTTGAAAACTAAGGGGTACTTAAAAAAGTACAGGAGGTGAATATTAATTAATTATGGGCAAGAAGGATGTTCATGTATCTCTCTTTTTTTTCCCTCTAACTTAATAAAATATATAGATAAATTAGATCTACATGCGAAGATCTTTCGACTGTAATGATGCGCTTTCGGCTTTTCAGTGCAGCATTTTTGGGGAAAGTTCAGAAGATGGCGGCAGATAATGAAAAACCGATCACCCGTCTTATCTTTTGTGGCCCTCATTTCCCTGCTTCCCATAATTATACAAGAGAATATTTGCAGAAATACCCATTCATACAGGTAGTTCTGATTACGCATTTCTCTGCTTAATTTTGTCTCGCATCTAATCTAATCTAATATGTGTATTGAATAAGTTGTTGGTAATAAAAATTCTGAACTTTAATTCACCCCTCATAATTTTCCATAAAAAATGGTATATCAATTATTATTCAAAATTGTTGTTCTATTTACTGTTTCTTATCTTATTATATTACATAGAGCTTCTTCTCTTATTTAGTTGGTTGAAACTGGTAAAAGTGTCTGTGGTTTATTGTAGTTAAATTTGTTGCCTGGGATTCTTGATAGAAACTGTATATGCAAGCTCCATTGGGTCTTGATTGGGTATGCGTTGATTAGGCTGGGAAACCTTAAATTGAGATTATGAAAACCAAGTACTCTTTAAATGTTTCTTTTAAATACTTACCTCCGTAGTCTGTTTAAGAAGATTTTTGAAAGTTAAATTTGAGACTTTCAAACTTAAAATTGAGTTAATTTATCAAAAATTATGAAAAAACAAATCTTACATTGAGTAATATTTTTTAGATAGTTTACAATATTCATCATTGTATTAACTAAAGTTAAAGGAATTCATGTCAATTTTGAGTTTAAAAACGTCGTAATTGACTTTAAAAAGTCAATAATAATCCTATATTTTGGAACATAGGGAGTTTAATGTTTTTCAAGTTAGTAAGTGTCATATCTAAAAAGAAAAAAAATGAGAGATTTGGGGGATTAATTGAGTTGCGTTATGAAAGGATTCAAATGATAAAGCTGTTTGGTCCTCGAATCATATTCAGAAAAGAATTGCTATTATGAAAAAGGAGGTGTCCTATTTTTAGTAGGATATTTATTCTATGCTGGAGTCATATTATGAGAAGGAATCTTATTTTTAGTAGGAGTATTATTTTGGAAGTGTTCTTTTTTTTGAATAGGAAGAGGAGATTTGTCGGTACTCTATAAATAGAGTCTTATGTTAGATTGTTGAAGTGTAGCACAATCAAAAGTCACGTAGCATCCTAAGAGTTGAGAGAAGGTGAATGAGTGGGTTTTCAAAAGTGTTTTCTGAGTTGAGAGAAGGTGAATGAGTTTTGTGTTTTTGTGAGAAAAGAGGTTTTTTGCCGTTTCTATATTACGTACAAAAAAGTTGTATTATGAGTGAATGAGTTTTGCAACTTTTAGTCCGTGCAAAAAGTTGTGTCGTGATATTGTGGAACCTCAAGTTTTAAAGCGTAAAACTTGGGAGGATTATTGTAAGTCCATTATATTGATATAGTCGAGATTCGTAGATTGGTCGGTGATTTTTCCTTTTAAGGATTTTCCACGTCAAATATTGTGTTCGATTATCTCTGTGGTTTGCGTTGATTGCATTCCCAACAATACCAATAGTTATTTAGACCCAGTGTTGTAGTAGATTGGTGAGAAAAGAGAGAATAGATAGAAAGATGAAAAGAGTGTAAAAGAGGAAGAAGACTAAGAAGATAGAGGGGTAGAAGAGGATGATGGGAAGAGAAGCACAAATTGAGAAGTAGAAGGAAAAAAAAGTGATTCTAAATATGCTGTAAGCATTTATCAAAACATTATGTATCACATAGGAAGAATGCAGATAGCAAATAATATAGATGATAAAAATTAAATTTAAAACTTGAGCAAGATACTAGAATCTCAAAAACAAAAAAAATACCGAATTACTATAATTTCTAAATAAAGTATTAATCTACTGAGCTAGGCATTGTCTAAGATTATGAGGGACATGTATGGTCTTGCTTGGTTTCAATCCTGTTATGTTCTTGAGGTGGAAAAGAACTCGTCCTGAGGATGAGGATTGTACAAGTCAATAATAAATCCCATCTTCTAGAATTATGACATTGTTATTCACTCAAATCCTCCATATTCTAAATAATGTAGGTATACTCCATAATGAGAAAAAAGAAATGCATCTGTATATACTTCTGAGACGCCTTCTGTTATATTCCAACAAATAAAACTCTATGATTTTCCAATTTAAACATACATACAATTGCTTCAGGTGGTATTCCCCAAAAGTTTGCATTGACAATTGAAGGTTTGCGAGTTAATGACACCAACCTGCCAACAGTTAATAACAACTTTGATCTCCCTCAACATCTTGAAAACAATCGTAAGGCTTCAATAGAAAACCTAAACATGGAGAATAAGTAAAAATCCTAATAAAGATGAAACTACTACTGATACTCTACTACCTTAATATTCTAGAAAGTTCTACGTAATCTAATACAAATATAATTACATAAATACTAAGTATTTATCTCTAAACAATAATAAAAAATAATAATATTAACTTCTTAATTTTCTTCTTCCATTTCGTATCTGGAACCCATGCACAATATGCACATCATGGGGAAAAAGGCACATCTGTGTCTCAAACAAACCAACACCTATAGATGAAACCTCCAAAAAAATACCTACATTAGGTTCCTAATGTAAACTCTCTCAAAAAAATCCACAAAATGCATAATGAAACTCAAGTACACATCATGAAGTTAAAAAAAAAGAAAATTAAAAATAAATAAAATGAAAAAAATTTATCACTTTGCCTTCCCAGTATTGGTGGTTCTATTTTTTCCAAATCTATGTGGCACCAACTCTCGATGCCTTTTCCATTTCTTTTTCACCTTCACCCTGTGCCTTACCTTCAACATCGACATCACCCAAGAGATGCTACACAGAGAAAACTCAAATGTCCATAAACTCCTTGCCGCCTCGCTAGGGAAAAAACAAGTAATGAATCGTCTCCTCCTCACAACCACCATCACGTATACTTCTAGTTGATGACATCTACTGGTTAATTATTGTGCATCGAGTAGAATTTCATTGTTTTTATGGGATTATTTTGATTGAAGAGGGTAAGCTTGAAGTTGAGAAATTATTTTTGACCACATTCCCTTGGATGCTGCACAAGAGCAAATATATATTGGAGCCTGAATCATATGTTTTAATCTCATTATTAGTGTTTAAGACAGTTTAAAGTTTATTTGTAGTTCCCAATTGGTTAGGGGCTTTGTTAAAGAATTATGCAAAAGTTAGGAGGGTATTTTGGCAGTCAAGGCACAGATTTAGTGCAGGCTTAAAATATTCAAAAGATTTGGGTCTCTAATCTGTTTTAAAAATATATTTTGAGACTATTGAAGGAGAGTTGATACTTGATAGTAAGGCTCCCTCAGAAACTTCGCTGCTGCTTAACAAGATTTGTGCGAATTAATCTACTTCCTATTTGGTCATTACTCTGTTTTCTAGTTTTTTATTTTTTCACTTTATCCTATTTATTTATCCTATCCACATGATTTCGTTAGACTTTGACATGTGAATTAAGTTACTTGGTAATTGTCTGTGGAAATTGTTAGTTTCGGGGTACTAATAGTGGTCAAAGAACAAAGTTAAATTTTGACTTAGGGATGACATAAATAATAGTGGTTGGTGGTAAGGGCGAGTGCTAAGCCTTCTTGAAGAAAAATAAAATTGTGAAGGTGCCAGGATGAAAGCAAATGCAGAGTCTTCACACCTGATTGTGAATCCTACAAATTGTCCCTATGGACACCAATTACTCACTCTCATCCATAGAAAACTATGATGAAACTATGCTTTTCTTATTTGTGTGGATAGTTTGGCTTTAGTTATGAACCCTCGCACCCTCAAAATCTTAGATAATTGACTTTTCTGGGGGTCACTCCCCCACTGAATAACTGAACCATGGAACTCCTAGATCGACCCAAGAGGGCAGTTATGCACAGGATGAATGTCCAGTATTCTTTTCATAAGGGTCGCATATTGCAGGAAAGGGTAGGCCGCTAGTTTATCTTGCAGAAGACTACACATGGAGAATGTTCACATTTACCATGAGAAAAATTTGCAACTGCATCTTGAGGGTGAAAAATTGAGTCAGTATTACCAGGAGTTCATCGTTTGCTTGTGAAATTTCCAATTCATGGGATCATTGGAAATTTAGGCTCTGTCTGAATGGCAGAAAACATTTTCAGTAAGGCATTATGCGTATCACACACAGGCTCCTACACTATCTCTTCTCCATTTAATTTTTTTTAATTTAAACGCAATGTTCTATTTGTTCCATCATATCTAAACCTTTGTTATGTCTTTCTTATTATCTTCATGGACAAGCGGGACTCAAACTTGATATTCAAGTTAGGAAAAACTTCTTCAATCTGAGTTGTCTATGCTTCATAGATAACCATTGTTGAATCTTCCATTCGTATGACACCTACTGTATCAAATTTTTTGGTAACTGGCTCATCTTTGATTGCTATTGAAAGATTGCTTGAATGTTTTTAAGATCAACAAGTATAGAACTCAAAAATTCAAGGTCATCTGCTTTCGATTGTGCTACTTTAGATTTGTCAACTTGATGAATCACCTTTAGAAAATATAGAGTGATTGCTTCCGCATACTTCACTTGTAAATCTCTTAGTTCGCGCTAATATTGCTTTAAATCTTAACATAATTTCTCATAAGCAAAACCAGATGGATAAAAAAACTCGTAATGTTACGGCGAACAAAAATCTGATACTCAACTTGCTTTATTTGAGCCCTAAGATAATAAGGAGTTATGTAAAAAGAATGTAAAAAAAAAGACTTTTTTTTTTGCACTCTAGGAGCCTTAGTGAAAATAAGAAACAAAATAGGGAAAAAGTTTGCAAAAATATTTGATTAGGTTACTTAATATTTTACTTGGTCATCAAGTATTTGAGTCTTCTTATTCCTATATTCTTATTCCTATATAAATATTTGTAATCATGGTTGTTAAGGCGTTGCCTAAGCGTCCAAGTGGTTGCGCAAGGGCTAGGCGAGGATATGCTTTGGTTGAAGTTTGTAAGTCGAGCACCTCGATAGTGAAGTTGTCGCATTTAGTCGCCTAGACGACAAGTAAGATGAATTCCTGCTAAGTTACCGCTTTCTGACCAAGTGTTTTACGGATAATCTAGAACTCTAAGAGAGAGGAAGAGATGGAGAGAGAAATTGTTGATTGCTTGTCGAGTTGCCGTTGCAACTTGGTTCCTCTAAATTAGAGTGCCGACTGGATAAACATGATAAATGGACCGTGTTGATTTATGTTTATTTGAGTATGGTTGTTTTAGTCAGTAGAATCTTATCCAAACAGGCCTTTACTACTGGTTAAAAGTAATGTACTTGTAGGTCCATATGTCTCCCACTAAAGAGATACTTTTGGTTTAGTGGGTTACCAAGACTAACATGTGGTCAGATGCTTTGCCGCATGTTAATTCCAAGTTACAACTTTAAATTAAAATGTTTTAACTTTCATGTCTATTCATATGCTAAATGACGCATTTAAATCTACCACTTAATATACCAAATAATTATCTTGTATATTCTAATATATCATAGAGGTTTGACATTCTTTCACTACACACAACCTTTTCTTGAACTTTTTTTTGTTGTTGCAGTTTTAGCCCCTTTTAAAGTAAATAAAAGAAATTTTGACTTGTATATATATATGTGTGTGTGTGTGTGTGTATGTGTATATATATATATATATATATATATATTCATTAATTCCATATTATTTTAAGTTTATACCTATAATGTTCCTAAGTTTAATGTATTTGAGAAATACATATACACTTAAAATTATACATGTATAAATTTTACATTATAATTAATGATTTATCATGCCTTGTGGACTAAGTTTACTAGTTGAGCGCACTTATCGCCTAAGCGTTTACATTGTTAAGCTACTGCCTCATCTCGAATTATTGCATTGACAACTATGGTTGTAATCCATCATTATTATATTCTTGAATGATTGATATTATTGAAATAAGACCTTTTAGCCTAATTATCTTCTTTAAATTCCCTTTATTCATTTCTCCATCTTTGTCCTACATCATGTTCCAACAAGACGATCATTTGAAACAAATTGAAGATTCTAGCTCACATCTAATGCTGCAAATGTTCAACGGTCCATAGTAGCACTTAAAACAAAAGTCGACATGCTTATGGAATACGAAAATAAAGGAAAAGAAGTTGCTCATGAGGATCTTGACGGTCTGCCTCTTGATCTTAATTATATGGTAGTACTTCTACAATAGGATGGACCCAAGCCATGGATAAATCTCCATGCTCCATACCCTAGGCTGAATGCAGTGGATAGAGGAGCGAAATTGGATGTTTGAGAGTTCAATCGTGACCTTGAGCTATTCTTTGATTGAATTTATAGTTTGGAAAATTTGTTTCTCTAGTATGGGGCTTTTATTTGTTGAAATGAAATTTGAAGGGACCACTCAAATTTGGTAATATCAACATCAGTGAAGTTTATATATAGTTGCGCGAAAATGGGAAGATATGAAAATTGCAATGACAAGACATTTTGTGCCTTTAGATTATGAGCAGCGAACATATTTACAGTTCATCAAGTTGGTGCAAGGGAGTAAATTTATAGTAGAGTATAATTCATTGTTCTACAATTTGGGTACATGGTTTGAGTTCCCTTGGGTATTATCAATGATTGAATACGGAGATTGCATGTGGTGTAGCTTCGGATAAACTTCTGCTTATGGATGATGCCGTCCAGCTACCCAAATAGAGGATAATCCGAAATCTGAAAAAAAACATTTGTTAGACCTCCAATGTGAGCACAGACTAGGATTTAACATGATTTTTTGGAGCCTATTCGAAGCAGGCCATTTGACAAGTCTCTAGTCCCTCATTTACTAGCTGACCTAATTGCACTCTAGTTTCTTTACAAGCTAGTAACAATCCTTCGTCTAAGTGTTACAACCGTCATGGTTTTGGCCATAAATCCTTTGTTTATTCGCCTCCACGGATGAAAATTATCACTTCCCCACACCACATGGAAGTTTGTAAGCCTGATGACGAATAGGATTCCGATGAATAGGTTTGGCCACTAATGCTCATTTAGAAGGATGTTTTAGGTGTTCTTCGACCTTTACTTGTTGCTCAAAAAAGGGAACGATGAATTGATGATCCTAAAGTGCATTGTGTTAAATGTTTCAAACGGGGTTAATGTGCGGCTGCTTCTTTGTTTATGATAGTGAAAGTTGCACTAATGTTATTCTGGAGGAAACAGTTAAGATTAGGGGGCATTAAGGCTGAGCCTCACCTTGAGCCATATGATGTATGATGATTACTAATACAAAGTTGTAGTTACAAATGTTTGGTTGCATATTTTGCTAGCAAGCTTAGAGATACTGTTATGTGTGATGTTTTGGCCCTTAAATTTTGCCACATCATCTTAGGGGCATACATGGCTATAGGATCTTCATGCATAACATGATGTAAGTGTTAATACATATTCTGAATACACTTTGACTTGTGCTATTGACATGTCAAATTTGAAACTTACGAAGAATTCCTTAGTGACCCCACGGGTTTGTTCTTGTTTTAATGTTCTTAACTTGACAAAGTCGAGTTCTTTTCAACGGAGGAGAATTGATGCAGCATGAGCTGACGAGATTTGGTTGAACCAATATAAGAGGCTTTGGAAGCCCGATGAAATAATATAAAATTCTAAAATTGTAATTAATTATTTGCTTTATTTGTAATTTACTTGTCTTATAAGAATCCAATTTAGGTTAGGAAAATTGTTTATAGAGTATTATAAATAGGGATTTACTCTATAATTTATATACAACGGTTGTGTAATTACTTGAGATTCTGTATGAGAGGAGTTTGTGTAACAATTACCGTTGTACCAATTGCCTAGTCACCACCAACTACTAGGCAAAATAAATCACCTATTCAGGGAAATAAAAATCTTGTAGCTTTTTTGGCTTGTCACATTGGAAAAGTTACAAAATTGTCACTTCCATTGTCTAATATTTCTTCTTCAAAAATTTTATATTTAATTTTCTTGGATGTATGAGGTCTCACTCTGGTAAATTTTTTTCAGTGGAAATAGCTATTTCTTGCTCTTTGTTGATTCTTTCCCACGATATATGTGGCTCCTTGTTGATTCTTTTTCACAGTATGTGTGTCCAACAAAATCATATCTCTGTCCTAGCAGCCTACACCTCCCTCTCCTCTCCCTCCCTTGCCACCAACAAATTGTCGTTCATGCGCAATGATTTTAGGCCAAATTTCCATACCCTAAAGTCCGTGTAGCCATTGTTGAACCCACATGCTATACTGAAGCAAATAAATTTTTAGAATTGCAAGAGGTAATGAACACTGAATTAAATGCTTTACATAAAAACAAAACTTGGTCATTAGTTCCACCAAAACTATCAATGAATTTTGTGCATTGTAAATGGGTGTTCTGTATCAAACGACGTGCGGATGGGACCATTGAGTGATACAAAGCGCGTCTTGTGGCCAAGGGGTTTCATCAAAGGTATGGTATTGACTACACTGAGACTTTTAGTCTGGTTTTTATGCCAGCCATGATTAGACTCGTATTGTCCTCTATTTGGGTGGCCATTGTAATTGCTAAAGGGAGTGATATTCTTGAGTTGGATTTACTTCTTATACCACTATTACCTCCAACATGCTAAGATTTTCTTTATATAAGGACTTGTCCTACATCTTGTGGGTTAATTTTTTATCTTCCTTTTGTTGTCTTTTTGTTTGTGTAGGTCGATGATGTTCCATTTGGTGACGTGGTTGATGTTATTGGCAACTCGATATTTGTATAATAAAAAGCATGCAGCTAAACTTGAGTATTATTTCTCGTGCAACTCGGATGAAACTTATAATGCAGTATGGTGTTGGGCTGGAAGGTCTTTTTCTTTTCATTAGTATATTATTTATTTTTCTTCTATGATGCACAAAAAAATTTGAGAAATCATTTAACTTGTGAGTATGGTAAGGTTCTTTCGTCTATACTAAGTGATGCACTATTCAGACTGATTCTTTCTTTTATCTGTTCATGAAGGTGTTGATGTTGATGCTGCTACAGATCATGGAATTAAAGTTGCTAGAATTCCTGGTAGCAAAACTGGAAATGCAGCTTCATGTGCTGAGATGGCCATATATCTGATGTTGGGTCTTCTGTGTAAACAAGTTTGTCTACTGCTTATACTAATGTAGAATTAATTTTACATTTCCACTTTAAGTCAACTACGTAGGTGTTTTAACAAGTATCTTATTAAGTTGTCCATTTTATTTATATACATAGACGAAGATTATTTTCTCGATAATAACAACACGGTATCGAGCCTCTTAGAGCAGAGGATTATCCTGCCGGTAACATCCAGATCACCTCATCCACAAAAAAAGAAATCACTAGAATTCAGGTTCTGATATAGGAAGTGTAATCTTGTCAACATTGAAGGAGAACATAAAGGAGCTGAATCTATTCATTTTAAGTAAGTCAAATTTCACTAGAAAATATGAGACTTAGAGGTAGAAGAAAGTTTAGATGAGTTTCTACAGTATGGTTATTTGGTCTTTCTATTTGGGAGATTAGAGACTGATCTATATACATATATATATATATATATATACATATATATATATATATATATATTGTTAGTGTTTATAATTTGATTTGGGTCAAATTTGTCTTTGGTCAAACAGGCCATTAAGAATCTTGGGCACCAAGTTTTCTAGGCCACATAGTTTTTTTAAGGGGCATATTATATTATTATATTATCACATACGTGATACACCTGAAGAAAGTATCATATATATAACTTTTGAAGGACCAAAAAGGTTATGCTTTTTAGACTAAAAAACAGTATGCTTTCATAAGAAGACAAAAATGGCAACTGTGATCATCAAGAAAGAAACCTCCTAAAGCTCTTGGTAATTAAATGATATTACCGGTTGGCTTTCCCCATCCCAATTGGAACAAACCTTTTCCTTATTTCGAAAACAAATGAGGATTAAAATTGATAAAAAGTCCACGATAGATCTAGTATAGAGGAGTTACCATCAGCACTTAGTGCGGACGGGTGAGGGCTTTTGAACAATAGTTGGCTCGACACTACCATGCTTATCAAGTCGCCTACTTAGGCGTCCAGTCGGTAAAAATTATGAAGGCGTCTGGGCGACTTGGTGGGAAGAGAGAAAGTCGAGCGTTCAACTAACAAAGACGATGACTTGGACGATTGAAGTTCAAAGCGGTCGACAAGATGATTACAGACTACAGAGAGGAGAAATGGGAGAGCAAGAGGCGAGCAACAACTCAGCAACAGAGAGGGAGAAAGCGACTTATCAGCGTCGACTCCGGCAACTTGCGCTACTCCGGTATGCTTCTTCTCTAATTCTCTTCTTTCTTTATTTCCGATGTATTCTACTTTGTGCTACTGCTCAAACTTTTTCTTTTTATTTCAGATGTGCTTTGTTGACTGCTGTTGCCAAGGATTATTGCTTTTTTTTTTTTTTATCCAAACAGGCCTTTAGGTATTACTGCTGGTTAAAAGTGGGGTGCTGGCTTGTGGGTCCATATGTCTCCCACCAACCAGGACTGTATATGCTTTGACAGCTGCGGCTAATTACTGCTTTCTTTTATCCAAACCTTTGTTAAAGGACTGCTGGATAAAAGTAATCTGAACGTGGGCTGTGGGTCCATATGTCTCCCACTAAAGAGAGACTTTTGATTTAGTGGGCTAACATGTGGTCATATGCTTTGCCACGTTTTAACTCAAAGTTAGAACTTTAAATTAAAGGCTTAAATATGAATTAGTACCCTAAACTATAGGTCATATTCCACTTCGGTGATCCACCTTTCAATTTTGTCAATTAGATGATTAAACTATCAATTTTTTTCAATTGCACCAAATTAAACATGCCACGTCAGAAATTGCTGACGTGGCTAATTATGTGGGGCCTTAAGAAGCTTATGTGGTCAAAAAAATTATTTTTTAATCATTAAATAAATAAATCTGTTTAAATAAAGGGCAAAATGGTCAAAACCTAATTTAAACATTAACTGAAAATTCATTCCAACAGAAAATTCATATCTGCAAACCGGAAGAAGACAGAAAATTCACATCTGCAAACAGAAAATTCACATCGCCGGAGAAGAAGACCCGTCCTCCACGCCCAAAAACGAAACGTTGAGGAAGTAAACCAAGATTCGGAGCAAATCCTCTTCTCCTACATCCACCATACCATCAAAATCAGCAACTAACGATTTCTTTTGCACCCCATCACCAACAAAAACGACAAGGGCTCAATGAGTGAACACAAATATCAACGGCATGTGTCATCCATAAAAATTAGAGTATCCCTCAAATATCAAAAACACTGGCGGATCTTCCAATGATCACAAGACAAAAAGTCGCAACTTGGTTTCAAACAAGATTAAATATTGTAATACATGACCACTGCTAATCACAAGGATTCACTTCATTATCACCACTTCAATCTCATTCACAACACGATTAGACCTCAAGAGATGAAAGATGATCGATCTCATCTCAGAAACACAACACCATCGATTCAATCAATTAGAAAATAATGGACAAGAAAACCGAGTTGACCAGATACTGTGGAACTCCGCTTTTGGATTCAATAGATCCGCCTAAACCAAAATTAGGATCTAACTTACAATGGTACCGTAGATCTGGACCTTGACGGCGATCCGCAAAAGTTCCGTAAATAACCCAGCTTTAATATCCACATGTTCCTCTTAACAATTGTGATCGAAGAGGGCAAAATGGTTCAAACAGTTAAAACTATAGATATTCTCTTTAAATATTTGTCTCCCACCGGCCACCACCACGACCACGACCCTTCTTCTTCCGCGTCGGTTTATCAGCCAAATGAGTGAACAGAGTGAATACAGGGGCATTTGGGGAAAGAAGTAAGGAGAGGTACACTTTTGCCCTTTTAAAAACATTAAAATAATTAAATGGGTTAAGTAATTATTTTTTTAATACACATCAGCTTCTAAAGGTCCCACACAATTAGCCACGTCAGCAATTTCTGACGTGGCATGTTCAATTTGTTACAATTGGAAAAAATTGATAGTTTAATCATCTAATTGACAAAATTGAAAGTTAGATCACCGAAGTGGAATATGACCTATAGTTTAAGGTACTAATTTATATTTAAGCCTAAATTAAAATATTTAAACTTTCATGCCTATTTATATGCTACACTGACATTTTAGTTCCCACTTAAATATACTAAATAATTATCTTGTATATTCCAATATATCATAGAAGTTTGACATTCTTTCACTACACATCCTTGAACTTTCGTTCTTTGCAGTTTTAACCCCTTTTAAAGTAAATAAAATTGTTTATGACTTGTATATATATATATATATATATATATATATATATATATATATAATGGGGTTCCATCCATGAAAGAACTCCTTTTTGGTCTGTTGAATTTGTTTTTTTTTGTTCTTGCCAAAATTTCAACATGCCAAAAAAGGGGTTGCTCCACAGCAACCGGTTGCTGTGGATGGAATCCCATATATAATATACCTATTATTTAAAGTTTTAATGCCAATAATAATGTATTTGAGAAATACAATACACTTAAAGTTATTCATGTATAAATTCTACATTGTTAACGACTCGTCGCCTTGTGGACGACTTTGACAAACGAGATTTTTGTAATTTAATTTGAATATTTATTGAATTAAATAAATATTTTTTGATGTTTTAATTATTGGGTTAAATAATTAATTGATGAATTTGTGGTAGATTAATTTAATTATATGTGTTGCATTGATTAAATTATTGTGAACAATTTATTATTCAAAGTATGTATTTAATTGAGCTTATTTGATTAAATGAATTATTTAATAAGCATAATGTTATTCTAATTAATTAGAGATTTAATGATTTGACATAATTAATAAATGAGAATTTAATTATGTGATTATGTGATTTAATGTGGACTTATTCTATTTTATTTAATTGAATTAAATAAGATATTTGATTAATTACTTAAATGGGTGTGGCATTATTAAATTATATAATAAGAGTTTAATTAAATAAAGTGGGGAAGAGTATTTATGAGGCTAGCCAAACATGGCCCTAGGAGGAGTTGGCCAGTTAACCCACTAAGGGATTAACCGACCATAACAACGTCAGTTTAACTATACGTATAATTATTTATTAGGTTTATAACTTATATCTTATATCATTCATCAGAAGGAAACTTAGAGAAATACAGAGAGAATTTAGAGAGAAAATTGAGAGAAAGTGTGAATTGAAGCTTTGAATCATATACACAAACTAGCAGGGTAATCTCTTCAACCCAAACTTTAATTTACGTTCTTATATTTTCTATGAAAAACTATTTCAAAGTCCTCTGTGATTGAAGAGATTGATAATTGATGAGTATATGATGTTATATGTGTTAGTATATGTTTAAAATATGTTTATATCATATATTCATGTGATTTGAGTAATCGATTTTATGTAAACACGCTAGAATCAGAGTTTTCCCATTAACGGGTGTTTTGAGTTATCTATAAAACAACTATTGTATGATCAATGCATGAATTGATGATGTATGTGTATATACATGATAATATATAATCATAACATGTTTTCTACCATATGTTTTCAAACCATCAATTTCATATAAATATGTCGTAATTGGATTTTTTGAAGTTATAGAGTATAAAAGTTGTATACATGGCCCTTACGAACAATTGTATGCCATGAATTGTTTGTTTAAATTAAATTTGACAGTAGATTATGATAATACATGTTAAAACGAAGAAAACAAACTTTGAACGGATAGATTCGGAGTTATAACGAATTCGTGACATCAAATTTCATGTTTTTCCTCCAAACTTTCAAAAAGACGAAGAACAGTGAAATTATGTGATTTGATTCAAGTAATTGCATAATTTAAGGTGTTAAAAACATGTTAGTAACATTGTATGATGTTTCTATGAAGTTTATACTTCATAGAAATCACGGTACTAGTTTAATTTGCATTTAATTGGAATTAATTGGGCTACGAACTGTCAAAATCGCGAATCATAGAAACTAAACTCAGGTGACCCCTTACGCCAAGGCGTTATCAAGCCATTTTACCGCTTCGGTGTGCCCCGACGGCACCTCACTTTGCCGGCATTCCTTCAACTAAAAGCCCCGCCTCAAGGCGAGTAGCAGAGTTTGACGCTTTAAATTTTTCGTAGTATGCCTACTACTACATGTTAGTCTAATCTAATCTAATTTACATAATAATGTGTTGGACACGTAATAGGATGTAATATCAGATTGTTAACATTCATGTGATGAAATTGTATGGTAATTTGATAAGTTGAATAAGGGCTAAACGTTATGTCTATGAGAAGATATAATGATGATCAAACTTAAGATGTAAGACTTCAGTCTTGTATATGAGATTGATGGTAATGAGCAGAACTTAAACTAAGTTAACAAGTTGTATTAAAAGAGGGAATTAAACCTATAAGGTTAATATGAATGTAACTAATGAATGTTGTGAATGCATATGATGTGTGTAGGACTTGTGGTGAACGTGAGTACTAACCGTTTAGTTTACGCACGAGGCAAGTTTCCTTAATCAAAACTTTACTTTTATGGAATAAGTTTCTTTAAATTCTAAATTCTTCGATTGAGCAAGTCCTAAACTCATATTCTATGGCGAGTAAGTTCTTGTTATTAATTGTTCAAGTTCAAGATTTCATATTAGATGTTATCATTCTTTTACTTATTCGATTGTATACCTCTTGAGTTTTATTATTCAAATTGAATATCACTTATTGTTGAACCTTGTAAGACTAGCGAACCCGTATTGATTCGACTAGTCTATAGTTGATGAACGTTCTAAATTCCAGAACCATTGTTGAGCTTATCCAAACTAAACTTTTTTTGGTGCGGACTATAATGTCAAACTGAGATGAACAACCCTGTTATAGGGGATTAATGATGCTTTAGCGTTAAGATATTGTGCACAGTATGATACTAAGGGCTAATCCCCTAAGTACGAGAAGTGGAGTCCATAGTCTTACGACTGTTAAAGGTTTCAAGTATAAACACTTGACAACCTAGGACATAGTTCAAGGTTTTATGACCCTCAGAAGTTCTTTTGATTCTTGTTATTCATTTTTGATTCAAAAGTCGAGTTTTCTTATTTCAAAAGTCTTTGATTCACTCGCATATTATTATATTGTTGTTATATTATTATACTTTTGGGTAATCGTTCTCACTCTTGCGTAATAATAACATTGCAGTTAAGAATGAAAGGTCCGATGAGCCTTCTACTAGCAAAGACAAGGGCAAGGTCAACAAGTGATGAAGACTTGTTTATTTGATATATTTACGTTTCAGACTTATGTTAATGTTGTGTAAGACTTATTATTTGTTTACGCTTCCGCATTTGAGATTGAAGGTTAGTATGACCTGGGATTTATGTAATTACATTTAGATGTTGTAACTCAATAAGGGGAGAATTTATTTCTATCTATTTTATGGTTTTCATTTATTATGGGTAGATAGACATATGATGGTTGTACAGTGAACACCAAATTCCGTGGAAATTGAAGTAACCAGATTTGGGGGTGTCACAGGTTGGTTTCAGAGCTGTAGGTTATAAACCTTAGGTGGGGGAAAAACCTTAGGTAGTAGCCTTATAGGAGATTGAGAACGTAGTGGTGATAAACTATTATCGAGTTCTAATAAATGAATTCTTTAATTCATTGAAGATAATAAAAGACTTTATGTACTTATGTGATAAACTTATGTGCTTGCGAGTATCGATTAGTAACTAAAACTTAAAACTATGTTGTCAGGATGTCGAATGTTTGAGGATCTAGTCTAGCTGGGGAGGAGGAACCCCGAGTACCTAGAGAGGAGGTGCCCCGAGACATTCATGTCGTCCGGGAGCAGTTGGTACAGAGAGAGCCATCTCCATTGATCACTGTTGTGGGTCAGGAGCATGTGTCTGAGACTGATCCGGAGGAGGACCCTGAGAGGAAGAGGAAGATGAGTTCCCACCAAACTCTATTGCAGCTTAGATGTATGACGAGGTGTATGATCGTAACATTGAGTTTCAGGATAGAATCATAGAATTGGAGGGGTTGATAGATGAACGTCAGGCCACTATACGTCAGAAGAATGAGGAAATCCAAGGTCTTGATGCACGTCTTGGAAATGTGGAGTGAAAATTAGTTCACTTAGAGGGTGACAATGAGCAGCTGGTGGCAGAGGTTGCAAAGCTGAAGGATGATTTGAGAGAGGAGTCCGCCAAGCGAGCTAGAGTCGAAGATGCTTACGAGAAGGCTTCCCAGCGAGCAGATGTAGCCGAGGAAGAGGTGCAAACAAAGAAGACCAAGATGGTGGAGATGGATTGTGCATTCAACACTGCGATGAACAAAGCTCAGGATCGAGCTATGTACTATCCAATTCAGTTCGAGGACTTACCTTGGTACATGCTGGATCGTAGAACGATGTTTCGTATCATGGAAGAAGAGCGCAGAGAAGCTGTTCGACGTCTTAATAGGCCGTGATAGGAACAATATGAATTATGTGAACAACTATGTTAGTTAATGATGTAAATTCCAGTGTAAATAAAAGTTACGGAATATGATGATTTAATCATGAAGATTCTTTATCTCAGAATAGTTGATGTAAATAGCAGTGATGCTATCATATTATGTAAAAACTTTCGATTTAAATAAAATATCAGAGTTTATTTGAGATAATGTGTTAAGTGATTATGTTTAAATGTTTAAGTTAAGCCTTAAATATTTAAAGGATTGAATAAAGATCTAATAAGCGTATTTCTTAACAGAAAAATGCCGCCGAGAAGAAGACCAAAACGTCAACCGGCCCAAGGGTCGACGAACAATAACAACGACGCCAACGCTAACCCCGTTCAGCAGTTGTTGAACTTATTGGCTGGAGCAATTAACAATCAACCTCAAACTCCACCAAATACATCGTTCAAGAACTTCAAGAGGGTGGGACCGCCAGAGTTTAAAGGCTCCATGAACCCGATAGAAGCTCAAACTTGGGTTATGGATATGAAAAAGTTTTTGACGTCGCCAGAGTCAGAGAGGACTAGAAACCCGCCTACTCGACGTTCATGCTGAAATCAGAAGCCAGTTTTTGGTGGCAAGCAAATAAGGTCCGTCGAGGAGAAGGTGTGATCACCTGGGAAAGGTTCAAGGGGATGTTCTTCGAGATGTATTTCCCGACAAGCTCGCAGAACCAAATGGAGGTACAATTTTTGGAATTAAAGCAAGACAATATGTCCGTACCAGACTATGCTGCAAAATTAAATGAATTGGCTAGGTTCGCCCCGTATCAAGTACACACGGATGAGAGGAAAGCAAAAAGGTTTGAACAAGGACTGAAGCCCTGGATATATAGTAAAGTGTCAATGTTTTAGCTGAACACTTTTGTTGGAGTACTACAGAAGGCCATCTTCGTCGAAGGTGGGAGCGATGCGATGACCAAGTACGATCAGGATCATCAGAAGAAGAAGAGTGAAAATGAAGGAAATAACAAAGTTAGTGGCAGCAACACGAGAGGAAGTAACAATCAGAAGAGGAGGTGGACTGACAACTCGTCAACTGGAAATAAGCAAGGAGGTCGGAAGAAGAGGATTGAAGCATGTCCGACTTGCGGGAAAGTTCACCTGGGGGTCTGTATGAAAGGGAAAATAGTTTGCTATAATTGTGGTCAGGAAGGCCACATAGTACCTAATTGCCCTAACCCAAAGAAGGGCACCTGCTTCAATTGTGGTCAGGAAGGCCATATAGTACCTAACTGCCCTAACCCAAAGAAGGGCGCCTGCTTCACATGTGGATCGAAGGACCACTTGGCTAGGGACTGTCCCAAGAAAGGATTTGGAGGGGAAGGAACAAGAGGGAACAAGGGAAACAACGGTGACAATGCTCTAACTATCACGGGACCAACCGCAACTGAATCCCGACGCCATCGCCACGACATTTAACACGACAAAGGTGATCTTGTCACAGATAGGTATCATTTCGATCAATTAATGCTTATGTATTATTTGTTCGGGTGCTACTTGTTCATTTATATCCGATGACTTTGCTAAGAACTTGGAATTGCCTAAGGACGAGTTAGAATACCCTATGAACATATAGATTGCAAATAGAGAAGTGATCATACACAAGAACTGTAGGGTGGATATGAAGGGTAACATTATGAATGTAGATCTTATCCCTATCAGACTTGTGGAATTTGACGTTATTCTGGGAATTGATTGGTTATTCAATTACAGGGCTGTAATTAATTGCCTAAAGAAATGTATTAACCTTATGACTCCGTCAAGGGTTGTGTTTTATGGCGACAAATCGCTTAGCAAGCGAGTTATACAGCGATGATGATGCGAGCCGAAGTTGTTAGAGACAGGTTGTGTAGGATATTTAACCTACATAGTCGACAGTTGTAAAGGGAACCCAAAGATAGAGGAAATACCAGTAGTGAGGGACTTCGCAGACGTATTTCTGGATGATCTGCCAGGACTTCCGCCAGACAGAGAGGTTGAGTTTGTAATCGATTTGGCGCCAGGAACGACTCCAATATCAAAGGCACCGTACCGGATGGCTCCAGTAGAGATGAAAGAATTGATGGTACAACTGCAAGAGTTACTGGACAAGAAATATATTCAACCGAGCGTATCGCCGTGGGGAGCGCCGGTGTTATTTGTGAAGAAGAAGGACGGGACGATGCGGCTCTACATCGACTACAGAGAACTAAGGTCACGATTAAGAATAGATATCCATTACTGAGGATCGACGACCTGTTTGATCAATTGAAGGGAGCGAGATACTTTTCAAAGATAGACTTGAGGAGTGGTTATCATTAGCTGAAGGTGAGGCTAGAGGATGTTCCGAAGACAACGTTTAGAACTCGATATGGTCACTACGAATTTCTGGTGATGTCATTCGGTCTAACGAATGCTCCTGCAACAATTATGGGCCTAATGAATGGAGTGTTCAACTCGTTTTTGGACAAATTTGTGGTGGTATTTATCGATGACATTTTGGTACTTGAAGACCAAGGAAGAACATGTAGAGCATTTGAAGGTAACGTTAGAGACGTTGAGAAGGGAGAAGTTGTATGTCAAGTTTTCTAAATATGAATTTTGAATTGAGCGGGTACAATTTCTCGAACATGTGATTGAGAATGACGGAATTTCGGTAGATCCCTCCAAAGTCGAAGATGTGATGAATTGGGATCAGCCTAAAACGTCGTCGGAAGTGAGAAGTTTTCTTGGGTTGGCAGGTTATTACAGAAGATTCATTCAGGATTTTTCTAAGATCGCAACTCTGGCCTGATTTAATTTGACTAGAAAGTCGTGAAATTTGTTTGACTTGAGAAGTGTGAGGAAAGCTTTCAAGAACTTAAGAAGAGGTTGAGTACAACACCTGTGTTATCTCTTTCGGATGACACAAGAAATTTTGTGGTTTATAGTGATACGTCGCATAAAGGACTTGGGCACAAGCTTATGCAAAACGGCAGTAGGTCATCAAGCGTATGCCTCACTTAAATCAAGGACTATGAGAAGGGGTATCCGACCTATGACTTGGAGTTGGCTGCGGTGGTATTTACTTTAAAGATTTGGAGACACTATCTCTATGGGGAGAAGTGTGAAATATATACAGACCACAAGAGTTTGAAATATATTTTTACACAGAAGGACTTGAATATGCACCAGAGAAGGTGGCTGGAGTTAATTAAGGACTATGATTGCGAGATTTTATACCATCCGGGTAAAGCAAATGTGGTTGCCGACGTCTTAATTAGAAAGGGTCGGGAGAAATTGATGATGTTGACCGCTCAGGAGGAGCTAATTTCAGCGATGGAGAAGTTGGAATTAGAAGTGACGTATCCTATGGAGATTGACGAGAAGCTGTTCCAGATGCAAGTTGATACAACTTTGCTGGATAAAGTTAAGGAGGCTTAACTTCAGGACGAAGAATGTGAGAAGGTGAAAAAGAAGATATCTGAAGGAACCGAACCGAGATTCGAGATAGACAGTGAGGGACTACTGAGATTTGAGAGCAGAGTTTGGGTACCGCTAGTGCCAGAGATTAAGGAAACATTTTGAGCGAGGCTCATAGCTCACGATATTCGATTCACCCTGGTAGTACCAATATGTACCAAGATCTTCGACAACATTTCTGGTGGCCAAATTTGAAACGAGATGTTGCAGAGTGTGTTGCCAAGTGTTTGACATGTCAGAAAGTGAAAGCAGAACATCAGAGGCCGAGTGGGTTGTTACAACCTTTAGAAATCCCAGAATGGAAGTGGGAAACATATCATGATGGATTTTGTGGTAGTTCTTCCAACGACTCAGAAAGGTTTTGACGTAGTATGGGTTATCATTGACCGATTGACGAAATCCGCACACTTCATTCTGATCAGAATCAGATTCAACTTAGACCAACAAGGTTATATGTGAAAGAGATTGTTTCGAGGCACGGAGTTCCGGTGTCAATTGTTTCTGATAGGGATCCGCGCTTTATGTCGAACTTCTGGAAGCGACTACAGGAGTGCATGGGGACGCAGTTGAGAATGAGTACGACATATCACCCTCAGATAGACGGACAGAGCGAAAGAACGATTCAGACATTGGAGGATATGTTGAGAACGTGCATCATGGACTTTAAAGGAAATTGGGATGATCACTTACCGCTCGTTGAATTCGGTTACAACAATAGTTACTACGCTTGTATTGGTATGCCGCCTTATGAAGCGTTATGACAATGAAAAGTGCGTAACTCCACTTCTTGGGATGAAGTTGGCGAGACGCAAGCATTAGGACCGTAATCGGTACAACAAACTGCAGAGATAGTCAAAGTAATCCGGAAAAGACTGGTAGCAGCTCAGGATAGGCAGAAGAAATACGCCGACCCATACCGTAAGAATGTTGAGTTCAAATCGGGTAGCTTGGTATTCTTGAAAGTCTCTCCCTGGAAGGGAAAGATCAAATTCGGTAAGAAGGGGACATTGAGCCCGATGTTCATTGAACCTTTTGAGGTTCTGCGAAGGATTGGAGAGGTCGCATATGAGGTAGCCTTACCTCCGGCGCTAGAGAATATACACAATGTCTTCCATGTTTCAGTTCTACGACCCTACAAACCCGATTACAAACATGTGATTGAATATGAACCCCTACATTTTGAGAAAGACTTATCCCATGAAGAAATTCCTGTTCAGATTGGTGACAGGAAAGAGCAAGTTCTCAAAAATAAAGTAATACTTTCTGTTAATGTAATTTGGAGGAACCACAACGCTGAAGAAGCTACGTGGGAACTCGAAGAACAAATGATGAAGAATTATTCTCATTTATTTGCTTAATCTGTGTGGCGATGTTGGGGATATAATCTTTGTAAGGGGGGAGAATGTAACGGGACGAAATTTTTAATTGAACCATGATTCTAGGGACATAATCCTTTTAAGGGGGGAAAGATGTGACGAACGAGATTTTTGTAATTTAATTTGAATATTTATTAAATTAAATAAATATTTTTCGATTATTTAATGATTGGGTTAAATAATTAATTGATGAATTTGTGGTAGATTAATTTAATTATGTGTTACATTGATTAAATTATTGTGAATAATTTATTATTCAAAGTATGTATTTAATTGAGCTTATTTGATTAAATGAATTATTTAATAAGCATAATGTTATTCTAATTAATTTAATAATTAATTAGAGATTTAAGGATTTGACCATAATTAATAAATGAGAATTTAATTATGTGATTATGTGATTTAATGTGGAATTATTCTATTTTATTTAATTATATTAAATAAGATATTTGATTAATTACTTCAATGGGTGTGACATTATTAAATTATATAATAAGAGTTTAATTAAATTAAGTGGGGAAGAGCATTTATGAGGCTAGCCAAACATGGCCCTAGGAGGAGTTGGCCAGTTAACTCACTAAGGGATTAACCGACCACAACAACGTCAGTTTAACTATACGTATAATTATTTATTAGGTTTATAACTTATATCTTATATCATTCATTAGAAGGAAACTTAGAGAAATACAGAGAGAGTTTAGAGAAAAAATTGAAAGTGTGAATTGAAGCTTTGAATCATATACACAAACTAGCAGAGTAATCTCTTCAACAAAAACTTTAATTTACGTTCTTATATTTTCTATGAAAAACTATTTCAAAGTTCTCTGTGATTGAAGAGATTGATAGTTGATGAGTATATGATGTTATATATGTTAGTATATGTTTACAATATGTTTATATCATATATTCATGTGATTTGAGTACTCGATTTTATGTAAACATGCTAGAATCAGAGGTTTTCCATTATCGGGTGTTTTGAGTTCTCTGTAAAACAACTATTGTATGATCAATGCATGAATTGATGATGTATGTGTATATACATGATAATATATAATCATTACATGTTTTCTACCATATGTTTTCAAACCATCAATTTCATATAAATATGTCGTAATTGGATTTTTTGAAGTTATAGAGTATAAAAGTTATATATATGGCCCTTACGAACAATTGTATGCCATGAATTGTTTGTTTAACTTAAATTTGACAGTAGATTATGATAATACATGTTAAAACGAAGAAAACAAACTTTGAACGGATAGATTCGGAGTTATAACGAATTCGTGACGTCAAATTTCATGTTTTTCCTCAAAACTTTCAAATAGAGCAAGAACGGCAAAATTATGTGATTTGATTCAAGTAATTGCATGATTTAAGGTGTTAAAAACATGTTAGTAACATTGTATGATGTTTCTATGAAGTTTATACTTCATAGAAATCATGGTACTAGTTTAATTTGCATTTTATTATACTTAATTGGGCTACGAATTGTCAAAATCGCGAACTACAGAAACTAAACCTGGGTGATCCCTCCCCGGCGGGCGTTACCAGGCCATTTTACCCCGCCTCGGCGGGCACCTCGCCCCGGCGGGGGTAGCAGAGTTGGACAATTTCAGTTTTTCGTCGTGTACAGTCCACTACATGTTAGTCTAACCTAGTCTAATGAACATAATAATGTGTTGGACATGTAATAGGATGTCATATCAGATTGTTAACATACATGTGATGAAATTGTATTGTAATTTGATAAGTTGTATAAGGGCTAAACGTTATGTTTATGAGAAGATATAATGATGATCAAACTTAAGATGTGAGACTTCAGTCTTGTATATGAGATTGATGGTAATGGGCAGAACTTAAACTAAGTTAACAAGTTGTATTAAAAGAGGGAATTAAACCTATAAGGTTAATATGAATATAACTAATGAATGTTGTGAATGCATATGATATGTGTGTAGAACTTGTGCTGAACGTTAGTACTAACCGTTTAGCTTACGTACGAGGCAAGTTTTCTTACTCGAAACTTTACTTTTATGAAATAAGTTTCTTTAAATTCTAAATTCTTCGATTGAGCAAGTCCTAAACTCATATTTTATGGCAGTAAGTTCTTGTTATTAATTGTTCAAGTTCAAGATTTCATATTAGATGTTATCATTCTTTTAAAGCATGATTCCCGTTATACAATACTTATTCGATTGTATACCTCTTGAGTTTTATTATTCAAATTGAATATCATTTATTGTTTTATTGTTGAACTTTGTAAGACTAGCGGACCCGTATTGATTCAACTAGTCTATAGTTGATACAGTTGATGAACGTTCTAAATTTCAGAACCATTGTTGAGCTTATGCAAACCAAACTTTCTTTGGTGCGGACTCTAATGTCAAACTGAGATGAACAACCCTGTTATAGGGGATTAATGATGCTTTAGCGTTAAGATATTGTGCAAAGTATGGTACTAAGGGCTGATCTCCCTAAGTACGCGAAGTAGAGTCCATAGTTTTGTTAAAGGTTTCAAGTATAAACACTTAACAATCTAGGACATAGTTCAAGGTCTTATGACCCTCAGTAGTTATTTGATTCTTATTATTCATTTTTGATTCAAAAGCCGAGTTTTCTTATTTCAGAAGTCTTTGAATCACTCGCATGTTATTATATTGTTGTTATGTTATTATATTTTTGGGCAATCGTGCTCACTCTTGCGTAATAATAACATTGCAGTTAAGAACGAAAGGTCCAACGAGCCTTCTACTAGCAAATGTAAGGGCAAGTTCAACAAGTGAAGAAGACTTGTTGTTTATTTGATATATTTACGTTTCAGACTTATGTTAATGTCGTGTAAGACTTATTATTTGTTTACGCTTCCGCATTTGAGATTTAAGGTTAGTATGACCTGGGATTGATGTAATTACATTCAGATGTTGTAACTCCATAAGAGGAGAATTTATTTCTATCTATTTTATGGTTTTCATTTATTATGGGTAGATAGACATATGATATTTGTACAGTGAACACCAAATCCCGTGAAAATTGAAGTACCTAGATTTGGGGGTGTTACAACGACTAGTCGGGCGCCTTATTGCCTAAGCGCTTAAGCTCCTGACTACCGCCTCACCTTGACTTATCGCCTTGACAGCTATGGACACTACTAAAGCGCGGGCTCCCCCATACTAAACTGCGGATGGAGTATATTTTTTACCGTTTGATATGCGATTGGATGGTCACGATCTGTTTTAAGGACAATTCTATTCTTACAACGTTAGCTATGTAACGGTCTCTCTATATATATAATATATACACTTCCGCAGTAATGGAAATATTTGGGCACCTAGGAAAATACTTGGCCACCAAACTACACTGGGGCACCAAGTTAAGTACTTGGGCATAAAGGAAAATACATACATACTATAAATACCTACTATCTTAAGATAACAAAATAATTGTAATATTCCGGATATTTATTACGAAAATGTTAGTGAAGGGTGATTTTAAACCCTAATATATTCAATTTATAAATAAAATTACCAATTAAAAGTAACTAGAAAAGGAAAGAAAAGGAAAGGAAAGAAATAAAAGTTATAATAGGCCAAAACTCAAATTTGAGTTCGAGATGAAATTTTGAGATCCAGACTTCACCATTGAGACCGTAACGTCGAATTTAGCAAAAAAAGACTGTAAACACAATGACGTGTACGGGTTGACTTTTGTGGTCAAAGTCAACAGTTGACTTTTAGGATAAAAAGTTAAACTTTGAGTTCAAAGGTGAATTTGAGAAAATGGACATCACCTGATTATGATTATCAGGACGTCAACTTTAATAGGAAGCATGTGGGGGTAGAAAAAGTTGACTTTTAGAAGTCAAAAAGTCAAATAAACAATTAAATGAATAAGTGAGTAAATAAAAGGGAGAAAAGATATTTTGGAAGGGATAAATTCCCATGTGATCAGTTGATAGAGAGAAGGGGGGATCCTTGTTGGCCAAATGAAATCTTGTAGACCATGGTGAAGCAAAAAGAGAAGTGATGTCGCCCAACTTTGGATCACCAACCAAAAGTTGTTATATAAAGCCAAAAAGCTTATAAAAATCAACACAAACCAACACATACATTACAATTTCGGCTGGAGCATAAAGAGGAGCTAGCAAGGAGAGCTAAGAAGGAAAAAGAGGAGAAGAATTGGAGGTTCAAAGCAAAGAAGCAAAACTGTAAATCCTAAATCCATTTAAAACTTAGTTTTTCATAAAGAAAGTTCTTCTTTTATGAGTTTAAACATATATTATACATTTATGGACCTAAATATGTTGGATCATGGTGGTAGATACCATTGATCATGGAGAAATTCTATTGGAGCAAAAGAAAGAACAAAGGAACCTAAGCTAGATTGGTTTAAAAATCTCAGAATCTTACCCAATATGATAAAGGACATGACTTCTTGTGTTTAATGAATTTTTGAGTGTGGTTTGTGGTGTTGGATAAATCTATGTTAGCTAAATTTCGGCAGAGGTTTGTGGTTAAAATCCTTTGTAGATTATTTTTTGTGAATTTTCTACCAAAATAGGACATAACTGGAAAACATAGGAAACACACTTACCTAATATTTCTAGTTTCGGATGGTGAACTTGTGAAATAAAATCATTCTTTTGGAGGGATGATACGTTGTGGTATAAGGTATGTTGTGTCCAAAGATGAACAAGAGTTGACTTAGGGTGGAGTTATGACCAAATCAAAATTGAGAATATTAAAATTAAAACATGAATAACTTAGAGTTCTGTAACTCGATTTAGGATGAAATTTAAAGTGGAGATACTCACTGATGAAGAGAGATTACTGTCCAAAGTTCATAATTTTTGGACGTAATTTCAAATTTTAATAAATAATGCAATTTTGGACAGAAGCAGCCCTTTAATAAATACTAATAATGAAAGAAAAAATTTGGAAAAATTAAAATAAGTCTATAATATATTTACTTAAGTGGGGCCAGAAGGAAGAAAAATAATAAAATGATTAAAGAGGTTTAATGGAGAAAATAGAGTTGAGAAAAATTAATTAAAGCAAAACCGATAAGTATGTATTATATTTTCAACAGTTAATATACGTTTAAACGGAATGTATGAGTACATTTGAGTGATATATGGAAG
The DNA here is from genome assembly GCA_020205605.1 of Panax ginseng. NCBI lineage: Eukaryota > Viridiplantae > Streptophyta > Magnoliopsida > Apiales > Araliaceae > Panax > Panax ginseng. Next base: position 121,303,268 of record CM035132.1, on the reverse strand, counting down.
TTATAAGAGTGTGCTAATGAAAATGGTATGGGAGGATGTTAGGGAAAGAGAGTACATTAAAAGGAATTATCGAAACGAGTTTACGAATAATTACTACGGTACTATTATTTATAAGAATTAAGCTAATTAAGTAAATACTTATGGATATTGTGGGATATCATGCGAAGGTTGTTAATAACGTTGACGAGGAAAGTGCACACAAATCAGACAAGTTCCCACACTTATGTGTATTTCGAACCATTCTTTATTGAACTGTGATTATATTCTTTAAAGTTCTTGTTATTCATCAACTGTTTTATGTAATGGGTTATGCCATTTGTTTTGGCTAGACTCAATTGTCAAGAGTGTTTTATGTAATCCATTTGTTTTGGCTAGACTCAGTTGATGAGATTATTTAAATTAATGAGTTTACGCTATTTGTTTCAGCTATACTCAATTGATGTTATTATTCTTTGAATTATTGAATTGTTTAAATTTTTTTAGAGATAGTTAATGTAATCCAAACCAATTTTTCTGGGTGCGTACTCTGCTGTAATAACTGAGTAGAACAACCCTAGAAATAGGGGGATGTGTACTATTGTCGAGTAACCGACATACACTGTAAAAGTACAGTGTGAAGATTTTGTTACGCGTAACAAGGAGTATCATTGGGTTGACCCCCTAAATGATACTTTGTGAAGAGTTTGTAGTCTTTGTGACTGTTGAACGTTATTGGAGAGTTCTCAGTCCACGACTGATGAACATTTAAGATAGTTCATGGTCCCTATGACCACTCAGTTTACTTCCAATTATCTTTGAGAACGTAATGAACTTTGAAATTCTAAAGTTCAATTCAATTCGAGAAGTTCAATTCAATTCGAGATTGTAAGTTCAAAACTTTGTGAAAATATCTTTGTTGCTTCCTCAATTGACAAATGTTATTTATTTCTTCTAAATCTTCAGATATTGATTCAGTTATAGTTATTCCTATATTGAATAAACTGTTTATACTTGTTGAGCAAATTAGTTGTTCACTCTTGCAAAATCTTATATAGTTTGCAACTAGAGCTGAAGTACCCAAAGGGTCGGGGAAGAGAAAGCTAAGGAAGAATAGAAGATTATGATGTAATAGAATTATACTATGTTGTAATTTTGATATTGCATTATTGTATTATTATTTGTAATTTATTTGTAATAGTTAACTGAAGTTGAGAGAACCTAGGAAGAAGGTAAAAGACATTTATAATTATTGTCTGTCTTTTGAATTATGTTATTAGATAGATGTTGTGGATGTGATGAATAGTGAGCACTAGATCTGCTGTAGCAAGTACACAAATTTGGGGGCGTCACAATAGCACCCTTAAACTAACCCACAAATGTATCTAGAAATTCATCCGCATCTATGAGATCTCATGGCTGATCACTATCAGTACTAGTCTTAGTTTTTAAATTGACAAAAAATAAATTAAAATTAATCTTAGTTTCTTATGTCTAATACTCTCTAGAGTTGGTTTCACAGTCTTGGAGTAGTGCTCTTAAATATATTTTTTCCCGATTGCGGTTTATAGTTTTTTTGAAGATGATGCTTTAATCTTTATGATTACCTAATTACAACTATGTTGTTTCAAAAATTTATAATTTGCTTATGATGACTTAATTAATTTAGCTGCTATGTTCCTTTTTCGTGCTTATTGAATTTCTTTACATCGTGTGCTGCTGCAGAACGAGATGCAAATTGCTGTAAAGCAGAAGAAACTTGGAGAGCCAATTGGTGAAATACTGCTTGGCAAAACAGTGAGCTTCATGTCATTTTTTTATTTTTATTTTTCCTCTATGCCTTACTGGTCGAATAATTCATGTGATGAATAAATGGTCCTTATGTTTTCAACTCTATGCATACATGTAATCTGAAATGAAAGGCATAACTGAAGTGAAAATGTGATTGTGGCACAAAGTAGTTTTGCAGTAGGGATGGTTAGAGTAGTCATATTCATGGCCAATCATTTTTATTATTTAATATTTCCCGAACCTAGTTACTTGTGATACATTTTAGCTACTGGGGTTGAACTTGCAGAATCATTAGGAAATTGCAGATGTAGACAAGTATTGGCTTACTATATAATGACAACTTGGTTAATTTCCTAGACTTAAGTTGTTCTCTCATAAGGCTAGCGTGGCCATTATTATAGCCTGTTATTATGGATCACTACAGCCAATCATTAGTCACTACAACCTATATATATATATTGTTAGTATTTGAGCCTAAATCCGATTTAATTTAAATTTACACCGACACGGTCCGGGTCGTGGTCTGAGTCCTTGTATATAATTTTTTAGACAAAATTTATTTAATTCTATATCAAAACTGTGTCGTTTTGATAAACGGTATTTATTATATCAAAACTGTGTCGTTTTGAGAAACGATATTTGTTGAAAGGGTATCAATCTGAACGGAAGGCCCAAAACTACGTCCTTTTGCTGCGCCTTTTCTACTAAGGCTAAAACTACGTAGTTTTGGTTCTGCTAATGCTAAAACTATGTCGTTTTATAGGTCCGAATAGACGCGTCCATACTGCAAATGATCAAAACTACGTCGTTTTGACCAAAGGACAGTGTTCTAAAAATTCCCGCCTAAGTCCGCTTAGGTGCTAGGCCCCCCTTGGCGCCTCGTCTAGGCGCCAGGTCCCTGGCATCTCAGCTAGGCCCAAGGTGACAAAAAAATCTCTCCAGGAAATTAAACGGGGGCCTAGGTGGGGTCTAGGCGAAGAGTTTTTTTTTTTAATAACTACCCAAATCAGATCTTGATATATTTATTTTTCTAATGATTTATTATATTCATAATACATATTGTAGCATATCAAATCACAACAAGAAGTGAACAATATCAAGTCAAAATGGATAATTTTATTATAGTTGTAATTTTTTGAATTTGTACCAACTTCAAATTATATAAATGATGATACATTTGTAATATTTAGTTTAATTCAATATAATTCTTAAATTAATGTTTAGTTTCTTAAGTTTTAATATTGAAATAAATTCTTGAAATTTTAAATTTTATTATTTAATATCAATCTTGTTTATAAATAAAACTAATACGTTAAAAATATGTTTGATCTTTGAACAATTGCATATTTGTGTTTGAACTTTAGCATTAGCAATACGGATATGTGTTTGAATTTTAAGCGAAGGCCTTTATTATCTTTATTATAGATTGTTTTGTTTTATATTATTATTTTGTTTGGATAAATGTAAGATAAAATATTAAAATTGTCTTAAAATAAAAAATCCTGCCCAGGCCTCGCCTAGGCCCCACTCGGCCGTCCGCCTCCCACCTAGCGCCTTTTAGAACATTGCCAAAGGATGCCATACACGTCTTTTCAGTAGCATCCTATGGCTTTTCAAGGGCTAAGTACCCATCCTAAGGGTCACTAACCCCTCCTATAAATAGATAGGAGGTGGAAGCCTTCTCATTCATTCATTTCTCAAGCATTCAAGCATATTAGAGCTTTTAAGTCTTTATTTCTTCATCAGTTTCTTAGTTAATTTTGGGAGAGAGAGTCCGAGCATTTCTTTGGTTCGTAGTGTATACTTTTTGTATTGCTGCTAAAGTATATGGTGTCATTGTATCCTGGGAGACAAGTGCTATCAACTCTGAGCACCATACGAAGGGCATAATTGTCTTAAGAACATAATACCAAGTACTAGCCTTGACAATTTTTTTTTTCTATAAGATAAGTTAATATATATACATATATATATATATATACATATATATATAGTTGCCTTTAATATATACAACATATATATATCCCCTCTTATTCTAAGAAATTTGATCCATACGTCGTGCATGTACTAGTTTCTCCGAATCTCTGTGTGTGAGTGTATATATGTATCCTCACCTCTAAAGTAATTATAACTTCGTTAAATAAGAACAGAGAAACTGGATTGGGACACAAAGGACGGGAAATGGAGAACAACTCTGAACGTTTTCTTCAATAAATAAATCCATGTAATAGGATTACTGGATTAGTTATCCATACAGGTATGAAAATACTTGAAAACCACTCTTGATGGACATTTAGTTATGGACTTATTTTAATTTTAGAGGATAGTTGTTATTTATTTTAATTAGTTAGGGTATTTTTTTAAATTATTTTCTTGGTCCCCAAGTACAATTTAGGATTTGTTTTGCTTAAATACCGATGTAATTCTTTAACTCTTCACATTATTGAATAGTGAGATTATCAAGGGACTATTTTATATCGTGGAGATATTTCATCCTAGAGTGATACGTGGAGTTGAACTCTAGTGAGACCTTAGGAATTTAAACGTGGAGTTTAAATTCTAGTTATTCTTGGTTCGGAAATCTGTCCTGCATCATCATTATTCAATTGAAATTTAAAATGTTTTCAAATTCAAAATTGATATGGATTCGTTTAATTTTAGTCAATACAATGATGAACATTGTAAACTATTTAAAGAGTATTTTTTATAAGATTTATTTATTATAATTTTTTTTAATCTTTGTTAATGAATCATATCAAATTTGAGTTTAAAAATATCTCAAATTGACTTTAAGAAATCAATAACAATCTTAAAATTTGGAACGGATGGAGTACTATATAGTCTATATTAGAACCTGTTTCAGTACATATCAAAGCCTAGTTGTAATTTTTTAAATTTAGTTAAAAAATTAAAAATTAAAAGGTTCACTTTGAGTCCCTCTCTCTCTCTCTCCCAATTGGTTTAGTGGTTGTTTTTTTATCGTGACTTGATGACTTCTCCTTTTTCAAAATCCACCTTACACTCCTATAAAATCTACATGGCTACACTGTAAATACTGACAAAGGTACGTTGAGCGCTAATTTTCTTTACTTTGTCAATCATTTTTTTATTGCAATACAAATGTAAAAGCTTTTATACTTATTTTGGGTTCTTAAATGTTAAATCTATATATGTTTGGAACTCAAGGTCTCAACAAATTTGAAGAAAAAAAATTAAATTTTTAGTATTAAAAAGAAAATTACTATAGATTGTAGCATTATACTACTTGAATACTTTTAACTTGTTTCATAAATGTTTCACCCCCACTCAAGTTCCTGACTACACTCCCGATTCCTCAAATATGCAGGTATTCATTATGGGGTTTGGAAATATTGGGATCCATTTGGCAAAGCGCTTGCGCCCATTTGGTGTGAAAGTCCTTGCTACAAAACGGAGTTGGGTTTCACATTTGCAGAATTCATGCAATTCTGGTGGTATGAAAGGGCATATAAAACTGAAATAGAATAACTTGTTTGCATTTATGGTCTTAATCTCTTTTTATTTGTTTCAGCATTGCCCAGTCTAAATGGTATTTATGATGATCTGGTTGATGAGAAGGGTGGTCATGAAGATATCCACAAGTTTGCACGAACAGCTGACATAATTGTCTGTTGCTTGGCAATGAATCATGAAACGGTCAAACTCTTCTCTGTTATATAATTCATTACCTACGCATCTGCTTATCGCAACTCACATATACATTTTTCTTACAGGCAGGCATATTAAACAAGTCTTTCATAGCTTCAATGAAAAAGGTTTGTTCTCTATGAACTGCTGTTTTTTTAGAAGCTTGATAACTCATTTTCTTTGGTATACCTTTGTGATCCCTTGCAATACACCATAAGATTGTTTGGTTATTCACTAGTATAATGTGATTTCTATAATTTATGGTAGATTTGTGAGTTATATAATTCACACCAAAGTACCAATCTACTCGACATAAACAAGAAAGTATATGAAAAGGAAGAGGTGGGGAGGAGGCTGCATATGCATATTACATATAACAAACAAACCCACACACAGACACAGATGCACACAAATCGAGAGTGACTATGTTATTAGATTGTCAAGGTTGACTATAGTATCTTTCTCTGTTATATTTAATATTATTATAAGATTTTCTGTTCAACTAAACATAAACTAACTCAAAGTATCTGGAAACAAGAGGAGTTGTTTACTCAATAAAGTAACGGTGTACAGTTGATCTATTTTTGTTTAGGGTGCACATTTGGTGAATATTGCTCGAGGGGGTCTTTTGGACTATGAGCCTGTACTTTATCATCTTAAATCAGGCCATTTGGGAGGATTAGGCATTGATGTCGCTTGGACAGAGCCATTTGATCCGGATGATCCAGTTTTAAAGTTCCCAAACGTAATAATCACACCTCATGTAGCAGGGGTAACAGAATGTTCCTATAGATCTATGGCAAAGGTATGAAGCTTCTTAAACACACTATAGATGATTATAGTTATGATGACTCCATTAAATTTTGTGGCTGGTGTAAACCATAAACTCACTTTTCGCGAGTTAAATGTTCAGTAAGAATTCACATGTGAAAACAATAGCAGCTATATACTTGAAGTTCTTCAATTGCATGGGGTTCATAGTTGTTCCATGAGAATCTAGTTTGTATGATATGGGTCCGGGATGGAAATAAGTAGCAAAGGGAATATAAAGTAGATAACGCTAAAAAGCCACAAAAGTACAAGGCTTATCAATTAAATCATTTCACCAAATAAACTTGTAGGGATGAAAAGCATGGTTCAAAGTTTCGCCGCTTTGTTCGGCCCTTGTTGAACCGCAACCTTGATACGAGTCAGAAAATCAACGATTATTCATGTAAAGGGTATGTTTCGGTGAAATTTTGGCTTATCGACATAGCGGAACGATTTCAGACCAAATAACGAAGAAATTTTGTCGTAAAGGGAAAAAATGTCACACATTATATATATATATATATATGATGACTGATCTAGGTCCAAAGTTGGATGGGAGCCTATAGCCTTCCAACCCATCTTGGACAGCCCATTTGGGTAATAAAAGGGTGAGATTAACCATATCTGGACAACAGTTATTTGTTAGGTAATAAACAGTTGTGCGGACGGTGGACCTACTAAGCAAATGACCAAAAAGCCCTTGCTTACAAAAACAGCACAATTCGCACAACAGTTATGTGGATGAACCAAAAAAGCAGCAGAATGTGAGTATACTGCCGCACAATTGATATGGGGTGTGGCTTTTTCGTAATTAAGTCGCACACATAACAATTGTGCACTCTGCAGACCGAAGAAGCCTCATCGCCTTGAACTCTTAATCCAACAGTATGCATTCGGTGTAATTCTCAAACTTTGTCATGCTCTACTCAATCTCAAGCTCTCTTCCAAGATCTAAATCTCTCTCATGCTCTCTGCAAGATCCAAATCTCTCTTAAGATCTGAATCTCTCACTCTCTAAAGCTCTTAAATTCTCAATCCATCTCTCAAGATCATGCAAGTATTTGGTCAAGACATATATACATATATTTTGTGATGAATATGAATATGAATATGCATATACATATATATATATATATATATATATATATATATATATATATATATTTGTGAGTTGAGTTGGAGGTGGATTCAATGGTGGATCCAGCGGCGAGTTTGATAATATTGAGATTTTATGTTGGTAAATTTTACATGTGTAAATTTCGGATATGTTGATAATATATTGCCTATAAATATTACCCTATATTATAATGAAAATTTATGATTTATGTTGATAAATCATGGGTAAATTTATGTTGATAATTAATCCCATGTGGTTTGTATGTGAGACCTAAGCAGGAGTTATCTGTAACATCAGAATTTTTTTAGTTTGTACAACCTGGGGATAATCCTTATTATTGTGGCGGTATATGATGGCTAAGTCTTATATTTGCGGGGTTGCCACATGGTGCTAATCTTGATCTTGTTAGGATACACACAAAAGCATATGTTCAGGTTGTCTTGGAAAAAATTTGTTAGAAGATATGATATGGTTTTCATAATTGTAGTTAGTCATATCCTATAATTATTGTGTATATATAGTTGAAATTAGAGATTACCATAAATATACTTGTGTATATAAACCAATGTAATTGAGATGAAATTAAGAAGGAATATAAACCTAAACTCTGAGTATTCCTTTCTACATGGTATCAAAGCTTGGTCTTTATTTTTCAAAAAAACACTATTCATCGCCGCTGGTCATCAGCTCTGTTATTAGTACTGAGATTCCCACCGCTTCTTTGGCATAAATTCTGGTTCTAAAGTGTAGTACAATTAGTTGATATCCTTTGAAAAGTTTATTCTCCTTTATATGTTGTATCTACCTATTATATGGTGGAACAAAGTACTGCTAGTAGTGAGATTCATAATAGTAGTATGGGACAACAAGCCATTATAAGCCATACCTTTAGTTCAACATTGGTTCTCAGCTCCTTCAAACTGGAGAGAACCAACTATTTGACATGGTCTCAAGCGTGTCATATGTTAATTGAGGCTAATCGTATGCAACACTTCATCAATAAAACAACTACTATGTCTGAAACCAGGTATGACCCAATAAGAATGGAAATCTGATAACTCCACGGTGAAAACATGGATTTTTAATTCAATGGAACTGAGTATGCAGAGTAGTTACATGTTTTTAAACACTGCCTATGAGTTTTGGGAGGCTATCTCTCAAACTTTTTCTGTTTCTGGTGATATGTTTAAGAAATATGACATTCGTAAAAGAATCCGTGAGCTAGGTCAAATGGAGAAAGACTGTGGCACAGTATTTTGCAAATATTAATGCTCTTTGGCAGGAGCTTGATCATTACCGTTTTTTTTCTAGCCAAATGTACGGAAGACGCAACAGTTTATCAAAAGTTTGTTGGTGAAGATCGAGTTGTTGATTTCTTGGCTGGTTTGAACATAAAGTATGATCAAGTTCGAGCACAGTTGATTGGTCAAACACCTTTTCCGTCATTAAGAGAGGTTCATGCTAGAGTCCAGCAAGAGGAAAGTAATCGTCGGGTGATGGTTCTAAATTTAAATCATGTTAGATCGATCAACCATGGTTGCTTCGTATCCTAAGCCTGGCTTCTCCATTCAGTCTCTTGTTGAGAAGGAGTCCCGCGAATGTGACTACTGTGGGAGAAAGAATCATACCAGAGATCGCTGGTTTAGGCTTCATGGGCGTCCTAAAGGGCGTGGAGGTCGGTCTGGTTGTGGACATGGATCCCAGGCCTATAAGTCTACTACACCAGTTCTTGTTAATGCATCCAGTACTTCAGAAACTACTACTACATTCACTCCTGAGGAAATCTCAGCTTTTCAGAAATTGTGTTCCAAATCTACTTCTCATTATGCCCAGCCAGTTATACATTCTTGTATTTTTCATGTTTCATCAACTTTCCCTAGTTGGATCATAGACACAGGTGTTTCCGAGCATATGACTAGGTCCTCAAACCTCTTTACTTCATACACGCCTTGCTCTGGAAAAGACAAGGTTCGAGTAGCTGATGGTTCCCTCTCTTCCATCTTCGGGAGTTGTTCTGTAATTTGTACTCATTCATTAACATTATCATCTGTTCTTCATATTCTTTCATTTTCTGCAAATTTATTATCTGTCCAACGTCTTTCTGAATCTCTACATTGTTCAGTAACTTTTTTCCCAACTCATTGTATTTTTCAGGACTTGGTGACGGGGCAGAAGATTAGAAGTGGTAGTGCAGTTGGTGGTCTCTATTATTTAGATGTTCCCTCGTCTAACATGTTCTCTACTTAGGCTCTTCACTTTACTTCTGACTCCAGCCTAACCTCTCCATTAATGTCATCGACGTTTGGGACATCTTCTTTTTCAGTATTAGTCTTTATTTTCATCTTTAGTTAAGCAATGTAATAAAACTCAGTTTTTGTGTGAACAATGTGAATTGGGTAAACACAAACGTTCTACACTTATTCTGCTATTAACAGTCGACATTCTGAGTCTTTTGCTATTATACATAGTGATGTGTGGGGACCCTCTCGGGTTGCTTCTCGTTCTGGTTTTAGATGGTTTGTTAGATTTATTGATTGTCATTCTCGTGTCACTTGTATTTATCTTATCATTCTTCAAACCTCGTGTCAAAACTCCAGAACAAAATGGAGTAGCGGAAATTAAAAGTTGACACTTACTAGCGGTAGCCAGCACACTTATGTTCACTATGAATGCACCTAAATCTTTATGGGGAGATGCTGTTCTGACTGCTATATTTCTTATAAACCACCTTCCTTCTAGAATTCTTGGGAACAAAAGTCCCATCTCTTTTCTCCAATACATGACAAGTCCCTCTCCTTCGCCTCGAGTTTTTGGCTGTGTGCTAAATTCATGATAAATCCTCCACTTGAGGAAAATTGGATCCCAAGACTTTTAGGTACACTTGCATTGGTTATTCTCCAACCCAAAAGGGTTATAAATGTTATCATCCTTCTTTAAACAAAGTATTTGTCACTTGGGATATAACTTTTTGAGAATCGGAACCTTTTTATTCTTCTTCCCTTTCTTCTTAGGGGGAGGATGTTATTGATGACTCTGTGGCTGGTATTACAAGTTCTATTATACCATCTTATCCTATAAATTCCTCTCCTGCTCCTATTGTTGTTTCTGATACATCTACACAGGGGGAGTCACAGTTACGGGAGTCATATGCTAGACAGAATGAGCCTAAGTTGAGGCCTATGTTCGAAGAGAAAAGAATAAGGTCACCGTTTCTGCACCACTACATCAACCCTGCTCAGAACCTAGTCTTGATAATGCTAATGGTGAGAATCCTAATCCTTCTTGTTCTTCTGATGATACTGACCTTCCTATTGCTCTTTAAAAAGGGTTAGATCTCGTACTCAACATCTTATCTCTAATTTCTTAGCATATGATAAATTATCTGCATCCTTCCACTCATTTATTTTTTCTTTGTCCGCAATATCTTTTCCTCAGGGGTGGAGAGAAGCAATTAGTGATGAGAATTGGAAACAGGCTATGATAGAAGAGATGAATGACTTGAAAAAGAATGATACATGGGTACTAGTTACTCTTCCTTACGGGAAAAATCTAGTTGGTTGTAAATGGGTATATACAGTCAAACAAAAGCTAGATGAGATAGTTGAGAGACTTAAAGCCAGGCTAGTTGCAAAAGGGTATACTCATGGGTTGATTACTAGGAGACATTTGCTCATGTGGCGAAGATGAACTCTATTCGTACCATAATTTCATATGCAACAAATTTCGGCTGGGATCTTCAGCAATTGGATGTGAAAAATGCATTCCTCCATGGTGACTTGGAGGAGGAAGTATACATGGAAATACCCCCTGATTTTGCTTCATCTGCCACCAAGGGTAAGGTTTGTAAGTTGCAAAAGGTTTTATATGGTTTGAAACAATCTCCCAGAGCTTGGTTTGGTAAATTCCACAAAGCAATGATAAGATTTGGGTACAAGCAGAGTCGAACAGATCATACTTTATTTGTCAAACAGATAAAAGGTAAGACTACCATTCTTATTGTTTATGTTGATTACATTGTGGTGACAGGGGATGATAAAGAAGAGATAGTTAATCTCAAAGTAAGTCTGGCCAAAGAGTTTGAGATCAAAGATCTTTGTCCTTTGAAATATTTTCTTGGTATTGAAGTTGCAAGATCTTCCAGTGGAATTTTTCTATCTCAAAGGAAATATCTTTTAACAGAAATTGACATGTTGGAATGTAAGCCTGCTGATTCAATAGTTAATCATCATCTAATAGGTGGCACAGGACCTACGGTTGATAAAGAAAGATATCAACGTTTGGTGGGACAAATGATATACCTTTCTCATACTAGACTTGATATATCTTATGATGTAGGAATAGTGAGTCAGTATATGGATGATCTTCGACATTTTCATATGGAAACTGTCTACAAAATTCTGAGGTATCTCAAGTCTGCTCCCGAGAAAGGCTTATTGTTCGCACCACATGGTCATATGAGAGTTGAAGCATTTTCCGACTCAGATTGGACTGGCTATATAGAGGATCGTCGTTTTACTTCAGGTTACTGTTCATTTGTTCGAGGCAATCTCATTACTTGGCGCAGTAAGAAACATTCCGTGGTGGCAAGATCCAGTGCTGAAGTCGAATATCGAGCTATAGCCTTGGGTATATGTGAATTAATGTGGCTTCGAACCTTACTAGAAGATTTGGGTATTACAACTAAAAGGTCTATGCAATTATTTTGTGATAATAAGGCAGCCATTAGTATTGCAAGCGACCTAGTACAACACGATAGAACGAAGCACATTGAGATTGACAGACACTTCATTAAAGAAAAAGTTAACTAGTTGTCTTATATGCTTACCTTTTGTCAAAACAGAGTACTAACTTGCTAATATTTTGACTAAGAATCTTAGTAGTAAGATATTTCATCCATTGTGTTTCAAGTTGGGTATGCGAGATATCTATACACCAACTTGAGGGGGAGTGTTAGAAGATATGATATGGTTTCCATAATTATAGTTAGTCATATCCCATAATTATTGTGTATACATATAGCTGTAATTAGAGATTACCATAAATATACTTATGTATATAAACCAATGTAATTGAGATGAAATTAAGAAGGAATATAAACCTAAACTCTGAGTATTCCTTTCTACAATATTGTTTCTCAATCCAAATCAGAATGTCTATCATTTGAGGTATTTGTTGTTTTTGGATGATGTCACTAAGATTACTGAATACGCATGTGGTGCCGCCGTGTTGGCTGTTTATATCATTATTTAAACAAGGCGACTCATATTAGTGCTACTGCAATGGGTGGTTGTGCCACTCTTTTATAAGTTAATAAATTGCATTTAAAATATTTGTAGATTTGAACAATTTTTATGTGCATTTGTTTGTGGATTTTTCATTTCAATTGATTTGACTCGAAGCCATGAATGATGCAATGGTCACATAGAGGTCATATGAGGCATACGATGATAAGACATGGAGCAAATTCGAATGGGCTATTTTCGGAGGCACCTCACGCATCCCTCATATATGGTTTGATGTGGTTGAGTTTCAAATGTCAGATAGGTTTTGTGTCAGTTTGGGGACCTTCAAGATATACCTCTATTGGCAGAGGACATGGATTACTCAAAAAAAATATTGAAGCAGTGGACTACATTTGTGACAACCCGAGAATTTAGACAATTTTATAAAATCTTAAAAGATTGAATAAATGTTAAATAATAGACCTAGACAGAAAATAAGTGTATGTATTTGACATTTTTGGGAATGAATTTTGTGAATTTAAAAACTTTTGGTGAAGGTCTACAGTGTTAAGAGTATCTGTGTATATGGTCATATATGTGTACAATATGTGGTTAAGGGTCAAGAGTTGACCGGATAAATTATATCAGTCACAAAACCCTAATAATATACTAAGAGCCTCAACATTCAGTTAGAAAACCCTAACGACTGATAAGAAATCCTATTACCGGCTATGGAAACCCTAATTACAGTTCCGGGAATCCATAACCCTAATTTGGAATATTAAAACCCTAATTAGGAAGCTTGAAGATAAGTATAAAGTTTTTATGTTATTAATTGTAAGTATAATTAGGGATAACCCTAATTGATTAATTAGAAAGCCCTAATTTTTAATGTTGGAAACCCTAATGTACAATTAGAGAAAACCTAATTATTAATTTATAGAGTTTAATGTTAATTAGGAAGCCTTAACCCTAATTAGTAAGCTTGAATGTGATTAATAAACTTTATTATAATTAGTGAACCCTAATTATAATTTTTTATTTTTAGAACCTAATTAGAAAAGTCTAGAATATAAATTTGTGTAATCTTAGGGTTAAACCCTAAGGGTTAAAACCTAATAATTATGAGAAGTTACCAAGTTGTCATGCACTTTATGAGTCAAAAGACCAAACTACCATTCTTTATATTTTAATGAGGTGGAGTGTAGATCTAACCCTACTTGTGGTTGGTGAACAACCCTAAGCTAGCCATGTGGTCTAGTAATCCACTTTAATCATCAAATACCAGCCATCTTGCATTTTACAAATTGATTGAGCCTAAGATCAAAGTTAAAAAGTAAGGAAATTCACTTACTTTACTTCTCAACCCAACCAAACCTTCTCTCTCTCTCCCATCTGAAATTTTAGAGTAAGAGTGAGTAATAAGCTAAAGCCAAGATCATGTGTTAGCTTGTCAGGATCAAACATCAAGGATCAAATTCAAAAATTTAGCTTTCATAAGGTATAAATCCTAACAATACTCTGATCTTGATTGATATATGAAATGTAGTGATTTTATGTTTAAATGTGTAGTATGTAGTGTATATAAGTGATCTGGGTTGTTAAATCCCAGATCCATAACATCTAGATACTCGAAATAGAAGTTTTTAGAAATCTGGAAAAAGTTCAATAAGTGGCCTGACAGTCATATGTCAGAGGCCCTAGATCTTTCTCTGTTTTTGATATTTGTTGTTTTATGTTATAAATGTGTTCTATGCCATGTTGTCTATGATCTGGAACTGGAAACAGGGTCAGATCATGTCTAATTTGCAAGTTATAGGTGGTCAAACATGGTTGATCGACCATGAGAGTGTTTCTGGAAAATCCAGATTTCCCAGCAGTTGTCTGACAAGGTTTTCCAGGCCATAGATCTTGCTGTGTGTTAGTATATTAGCCAAGTTGTTGTTTGTTTGTTGTAGTCGGGTACGTAGACTACATATTAAAGTCATCAGATCACTTGGATCATAACTGGAATGGAAGAAAATCTCGGTCAAAGTAGCTTTGACCAACTGTTTTGGGTAACTTTCTGGAAAACCCAGAAAGTTAAAGAGAGTTTTCTGACATGGTTTGACCATGCCATATCTTGTTCATGTTTTGATGTTATGATGTTATGATGTTATCTACTTGTAGAATGACATATCGACTACATATATGAGTCATTAGATCACATAAACAAGTCATGAAAAGCAAAGATTCAAGGCTGCAAAGTTGTACCCTTCCACTGTTTGAGTTTCTGGGCATAGGGTTGTAGTACTACATTAGTACTACAACATTATCACATTATGCAACCCAGAAAACATCAAGATCCATAAATTAGAACCGGTCAAACGTGGCACCTTGTTCACTGACATGGTTTTCAGCAAATTTTTCGAAACGACCTAAGAACACCTATAGTGATGATTTAAATATTATAGGCCCTTTTTAGCGACAATTAATTATAAAATTAGTATTTTTATTAGATAATTAGTATTAAATGGTTTTTAATTATTAAAAATACATAATAAATTCCTAAAAATTATTTTAAAGCCTGAAAAATATTTTTTAATTATTTTGAGTATATTTCAAAAATATTTAATATTTTTGAAATATAAAAAGTATTTATTTATTTAATTATAATATTAAATAAATTATTTAAAATGATTTTAATTCATGAAAAATCATGAAAATTTATATTATGATATTAGAAAATATTTTAAGTTATTTTTGATGACTTTTAATATTTTGTGATGAATTTCATTAATAATTTATTATTATTAGTAATTAATTTATTTAATAAATATATTAAATAAATTATGGAAAAATAGAATTAATGCTTTAAAAATTATATAAAAATAATTTAAGTGTTATAAAAATATTTGAAGTTATAAAATATAACTTTTGATATTTTGTCATGAAAAATATTAATATTTTAGTATTAATGGCGTATAATTAATAATGGTTTTAATTACTTTAAAATCATTGAATGGTGATAATATAGTATTAAAAATACTTTGAGATATTATAAATATATTATAATATTATGTTATGATTTTCATTGATATTTAATATTAAATTAATATTAATGATTAAAGAATTATGTGGTATTTATATTATATAAATACGGTATAAGTGATTGAAAAAGTATGATAAATGGTAATAATTATCTGAAAATTTTTATGAGCCTATGAAAATTATTTTGACTGATTTATAAATTATCTAAGATAATTGTTAAGTGTTTAGACAGAGTTTAATGGAACTTAAACTCGATAATTGTCCGACTAGGCTGTCGGGATGTAATAATAGTACCGAACTCAACTCAGACTGCAATAGTTTGACTTGATACTAGGTCTGGTGTGCTGAATAGACTAATAGGATTATGTGGTAATGTGTTTAGGTTATTTATACTGTGATAATATTATTCTAATATTTGGAGATCGGTATTATTTATATTAGGTCTTCGGATAAAGCTAAGTTATATTTCGTAACGGTAATCAACGAAACAGGCAAGTTTTTCTTAACTCTACTAAGAGTTGTTTCATTCAGATATGCTTATGGTTAATCATTGTTGATTGCCATGTAGAATTGTACTTTGTACATACTATATGTATAAGTCAGGTATGAAAGGCTGATCACCTTCATTACCATTCGGTTCAGATATGTTTGTTCATGTTTAATACTTGTTCAGTCAAAAGTTTATTCGTGCTAGTTCTCAATTATATTGATGAATTATAGCCAACTTATTTTTCAGACTCTTTCAATCATGATATATCCTAAAATTTAATTTAAACCTACTGGGCAACTTTCATGCTCACCATTGCTATATCATGATAAAACATTGCAGATTAAGGCGAATGCGTCGATACAAGGAAAAGATAAAGCCAAGCTCAGCTTGGGACTATGTGTGCAGCTAGATTTGTAAAAGTAATTTATTATAATAACATTGCATGTTAGATAGGATATGGAATTGTGTATAAGTTATGGTTACTCGACCTTGGGGATAGTGTATAATGTTTAATGTATAAACAATCTATGTTTATATCTTCTGCAATAGTTAGAACTAGTGTACCAAGATCCGTGGTGATTTAGGACCATGGATTTGGGGGCGCTACAACATTACTAAGACAACCAAAAAAATAATATTGAAGCAGTAGACTACATTACTCTAAGACAACCATATATCAATCTTTGGAATGATTGAAAAGATCTTTTAGTTGTCTTAGTAGTTGCTACTAGATAGGTTATCCCGATATCACAGTATTTACGGTGGTATAGGCGGATAACTAGACTTAAGATTTAATGACTACATCTCATGCCAGATTAGAAATAAGCGACACGTAGATTATATTAGTAGTACGAGGCAATGAACCTTGCAAGTATTATATTCATGTCTATTTGGTCAAGTAACTGTTTTTTTTTTTGTGGGGGGGGAGGGTTGGGTTACTTTCATAAAGAAGTGCCACCGTGGTTACCGGTCAAATCCTCTACGAGTGCAAGGTTGACTTAGACCTCCACCTCATCAAGATTATGAGGCACTTTCCTTGACCACCACTTTACAATTCTAGAGCAAAATATTAGTAGCAAAGCATATGTTCAATAAACATAAAATGTATGAAAAAGATGGAGTTTAAGAGAACAAATATGCAAGTGTGTGCATGCTAGGGGATGCACACTGGAGCAGGAAAAGGCTTTTTCATAGGATCTCTTTGGGGCTTGGCAGTAGCTCATCCTTGCCCTTAAAATAGAGGGTAAAAGCAGAGGCACAAGCTTGACAAGGGTTGATTTGTAGGTTAGGATTGGGTTTCTAGGGAGGCTGCTATATGAAGGTCAGGTCCTCCAGGGAGGTTTCTGGTTCAGGAGTCCCTAGAGATGTTTATGGATTAAGGATTAGGATTCCCCAGGGAGAGGTTTTCATGTGAAGGTTCAGATTCCTTGGGGAGGTTTTTGGGTAGAATTTGATAAATAGGAGTATCTCAGGGAGAGGTTCTGCTCACAAGGTGATGAGTGGTTAAGTGTTCCTGGAGGCCATCAGTAGCAGAGGGTACTCGTCTATTGCCGTTAGAGAAATCTCAAAAGGTTATCAATGAGAAATTGAAGGATTTGGCTTGGGGTGATGACGGTTTGAGTGCTACAGTCAGGCCATGGGAAAGCAATTGATGGGTTTTGAAGATAAATTGAAGGATATGAGGATTTGTATGGATGCTATTAGGGGGTGAAATGTATAGGAACTTCCAAACAATCATGGTTGCTCTTCATAATGTGGCCAAAGAGGGAAACAATAAGAAACAGGTCGTCGGATGTAACGGCCAATTTACAGCCTGGGGTCACCCCTGTAATTAATTTCACAATTTCACTTATATTTGTGGGACGACAACAAAATTCGTGTTCAATTTTCTTAAGCAATTAGTGGGATCTTACAAGATCATAGGAGCATTTAATTATGATAGTGAATCATTCTCAACACAATCAATTGGATCCTAAGATCATCGCAGCTTTGATTATGCCAGAAAAGTGGTGATTTGATGAATAAAAAGGAGTATAGGATCAGCAGAGAACATGGCAAATTTCATAATTGTTTTCCCCTAGTTTTCTCAATTCCTTGTCCTTAATTTAGTATTTAGATATCTCAGTTAATTTTCAACATTATTCTCATCTACTTGTAATTACAATACCAAGTTTCAATATATATTAATAAGTAACAAGCTTCATAATTACTGTTATACTTCTTCCCATATCTGTTACATCGCATCACTCTATGAAGAAGATGCAGATTCCAAGGAGGAAATATGGTCAAGAAACAGATGTCTCTGAATTATGTAAGAACTTAAAAACTGAGTTTCCTAGGTTTAATGGTACTAATCCGAGGGCAAGGAGAAGGAAATGTAATAAGTTCCAAGGAGGAAATAGGTCTGCTGATGCAATAAACATAGGCCTGACAAAAAATGGATTTGGTTTTGTTTCTTGGATTACACTATACAATTTACAATATGGCTATGGTTTTATTAAGAACTAAAACTACATAGCCTGTTTTTAATATAGGTTATATGGGTTGGATCCGAATGGTTATAGATCTAATACAGGTCGACCCATTTTTCAAATTCAAGCTTAATAGTATAATGGCCCAATAGGTCCAATACAAGTCGACCCATTTTTCAAATTCAAGCTTAATATTATAATGGCCCAATAACACAAATTATTTATTTAATTTCTATCTTCTTTTAATTCTCTCTATTTTTTTTATACATTCTGATAGACTCCATGACATGCTTACGTGAAGTGGTCGTCGTCCGGATCGTTTCTAGCACAGTTGTTGGGTGAATTGCTTGCAACACCTTAACCCCTCGTCTATATTGAGACGGTAATCTTGGTACAATTGCTCGTGTTCAGAAATTTGCGTTGAATGGACACTAACGACACCTTGACCCCTCGCTTATATTGAAGCAATATTCTCCGTACAATCGACGATTGATGCGGTAGAAAACGCCACACACAACTATGAATTGTTGTATGATAAGTCAAATTGAATCTTAAAGAAATAACTAAGAAAATACTTAAGAATTCTTCGAACAACCAAAAGCAGAGAATAAACTCACAAGAATAATGATAATCTGAATAATTGAATTGTTCTATGAATTACATTCATGACTTATTTATACTAATAAGTAAAACCCTAGAATCCAATAAGGAATATATTACTGTTTTAGGAACAAAATTCAAATCTAAAAAAGAGTCCTAACTATAGTAGAAACATAAAAGATATGTAAAATCCTAAAAATAACAGTGTTTTAAAAGTCGTTAGTCGGTCCCAGGTCGGTTGGCTACCGACTAGAGACTAGGGGATTAGTCGGGGATTAATCGGCTAATCGGATTTTTAATTATTTTTAAAAAATATATATTCTCCTTCCTCCTTCACAAGTTTTGAGTAAGTAGAACAACATAAGTAACACAAATCATCAAATAAAAACATGGAAACTAAGTAAAACTAAATAGTTCGACGCTCTAAGTTCAAAACCAATTAACCAAATGAAACTAAGTAGCACAAAATCAATAGTCAATCACTCCTCCATATCATTTCAAGACTTGCTCTCCATCGGATTCAAACTCATAATCCTCATCTTCCTCTTTGTTGTCATCATCTTCCGACACAAACTCGTCTTCATCTAGTTCTCGCACATTTATGCCACTTCTTCTAGGTAGAAGGACCTCATTCGCTCCCATTTTTTACGATTTTTCCCGACTTGTTCCGATTTTTTGATTTACTTCGACTGAGCAACTTTCCCGACTGGACGACTTTACTGACTTGTCGCCGACTGGAGCCCGACTAAGTCGGTCAGCGACTAAATCAAAGGACTAGACCCTAGTCGACTCGTTGAGGCCCCGACCTAGTCGGCTGACTAGGCCGACTTTTCGAACACTGAAAAATAAGGAAAGAAATCTGATCAAACAATCCCAAAACGTGTCCTCGATTTACGTGTCAGCCGACCGGCTCGGGGTGTGCCGTCCATAGGCCTGCAAAGGCGCGAGCCGCGCTACACTTGCAGAATCAAGGACGCTCCGGTGCAGGGGACGCTGCAACAACAGACTTTCTGCAACTCCAGCGTGAGGAGCATCACCTTCAGTGTTGGTTTGGCGCGGGGCGCGCCGGACGACCAGATTTGGTCCCTGATTTGGCTCATCCGCTTGTAACACATTAATGAGCTTTTCTGACGTGAAATCAAATCCAACAATCGTAGAACTTGATCCAACTTCTTTCCAAACTCCTTGAATCATATTCATAGTCTACTAGAACAATATTCAAAACACTTCCCTGTACACTCTTAATGTTAGGGCTGAGCAAAAAACGGATAAAATCGAATAACCAATCACAACCGAATTTTTTTAACCTAATTATTTCAATTATTTGGTTATTTTCATTAATTCAGTTATAACCGTTTTAATATTCCGGTATTCGGGTATGGATACAAGTATTGAAATATTGTTATTCGGTTAACCAAATAATCGAATAACTGTTTTTTTCTTCCTTCTTTAGCAAGTGAAATGACCAATTAAAAACAATACAAGTTCAAATAATATCTTTTGAACAAGTATCATAACAATTGCACATTACAAAAGCACTGGATTGCCACATGGAGATTTGCCAACCAATTAAATACCATCTAAAGAAAACCAAATAATCATATGACATTAGAAAATCTAAGCCTTGCAGGTAGAAAAAATAATTAATAACTCCCAAATCAATACATTTGTTTTAGTTTCCAGCTTATAGTTATACACTTGAATAAAAGTATAAACAGTTTCAAATACGAGATACTTCATTTATATCAACTCAATCAAAAAAGTGTTAAACTAAAGCACCTTCTCAAGTATTCAAACACAAAGTAAATGTATGAGCTATTGCTGAGTTGAGATCATTTCTGGGATTGGCAAATTACTACTGAAAGTTCGTCAAGGGATATTCAAAGATGGTGTCTCCCTTGACTGACTTACTTAAGAAGGATAATAAGTGGGAATGGACAACGGGATGTCAAAAAGCGTTCGAGAAATTGAAAGAAGTTGTCATCTGAACCGGTGTTGAAGCTTCCTGACTTTGAGATTCCTTTTGAGGTGTATACTGATGCGTCGGACAGGGCCATTCGTGGGGTGCTAGTGCAGAACAAGCTTCCAGTTGCCTATGAAAGCCGAAAATTGAAGGATGCTGAACAAAGGTACAATACTCATGAAAAGGAGATGACTGCAGTGGTGCATTGCTTAGAAACGTGGAAACACTACTTGCTGGGTACGAAATTTATGGTGGTGACTGACAATGTTGCCAACACCTACTTCAAGACTCAGAAGAAGCTGACCCCTAAGCAGGCTCGTTGGCAGAAATTCTTGCCAGAATTTGATTTTGTGTGGGTACATCAGCCTGGTACGCAGAATTCAGTTGCTGATGCATTAAGTAGAAAGGAGGTGCAAGAGTTTGTTGCTGCTCTCACGGTGGTGGTGACAGAGTTCCTAGACAAAATTAAGGAACTATCCCAAAGTGATGCTGTTTACCAAAAACTTCGTTCGCAAGTACAAGAAGGGCTAGTTCGAAGATATTGGGTTGAAGATGAGTTGCTTTATGCAAAAGGCAGTACATTGTATGTCCCTAGTGGAGGGGGTTTGAGGAGACGGATCATGAATGAGACACATGACAAAAAGTGGGCTTGTCACCCAGGCATTCAGAGAATGCTAGCTTTGCTGGCTCGTTCATACTACTGGCCTAAGATGGAAAATGATGTTGAGGCATATGTCAAGTCTTGTCTCGTGTGCCAAGTAGACAAACTTGAGAAAAAGAGTGATGCAGGCTTGTTGCAGCCTCTTCCCATTCCTGACAGACCCTGGCAGTCAGTGTCGATGGACTTCATTTCTGGGTTGCCGAAGGTTGATGGAATGAGATCAATTTTTGTAGTGGTTAATCGTTTTTCCAAGTATGCGGTGTTCATCCCTGCACCTCATGCTTGCACAGCAGATGTGGCTGCTGGATTGTTTTTCAAAAATGTTATGAAATATTTTGGATTGCCTGAAGATATCATAAGTGATCGAGATACTCGGTTCACGGGCAGGTTTTGGACAGTTCTGTTTGGTTTGGTTGGGTCTGAATTGAAGTTCAGTACGACAAATCACCCTCAGACAGATGGTCAAATTGAGAGGATGAATCAGTTGCTCGAGGAGTATCTGCGACATTATGTTACTGCAAGTCAGAAAAATTGGTTGGAGTTATTAGAGCCAGCTCAATTTTGTTACAACTTGCATCAATCTTCTGTAACAGGAATGAGTCCCTTCGAGCTGAGCATGGGTTTTCAGCCAAGGATTCCAAATGATGTGGCGGTGCAGCGTACAGGAGGTAATTGTCCTGCTGCCTATCGTTATGCAAGGGCGAGAACAGAGTTGCTTGAGGAGGCACGAGACAGCCTGAGCAAGGCAGTGAGAAGGATGAAGAAGTATGCGGATGCACATCGAAAGCCGCTCGAATTTAAAGTGGGAGATATGGTGTTGCTGAAGCTGACACCACAAATTTGGAAGAAAATCAGTAGTAAGACTGTGCATAGAGGATTGGTTCCCAAGTATGACGGCCCATTCGAAGTGCTAAAGAAAGTTGGGGCGGTGGCTTACAGACTGAAGCCGCCACTACAGGTTCATGAAAGCCCAAGTGTTCTAGCATTATCAAGCATAAAGAATATAACCTTAATGTAAAATTCAGTATTACCGTCAAACCTCATTCATGAATCTGAAGAGAAATATTTACATAAATCACCAAATAGTGTTTATGCTGGACATGCTTACCATTAGCATGGATTTATGGACATGCTGCTACCCCATTACCAATAGATGCACACAAGCATTAAATTTGTATTTGCTGGAAAATACTCCATTTAAAGCTTAATTTCGGTTATTAACCGAAATAACCGAATTGAACATTCGGTTATTCAGTAAGTCGTTATTTCTCTGTTCGGTTAATTATTTGGATAGTGAAATTTAGAAGATTTCGGTATTCGGTTATATCCGAACATTCGGTTTCGGATATAACTGAATTGCTCACCCCTACCCAATGCAATGCCCGAATGGATTTCCCCAACAATCCATACTTTCCTCCTTGATGAATATGAACTCATCAGGAACCTGTAAAACAGATTTAACCTTTCCCTTCCCATTGACATTAATACAGTCAAGATCAAATAATGTTGTCAACGAAGTAAAAAGGTCACAACCAACTTGACAATATAAAAACTCAATAACATACTTATCATGATAAACAAACTCAACACATGCCACATAATTTACTGTTGACACAAACTGGAATATCATCAAAACAGATAACAACAAGTTTTCCCATGAACGAATGTAAAATATGATCCAACAATCTCATGGAAGTATGCAATACCTTAGCTAATCTAAATGATCTAACTAAACATGCAGATAAACCATATCTCATCCCATCTTGATGATAAACACTTCTCAAATCAAAACCATATGATAGCAAATCATGAAATAAAGATTGCCCTAATGAAACAACATGATTACTACCACTGTCAACTAACGACATCTCATGTAAAGATTGACTAGCATGAAAATCCAAATCAACATATGGATACCTTAGAATGAATTTCATGCAAGTAAACACATTGAAAACGATAATACATATCATGATCATAAACTAACTCAACATACGTCAAATATCCTCCATAGTTTATGATAAAGATGATTCTACCCTCAAAATAGCTAACAACAAATTTTCCCATGGAAGCATGCCAAAAATGTTTTAAATAACTCATGAAAACACTATATGTATCATTTTTAAAAAAAAAAAAAAACTAGATGCATCAGTTTTTTATGCATCAATTAATCTTACAAAAATAACTAACCATCTATACAAATCACATGTTAAAACAATTTTCCATTTATCACAATCTCTCATGCTAAATTGATTAGGCATTGTCATCACATGTAGATAAAATACAGGTACTATGCAAACTATTAAGCATATTATCTAAACAAAGAAAAGAATAACGATACTTGTTTACCAATTCAAAATTGATGCACAAATTCGTTTTCCCATCCTCCTTATGTACTATGATCTCATAATTAGCACACGAACTCATGTCCGCTTCTATGACACCCTTCTCCATCAACTCCCCAACTTGCCTTGGCAACTCCGTTGTTTCCTCGGGAATACTATCAGCTGATTGATATGGAATGATAGCACGGGGTATATCATCAACGACATGTACAAGAGACAAAAAAAAACTAGACAAAGAAGAGTTAACCTTGTTAGTATTCAAAAGCGCCGTCTTGTACAAATGTACAATCATTGGCTTTTCAAAATACAAATTACTTTCCAACTCGCTTTCTTTTTCATAGTCATATATTTCTTCTCTTTCTTCTTTATGCTCACCCTCTTGTTTGTTTTTCTCTCGTTTATTTTCAAACTCATTTTTTTCAATCTCTCTTTTCTTCTCTCTTTCTTTTCAATCTTTTCTTTTGCAATATCAATCTTTTGAACAATTTCTTTTTGTCGATCTTTTTCTTATTTTTGATTATATTCTTTTTGTAAGTACATTAGATCGTCATGAACTTACTCGGACGTCATAGGACAAAGCGTGATTCTTCTTTGATTGTGTACCAATGAACACTTATTAGTACAATTGATGAGGACATGGTTAGCGTGGATGCAAATGCATGCCATGGATCGAATCCGGTGCAAGTTCCAGTAGGACCCGTTACGAGAGGACGAGCTAAACGCTTCAAGGAAGGAATCAATGGGCTTATTCAAGGAGCTTGGAGGGATGAAGGAGCAAATTTAAAGACATTGGAGTTGGAGACTAAACTCGTCAACATGATAAAAGTGTTGGATCTCAACCAAGAATTTCGAGAGCTACTGGTCATCTGGCGCGACCTGCGCCAGTGCAATACAGAAGGGAGCACGCCCCACGTTAAGGTGTCAGAACTTCTGCAAGAGTTGCGTGCCCACTGTCGTGCCAAGACAGCGCGGCCTGCGCCAGGCCATCCAAGTCTCTGTCAGGGTAGGGTGCCCCGCGCCACTCCCAGGCCAAAACCGGCGCCCCCCGCACCGGGTGATAGGTTGAATACGTTTTTCAAGGCGATGCGTTTTTGACCCTATTTTCCTTATTTGACTAGGTTTCTTTCATATATTTTTAGGAATTTTTATATCTTTACTAATTCTAATATTTTAAGGATACTTTTAGATTAGAATTTATTTCCAAAACAAATGGTTGATTCCTTATGGGATTCTAGGGTTTTCTTAGTTGGTATAAATAAGTCATATGAATGTAATTCAGATAACAATTCAATAATATTCAAATTTAATTATTTGTGAGTTTATTCTCTACTTTTGGTTCTTTAAAGAATTCATAAGCTAATTCCTTAGTTAATGCTTTAAGATTTAATTTGACTTGTCATACAACAATACATAGTTGTGTGTGGCGTCTTCTACCGCATCGATCGTCGATTGTGCTGAGGTTCCTGTTTCAATATAAACACGGGGTTTAGGCGTCGTTGGTGTTCCATTCAACGCAACTCTCATTGCTTGATCGATTGTACTGAGGATGTGCAACTATTGACAGCCCTAATTTATCCACCATTGTAGTGCTAGCAATGTTAGTACCAATACCACAATTAATTTTCACAATGCACACCTTTTCTTGCACTAGAAACCTAGTATAAAAGATGTCCTTTGAGCTAGACATATTTCCTGCAAAACAAGGGTTAGTAACAAAAATATTTTTTCCTTACACACTCCCTTGCGTGTTTCGCTCAAAACAATGTATCGCTCGATTATAAGCTCGTGTATCACTCAATAGGCTTTTACCCTCTATTAAGCTCACACTCTTGCCGTTTACCTCTCAATATTCTCTCTAATTAGTTCTTTTTAAATTCATCAAATAAATTCACAGTTTTACAATGCAACTCAAAAGTAACTTATCAAGAACAAATATAGGTGTTATTGTCGAGATATCACAAAATATTCGGGTGATTGCCCTGTACTCTCCTTGTAAACCTTTAAAATTCCACTTGTATGCTTTCTCCGAAAATTTATGATGTCGCTTCATCGGAAATGATAATGAATGGAACGGGATGAACTTTTGGTTGGAATTTGATGATTTGATGGTGTGCTATAAGTTTGGTTAGCACAGTAAAAATAGAATTTGAATATTTTTTTCCTTTGCTCTTCTTTTTTTTCACTATTTTTTTTTGCTCAACAATTTTCAAACAAAAAATTAAAGGATAAATAACTTGCTAGAAGACTTAGCTTTGATACCAAATGATGGACTTCACGACACACTTGCGGCCGCCCGGATCGTTTTTAGCACAGTTGATAGAGTGAAACTCTCTCAGCACCTCAACCCAACGTTTATATTGAGATGAGAACCTTGGTACAATCGATTAAGCAATGAAATTTGCGTTGAATGGAACACCAACGACGCCTGAACCCCGTGTTTATATTGAAATAGGAACCTTGGCACAATCGACGATTGATGCGGTAAAAGACGCCATACACAACTATGTATTGTTGTATGATAAGTCAAATTGAAATTTCAAAGAATTGACTAAGGAATTAGCTTAGGAATCTTCAAAGAACTAAAAGTAGAAAATAGTCTCACAAATAATTAAATCTGAATATTATTGAATGAATAATGTTAGTTACAATAGATGGAACCCTTATTTTTGCTAGTTACAAATACCCTAATCCTAATAAGAATTTCAAACCAATTTGGAATAGAAATCCCTATTTTTATAAAGCAATAGAAACCTATTTAGAAAGTAAATCTTAGCTAATAATAAATCCTAATAATAATGGAATTGTAAAAAAAAACTAATTTTCTAGAATCCAAAAATCAGATTTGAAATTGAAGTTGAATTTCCATAATTTCCGTGTAATAGATTTGCCGCGTCCGGATCTTCAATTGCCGCGTGAATTAATTTTTCGTGTGACTTGATTTGCATGAACCAAAATTGGAAAATCAATTGTCGTGTATACCAAAACCGAATAGGATTCTCACCCCCTGCTCGCGTGGTCGGCCCAAATCTCAAATCCCTAGTTTTTCGCCCCAAAATCGAAAACGATGGTTCGCCCTGAATCTTGTTGGGAGATTCACTCTTTGATCGTGACAGAATCTGCTCGCAACGGCTTGCCCTGATTTTTGTCCCTCGAAAGCATCATACGCAAGTTCGTATTCTATCTCTCTTTCAATTATCGACAGAAATTTTGTGTGTTGCTATTTAAAAATGTATCAATTAGCTATCATTCATGTAGATGTTGTTTGTAAAAATGCTAGTTGAAGGCCGACTTTGCACTCTTTTAGTGTCATGACAGTAGTTTCTCAACAAGCCTTATTTTTATCAAATGGTTGCATAATCACAATAGAAAATTTGAGAACAAATGTCCAGTCTCGTTTATCTTTAACAGAGCTTCTGATGCCTCCATTTGTTTAGCAGTTGTAAAATGAGTTGGGGCTTAATTTTACCATCTGTTTCATTGTTGTCAGATATCTTGTTTTAACATTTTTTTTTCAATACGTTCCTTTTACCATCACTGCCAGCCTAAAGAAGAACTTCTATGCTCTTCTTTTGACTTATCCCATAAAACATATTAGATAGATCTAATGTTCTGCTCCTAATTAGGAGAATGGTCTTTGTCGTAAATAAGCTGCGAAATAGTTATTTTTTAAAATTTTAAGCTGAACTAAATTTCTATATAAATGTGAGAGTAGTTATTATTGTACAATATTTGACAGCCTATTTTGATTATTGTTTACTATCATTCTATTTAATTCTATATATATATATATATATATAGTCCGGTTCCTATCCGGACTCCCGCATTTTAAGAAAATGCGGACTTTTGTACATACATTTTTGGGTATAGGTATCCAAATCACGCCCAAAACACTGTATTATGGAAAAATTTCAGTTCCATAATTTTATTTTTATTTTTTAGTTTAAATAAAAAAGAAGCAAAACAAAAAATTGGTTTATATTTTACTCCAGTCCGGACTCCCGGACTGGATCCGCTGGCTATATATATATATATTACATCCCATTCATAGTGTTATATGATATATATATATATACACATATATATAGTGTATTATTAAATTAATAAATAAGTGTATATAGTATTTATTTTCAAATTATTTCATGCAACTATCCTACATATTAAATATATTTATTTTTTAAAATTAAAATATACAGAGTTAAATATTATATATAGTTAATAGTTAAGTGTATATAGTATTTATTTTTAGTTAATATCATAGTTATTTTTTATGTATTTATTTCATTATCATTAAAATTATTATTTATTTTATTTTTATTATTTTTGTTTATTTAAATTATGTATATAGTATTATTTTATTTTATTTTATCTTATTTTTATATTATCATAATTATTTAATTAATAACTATAGAAATTTTATATAAATTTAATTAATTTTAACATATTATTTGTTGTTTATTTAAATATATATTAATTTCTTTTTAATATATATGATATATATTACATATAATATTTTTTATTTTTATTTTTTTATTAGATATATATATATATATATATATATATATAAAAATAAATTTATATTTATATATGTATAAATTTATTTATATATATATATATATGTATAAATTTATACATATATAAATTTATTTATATATAGAGACCCAGCAGTATACAGACCCAGCAACAAAGCAAAAAGGCTAACAAGCAACAAAGCAAAAAGGCTAACAAAAAGAAAAGGGAAAGGCAGCAGCAAGCAACAATCAAAATTCTATCTCTCACAGTCTCGCTTTTAGGAAGCAGAAAAGGGTAAGGGGAAAAAAAGGACGACATTCCAACCGATTGATCGAACATAATCTCGCTTTCTTCTTCGGGTCGCTTTCTTCTTCTTCTCTCGGTCGATCTTCCGAGTTCTGCGAATTATTCGATCGATTGACTCTTCTAGTTCTAGGGGCTAGTTTTCTTGTTCTAGCGACGTCATTTTTTTTAATCCAGTTCAAATTTCCGGTTAGTCGTCCGAGTCGTCGCCGTACTGTCAAAGGCGACACATTTTATTCCAGACGCCTGCCTTTCACCATCGACCATGTCATTCAAACGCCTTGCCTGTTCTTTACTGACTTACCGACTTGGCTTGGCGACGCCTTAACAACTATGCTAATCACTTTTGATGATGCTGCCCACCAAGTTAGAAGGCCCACGTTTTGAATTGATTTATGTTATCCCTTTGCATGCAACCTTGCATTAGATGAATAGCTTAATCCGTGTGAATAGCTAATTAGATCAGCTAGTAATCCGCCTAGGCCCACATGATAATAACAAGCTTGTCTAATCTGTGCTTGGGATGAATTGAATGAGTCAATTGTGTCAGCCCAATAATGCTTGAATTGTACTCCTTTGAATAATCTTCAGCCCAATTACTTGAAATTATTTGTTGAACCCTTGACGCTCGAGTCGATAGATTGACGAAATTTTTTGACCCAATCAGTCTGTCATCAGTTAGGATTGTATGTTGGTGGTCATTGACAAGTTATCAAAATCTCGTCAGTTCATTTCTTCAACTCACCCATATTCAGCCCAAGTCAATTGGCCAAGTTGCTTCCATTTGCAGAACTGTATAACTCCAGTTATCATACTGCTATCAAAATGTCTCCATTCCAAGCACTCTATGGTTATTCTCACCCCTAGCTATCAAAGTCTGACGACAAATTTTCCAGCAGTTGATGAATTTTTAAGGAAGCATGATGATATATTGAAATTGCTCAAAGAGAATCTCAACATTGCTTAGCATAGGATGAAGCAGAATGCAGATAAAAGGAGATCAAAATTCTTGAAAGAAGAATGGTAAAAGGACTTTAGTAAAAGTGTTGGTGCAAGGAATCTCTTCAGCTCCAGAAGATTCAACATTTGGATGCAACTGAAATTGAAAAGAAGTTTCCAACTTTCCAGTTTTGAAATTTAAGTTCCAGTTTTGTTATGTGTACTGCTTAATAATGTACTTGTTTCTGAAATTGTGTTGTGATCCTTGTGGACAAGGATCTTATGAGATGGAGGCAATGTTATAAGAGTCTTTTAGACTAGGGTTAATTATGTCTTTAGGTAAGTCCTTCACAGGGATATTTTGGTAATCAATGGAATAAAGTTTGTTAGGAAGTTGTTAAAAGGTGAATTATGGTGTACTGTTGTCATTCATTGAAGTGATAACATAAATTTTCCTTCTCTTGATTCTCTCTCTCTCTTAAATTTTTCTCTTGACATGGAGCCTCTAAATCCACAACATATGGGGGCCAGATTAATGTTGACCAATATAAATGAGCTCACTACTGTGTATGCATTGAGGACCAATGTAAATGAGCTCACTACAGCAAGGCAGAATATGAAGTTCTCGTAGCAACAGGAACAATGCACAAGCGACGAGGGTAGAAAGCATTATGGCTTACAATGACAAGTATCAGTGCAACTCAAAATGTGTTCATATATGGCCGTCTGAAACATTGTTCAGTTTTGATTCTTTGGTTATTTGAACATAATATATGCTCATTTGGCTTGAATGATAGAAGCAATTGTTTAAATGCAGGTTGTTGGTGATGTTGCCATTCAGTTACATGCAGGAACTCCTTTGACAGGGATCGAGTTCGTCAATTGATCGAGTTAAATTCGCTGAGTTTCTAAGAAATATCCCTTGTGAAAGTTGATAGATCGTTATGTGATGCAAAAAAACCACTTGGGTGTACTCTACATTCAACATTTCCAGTGGCATGCCCTTATTTGCTTTCAGTGAATTTATTATCTTCATTCTTTTCTCATCAGTAAAATTAAACAATGTTAGGGGAGAGCCAGAAACATATCTGCATTCACATTACAACTCCACAAGAGACCGTACTATTATGGATATGGATGCAGAATTGGATGCTAATGTGATTCCTTATTCAAATTTTGCAAATAGCAGATGCGGATACTTCATTTGAAACTGCACATCAACAGCAACCGCGCAAAAATCGCACTGCTAAGTAATATAGTTTGTATATTCGTTTTTAATGAACATTAAAATGTTGTTTGCCCCTTTGAAATATAATGATGCTCCCTGTCCCAAGAAGAAAAAAAAAGTTGGCTCAAGTACACTTCCTATGCAGTTTTCAAGTAAATTAAGAAACTCAAAATAGAGGAGAGTATCAAGTAATTTCTATTTTTACCCCTAATTGATCTTACATACGGTACACATGAAATCATTCTTCCTTTAAATTCTCAATCCCATCTACGTATTCTAGGAACAAAGTAGTTTTTATATACCAATTTAGTGTACTTAAGCAATTTTTATGTGATAATATTTTTTGTACTAGTGCCATCTTTTATGAGACGGTGAGAGTAATTCAAGTTTAATACAGTTATGATTATATATACATACTGACATTTAATAATTGTAAACACAAGCTTTCGCCAATATATTTAGTATTAACTTTTTCTTTTTCTTTACAAACCTTTTAAAACAAGGTTAGGAAAGATTCATTCATTCGATCAAAAATATGCAAATTGAATGTATGATAGAATTGAAATAATATATATTTTATCCAAAAATGAAAATTGAATTGCAAATTTTTCTGATATAAGTAAAAAATAAAAATAAAATAACAATCAGAAAGTAATTGTGGAGTATATACTGCATCACGCATCTAATGCAATCACCCATTATTGAAGAGGAAATCAATTCTCTTCACAGGGAGGACTTAAAAACTCCCAAAAGGAGAAAAATAACTGCACAGGTAAAGAAATGAGAGATTTAACCCTAACATAGGAGAAAACACAATCCCGCAAAAAACAAAAACGAACTTCACAAAGTGAGAAATAATAATAAAATAAGATATTAGTGATAACAAAAAGATCTAGTAGTAGGTCTCTTCGAAAGAGAGAAAAAGACTTTCGCATACACAACTCTAAAAGTTTTGGAGATTATGCTTCCTGATTTGAAAGGAGAGAAAAAAAGAAGAAAAAATGTTACTTAATATTAACTTGGTTACTAATATGCAGATATGATTTATACTAAATTATTTTATAACGCTTGATCTTGGTATAATTTTATATAATATATCTCTATCCGTCTGAAGATAAAAGTCATCAATTAATTTTTATGGCCAAATTGACCGTTTTTAAAATCAATAAATCTTATTATTCTTTTTATACTTAAATATGAATTAGTACCTTAAACTATAGGTCATATTCCACTTCGGTGATCCACCTTTCAATTTTGTCAATTAGATGATTGAACTATTAATTTTTTTTAATTGCAACAAATTGAACACCTTACGTCCAAAGAATTGCCGACGTGACTACTAATGTGGGGCATAGAAAGTCGGTGTGGCAAAAAAAATAGTTTTTTAATTTTAGATTAAACAAATTTGATTTAATGGAGGGTAAAATGGTCCAACAATAATTAACATAAAACAAAAACTTAAAATTCCTAATTGATATGGCTGAAGTACGCCGATCCCTAATCCCTAATTTCATATTCGATTCAGTCTCTCCCTTAGATCTCTACATATCCATATATACATCTTCATCGTTTTAAAGCTTTGTACAAAACTCCAGCTCCTAATTTCATATTCGATTTAGTCTCTCCCTTAGATCTCCATATATCCATATATACAAAACCCCAGCTCCCATCCAAATTACCGCCGAGCAAATCCTTCGGGAAGCACGAGAGCGTCAGGAAGCCGAAATCCGACTGCCAAAACAGAAAATTACAGATTCGACCGAACTCGCCGACTACCGCCTACGCAAGCGCAAAGAATTTGAAGACCTAATCCGTCGTGTTCGATGGAACAAGAGCGTTTGGGTGAAGTATGCTCGGAATTCCATCTTTTGATGTAATTAGAAACGAGTGGAATAAGTAAGATAAATAGATAGATAAATAGAGAAAACAGGAGAGAGACATTTGGAGAGAGAAAGAGGGTGAGCACATCCTCTGTTTTCATTTTGTATATACCTCCCCCCTCTTAGATCTTACTTCTTTCCAATTTTCCACATCCGGGTAACCCCCCTCTAATGGTGAGTCTTAAGTGGATTCTTATTTTCTTTTTCTCCATATATTTCTCCTATTTTCTTTGATCTTTCTTTGAGTCTCTTTGGTTGTCGATCTACTTGAATTTTGGATTGCTAGGAACACGAGAGATTGAGTTGTGATTGATACCAAGAATCCGATGTTCCTTGATTTAATTCGACAATTCCCACTTAGTATTTGATCGGTTTACATCTTTGGTTCTCGCTTAATTTTCTCGGATAATGTATAATTTTCTTGTTTCAATGGTTTACTGTCCATATTTAGATCTGTAGGATTGATTTTCGATGTGGGTTTAATGTATTTTCTGGTTATATTTGCTAAACGACTATAAATTCTCACTGTGGAACTGGATTTCGTTCTTGATGCGTGCCATCTGTTGATAATACTGAGGAATATAGGATTTTGATTTTGATTGTTAGGGTTCTGTTTTTGTTAAAATTGTTGGATAGATCTGAGTTTGGTTTTTATTTTTGTTTAAATTTAGTTTAAATTAATATAAAATATTATATTACTCTTTTACCCTTTCAAGTCCATAAAATAATCTAAAAATTAGTCTTCTTTTAACACATAAGCATTGTATTGCCACGTGGTGATGCCATGTCATTAATTTATGACATGGAAGGTTCAATTAGACTGAAATGGAAAAAATTGATAGTTTAATGATCTGATTGAAAAAATTGAAAGGTGAATCACCGAAGTGGAATATGGCCTATAGTTTAGGGTACTAATTCATATTTAAGCCTTCTTTTTAATATATACAAAAAACTAGTAAACATTATAAAGTAGATGTTATAAAACTTTAGCAAAGTATAGAAATATACTCTTATAATTGCTGCATAAATTTAGAGAGAATAAGTAAGAGAAAAGAGAGAGAAACCTTCTGTGAAGTTCTGTGTATTTTTCATTCAGCAGGTTCTCCTTTATATAGGAAAGGAGAAGAGGAGGAGGACAAGAATAGAGGAGGGAACACGGAGAGGGAATAAAGGGAAAAGGGAGAGTCACATGAGAAAAGAAGGAAAGTAGGGGAAGAACACGGACTGAAAGAAAAGGTTCCCTCCTAAGAAGGGAATCAAATGCATTCTAACACTTCCCTTGATTCTCTACGATAGAAGATTATGTCTCATTAAAAACCTTGTTAAGAAAATCCAGTGGGAAAAACTTAACGAAGGGAAAAAGATTACATATCTTTTACATAAATATCTTTTAATTGACTGCCTCATTAAAACCTTGTCAGGGAAAACTCATTGGGATAAAAACTGTGACATAAGGAAAAATAGTACAGTCTTCCCCTCAAAAGGAATTCATTACTCCTTGATGAAATGTTGTCATGATAAGTCTTTCAGTCGACACATTCCGATCCTTTTTCGAAGTTTTACAAACGTTGCATTTGGTAACGACTTTGTGAATAAATCGGCTAGATTATCACATGATCGAATTTGATGCACATCTATATCACCCTTCTTTTGTAGCTCATGTGTGAAGAAGAATTTAGGTGAAATGTGCTTTGTTCTATCTCCCTTGATGTAACCTCCTCTAAGTTGAGCAATGCATGCAGATTTATCCTCATACAGAATTGTAGGAATGTCTTTGATTGATGGTAATCCACATGATTTTTGAATATGTTTGAATAATTGATCTCAACCAAACACACTCTCTCCGCTTGCTTCATGTATAGCGAGAATCTCGAGTGATTTGAAGATGTAGGCATCATGGTTTGCTTTGTGGATTTCCGTGATATATAGTCGTGTCGAAATATGTAAATACATAACCTGTTTGTGATCTTCCATTATGTGGATCTGATAAATATCCTGCATCGGCATATCCAACCAATTGCGACGTTGAATTTCTTAGATAAAATAACCCAAGATCTATACTTCCACGGAGGTATCTCAAAATGTGTTTGATCCCATCCCAATGTCTCTTAGTAGGAGAAGAACTGTATCTTGCTAATAAATTGACAGCAAAAGTAATATCAGGTCGTGTACAGTTTGCAAGATACATAAGAGCACCTATTGCACTTAGGTATGGAACTTCAAGTCCAAGAACTTCTTCCCCACTTTCTAGAGGCCGAAATGGATCTTTATTAACTTCTAAAGATCGAACAACCATCGGGGTAGTCAAAGGATGAGCTTTATCCATATGAAAACGACTGAGAATCTTTTCAGCATATGTGGATTGATGAACAAAAATTCCAGATGCTAAATGCTCCACTTGTATTCCCAAACAGAATTTTGTCTTTCCAAGATCTTTCATTTCAAATTCATCTTTTAAATAAGTAGCAGTTCTTGTGAGTTCTTCAGGAGTACCTACAAGATTCAAATCATCCACATATACAACAATGATGGAAAATCCACTTTGTGATTTCTTAATAAAAACACATGGACATATTTGATCATTTATACATCCATCTTTTATTAAATAATCACTAAGTCGATTATACCACATACGACCAGACTGTTTCAATCCATACAATAAGCGTTGTAAACTTGATTGAATATATGTGACGTGGCCTTTGTGATTCAGCCACTTTCAATCCTTCAGGATTCTCATGTAAATCTCACTGTCAAGTGAGCCATATAGGTATGCTGTTACAACATCCATCAGACGTGTTTCCAAACCTTCCATGGTTGCCATACCTATCAGAAAGTGAAAAGTGACTCCATCCATTACTGGAGAGTATGTATCCTGATAATCAATAGCAGGTTTTTGTGAAAACCCTTGAGCTACAAGTCGGGCTTTGTATCTCACAATTTCATTTTTCTCATTTCGCTTTCGTAAAAATACCCATTTATTTCCAACCAGATTACACCCCAATGATTGTTTGACTCTCGGTCCAAATACTTCTCTTTTCAATAGAGATTGTAGCTCAGTTTGAATAGCATCTTTCCATTTTGGTCAATCTTTTATTTTCCGATATTCTTCCACGTTTTCCGTGTCAGGAATCAAAGTAATATCTGATGCTATAGAGAAAGCAAATATATCATCAATCATGACTTTGCTTCGATCCCATATTTTCTCATCATGTACATAATTTATTGAGATCTCTTGGTGTTCATCTCTTATCCCTTCACTGAGATTTTGAACCTCTCCTGGGGCTATTCCCACTCTTGGAATATGTGCTTCTTCTGGAGCAGTTTGTACCTCTTATGGGGCTATTTCCACTCTTGGAATAAGTGCTACTTCTGGAGCGAGTATTCCTTCAGGGATTCCCTTATTTGTTTTTGATTTTCGTGGTACAATGTCTTTTGCACCAACCGGTCTTCCACGCTTCTGGCATGGTTTAGATTCTTCTATTACCTTATTCGTCAATTCTCAAGGAATTGATTTTTCAATAGGCATTTCTATCCTTGCTGGAGTATTCACTGCAGGTGTATGTGACTTTATCACTTTTCTAGCATCATTAAATACATCTGGCATTTGATTTACAATATTTTGTAAATGAATAATTCTTTGAACTTCAATTTCACATTGTCCTGTACGAGGATCAAATGAATTTAAATCTGATGCATTCCATGATATTTCAGAGGGTTTTTTATTTAAAACTTTCCCTCCACCTAATGTTGGAAATACAGATTCATCAAAATGACAATCTACATAACATGCAAAGAAAAACATCTCCGCTTAAAGGTTCAAGATATCTCGATAATAGAAGGAGAATCAAAACCAACATAAATACTATTCTTCGTTGGGCTCCCATCTTAGTTCTTTGTGGAGGTGCAATTGGAATATATCTTTGCACTTCCAAAAACTTGAAAGTGTGATATGTTAGGTATCTGTCCAAGAACTAACAGTAGAGGAGAAAATTTATTAAGAGCAGTTGGTCTTACTCGAATGATGGCTGCAGCATGAAGAATTGCATGACCCCAAACCGAGGTAGGTAAGTTAGCCCTTAACATTAATTCGTGCAATTAGTTGAAGTCTTTATTAAAGATTCAAATAAACCATTTTGTGTATGAATACGAGGAAATGTAATGCTCAATAGAGATTCCAATAGTCATACAAAAATCATTAAAAGTCATTGATGAAAATTCAGCTGCGTTATCAAGTCTAATTGACTTGATTGGATGATCCGAGAACTGAGCCCGTAACTTGATTATTTGTGCAAGAAGTTTTGAGAAGGCAAAATTTCGAGAAAAGAGAAGACAAACATGAGACCATCTAGTTGAAGCATCTATTAAAACCATGAAATATCGAAATGGGCCAGACAATGGGTGAATATGTCCACAAATGTCTCCTTGAATTCTCTCTAGAAATTTTGGGACTTCTTTATAAAATTTTACTGGTGATGGTCGAACAATTAATTTTTTCTCGAAAACACGCACCACAAGGAAACTCACTACTAGGAAAAACCTTCTTATCTTTGAGAGGATGACCAGTAGAATTTTCAATAATACGACGTATCATAGAAGTACCTGGATGACCGAGTCTTTCATGCCAAAGCATAAAGGATTTGGGATCTATGATTTTTGGAATCATAACAGTATGAGATTCAATTGCTCTAATTTTCATAGTATATAATCCAGAAGAAATTGAATGAAGTTTTTCTAGGATATTCTTTTTTTCAGAAATAGTAGAAGTGATGAGAAGATATTCATTATCATTCTCATTGGTTGTTTCAATATGAAAATCATTTAGTCGAATATCTTTAAAACTAAGCAAATTTCTTCTTGATTTACTAGAATATAGAGCATTTTTGATGAAGACTTGTGTCTCATTTGGTAGCATGAAACTAGCTTTTCCAAATTCCTCGATTAAATTTGATGTGTCAGAGATAGTTCCTACATTTCCCTTAGCTTTGATCAGTTGTGAAAAATATTTCTCATTTCGAAGGATTGTATGAGTTGTTGCACTGTCTATTAAACATATATCCTCCATATCCATTAAAAATGTTCTGACACATATAAAAACATAAATAAGAAAAGTTATATTTCAAATATAATTTTATTCATGAGAAACATATACCACATATAAAATGAAAACTAGTAATATTATACATGCAGGGTGTTTAATTAAAATAAAAAATTAAACGATATCCCAAAAGATACTTTCAGAAGGTTCAGTAATATCAACAACCTTTTCCTCAATGTTGGTCATTGGTGGAACATCAACAATATTCAATTGTTGATTAACAAAGTTTGTTTCTGCCTCCATTACTTTGTTCTTTTGAGACTCTTGGAATAAATTAACCAAATTCCTCGGCGTACGATAGGTATGCGACCAATGCCCATTCATTCTACACCTAAAACAAACATCTGGTTTGTTCTTTTTCTGTGTTGCATTTTCTTTATTTTTACCCGACCCAGACACTTGCCACTTCTGGTGGCTTGAATTGTCGCGGTTCTGGAATTTGTTGTTATGATGGTCTCGTTTATTCTTTCGTCCCCAAGACTTCTTATTATATGACCATCTCTTATCACGTTTATTCTGCTGGAATGACGTGTTGTTTATATCTAGCAATGGGGTAGCACCCGTTGGCCGTACTTGATGGCTTTTCAACAACAATTCATTATTCTTTTCTGCAACAAGGAGGATAGACAACAAGTCACTGAATTTTTTGAACTTACTTTGTCTATATTGTTGTGACAAAATCATGTTGGTGGGATAAAAAGTTGAGAGCATTTTCTCTAACATTTGGGATTCAGAAACTGGATCTCCGCACAAAGCCAAAGTAGAGGTTATTCTATAAACATTGGAACTATATTCCGTAATTGATTTGTAATCTTGTAGCCTTAAATTAAGCCACTCAAATTTGGCATTAGGGAGAACAACCAATTTTTGGTGGTCAAATCTTTCCTTCAGTTGTGTCCATAAAGACAAAGGATCTTTGACTGTTAAATACTCAGTCTTTAATCCTTCATCAATATGGTGACGAAGAAAAGTTATGGCTTTTGCATTTTGTGTCGAAGTAGCTGTATTTTCTGATTCAATGGTCTTTTCTAACTCATTTGCACTAAGGTGCAATTCTGCATCAAGTGCCCAAGCCAAATAGTTGTCTCCAGAGATTTTCAAAATAGAAAAATCTATTTTTGCCAAGTTTTCCATCTATTTTGTGTTAAAACACAATTTTATTATTTATTAAAATAATAAATAATTGCATGTATAAAATAGGAAAAATAAACTATACCACAACCTCAAGTGGTGATAAAATGTGAATATAAATATTTTTATATTTATGTTATTAGCATATTATTTTAGTAAAAAGAATATGCAATCATTAATGTATATATAGAATTACAAATATATATATATATATATATATATATATATATATATATATATATATATATATATATATATAAAAAGCTAGAAATGGATTTTCACCGCTTATGCACAGAAATCTACGTAGACATATCATTTCCACAATTTAATAAAGAATGAATATGAAGGATCATTCACCATGCATGCGATAGATCGCACAGGCAGGTTATTCCAACAGAATAATAAATAATGGAACCAAGTCATGCGTAATACGCACGGACAGGATATTCCAACAGAATAATGAATAACGGAACTAGGTCAAGCGAAATTTGCACCGACAGGATGTTCTAACAAAATAATAAATAACGGAACTAGGTCAGGCGAAATTCGCACCGACAGGATGTTCCAACAGAATAATAAAGAATGGAATAACAGAAGAATTTCATCATGTATATGGTAGTCCGCGTATATAGGTTATTCCAACAATTTAATAAGAAATGAATACAAATGATTATTAACCAGGTATACGGTATTTCACATATACAGGTTATTCCCATAATTTAATAAGCGATAAAAAGGTTCCCACCAAATCTTGTAAGATTAACAAGGATAGATGGTACCATTGTAAATAACAGAATTTAAATGCAATTATAAGAATAAAATTATATTATTGGTGGCATAGCCCAACCGGTAGTATAATAATAAATTGCAAGAATTTAATTTTACCGTCTTAGTTGGTTAGAGCTTCGTGTTGATAACGTGTTATAAAACTTTAGCAAAGTATAGAAATACTCTTATAATTGCTGCATAAATTTAGAGAGAATAAATAAGAGAAAAGAGAGAAACCTTCTGTGAAGTTCTGTGTATTTTTCATTCAGCAGGTTCTCCTTTATATAGAAAAGGAGAAGAGGAGGAGGGAACACGGAGAGGGAATAAAGGGGAAAAGGGAGAGTCACATGGGAAAAGAAGGAAAGTAGGGGAAGAGCACGGACTGAAAGAAAAGGTTCCCTCCTAAAGAGGGAGTCACATGCATTCTAACAGTAGAGACAATTTAGTATAAATCTTAATGTTTGTCTTTTATAAAATATAAATATGTGTTTAATTATTAATTTTAAAAAGGTCAATTTGACACAAAGATCTGATAGAGGGGGTAATATTGTTACTAATAATATATATAATAAACAGATAGAATACGTACTTGAGATGAAATTGTTAGACCACATACAAATCGCGGATAGTGTCAAAATTGCACCATTACGTATCGCGCTATAATCCAAAAGGATGTAATATATGTTTAATAGTTTTATTAGGATTGAACTTTTCACCATGGCCTTAAGCAGTTGCCGGCGAATGTTTGTCTAGATTAGAACCGTAACGTACTCCATCTTAAAAATGATTTTTACTTTTTGTTTGCTAATTTTATGGTTTGCATAAGACGCTTTGGACACAATTTTAAATAACAAATATTTAAAAGTTTAAAGATCATCATCAAATTATGTACTCAATGCAAACCTATATTAGGGGAAGATAGGCTAGACCTGATAATATAGTTAATTAACTGTTGGGTCAAATTATATTAATTAGAACCAAATGGATTGGTTAACTATTTTTATTTATTTAGGTTAGTTAAAGTTTGGAACCATATTTTTTAAAACAAATATAGTTCTGAACCGGTTAACCATTTTCAACCCATATTCCATTCCAATGTAAAATAATATTTATTATTGTAGTTGTTGGGCTATGATATTTCACCTATTGGGCCGAATAGATTGGACCTATTTATTTGGTTTGTCCACCAGATCATCATTATTGGATCCTAAAGTTATTGGGCCTGGTCATCGTATTATCCTTGTTAAGTCCTTACAAGATTGGGTCGGGTCAGTGGGCTGACCCATCATGCATTTAAATATTTCCATCCTTGACCGGTAATGATGAAAAAGATTGTTGTTGACCGAGATCTCTGCCATGCATTAATGTGGATGGGATGATAGTCGGCCGACGGTGGAAAACAGTGACCAGAGGTAGTGGGTGAGTCAGATGCGATACCGAGACCATCGTGGATCGGGGACCGTGTCGAGATAGAGAGGGTGGTACTGAGAACCCAGGGCTTGAGAGTATATCATAGCAACGAAGTCTTCTAAGTAAAGGTAACTGATAATTTTATCTCTCTCAATACACTAGATATTTTATCTTCCATTGTTAACCTTGTGATCGCCTGTACTGACTCTCACGCCTGAGCTATCCCCCGATGGTCGAAGCCGTCAAGCTTTTGGTGTTGATCGTGTTTATTGTGAAGGATCAGGACATCTTTCGTGATTGGGACGTGGCAGAAGATCTTGGCGTTAACATTAGCGCTAGAAGGAGGGCTGTGTTCTAGTGTCCTTGAGTTTTCAATCACAAACTTTTATTTGTTCTACGTCGGTGGCGTTACACCGGAGGGACAGCCGATGGCTGTGAGTTCATCGTTACAACGTATTTCTGTCAGGGATTGTCTGGGTACCTCAAAGAGTGCCCATGATAGCACGGCTTCCAAACATGATTCAGGGCGTTCTCGTTCGAGAGCCCATGGTGAAGCCCGAAGAAGGTTGGTGTTTGCTGCTGATAAAGGTCGTGACCAGGACCAAAGGCGGGTAGAGGGTTCATCGCCTATAACTCATCACCGAAGTGGTCGGGATGATAAAGCTGCCAAGTTGGCAAAGATGGCAGATGAAGCAGATAAAGCTTTAGAGGTTCTTCTGAAGCAAAGGGAGGATATAGCTGTGCAGATGCTTCAGATGGCCAATCTGAAGGACGAGGCGTCCACTTATGTTCAGTCCGAGAGGCGTAGTAGGCCTAAGGATGTACAACAATAAGAAGGGAAGGAGCCGGAGCCTTCTGTTCATGTATCTCGGGGTCAACCTCAGGAGCGAAGGAGATCAAGAAGCAGAACTCCTGAGGTATCAAAGAAAGCACTTCTCGTTATTGGTTCTCAAGGTCGAGATAGTGGCAGACAAAGAAGTAGGTCAAGGGAGTATGTACCAGAGAGTAGAAGAAGGGAGCATCGTCGTGAATACTCTCACCGTGATGACAGGGCCACACGCCGAAGTAGATCCAGAAGTCCATCAAAGGTAGTGGGTTCCGATAGAGGAGGTCGGTCCACTTAGAAGAAGAAAGTATCTCTAGAGAAAGAAGTCTCCTCAAAACCAGAAGGTGTAGATTTTTTGGTGAAGGAGTTAAAGTAGCTTCAGAAGCATTTGCCTGAGGTTCAACAGGTGAAGGACACTCCGGGAAAGAAGGCGTCCCCCTTTTCCTTGGATATTCTCAAGGAGAAGGCAGATACCACCAAGAAGTTGCCTCATATGGAGAGTTATGATGGATCTGGGGATCCTTACGACCATAGCCAGGCATTTGATAGGCTGATGAATTATTATGATTTCACCGATGCGGCTAAGTGTCACACATTTGTTACAACGTTGAGGAAGGATGCAAGGCAGTGGATGGGAACTTTGCCTGCTGATTCAGTCTCGTCATGGTCCGAGCTGTGTGACAAGTTTTATGCTCGTTTTGGGAGAAACTGGAGGAGGGGAAAGCCTATAGGTTCTTTGGATCAGGTACGATAGTTTTCGAATGAGTCTTTGGGACAGTACGTGAAACGATTCAGGGAAGCAGTTGGCCAGGTATCCGACCTTAATGATCTTCAGGCTGTAGGTTTATTTTAGAATGGCTTAGATTTGGTGAAATCGGAGAAGTTGGTGAAGAAGCTGATGTTTCACCATCCAAAAAGTTTAGCCGAAGCTTTTGATAAAGCGGAAGGCTATATTGTGGTGGAGGAGGCTATGAATAGCCTGAAGCGTCCTTCTTCGGATAGGATGAAGGAGGCCAATACTTCTAAGGCTGAGGGCGATCAGAAGAAGGGAGGAGGGAATAATGATCGGCCAGAGGGTAGCTCAAAGAAATACAACAACAACTGGCGACAAGGCAGCAATCGCCCACTTGCTCCTACCCAGAAGGTGAATATGGTTTACACCACACTGAACACGGATAGGTCGATGATATTGGATCAGATCAGGAATCAATCGTACTACGAACCACCTCGTGACAACATTAAAACTAGGCAGGGTAACACTCAGAAATTTTGTGGCTATCATCAAGCCACGGGTCATGATACCAATGAGTGTTGTAGTCTGAAGGACTTTATAGAGAGGAAGGTTCAGAGTGGCATGTTGGTTCAGTATGTGGCCGGAAGGGACCATCAACAAAAATAGCAGAACAATGACCGTACTGTTCAAGTGGTTCAACCGATTCCACCCGTGCAACCTGCTCCAAATTAACCACCAAGGCACCTCGTTGATGTAATAACCGGTGGGACGGCAGGAAAATTGATAGGGAAGAAGAGGCGGGGGTATCTAGATTTAGTCATGTCTGTGGCGGGTGTAGTCCCGAAGGTTGACAGACCGTTCCCATGGACAATTATATCCTTCACTGATGCAGATTATCCTTCGGAGCCCATCGAACCCCATGAAAGAGCACTGGTGATAACTGCAAAGGTGGATTCAGTGGACATGAAGCGGATGATGATCGACAACGGGTCTTCTGTTGACATTCTGTATGCCCATGCTTATCAGAGGATGCATCTTAATGGGAGAAAGATGGAGGTGGGGCAGGAGGCCCCCTTATATGGTTTTAGCAACGATCCTATCAAAGTTGCAGGCACTATTGAGCTACCAGTAATCTTCGGCACAGCTCCTCGGCAGGTAGAAATAACATGTAAATTTTATGTTGTGCATGTAGATTTGGCCTACAATGCCATACTGGGTAGACCTACTCTAACAGCTCTACAAGCTGTGACGTCCATTCCTCATTTCAAGATCAAGTTCCCAACGGCACATGGAGTTGGAGAGGTAGCAGGGGACTTAGATCTGGCCAGACGGTGCTATCGAAATGCTGTGATAGATTCGGGAGTAGGTGTCAGCAAGCAGAAGCAGACCATGGCGATTGAGATCGAGCCTTTTACCGAAAGCAGTTCAGAGCCATTGGTCATGCCAGCAGGCGAGACGGAGGAGATCGAGCTGGTTCTTGGTCAGAAGGACAAAACGGTG
This sequence comes from Panax ginseng, assembly GCA_020205605.1. Lineage (NCBI taxonomy): Eukaryota > Viridiplantae > Streptophyta > Magnoliopsida > Apiales > Araliaceae > Panax > Panax ginseng. Next base: position 121,258,807 of record CM035132.1, on the reverse strand, counting down.
AAGATAGGTTCAGGTCTGCCAGAACCTCTCCGGACAAACCTTATGGAACTTCTTTGCTGTTATGCGGACATCTTTGCATGGGAGCCTCAGGATATGCCTGGAGTCAGACGAAAGATTTCCGAGCACCGGTTGGATGTGGATCCATCAAAGAAGCCAGTTTGTCAGAAGAGGCGGATTTTTGCACTTGAGCGTCAGAGGATCATTGATGAAGAGATTGTAAAGCTGATAGCTGCTGATTTCATCTTTGAGATCGACTATTCGAAGTGGATGGCTAACATGGTGCTGGTCCAGAAGCAGAACGGGAAGTGGCGAGTGTGCATTAACTATACGGACCTGAACAAAGTTTGCCCGAAGGATTTCTATCCTCTACCCCACATTGATCAACTTATCGATGCAACTTCGGGGTATGCATTACTAAGCTTTATGGATGCTTTTTTAGGTTATCATCAGATCTCTATGTGCAAAGAGGACATTCTGAAGACAGCATTCATCACGCATCGTTCGGTGTATGCCTACAAGAAGATGACGTTTGGCTTGATAAATGCTGGGGCCACCTATCAGAGAATGATGAACTTCGTCTTCCAGAAGCAGCTAGGAAGGAATATGGAGGTGTATGTGGATGACATGATAGTGAAGAGCATGATCGTTCAGAAACACTTGGATGATCTAGAGGAATGCTTTTAGATGGTCCGTCATCACAAATTAAGGCTTAATCCCACCAAATGCACCTTCGGGCTTGGTGCAGGGAAGTTCCTGGGTTATCTGGTTAGTCAGAGGGGCATTGAGGCCAATCCAGAGAAGATCCAGGCTATTCTAAACATGAAGACTCCTCAGTCATTCAAAGATGTTCAACGTCTGACCGGGAGGATTGCAGCTTTGAGGAGATTCATGTCCAAATCGGCAGAGAGATGCTTGCCATTCTTTGACACGTTGAAAGGACCGAAGAATGCAAAAACGTTCCAGTGGACTTCAGAGTGTGAAGACGCTTTCCAAGGCATAAAGACATATTTGTCTTCGGCACCTTGTTGCCTCTTTTTCAATTCTGATAAAAGAGCTCTAACTCATGCAAGCATACATGTGTCAACAAGTAATACAGAGTAAGTAAAGTATCGATCCCACAGAGAAAGTTATTCAATTTAAACTACTATTCATCAATCAAATCACTATTTCTATATGCTTAAACTAAAGATCAAAAGTGTGGATTACTCTAGCTGCAAATAATAACTAAAATGAGAATAAGAATGGAATAAATCAAATCTGGAAATAATGGGATCCTAACTTCATTTAATATTTCATCTAATTACCACTATCATGCAAGAATGTTCACATATCATAGGAAAATAGTCAAGAGCACTAATAGAGTCATAGCCATTTTTCAATGCACTATGACCTACTCACACAACATCCACAAATGATAGACTCCATGTAATCATCAATATAACCAAAATCACTATATGTCTATGTGAAGTTGCAATTATACTAAATTTAAGCACAAGCCCTTATTTAAACTCATACGGTGAATAAGTATATTTCTATCTCATTCACGAAATACGTAAGCCATATAAAACAACCCCATATATGTATGCTATTATGATTACAATCCATACTCGCATGTTCATTGTCAATTCCATGCAAATACTGAAACGAATGGTGATCAAGCATTCATACATGTAAAACAACCATAATAGAATTCCCATATGATATGTAAAACATCCCTAGCAATCAAGCATGCAACTAAACTACATATTAAAATCCGTTAGAATCCCATTATAGAGTTTAGTTCATAACTGAACCAAAAGCCATTATGGGATCAAAGCTAAACATGGTTATCAAGCAAACAATTGAAAGATGAAAGATAGAACGATCAAACCCAATTGTAGATTGTAAACCAATATCAACGTTCAACTCCTCATAAAAATCTAGTTAAACAATAATAAAAATCCACAATGACAGAAAATCCCAAGAAGAATTAGAGAAGATGCAGTTTTGGCTTCGTTCTTCGTTGGAATCTCCCTCACGTGTAAACCCTAGTTAATCTTATGAAAATACGTCAAAAGTTTTTTAAAACAAATTATAACCCATTTAATTAAAAATTAAAATAAAATAAATCAAATAATGACAAAGATCATCACGCAGCGGCGCAAGGCCCTCTCGATGTGTTCTCATGGCGCGCCGAGACTTGCGATAGGTCATGCTCTCGTCGATCGAGTACTACATACGAGCGCCAGCCTCTCAAGGCTATTCTGTCAATGCGGTACATGGCTTGCATTCTCGCAAATTCGGTTCTGCTTCGATTACGTAAATGCTATTGCTACTTCTTACTTGTTCATTTTTTTCCTTCCTTCCTTCGTTATCAGTCCCTCCGCTTCACTACATCCTCATGTCGTGCATCCGTCGACCTCAAGCCATAAATCCCAATCGCCTCTTGCCATCCAACACCACCAAATTAGGCCATTTCTGGACTTTTTCAACAAAAGGAGTTTTAAGTACATGCAATGCAAAATAACATGAAATGCAACTAAAACAGACTAAAATGTACTTGAGATGGGCATAATTCGCGTAAATTGATATCCAATAAGTAGGTATAAAATCCACTTATCAAATACCCCCAAACTTGAACTATTGCTTGCCCTCAAGCAATGCATGCTAAATAACAAAGAAAAATGCAAAAGCACTACTATGCAACTAAGCTATGATGCAAACTAGTCTCACATAGTTCCAGCTCTAACATAATGTCAGTCCAAATTGCCTCAACGAATTATCCAGATTCAAAAATACACTTTCAAACTAAACAATAGCCATAACATCATACACTTAGATAATTCATACATGCTATAGAGATGCTGTGTGTGTGTGTGTAGTGTTCACCACGACTTGATTCAAGCAAAGAATATATATGTTATCCTACTCAAAGCAGAAAATTATAGCCTAAATTGAGAATCATGTATACTTATACAACGAAAACTGTTCCAACATATCTAAATAAACTAAAGTTCAACAATGGGCTTAATTGCTTTATTGCTACTCACGAGGGCGATTTTCGCACTTTCCCGCGGTGCTTATTGCTATTTTTCTTTTCTTTTTCTTTTTTTTATACATGACTGTGCAATGCCTTATTCCATTAGGCAACACTGCTACCCCTTAGCGAGCTTTCAACCAACGACTCCCAGACCATGAAAGACCTTAGGGTGCTAGGTGTAGAGACAATCACCTCGGGCGTACTTACTCAAGTAGCCAGGGCCCCGAAATAAGACTAGTCACGTTACTACTATTTGATTTTTTTTTTTTTTATACATAGCATACCCATGTTTTCCTAAAGTTTGAATGTCAATATTTGTCAAGTCTACATGCATGTTCCACATTTTTCTCTTTTTAAAACTACATTTTCTAACAAGCAATGCAACACATAATTCTTATACCTGCAAGTGATTGTGAACACATCCGTGCAAACCGAAAGCATTTAAACAGCAACATGAATTCCATCGTGTAAAACATTATAACTACGTTCATGTTATCCAATATACTCTAAAATCCTTCACAATTCACTATCATCATTGGCTAGGCAAGATTTTCTATAAAGCAAGAATTTTTGTGAGACATGCAAACTAACTAAAACAAAATTTTTTTAAACATAGAACAACTAAACTATTAAACTAAACATGCAAAAACTAACTACATGCTACTATACTACTCCCCAATACCCCCAAACTTATAATATTCAATGCCCCATTGAATGAAGGTAAAAGTGCAAAAAACTCCCCTCTTGATCATTGTACCACCCTCCTCGGGTGGTGAATCTGGTGGTGGATAAGGTACGACAGTCCCAAACTGGGGCCACTCCAACATCATTCCTTGTTGTGCAAAGGCTTCGGACAAGGCCCTCGTGAGACCTGTAGCAAACGCTCCAAAATTGACGTAGATGGCATCAACCCTTCGCTCCAACCTTCGGAGCTGGCGATCACCATGAGGAGCTTGTGGTCGTGTCGAGGGGCCTGCCTCGTCTGTCTGAGGTGGCTGCTGTGATGGCTCAGGAAATATGGGCTGGAGGATAAATCCTCTTCCGCGTGGGTGTGGCACGCCTCTGGCCCAGTCGGCAAATTTAGCAATTGTGGCATGTGTGATATCCTGGCTTGGATATTGTAGTTGTTCGTTTCCCCAGTTGCATCCCTGATGAGCACATAGCATCGCTACCACTGAAGCGTGTGGAATTCTCCTAGTGGTACCTCCCCGCAGATATCGTAGCATATTCTGGTGGATGAGATGGCCAACATCAATATATTTCCCGGTGATAATCCCCACAGAATAATTGCCCTCTCTCGTAAATCTCGTCGTGATCGATGATGAAGGCACTAACGTGGCACATATAAACAAGTTCCATGCCTTTGCATATCGGTTTAGGGTCGTGTGGTTTGAATATACGCTACTGGTCGTCTGACTTTGTATGTCCATTTCGTGCCGAACACGCACTGACTTCAAAGAATCACCAACTCCAAGTCTGTTTCCATGTGAGCACCGGTGACCCAGTTGGCAGCCCCTCTTGGTGGTGTCTCAGTGAGTTGGAAAATGGTTCTGATGGCGGGAGGTCTGTAGTCTATCTCAAACCCGCGAACCATCGAGATACCGCTCATGGTGACCTTGGCATTGGCATAAAATTCACGGACTATGCTCATCGGAACGGGCATGGGGGAAGCAGTCAGTCCACCCCAGCCTCTCTCATGAATCATGGCACAAAGCTGTCCATCCTGGCCTTCTGGTTTGAATCCTCTTTCCTTGATAAATGTTTTTGCTATGATTCAGTAGTACTCCTGCTGGGCTTCCAAGCACAGGAACTTGGTGTGGTCAACAATGTCCTCCCCATGACTGCCGGAGGAGGATGAGGAAGAGGAAGATGATCGTGCTCTTTTTGGACCCATTTGCAGATAATTGAGTGAGAATGTAGATGAAATTACTGAGAGTGAATGAGAATTTGTGATGTGATAACCTTCAAACTTGTTTCTGCCAACCCAATTAGAAACCCTAGCTTTATAGTAGTGGATGGGAGCGTGGGTATGAGCCTTGAACGTGGAGATGATCGTGGGAATGTAATGGAGAGATGTACGGCTTCAATTTGTAACTGATAGAGAGATAGAAACGTGAGTTATGGTGATTGAGAGAATTTCGCTTCTGTTATGATAGCAAATAAGAGTCCAAATGGTCCCCAACTCGTTTTTAAAATTTTCAAATCATCTTAGTCCGATTAATGCATGTGCCATGAAGTTTTTATTGAAATGGCCTTGGTAGCGCGCTTGAGACTTGCGTAATGTCTTTGTTGTCTTGATTGACTTGATGCTTGCTGAGCGCTCAATTTTATCTTTGCATAGGCTACGCATACCGCAATCTCGATATCTGCAATGCTAAATTTCAATTCCACTCTGCCTATCAGTGATGCTTTCAATGGACGGTACCTGCATAGACATTAATGCACACTGTTAAAGCATGAATTAATGGCCACATACGCTAACATCTTGCAAATATTCACAATGCACTTCCTGCTACACATTCAAGCATGCAAATCCGATGTACTGTCAAAAATAAACTAGATATGAATAACTAAAACAATCTAAACTGAATGATTAAAAAGGAAATAGGGATAGAAAAATAATGGGTTGCCTCCCATCAAGCGCTAAGTTATAGTCAATTAGCTTGACTGTCTTGAATCTCATGTCAAAGGAATAGTTGAGGTGACGTCCTGCTTGTCTACCTCACCCTGAAATTTAATGACTTCAGCTTTTGTCAATGGTTCTACCTTCAACTCTGAATTTTCACCCAGAATACCACTCAACGGTTCATCCTTCACTAAACTCTGTACTTCTTCATCTAGGCCTTGATTCACCAAGTCAACCAGAAAGCATTCTTCTTCATCCGTTGGGAACTTTATTGCCTTGAAGACATTAAAGGTGACCTCTTGATCATGTACACGTATAGTGAGTTCCCCTTTCTGCACATCGATCGAGGTCCTGCCTGTGGCTAGGAATGGTCTCCCAAGTATTATTGGTATGCTTTTGTCTTCCTCGTAGTCTAAGATGATGAAGTCAGCCGGGAAAATAAACTTGTCCACCTTTACCAACACATCTTCAACAATTCCCCGTGGATACGTGATGGATCTGTTAGCTAGCTGTAATGATATGTTTGTCGGCCTTGGAGCTAGAAATCCCAACTGATTAAACACTGACAAGGGCATCAAATTTATACTTGCCCCAAGATCACATAAACACTTATCAAAGCTCGTCTTTCCGATTGTGCATGGAATTGTGAAGCTGCCCGAATCCTTCAGCTTTGGAGGTAATTTCACTTTGTAACCTTTGCCTTTGTACTCCTCACTCAAGGCTACTGTTTCAAATTCATCTAGTCTTCTCTTCCTTGACAAAATACCTTTCATAAACTTTGCGTAGCTTGGAATTTGCTCCAATGCCTCGGCGAAAGGTATGTTGATTTGCAACTTTTTAAATACCTCCAAGAACCTACTGAATTGTTTATCCTCCCTCTGCTTAGTTAATCTTTGCGGATATGGAACTCGAGGGTGAATTGGTGGTACTGAACTCTTAATCTTTTCCTCTGAGCCTGCTTTATCTTTCTATTCAAGCTGTACTTCAGAATTTTTCAGATTTTCTTCCTCAGCATGCACCTGTTTTGCCTCATGTGCAAGACATCTTCCTTAGTGTTCTCGGTAGCGCGCCAAGCGTCGACTTCTGATGTCTGCCATTTTTCCCAGATCTTAATGATATTGCTTGGCACTATTCCTTCCAATCTCTTCTTGGATTTGTCTCCGTATTACTTGGAAAGGAACCTTGGGCATGTTCGCCATCTACCCCATCTGAGTTTCCAAATTCTTAATAGTCACTGCTTGGCTCTTGATCATAACCTCCCTATTTTCCATGTACTTCAACATCATCTCCTTTATTTCCGATTTCTTTTCCTGCTGAGGTGCAGCTGGAGTGTGATGTTGTTGTTGTTGGTGAGAAAATCCCGGTGGAAACGGTGGTTTTGGTGTATACTGTGGCTGAGCTGGCTGTGACTGGAATTGATGATTCGACTGAAACTGACTTTGTTGATTTCCTTGGTTATTCGACCAACTAAAGTTTGGATGATTTCGGTTGTTGGGGTGGTATGTGTTCTGAAATTGACCTTGGTCTTTCCTGTAGTTGCTCACATACTATACCGACTCTGAGCTACTAGCACACTGATCCGTGGAGTGTGACCCTGCACAAATCTCACAAACGAAGGCAACTATTTTCACTTTGCTCTCTGCTAATGTGTCTATCTTCTTTGCCATCGCTGCCATCAGTGCTGACAACTGAATGATAACATCTACCTCCAACACACCTGCTACCTTAGGCTGTGGCATCCGAGATGTAGGATTCTGAAAATCATTAGCTGCCATAGTCTTAATAAGTGTATAGGCCTCATCATAGTTTTTTGCCCATAATGCCCCTCCTGCAGCTGCATCTACAATCGGTCTCGACTGCCATCCCAATCCATTGTAAAAAGTGTTAATTACCATCCAATCCGGCATACCATGATGCAGACACTTCCCTTAACATCTCTTTATATCTCTCCCATGCTTCATATAAGGACTCGCCCTGTTGTTACTCAAACTGACATATAGCTGTCCTCATCTTTGCAGTTTTAGCCATTGGGAAGAAATTGGCTAAGAATTTCTGCTCTAAGTCCTCCCATGCAGTGATTGACCCTGATAGCAAAGAATGTAGCCAACTTCTCGCCTTATCCCTCAATGAGAATGGGAATAACCTCAGTCTAATAGAATCCTCCGTCACACTGTTATATCGGAATGTATCACAAATCTCGATGAAGCTCAATAAGTGTTCATTCGGATCATCCGTAGCAGCACCCCCAAACTGAACCGAGTTCTGCACCATCTGAATAGTGCCCGGTTTAATCTCAAAAGTATTGGCTACTATGGCCGGTCTAACTATGCTAGACTGTAGTCCATTTATATTCGGCATAGAGTAATCTCGTAGAGCCCGATGCTCTTCTCTTTGCTCAATTCTCTGTTCTTCTGCCATACTAACTGTAGTACTCTCTAACTGAGCTTGTAAATTTATTTGCACACTAGCTTTCCAACCTCTTCCGTTAATGTTATCCTGCGCTGATGTTAATTCGGAATTGGAAGATCTTGTGTGCATAAAAATCTACAAGTACCTGAAATCACAAATAAAATAAAAATAGAAATGAGATAAGAATAGATATGTCTAAGTCATACAAAATAGCTTAAAATTGATGATAATTATTTAAACTAAACGCCTTTCCCCGGCAACGACTCCAAAAACTTGTTGCCTCTTTTTCAATTCTGATAAAAGAGCTCTAACTCATGCAAGCATACATGTGTCAACAAGTAATATTGAGTAAGTAAAGTATCGATCCCACAGAGAAAGTTGATCAATTTAAACTACTATTCATCAATCAAATCACTATTTCTATATGCTTAAACTAAAGATCAAGAGTGTGGATTACTCTAGCTGCAAATAATAACTAAAATGAGAATAAGAATGGAATAAATCAAATCTGGAAATAATGGGATCCTAACTTCATTTAATATTTCATCTAATTACCACTATCATGCAAGAATGTTCACATATCACAGGAAAATAGTCAAGAACACTAATAGAGTTATAGCCATTTTTCAATGCACTATGACCTACTCACACAGCATCCACAAATGATAGACTCCATGTAATCATCAATATAACCAAAATCACTATATGTCTATGTGAAGTTGTAATTATACTGAATTTAAGCACAAGTGTAAAATCCCAAATTTGACGAATAAAGATTTAAATTTCTCGATTTTTTTTTGAATATTATGGTGTGGATTTAATATAATGTTATAGTTGTGGGTAATATTTATAAATTTTGCAAAGTATGCAAGTTGTTATATTATATTCGATTGGTCGGGAAATATTCTTTGTGTCGGGAAATATTCGTACGACGGCACAATCATTGGTGGACCCCACAACGGAATTATTGTCGGATTGAGAAAACGACAAAAATATTTTTATAAAAATAACGACGGAAGTTTTACCGTTAATACTGTTGAACTACTCGGTAGTAAAAGTACAGTAATACGTGTAGTTGCATAGTAGTATACGGTATTGATTATTGATGCTTATGTGAGAAGTCACTCAGTTTTGTTCAATTATTGCTACAGTAGTTGCTGCATAGTATCTCACGTTATTTGATTCAATTATTGTTGATTGTTATATATATATATATATTATTTATATAAGTTTTATTTTATTAGTATTATTAATGTAATAAAACAGAAAAACTTTTTATATAAAACAAAATACTTTTATAAAGTTATTCTATAAATAGAATATATTATATTCTATTATGCATAGTGTTTTGCATAATAAAATCTTTTTATATAAAATGTAATACTTTTATAAAGTTATTCTATAAATAGAATATATTATATTTTATTATGCATAGTATTGCATAGTGCCTGCATAATATTTTGCATAGTAAAATCTTTTTATATAAAACAAAATACTTTTATAAAGTTATTCGTTTTATTAGATTATAAATAGAATATATTATATTTTATTTAAAAGATTTTGCTTTAAATCTGAACCGTCTGATTAAAAGTAAATCAATCTGGACCATTCATGAATTAGTTACTATGCAATCCATTCTTCTATAAATAGAAGCTCACTCCTTCATTATTTCTTATGAATTCACTGAAACTCTAGAGAGAGAAACTATAGAGAGAAAGAAGAAAAGTATTCTACTACTTCTATATCCAGTTTCTTCTATAAGGTAAGGGATATTATTTGTTATACTCGTAAGGGGTATTATTTCTTTCGTATTCATGAAAAGAACTTCTGTTATTCCATTATTTATTATTACATTGGAATAACTTTTATATCTGTGATCTACCTATACTTGGTGAAATTCTTACATTATTCCATTCTTTATTATTACATTGGAATATCCTGTACATGCGTTCTGTGGGACACGGTTCCGCTTTTATTATTACATTGGAATATCCTCGTGCATGCGTTTTTTACCCCGGACACTGGTTCCGTTATTTATTATTACATTGGAATAACCTATCTCATCGCAATCTGCATGCATGGTGATTTTGTTGTTATTCCATTCTTTATTATTACATTGGAATATCCTGTATGTGCATTTTACTGTGGGACTGGTTTCGTTATTTATTATTACATTGGAATAACTTTATCTATCTGATACCGCATGCTTGGTGATTTCTATTGTTATTCCATTCTTTATTATTACATTGGAACATCCTGCTTGCGGTCGAATTTACTTTGACTGGTTCCGTTATTTATTATTACTGTTGGAATAACTTTGTCTATCTGAGAACCACATGCATGGTGATTTACATTGTTATTCCATTCTTTATTATTGTATTGGAATATCACATCCGGTTAGTATTACGCTTTGACTGTTCCGTTATTTATTATTACATTGGAATAACTTTGTCATCGAATTACCGCATGCATGGTGATTTCTTTTGTTATTCCATTCTTTATTATACTCGATTGATTAAAGTTTTGACTTCTATACTCCATGAAATTAGTGGAATATCCTTGATATTTAAGCTTCATCCAAAGATCTTTTCATAGAAATATTCTTACGAGCATTCTTGAATTTTACTCTACAAAGAAGTATCATGTTGACAATTTGGGCGTTATTAGTTCTGGATAATTTAATTCTTGAACTTGTTTTATTGAATTCTTATATCATTGTCATCATCCTCATGTTTATATTTTGTTGAAAGTAATCTGTGGCCTGTAGTGCATAGATGGACTTGGTATGATAATGACCAGGGATTATTCGGTATAATCATGACCGTAATGTTACAAATGATGTGAAAAAAGTCCTCATTAGCCCGTAGTGCATTGATGGACAGTTTTTGGTATGATTATGGCTATGGATTCTCTTCGGCCAAGGGAGCAAAGATGAATTGTTTTATGGCATGATCAGGACCATTGATGAAAACACGATTATCTTTGGCCCTTAGTGAATGGATAATTCATGGTCGTGATGTTAAATAATATCCTTGGCCTGTAGTGCAGGGATGATTTGATGATGTGGATTATTTATTAAGCTGAGTCTCAGCGATAAAAGTGATAAAAAACTTTTTAAATCATAAAAGATAGTAGATTTTATTCTCTACTTTACTCTTTTAATGGATTGCTTGTTCTGCTGCAGTTAAACTTGATGTCCATTGTATTTTATCAGTTTAACTTTTGTGAAGACTAATGATAATTTATTCTGTATTATCTTCTTAGTCATAATATTTCTTCTTGGTCTAGTTGAGCTCACCCTTTCCTTCACCGTTCTCTTGAAAATGAGAATATAGTATTTGGGATGAGTCGGGAACAGCTTTGATGATCCAGATGATAACATTAGTAGTCCTCACTATTACATTAAATAGTGTGACAATAAATGTAATGAGGACTTATTACGAGAGTGAATATTGTCTAGAAGACAATATTTGTATTAAAACTCATGACTCTCTTGTTGTATATTAAAGATTGTATTTGTATTACGTACCATGTATCTGGCGACTCAAGATGGGTGATGTATACCTATTTTTGGGGCGCGTCACGGTTAGTATCAAAGCTTAGGGATATGATCCCTGGCTGAGATGTGAGACAAGAACTAGGAGGGGAGAGATGGGGAATTCCTTCGCTAGTATGACCTACCTAAGTTTATTTGGTATTTAATTGGTTGGTTAGAGTATATTGATAATATGTGACATGTTAATTAACCCTTGTTTTGTTGCAGTGTTAGAAAATGGCAGCTGAATATGTTCACAATGGAGTGAATGAGACCGTTGAGACACCTTTAATCACTAATCAGGTTAATGTGGTGTCGGACGAAGAAGAAATTAGAGATATCTATGTGGTGAGTGAAGAGCTAATAGTTGCACCCGAGCTAGTTGCAGAGGTAGCAGCTGAGAGTGAGGAAGAATAGGAACCTGAGGATAATTTGTTCGAAGAATTTTATGATCAAAATTTAGAATTACAAAATCGTATTCATGAGTTAGAAGAGCAGGCTGAAGAACGACAAGCGGTCGTGGAGCAAAGAGATGTAACAATTCAAAATTGTGTTACCCGATGTGCGATGCTTGAACAGTAGCACTCTTTGGCTGAGTATAAGATATTAGAGCTGGAATATGAGAATGCTATGATCAAAGTTCTGATGAAAGAAGAAACAACTAAACGAAGGAGAATAGATGATGCATGGGTAAAAGCCGCACGACGTGTAGATATTATAGAAAAAGACGTCCCATCCAATAAGGCCAAAATAGATGAAATGGATTTTGCTTTTTGGACAACAATTGGGAGAATCCAACATCGAATTCGGAATTACCCTGTGCAGAGCGATCAACCCCAATTCGATATGGATCGAAAAATAATGATTCAAATCATGGACCAGGAATGTGAAGAAGCACTTAAGGGTGGAATGTACCCTATAGCAAAGCCAAATCCGGTAGATTAAGTGAGAGCGTTTGTCGAGGAACCCGAACGAAGTTATTACGGGTAAGTTAATGATAAACTCTTGTGAAGTTTATACCTTATTAGATACTAGTTCTACCCATTCTTTTATTTCTCCTACTTGCGCTCAATGTTTAAATTTGACTCCGGAGAAACTAGACTTTAATTTATGTGTTGAAACTCTGTTAGGAGAAACCTTCGTTACCTCCACTATTTATAAATCTTGTTTGATTCAAATCAACACTTTCACGTTACCTGTCGATCTTATCTCCTTGAAAATACTTGCATTTGATGTGATTTTAGGAATTGATTGGTTAACTACTCATCATGCTTTTCGTAAGGTTGTTAGCTTTCATATTCCTAACCAACCTGTTATGCGAATTCAAGCAACCAAACCACTAAAGTAAATCACTATTATATCAAATCATAAGTAAAGAGCCCCGATCCTTTTATTGTTGACTTCCTTGTGTGGAATGCATCGAAGCCAGACTATCCGTAAGGGACATCGTGAATAACGGTGGCAAGTTGATAGGTATCAATGTGACGTGCTATCCAAGTCTTGGATGAGGGTAACAGTTTTGAATGATATTTCTATCGTTAATAAATTTCTTGACGTATTTCTAAAGACTTCTTGGCCTACCCCAGAGCGTGAAATCAAATTTTGTACTGACCCCAGTACAAAACCCCATTTCTAAAACCCTTAAATATTTTTTCAACTAAAACGAACGTAACATGCGCCAAAGACGTTGACTCTAGCTGTTGAAGATTATGATCGTACCATTCAATACCATCGTGGGAAAAACGAACGTGGTAGCTGACACGTTGAGTAGAAGATCGTATGCGTTTATGAGTGTGAATATACGAACCTACGTGAAGATAACGAATATACGATTAGAATCGACTTTAATCGATAAAGTTAAAGCCGCTCAAGCTACATACTCAGAGCTAATGAATGTGAAGAAGAAGGTTCAAGAGGGCGTTATTCTAGAAGCAAGAATCGACGAAGAGAGGAAATCTCAACCCTCAATTTATTTGGCCCATTTGAAATCCTCGATCGAGTAGGAACTGTGGCCTATAGACTGATTTTACCGCCAAGTATGTCGCGTGTTCATAACATTTTTCACGTATCGATGTTACTTAAATATGTGGATGACCTGAACCACATTATTGATTTACAACTAGATGAGATAGCGGATAATTTAACGTATGAAGATGTACCTGTTAAAATCCTGGAATGTATTCAACACTCAAAGGTTATACCTCAAGAGATAGAATCGGACGAAGTGTCCTCATCTGTTAAGACATACCGAGTGCGTCGTAATTTTTTTGGCGAAATTTCATAAGGAGGAGAGATTGTAAAATCCCAAATTTTACGAATAAAGATTTAAATTTCTCGAATTTTTTTTTGAATATTATGGTGTGGATTTAATATAATGTTATAGTTGTGGGTAATATTTATAAATTTTGCAAAGTATGCAAGTTGTTATATTATATTCGATTGGTCGTGAAATATTCTTTGTGTCGGGAAATATTCGTACGACGGCACAATCATTGGTGGACTTCACAACGGAATTATTGTCGGATTGAGAAAATGACAAAAATATTTTTATGAAAATAACGGCGGAAGTTTTACCGTTAATACTGTTGAACTACTCGGTAGTAAAAGTACGATGTCGTGTGTGGTTGCATAGTAGCATACCACGGTATTTATTATTGATGCTTTACGTGAGAAGTCACTCGCTTTTGTTCAATTATTACTACAATGAATGAATTCTTTGCATAGTATCTCACGTTATTTGATTCAATTATTGTTGATTGTTATATATATATATATATATATATATAAATATATATATATATAAGTTTTATTTTATTAGTATTATTAATGTAATAAAACAGAAATCTTTTTATATAAAACAGAATACTTTTATAAAGTTATTCGTTTTATTAGATTATAAATAGAATATATTATATTTTATTTAAAAGATTTTGCTTTAAATCTGGACCGTTCGATTAAAAGTAAATCAATCTGGACCGTTCATGAATTAGTTGCTATGCAATCCATTCTTCTATAAATAGAAGCTCATTCCTTCATTATTTCTTACGAATTCATTTGAAACTCTAGAGATAGAAACTATAGAGAAAAAAGAAGAAAAGTATTCGCTTCTTCACTTTACTTCTATATCCGGTTTCTTCTATAAGGTAAGGGATATTATTTGTTGTACTAAATAAGGGGTATTATTTCTTTTGTATTCATGAAGAGAACTTCATTATTCCATTATTTATTATTACATTGGAATAACTTTGTATCTGTGATTTTACCCTATAATTGGTGAAATTCTTACATTATTCCATTCTTTATTATTACATTTGGAATATATCACATGCAATGCGTTTCTGACGGACTGGTTTCATCCTTATTATTACATTGGAATATCCTCATGCATGCATTTTTTCTGCCGGACTGGTTCCGTTATTTATTATTACATTGGAATAACTCGTGTCTGTCAAGGCAATCGCATGCATGGTGATTTTTGTTGTTATTCAATTCTTTATTATTACATTTGGAATATCATATCCTTTTATGCGTTTTACGGACTGGATTCAGATTATTTATTATTCTATTGGAATAACTTTTATCTGTCTGCAATCACCGTGCAGGTGATGATTTTGTTGTTATTCCATTCTTTATTATTTTGTTGGAACATCCCGCTTCAGTGCAATTTACTTTGACACGGTTCCATTATTTATTATACTCAATTGATTAAAATTTTGACTTCTATACTCCATGAAATTAGTGGAATATCTTTGATATTTGTGCTTCATCCAGTATCTTTTCATGGAAATATTCTTCTAAGCATTCTTGAATTTTACTCTACAAAGAAGTATCATGTTGACAATTTGGACGTTATTAGTTCCTGAATAATTTAATTCTTGAACTTGTTTTATTGAATTCTTATATCATTGTCATCATCCTCATGTTTATATTTTGTTGAAAGTCATCATGGCACTTGGTGCATAGATGGACTTGGTATGATAATGACAAGGGATTATTCGGTATAATCATGGCCGTAATGTTACAAATGATGTGGAAAAAAGTCCTCGTTGGCTGTAGTGTGCATTGATGGGCGATTTTTGGTATGATTATGGCTATGGATTCTCTTCGGCCAAAGGAGAAAAGATGAATTGTTTTATGGCATGATCAGGACCGTTGATGAAAACACGATTATCTTTGGCCCTTAGTGAATGGATAATTCATGGTCGTGATGCTAAATAATATCCTTGGCCTGTAGTGCAGGGATGATTTGATTATGTGGATTATTTATTAAGATGAGTCTCAGCGATAAAAGTGATGAAAAACTTTTTAAATCATAAAAGATAGTAGATTTTATTCTCTACTTGACTCTTTTAATGGATTGCTTGTTCTGCTGCAGTTAAACTTGATGTCCATTGTATTTTATCAGTTTAACTTTTGTGAAGACTAATGATAATTTATTATGTATTATCTTAGTCATAATATTTCTTACTGGGCTAGTTGAGCTCACCCTTTCCTTCACTGTTCTCTTCAGGAAATGAGAATATAGCTGGGACGAGTCGGGGAACAGTTTGACAGTCCAGATGATAGCATTAGTAGTCCTCACTATTCTGTTAAATAGTGTGACAATAAATGTAATGAGGACTTATTCTGAGAGTGAATATTGTCTAGAAGACAATATTTGTATTAAAACTCACAGCTCTCTTGTTGTATATTAAAGATTGTATTTGTATTTTGTACCATGTATCTGGCGACTCAAGATGGGTGATGTATACCTATTTTTGGGGGCGTCACAGTTAGTATCAAAGCTTAGGGATATGATCCCTGGCTGAGATGTGAGACAAGAACTAGGAGGGGAGAGATGGGGAATTCCTTCGCTAGTATGACCTACCTAAGTTTATTTGGTATTTAATTGGTTGGTTAGAGTATATTGATAATATGTGACATGTTAATTAACCCTTGTTTTGTTGCAGTGTTAGAAAATGGCAACTGAATATGTTCACAATGGAGTGAATGAGACCGTTGAGACACCTTTAATCACTAATCAGGTTAATGTGGTGTCAGACGAAGAAGAAATTAGAGATATCTATGTGGTGAGTGAAGAGCTAATAGTTGCTTTTAGAGCTAGTTCTTGCGAGGTAGCGGTGAGAGAGTGAGGAAGAAGAGGAACTGAGGATAATTTATTAGAAAAATTTTATGATCAAAATTTAGAATTACAAAATCGTATTCATGAGTTAGAAGAAGCGAAATTTGAAGAGCGACAAGCGGTGCGTGGAGCAAAGAGATGTAACAATTCAAAATTGTGTTACCCGATGTGCGATGCTTGAGCACAAAGAGTACTCTTTGGTGAGTATAAGATATTAGAGCCGGAATATGAGAATGCTATGATCAAAGTTACGATGAAAGAAGAAACAAGTAAACGAAGGAGAATAGATGATGCATGGGTAAAAGCCGCACGACGTGTAGATATTATAGAAAAAGACGTCCCATCGAATAAGGCCAAAATAGATGAAATGGATTTTGCTTTTTGGACAACAATTGGGAGAATCCAACATCGAATTGAATTACCACATGCGAGCGGTCAACCCCAATTCGATATGGATCGGAGAATAATGATTCAAATCATGGACCAGGAATGTGAAGAAGCACTTAAGGGTGGAATGTACCCTATAGCAAAGTCAAATCCGGTAGTTTAAGTGAGAGCGTTTGTCGAGGAACCCGAACGAAGTTATTACGGGTAAGTTAATGATAAACTCTTGTGAAGTTTATACCTTATTAGATACCAGTTCTACCCATTCTTTTATTTCTCCTACTTGCGCTCAATGTTTAAATTTGACTCTGGAGAAACTAGACTTTAATTTATGTGTTGAAACTCTGTTAGGAGAAACCTTCGTTACCTCCATTATTTATAAATCTTGTTTGATTCAAATCAACACTTTCACGTTACCTGTCGATTTTATCTCCTTGAAAATACTTGCATTTGATGTGATTTTAGGAATCGATTGGTTAATTACTCATCATGCTTTTCGTAAGGTTGTTAGCTTTCATATTCCTAACCAACCTGTTATGTGAATTCAAGCAACCAAACCACTAAAGCAAATCACTATTATATCAAATCATAAGTAAAGAGCCCCGATCCTTTCATTGTTGACTTCCTTGTGTGGAATGAACCGAAGCCAGACTATCCGTAAGGGACATCGTGAATAACGGTGGCAAGTTGATAGGTATCAATGTGACGTGCTATCCAAGTCTTGGATGAGGGTAACAGTTTTGAATGATATTTCTATCGTTAATAAATTTCTTGGCGTATTTCTAAAGACTTCTTGGCCTACCCAGGAGGCGTGAAATCAAATTTTATCTTGACCCGATTACAAAACCCATTTCTAAAACCCTTAAATATTTTTTCAACTAAAACGAGCGTAACATGCGCCAAAGACGTTGACTCGAAATTTGTTGAAGATTATGATCGTACCATTCAATACCATCGTGGGAAAAAGCGAACGTGGTAGGTGACGCGTTGAGTAGAAGATCGTATCGTTTATGAGTGTGAATATCACGAACCTCGTGAAGATAACGAATATACGATTAGAATCGACTTTAATCGATAAAGTTAAAGCCGCTTTCAAGCTACATACTCGGTGATGAATGTGAAGAAGAAGGTTCAAGAGGCGTTATTCTAGAAGCAAGAATCGACGAAGAGAGGAAATCTCAACCCTCAATTTATTTGGCCCATTTGAAATCCTCGATCGAGTAGGAACTGTGGCCTATAGACTGATTTTACCGCCAAGTATGTCGCGTGTTTATAACATTTTTCACGTATCGATGTTACGTAAATATGTGGATGACCTGAACCACATTATTGATTTACAACTAGATGAGATAGCGGATAATTTAACGTATGAAGATGTACCTGTTAAAATCCTGGAATGTATTCAACACTCAAAGGTTATACCTCAAGAGATAGAATCGGACGAAGTGTCCTCATCTGTTCGGCATACAAGGTACGTACGTAATTTTCGAGGGCGAAATTTCATAAGGAGGAGAGATTGTAAAATCCCAAATTTTACGAATAAAGATTTAAATTTCTCGAATTTTTTTTTGAATATTATGGTGTGGATTTAATATAATGTTATAGTTGTGGGTAATATTTATAAATTTTGCAAAGTATGCAAGTTGTTATATTATATTCGATTGGTCGGGAAATATTCTTTGTGTCGGAAATATTAAATGCAACAACACAATCATTAGTGGACTTCACAACGGAATTATTGTCGGATTGAGAAAATGACAAAAATATTTTTATGAAAATAATGGCGGAAGTTTTATAGTTAATACTGTTGAACTACTCGGTAGTAAAAGTACGATAATACGTGTGGTTGCATAGTAGCATACGGTATTTATTATTGATGCTTACGTGAGAAGTCACTCAGTTTTGTTCAATTATTACTTTCTGATGAATTCTTTGCGTAGTATCTCACGTTATTTGATTCAATTATTGTTGATTGTTATATATATATATAAGTTTTGTTTTATTAGTATTATTAATGTAATAAAACAGAAAATCTTTTTATATAAAACAGAATACTTTTATAAAGTTATTCGTTTTATTAGATTATAAATAGAATATATTATATTTTATTTAAAAGATTTTGCTTTAAATCTGGACCGTCCGATTAAAAGTAAATCAATCTGGACCGTTCATGAATTAGTTGCTATGCAATCCATTCTTCTATAAATAGAAGCTCATTCCTTCATTATTTCTTACGAATTCACTGAAACTCTAGAGAGAGAAACTATAGAGAGAAATAAGAAAAGTATTCTGCTACTTCACTACTTCTATATCCAGTTTCTTCTATAAGGTAAGGGATATTATTTGTTGTACTTCTAAGGGGTATTATTTCTTTCGTATTCATGAAGAGAACTTCTGTTATTCCATTATTTATTATTCTATTGGAATAACCTGTATACGCGGTTTACCCTATACTTGGTGAAATTCTTACATTATTCCATTCTTTATTATTACATTGGAATATCACATGCATGTATGCTTTCTGACGGACTGGTTTTCGCTTCTTTATTATTACATTGGAATATCACGTCTGCATGCGTTTTTATGCGGGACACTGGTTCCGTTATTTATTATTACATTGGAATAACTTTTATCTATCTGAAATACCGCATGCATGGTGATTTTTGTTGTTATTCAATTCTTTATTATTACATTGGAATATCCTCATGTATGCATGCGTTTTGGCGGACTGAATTCGTTCCGTTATTTATTATTACATTGGAATAACTTTGTACATCTGCCATGCACCGTGATATGCGTGGTGATTTACATTGTTATTCCATTCTTTATTATTTTGTTGGAATATCACATGTAACGTGCTTGAATTTACTTTGACTTGGTTCCATTATTTATTATACTCGATTGATTAAAGTTTTGACTTCTATACTCCATGAAATTAGTGGAATATCTTTGATATTTGTGCTTCATCGATATCTTTTCATGGAAATATTCTTCTAAGCATTCTTGAATTTTACTCTGAAAAGAAGTATCATGTTGACAATTTGGGCGTTATTAGTTCTGAATAATTTAATTCTTGAACTTGTTTTATTGAATTCTTATATCATTGTCATCATCCTCATGTTTATATTTTGTTGAAAGTCATCTCATGGCTTTTAGGTGCATAGATGGACTTGGTATGATAATGACAAGGATTATTCGGTATAATCATGGCCGTAATGTTACAAATGATGTGAAAAAGTCCTCATTAGCCCGTAGTGCATTGATGGACAGTTTTTGGTATGATTATGGCTATGGATTCTTTTCGGCCAAAGGAGCAAAGATGAATTGTTTTATGGCATGATCAGGACCGTTGATGAAAATACGATTATCTTTGGCCCTTAGTGAATGGATAATTCATGGTCGTGATGCTAAATAATATCCTTGGCCTGTAGTGCAGGGATGATTTGATGATGTGGATTATTTATTAAGCTGAGTCTCAGCGATAAAAGTGATGAAAAACTTTTTAAATCATAAGAGATAGTAGATTTTATTCTCTATTTTACTCTTTTAATGGATTGCTTGTTCCGCTGCAGTTAAACTTGATGTCTATTGTATTTTATCAGTTTAACATTTTTGAAGACTAATGATAATTTATTCTGCATTATCTTAGTCATAATATTTCTTACTGGTCTAGTTGAGCTCACCCTTTCCTTCACTGTTCTCTTCAGGAAATGAGAATATAGCTGGGACGAGTTGGGTTTGACAGTCCAGATGATAGCATTAGTAGTCCTCACTATTCTGTTAAATTGTGTGACAATAAATGTAATGAGGATTTATTCTGAGAGTGAATATTGTCTAGAAGACAATATTTGTATTAAAACTCATAGCTCTCTTGTTGTATATTAAAGATTGTATTTGTATTTTGTACCATGTATCTGGCGACTCAAGATGGGTGATGTATACCTATTTTTGGGGGCGTCACAGTTGGTATCAAATCTTAGGGATATGATCCCTGGCTGAGATGTGAGATAAGAACTAGGATGGGAGAGACGGGGAATTCCTTCGCTAGTATGACCTACCTAAGTTTATTTGGTATTTAATTGGTTGGTTAGAGTATATTGATAATATGTGACATGTTAATTAACCCTTATTTTGTGGCAGTGTTTGAAAATGACAGCTGAAAATGTTCACAATGGAGTGAATGAGACCGTTGAGACACCTTTAATCACTAATCAGGTTAATGTGGTGTCAGACAAAGAAGAAATTAGAGATATGTACGTGGTGAGTGAAGAGCTAATAGTTGCACCCGAGCTAGTTGTAGAGGTAGCAGCTGAGAGTGAGGAAGAAGAGGAACCTGAGGATAATTTATTAGAAGAATTTTATGATCAAAATTTAGAATTACAAAATCGTATTCATGAGTTAGAAGAACAGGCTGAAGAACGACAAGCGGTCGTGGAGCAAAAAGATGTAGCAATTCAAAATTGTGTTACCCGATGTGCGATGCTTGAACAGAAGCACTCTTTAGCAGAGTATAAGATATTAGAGCTGGAATCTGAGAATGCTATGATCAAAGTTCTAATGAAAGAAGAAACAACTGAACGAAGGAGAATAGATGATGCATGGGTAAAAGCCGCACGACGTGTAGATATTGTAGAAAAAGATGTCCGATCCAATAAGGCCAAAATAGATGAAATGGATTTTGCTTTTTGTACAACAATTGGGAGAATCTAACATCGAATTCGGAATTACCCTGGGCAGAGCGGTCAACCCCAATTCGGTATGGATCAGAGAATAATGATTCAAATCATGGACTAGGAATGTGAAGAAGCACTTAAGGGTGGAATGTACCCTATAGCAAAGTCAAATCCGCTAGTTTAAGTGAGAGCGTTTGTTGAGGAACCCGAACGAAGTTATTACGGGTAAGTTAATGATAAACTCTTGTGAAGTTTATACCTTATTAGATACTAGTTCTACCCATTCTTTTATTTCTCCTACTTGTGCTCAATGTTTAAATTTGACTCCGGAGAAACTAGACTTTAATTTATGTGTTGAAACTCTGTTGGGAGAAACCTTCGTTACCTCCACTATTTATAAATCTTGTTTGATTCAAATCAACACTTTCACGTTACCTATCGATCTTATCTCTTTGAAAATACTTGCATTTGATGTGATTTTAGGAATCGATTGGTTAACTACTCATCATGCTTTCGTAAGGTTGTTAGCTTTCATATTCCTAACCAACCTGTTATGCGAATTCAAGCAACCAAACCACTAAAGTCAATCACTGTTATATCAAACCATAAGTAAAGAGCCCCGATCCTTTCATTGTTGACTTCCTTGTGTGGAATGTACCGAAGCCAGACTATCCGTAAGGGACATCGTGAATAACGGTGGCAAGTTGATAGGTATCAATGTGACGTTCTATCCAAGTCTCAGATGAGGGTCACAGTTTTGAATGATATTTCTATCGTAAATAAAATTCTTGACATATTTCTGAAGACTTCTTGGCCTACCCCAGAGCGTGAAATCGAATTTTGTACTAACCCCAGTACGAAACCCCATTTCCAAAACCCTTAAATATTTTTTCAACTAAAACGAACGTAACATGCGCCAAAGAGACGTTGACTCGAGCTATTGAAGATTACGATCGTACCATTCAATACCATCGTGGGAAAAACGAACGTGGTAACTGACGCATTGAGTAGAAGATCGTATGCGTTTATGAGTGTGAATATACGAACCTACGTGAAGATAACGAATATACGATTAGAATCGACTTTAATCGATAAAGTTAAAGCCGCTCAAGCTACATACTCAGAGCTGATGAATGTGAAGAAGAAGGTTCAAGAGGGCGTTATTCTAGAAGCAAGAATCGACGAAGAGTGGAAATCTCAACCCTCGATTTATTTGGCTCATTTGAAATCCTCGTTCGAGTAAGAATTGTGGCCTATAGACTCGTTTTACCACCAAGTATGTCGCGTGTTCATAACATTTTTCACGTATCGATGTTACGTAAATATGTGGACGACCCGAACAACATTATTGATTTAGAACCCATTTAGATAGCGGATAATTTAACGTATGAAGATGTACTGTTAAAATCTCGGAATGTATTCAACACTCAAAGGTTATACCTCAAGAGTTAGAATCGAATGAAGTGTCCTCATCTGTCATTAAGGCATACCAGTATGCGTAAGTAAATTTCGAGGGCGAAATTTCATAAGGAGGAGAGATTGTAAAATCCCAAATTTTACGAATAAAGATTTAAATTTCTCGATTTATTTTTTGAATATTATGGTGTGGATTTAATATAATGTTATAGTTGTGGGTAATATTTATAAATTTTGCAAAGTATGCAAGTTGTTATATTATATTCGATTGGTCGGAAATATTCTTTGTGTTTGAGAAATATTAAATGCAATGACAGCACAATCATTGTTGGACCCCACAACGGAATTATTGTCGGATTGAGAAAACGACAAAAATATTTTTATAAAAATAACGGCAGAAGTTTTACCGTTAATACTGTTGAACTACTCGATAGTAAAAGTACAGTAATACGTGTGGTTGCATAGTAGCACACGGTATTTATTATTGATGCTTACGTGAGAAGTCACTCAGTTTTGTTCAATTATTGCTACAGTAGTTGCTGCATAGCATCTCACGTTATTTGATTCAATTATTGTTGATTGTTATATATATATATATATAAGTTTTGTTTTATTAGTATTATTAATGTAATAAAACAGAAAATCTTTTTATATAAAATAGAATACTTTTATAAAGTTATTCGTTTTATTAGATTATAAATAGAATATATTATATTTTATTTAAAAGATTTTGCTTTAAATCTGGACCGTCCGATTAAAAGTAAATCAATTTGGACCGTTCATGAATTAGTTACTATGCAATCTATTCTTCTATAAATAGAAGCTCATTCCTTCATTATTTCCTACAAATTCACTGAAACTCTAGAGAGAGAAACTATAGAGAGAAAGAAGAAAAGTATTCTGCTACTTCACTACTTCTATATCTAGTTTCTTCTATAAGGTAAGGGATATTATTTGTTGTACTCGTAAGGGGTATTATTTCTTTCGTATTCATGAAGAGAACTTCTGTTATTTCATTATTTATTATTACATTGGAATAACTTTGTATCTGTGATCTACCCTATACTTGGTGAAATTCTTACATTATTCCATTCTTTATTATTACATTGGAATATCCCATACTGTGCATTTACGCCGGACTGGTTTAAATCTTTATTATTACTCGCTGGAATATCCATGTGCATGCATTTTACTGTGGGACTGGTTTAGTTATTTATTATTACATTGGAATAACTTTTCTATGCAAAGTACCGCATGCATGGTGATTTTTGTTGTTATTCCATTCTTTATTATTCTTGGAATAATATCCGTATGCGTGCGTTTTCTGCCGGGACACAGTTCCATTATTTATTATTTTGTTGGAATAACCCGCCTGTCTGATACCGCATGCATGGTGATTTACTCGTTGTTATTCCATTCTTTATTATTTTGTTGGAACATCCATGCGGTCAAAATTTACGCTTTGACACGGTTCTCGTTATTTATTATTACGTTGGAATAACTTTTGTCTGTCGCATCAAGCACCGCATGCACCGTGATTTCTGTTGTTATTCTATTCTTTATTATTACATTTGGAATATCACATGTCGGTCGCGTATTACGCTTTGACCGGTTTCCGTTATTTATTATTACATTTGGAATAACTTTGTACATCTGATCTTGAATGCATGGTGATTTCTTTTGTTATTCCATTCTTTATTATACTCGATTGATTAAAGTTTTGACTTCTATACTCCATGAAATTAGTGGAATATCCTTGATATTTGCACTTCATCCAGTATCTTTTCATGGATATATTCTTCTGAGCATTCTTAAAAAGAATTTTACTCTACAAAGAAGTATCATGTTGACAATTTGGACATTATTAGTTCTTGAATAATTTAATTCTTGAACTTGTTTTATTGAATTCTTAAATCATTGTTATCATCCTCATGTTTATATTTTTGTTTGAAAGTCATCTGTGGCTGTGGTGCATAGATGGACTTGGTATGATTATGACCGAGGATTATTCGGTATAATCATGGTAGTAATGTTACAAATGATGTGGAAAAAGTCCTCATTGGCCCGTAGTGCATTGATGGGCGCTTTTTGGTATGATTATGGCTATGGATTCTCTTGACCAGGGAGCAAAGATGAATTGTTTTATGGCATGATCGGACTGTTGATGAAAACACGATTATCTTTGGCCTATAGTGCATGGATAATTCGTGGTCGTGATGCTAAATAATATCCTTGGCCTGTAGTGCAGGGATGATTTGATGATGTGGATTATTTATTAAGCTGAGTCTCAACGATAAAAGTGCTGAAAAACTTTTAAATCATAAAAGATAGTAGATTTTATTCTCTACTTGACTCTTTTAATGGATTATTTGTTCCGCTGCAGTTAAACTTGATGTCTATTGTATTTTATCAGTTTAACATTGTTGAAGACTAATGATAATTTATTCTGCATTATCTTAGTCATAATATTTCTTACTGGGCTAGTTGAGCTCAACCTTTCCTTCACTGTTCTCTTCAGGAAATGAAAATATAGCTGGGGCGAGTCGGGGAACGGTTTGACAGTCCAAATGATAGCATTAGTAGTCCTCACTATTCTATTAAATAGTGTGACAATAAATGTAATGAGAACTTATTCTGAGAGTGGATATTGTCTAGAAGACAATATTTGTATTAAAACTCACAGCTCTCTTGTTGTATATTAAAGATTGTATTTGTATTCTGTACCATGTATCTGGCCACTCAAGATGGGTGATGTATACCTATTTTTGGGGGCGTCACAACATGCCCTTATTTAACTCATACAGTGAATAAATATATGTCTATCTCATTCACGAAATACGCAAGCCATATAAAACAACCCCATATACGTATGCCGTGCGCTCTCAAGGCTATTCTATACATGTGCATGTCAGCATGCTGCGATCTAAATTCTCGTTACGCTTACGATTACGTCATCTGCTCATTGCTATCGCTACTTGTTCATTCTTTTCCTTCCTTCTTTCGTTATCAGTCCCTCCGCTTCACTACATCCTCATGCCGTGCATCCGTCAGCCTCAAGCCATGCGTCCAATCGCCTCTTGCCATCCAACACCACCAAATTAGGCCATTTCCTACACTTTTTCACCAAAAGGAGTTTTAAGTACATGCAATGCAAAATAACATGAAATGCAACTAAAACAGACTAAAATGTACTTGAGATGGGCATAATTCGCGTAAATTGATATCCAATAAGTAGGTATAAAACCCATTTATCACACCTTTACTAGTAAAGCCAGTTCCTGCTGAGCCCCTATATTTGTATCTGGCAACTAGCTCGTTGGCGGTAGGAGCAGTTTTGGTTAGAGAAGTGGGGGGCAAGCAACATCCAATTTACTATGTTAGTCATGTCCTGAGGGATGCTGAAACTAGGTACCCGAACATTGAGAAATTTGCCTTTGCTTTGATGATTGCTAGTCGAAAGCTTAGGCAATATTTTCAAGGTCGGCTCCTGGTCGTTTACACGGATCAGCCTTTGAAGAAGGTGATGAGCTAGCCGGAAGTGTCGGGGTGATTAGCTGCATGGACAATGGATTTGTCCCAATTTTTCAATGAATATCGTCCCCGAACAGCTATAATGGGGCAGGCCTTAGCTGATTTTATGGTGGAGTGTTTGTTCACAGAGGTAGATGCAGAGTTGCCAGAAGCTGAAGTGTCCGACCAAGTAGTTGCAGTTCTTCAGCACAGCCAGAGTTTATGGACCCTGTATGCAGATGGGTCTTCTACTTTGGATGTCAATGGAGCAGGGATTATCTTGACAAGTCCAGAGGGATTCAAAGTGCAACATGCCATCAGATTTGGGTTCAGAGCAACAAACAATGAGGCAGAGTATGAGGCAGTGCTGGTGGGAGTTCGACTGGCGAAGATTCTCGAAGTTCAGAAGTTGATCATTTATAGTGACTCTCAGTTGGTCGTCAAGCAGGTTTCAGGGGAGTATAAAGCTCGAGGTTCAAGGATGATCAAGTATCTGGCAGAGTTGAAAGACCGGCTTCAGTATTTCCTCTCCTATGAGTTTCAGGGTGTAGAGCGTAATAACAATTCTATTATCGATGCATTATCAAAGCTGGCCACTACGGATGCTAACAACTTTGATGGTTCAGTTTATTTGGAGATTTTACAACAACCGAGTATCCAACATGAAGCAGTGATGTGCATTGAACGTTCTAATTGGATGACTCCATACATAGAGTATCTAGCAGATGGCATCCTTCGTTCGGATCAGATGTTGGCTAAGAAGATCAAGTATAAGAGTGCCAACTTTGTTCTTATTGATGGGGATCTTTATCGAAGGGCTTTTTCATCTCCATTATTGAAATGCTTGGTTCCATCCGAGGCTGAATATGCTCTTCAGGAGGTTCACGAGGGCATCAGTGGCGACCATATGGCTGCTAAGTCATTAGCCTACAAAGTACTTCGGCAGGGGTATTACTGACCTACAATCTTCAAGGAAGCTACGGAGTATGTAAAGAAGTGCGAAAAGTGCCAGCTCAACAATCTGATCCCACATCAGCCACCAGAAGAGCTATACTCGATCTTATCTCCTATACCCTTTGCTGTCTGGGGGGTAGATATATTGGGTCCATTGCCGAAAGATAAAGGTCAGGTCAGTTTTGTTATAGTTGCCATTGATTATATGACCAAATGGGTAGAAGCGAAGCCACTTAGGTTGAAAACGAAACACGAATATTTGAAGTTCATGAAGGAGTCAGTAGTGTTCCGTTTTAGAATTCCTAAGGTGGTGATATCGAACAACGGACGCCAGTTCGTGGGATCGAAGTTTGAAGGATTTTGAAGGAGTCGGGGTTCAAAGACAGGGAAGACTTGATAGCTCATCCACGATCGAGCAGGCGGTGAAGTAACTAACGAATCATCAATGAATGGGATCAAGCACAGATTGGATGACGCTAAAGGAAGATGGCCAGAAGAGCTACTCAGTGTATTATGGGCTTATCGGACTACACCGAGGACTACAACGGGGGATTCACCTTTCAGACTGGCCTATGGTAATGATGCCTTAGTCCCAGTTGAGATCGGATCTACTAGTCTTTGGGTTAGTCAGTTTAAAGAAATCTACAATGATGAAGGACTAAAGATCAACATGGATTTGCTGGAAGAAGTTAGAGAAACGAATTTGATCAGATTGGCGGCCTATCAACGAAGAGTGGCTAAGCATTACAATAAGGGGGTAAAGCTTTGTAGATTTGAAGTGGGAGATTTCGTCCTTAGGGAAGTCGAAGCATCTATGCCTCTGAACTTGGGAAAGCTGATGCCGAACTGGGAAGGACCGTATTAAGTTGTTGAAGTACCGAAGCCAGGAACTTACCGGTTAAGGGCATTGGATGGATCGGAGATCAAGAACACTTGGCATGCAGCTAGATTTTGAAAGTATTTTCAGTGAAGATTGAGTCAGTTTCCCGGAAGTCTGTAAATGTTTAGATCATCATCAATAAAAGATTCATTTTTCCTCAATTGATTCTCTTCATTTAGTCCAAAAAATCACCGGAGTAAGGAGGATCGGGTGGACTTTTTGACCATTCGATGGTAGCCTTTTCAGCAGGTTGTCCTTATAAATTTGTCAGGCCCTTTGTGTTAGGCAAACTTCATCGGAGTAAGGAGGTTCGGGTGGACTTGCTGACCATTCGATGGTAGCCTTATTGGCAGGTGTGTCCTCATGAATTTGTTATACCCTGCGTGGTAAACAAATTCCTTAGTCCTTTTTATATTGTTATACCCTGTGTGGTAAACAAATTCACCGGAGTAAGGAGGTTCGGGTGGACTCGCTGACTGTTCGATGGTAGCCTTATCGGCAGGTATGACCTTATAAATTTGTTTTACCCCGTGTGGTAAACAAATTCCATGGTCCTTATAAATTTCTTTTACCCCGAGTGGTAAACAAATGTCCTTATATACTTGTTATACCTTGTGCGGTAAACAAGATCCCGATGGTGCAAGGAAGATCAGCTGGATTGACCTTATACCTAATCTGTCTCACACTTCGGTAATGATAAGTATGCATTACTTTATTTTGTTCAAGTGTTGAGTTCGGTTCATTGAGTTCGGTTTATGTAATTTCTTAACTTAACTATTATATGGCTTATCTGATTCACAATTTAAGTTAAGTTCAAAAGAATCTTATACAGTTTTCAAGTTGATTGATACTGAATTATTGACAAGAAACGAATTAAACAGAAGTCATGATAAAGAAAGTTGAAATTTCATTAATAGTTAAACAATTACATAAACCGCTGAATTTTTTTACATAAAAACATAAAATCCTAACACTAGAAAGAAGAAATAACATATTTAGGCATCATCTTCGCCCTCAGAAGAATCCAAAAGAGCTGGGTCTAGCTGGGCTGCAATTAGCTTTTCCTTGCCCCGACCTCGGCAAACTTCGTAACCTTTAGAATACACCCAAAGAATTTCCGCGTTCAGTTCATCGGATGCCCTAGATTCTGCTTAAATCACTTCTGTGACTCTTGATCGAGGAGGACTCGACTCCTCCAAGGCTTGCAGCTTACTTTGAAGCTTGCGACGTCTGACCAGATGATTTTACTTATCAACTCTAGCCTTCGTCTGGACTTCATCGATTTGTTTTGCCAAACTTAAATTAGCTGTGGCTAACTCCTCATTTTTAGTTCTTAGAACGTCGTTCTTATTGACGAGATCAACATTCATATCAGTTAAAGCTTGTTGGCTGGCCTTAGTTGCCATCAGCTCTTCCTTGAAGGTCTTCAGTTCCTCTTTAGTTTGAGCCAAGTCCTTCTGAAGGCATTCATTGTTGAACTCTGCAATGTCCCGATCATGCCTCTCCTTCGCCAGGGCAGACTGCAGAATGGCATTTTCTTTCCTTGCAGCTTCTTCTGCAGCTTCGGCTTCAAGATGTTTAGGGCGTAAATGCCTAAAAATAGCATTGGCCTGTACATGTTCAGTATATTCAATCAATTTCAGATATCTAACCTAAACATAAAAACAAAAAGTATGGAGATTGGGAAAGTTCTTTACCTGCACTAGATAGCTCATGCCTTCATCGAGCAGGTCCCCGATTGAGCTGTTGCCAACTCGGTGATCGTCAGTGTCCCGAACGAAAGCATTAAACAGCTGAAAGGGGAAGTTGGCATTGAATTGGGGCCATAGAGTTGGCGATGCCATGGCTTCGCTTTGGAATGCATAAGACAAATGTCTTGGAGGAGAGGGCATGGGTTGATCGTGGGTTGGCAATGGATCCATGTAGATATTTTCAGGTGATGGAGACCGAGGCGGAATAGTTTCACCTGGTGGTGATGGGGCAGAGGCTGAACTTGGCTGGCTATCAGATGATCATTTTCTTTTTCGAGATAATGATGGAATGGGCTTAGCTGGTTCTTCATCATCAGAGACTTGAATCTCAATGGGAATTGTTGGGGGAAGATCAGTTGAAGGAGGAGGCACTCGAAGCTCATCGGTTGTTAAAGGAGTGATCTTGGTTCTTAATTTCTTGACTCGAAGGAGTCATTTTTGATCGTCTACAGGCAGATCGAGTAAGCTCCCTCGAGTAGGTGTTGGGTTAATGATTGGTATAGGTTCTGGGATGGGTTCAGGATTTGTTGGTATTGGAATGGATCGGGGTTTTCGGATGGCTCTCTTCTTATGGCGGGGTTGAAGAGATTCTTCTAGCAGAGGAATATCCTCAGCTTCTGGATCTTCAGTTTGAGGCTCAGTGGTAGGCACTTCAATATTTGTATCATCTTCAGGAGGGGCCTCCAAAAGTGGAGGTTCAATAGTTGTTTCTTTGGACTTTCCAGCCAGAAAATCCTTCAAAGCTTTTACATCTAAAGATGTTGGCTTAATCAAAGATACTGCAGGAAGTAAAAAAGCCATATATCAGAATCTACATCATTTTCAAATTTCATGTATTTATACAAACAAGTTCGTTCAAAGCTTACATTTATGGTCATATAACCATGCTTGCTTAATAAGAAGCAGGTAGTTCCATTCTTTCGAAGGAAATTTCTCGAAAAGCTCTATCATTTCATTCACGCGCTCTTCAGGGATATCTCCAAAGTTAGCAGAAACCCTATCGTCAGTAGCCCAGTTCGGAAGGGATGCGATCTCCGGTCCTTTGATGAAGAACCACCCCTTATGCCATCATTTGTTGCTAGAAGGGGTGGAGACCAAGGAACGTCTCTCAAATTTCTCTCTTGCCTTCGATGATTGTTTGCCCAGAACCTTGAATCCCTTTTCTCTAGACTGGGCAATCTTGTAGATGGTGAAGAAGAAGTCTAGAGTGGGTTCGACTCCAACTTCATGACAGAAGACGATGAAAGCCAAAATGTGAATATAGGAGTTTGGTACCAATTGGGAAAACCCAACGCCGATTAACCTTAGGAGGGTAATCAGGAAAATATGCAGAGGGAATCGAACTCCCTTCTCGAGGAGAGTCACAGGTACAACCGTCCATCCTTCCGGCCGTTGATACATTTTTTCCTCCAACCTCGGAACCCTCACCTGGTGGGTATCGGGGATTTGATATTGAGTTCGGATCCTTCGTAACTCGATTTCTGTTATGTCAGAAGGAGTATTGGCGTGAGAGTAACATTCCTTATTCCTAAAGAATTCAAAGGGAGTAGGGTTGGATTTTGGAGGTGGATTCTTATTTGGAGTAGCAGCTTTGGGGTTGGAGATTGAAGCTACTTTTTTAGGGTTGGGATTGGGTGGAACAGTAGTGATTGGAGTTACCAGAATGGGTGAACCTTGCTCGGAGTCTTGGGAAGCCATTGATGGAAACTTGCAGAGAAGGAGAGAATTCAAGAGAGAAGAATAGAGCTCAAAAGTCAGAAATTCAAATTGGCAGGTAAAACTGTCAATTTAGGGGAAAATTATCTTTTATACTGACGGTTACACAGTATTCTAGGGCGGCACATTAATTAACAGTAATGATGCAAAATTGGAAGGGGTAGCGTTTGGTTCAAGCCTAAGATATTAACCGGGTTGGGCCTTTTCAGTTGAATTTTCGGTTCCAATTTATCTTATCATTTTAAATTCCTTACCGTTTGGGCCTTAATATGTTTCAGTTTGGGCCTCTTTCGGTTTTATCAAGAATCGTGGGCTGACCCATCAGGCATTTAAATATCTCCATCCTTGACCGGTAATGATGAAAAAGGTTTGCTGTTGACCGAGATCTCTGCCATGTATTAATGTGGATGGGATGATAGTCTGCCGGAGGTGGAAAATAGTGACCAGATGTAGTGGGTGAGTCAGTGTGCGATCAATTTGAGACCATCGAGGATCGAAATGTGTGTCGAGACGAGAGTGGGTGTACTTATAAATCGGGCTTGAGAGTATATCATAGCAAGGAAGTCTTCTAAGTAAAGGTAACTGATAATTTTATCTCTCTCAATACACTAGATATTTTATCCTCCATTGTTAATCTTGTGATCGCCTGTACTGACTCTCACGCCTGAGCTATCCCCCGACGGTCGAAGCCGTCAAGCTTTTGGTGTTGATCGTGTTGATTGTGCAGGATCAGGATGTCTTTCGTGATTGGGATGTGGCAGAAGATCTTGGTGTTAACAGTAGTTGATTATAACTATTTTGATGGATTATTTTTGAATTAAATTTAAACACGTCATTTTATAAAATAATTTTTGTAAGTGTTGACTTTGTCATATTCCATCCTAATATTTTGATGATGAACTGTTCAAAGTACTAAATTGTTTTATGATGCATTTCAGGTATTTTGGTGATAAGGAGCTTTGATTGGATACTCAAGAGTTTGGAGGATTTTCTCTTTTCTAGGAAAAATAAATGTAAGATCATTTGCATAATAATTGATTTTTCATTTAAAGGCTTTAGGACATATTATTTGCATTTTTATTATATGTCTAAATTGAAAAATGTTTTTAAATAATCTCATGAAAAAGGTTTTGTCTACTATATGCATAATAGCTATATACTTTTGGAATGTGATATGTGTGTATTTGAAATAATGCTACACGTGGAGATTTAAAATGATGACTAGACTTTATTAACATGCGATTTCTTTTTAAGAATGATTTGACATATATATATATATATATATATATATATATATATATATATACAGGTGTATATCATTTATATATATATGTCTCATGCATTAGTCTATATGCCTAGAAGCTAATTTATATCTCTTGGACTTTTAAAAGATATTGCTACACTTGGATTTGCATGTAATCATGATCTTTTAGAAAGGTTAAAGGACGACAACTTTGTGATAGAGTATGCAATTTTCAAGGGATTGTGTATAGGTTTATTGGGACTTTAATATCCTTGATAATTGATAAAGGAGAATGGCTGTTCATGTCACTTTAATGGATAGAGAAAGATTAAGTCAGATATCTTTTTATGGGTTATCTTTAAAAAGTATTTTGAATTATTCCAACAGTACAAAAAGTTGTTCTTTAACGTTGTGGTTTGTTACAAATAATTTAGCCGTTTTTGTGGGATTAATAGAACAGATGGAAATATGGAACTAACTCTATTTATCTGTTCGTTATCTAAGCAACGTAATTTGCAAACGGTCTAATTTACAACGGTAATATATTGTGCTATATAAACTAAGTGTATTGTTTGGAATATACATAACTCACGATTTTATTATTGCACTTATTATTGTTATTGAGCAAATTGATTTACTGGGTGCAATTCTTAAGAAGCTAAGCAATTTAATTTCTGGTAATAGTTGGGCACTGTTCGGTAAGAAATTAATTGTTTATCTATTGTGTGCTAATTGATCATTGGATATAGTTGAGCCTTTAATTGTTAAATTGATTATTCTTGCATTGATCATAGACCTCTATAATTGTATTGAATTTTCTGTTTTAGACTAAGTGTAGTCTAAAGGTGTTAATCCTAGTGGATTAGAGAAAAGGGTTACAAACAGGTTCAAGGAAGCAAAGGTGCTTGAAGAGTGCATAGGTGCACAAGGAGCAAGAGAGCTCAAGAGGAATTAATTGTTAATTAATTTTTGTTGGAATCATTTTTGTAATCAGATTTATTTATAAAGAAATAAATAAAGCGAGTCTCCAATACTAGTTGGTATTGGGCGTGGACTAGGCTATTATTATAGAGGATAATAAATTTGAACCACGTAAAAAATCTTGGTGTTGATTTTATTATTTGCTTTACTTTAAAATCACATAAGCTATTTAATTATCTTAATAATTAAAATTTGAACTCTTGCATTATATTAAGATAATTCATTAACATCAAGTAATTTATTTAAGTTATAAATTCAGCAGAATATTTTCTTAATAGGCTATATAGTAGCCTGAAATTAATAGTTTAGTTTAAAGTTCAAAAGTTGGTCATAGATTGCTCCCACACTTATTCAACCCCCCCTTTTAAGTGTGTCTAGATAAATTTCATTTGGTATCAGAGCTTGGCTCTACTTATCTTGGTCTTAAAGGTGACTTGTAGGAAAGATTCTGACATGGCACAGTTCGGGAACAACAATCAAGAAGGACAATCAACCAATAAACCTCCTTTGCTGTTCGGAACAAAAAATTACAACTTTTGGAAATTTCGAATGAGGATCTATCTGAAAAGAGACCTTTGGGAATGGTTGGTTGTGGAGAACGGACCAGTGACTCCATGAAGAGATGATGGGACACCAAAGATTCTGCTAGAAATGGATCCAACCAAAATCTATAAGATCTCATATGATTCAAAGGTAATGAACACGCTTCTCAGCGGCATGGTACAATCCGAGATTGACAAAGTCTCCTCATGCAACACAACTAAAGAAATTTGGGATACTCTGGTGGTAAGTCATGAAGGAACATCCAAAGTACGAGAAGTCAAGCTAAGCATGCTTATGCACGATTATGAAATGTTCAAGCTCGAAAAGGATGAAACCATTAAGCTAGCTCAAGCAAGATTTCTAGTCCTTATAAACTCTTTGAAGCTACTGGACAAGACTATTCCTCAAAGTGAGATTAACCGTAAGTTGCTTCGAGCTATGCCCAAAAGGTTTGCTTCTAAAATCACTACTCTTCAAGATTCTGCAACTATTTCTTCCATGGATACTTTAACTTTGTTTGGTGAATTAGAAGAATATGAACATCAGTTGAAGATATATGATGATGAGGAGGAAACTCCTCGAAGAAAGGTCTTAGCTTTTACTGCAGATAATGAAGAGGAGCTAGATGATGACTCAGATGAAGAAATAGCAATGATGTCAAGAAGACTCAAAGGACTACTACAAACGAAGAACAAGAGAAGAAATATGTTCAACTAAAATAAGTCCAAAGGAAAGCAAACTGAAGAGACATGCTTTGAATGTGGACGTCCTGGTCATTTCAAGAAAGATTGTTTTCAATTGAAGAACAAAGGGAAGATAAACTACAAAGACAACAAGAAGAACAAAGCTCTTGTGACTTGGAGTGATGAGGAATCCGAAGTGGAGATCGATGTTAAAGATGAGATAGCACAAGTATGCTTCGTAGGAATTGAAGGTGAATCTAATCAGGTATCTTTTAATGTTTTGAACTCATTAGAACAAAAAAATAAGAAGTTAAAAGAAAAGAATGCATGCTTAAAAGGTTTAGTTAATACTTTAATGAGTGAGGTGGTTCACTAATAGATGAAAAGAAAGAAATTGAAAAGGAATCTACTTGTAAAGAAGAAAAGGTTTTGATTGCTAAGATTGATTATTTAGATAATTATAACAAAATACTTTTCAATAAGGTAAATTTCTTGAATAATGAAGTCCAAAAATTGACTGATGAGCTAAAAATGAGGGATGTGTGTATTGATGCATTTAGTGATAAATCTCCTGATAAAACCTTTTCTGAAAATGAACTTCAAAAAGAAATAGATTCATTAAAATTATCTCTTGCAAAATTTGTCCAAGGTGAAGAAAATTTGAATGTCATATTAGGTAAACAAAGACCTAGTTTTGAAAGACAAGGAATTGGTTATGATCCTATGCATAAAAAGAGTAATATAAAAATGCTAAAATCAAAGTCTCGATTTAGTTTAAATTATTTCTCTCCTTTCACTACTTGTAAGCATTGTGGTATTAAAGGTCATTTAGATATAAATTGTTTTAAGAAACGAAACAAGGTTAAAAAGGTATGGATTAAAAAGAATGATTTACTTGCTACTAACATAAGTGGACCCAAAAAGATATGGGTACCAAAAGGATAAATTGCTTTTTCTTGACAGGTATGCTTAAAGGCAAGAGTTCCATCTCAAAAATGGATTCTTGATAGCGGATGTTCTCGGCACATGACAAGTGATAAATCAAAATTTGTAGAACTAAATATCAAGAAGAAGAATGGAACGGTCACTTTTGGAGACAACAAAACCTGCGAGATAATTGGAAAAGGTAAAATTGGTAATGGCAAGGGAAGTATAAATAATGTGCATCTTGTTAATGGTCTTGAATTCAATTTAATTAGTATTAGCCAATTAATGGATAATGGTTATCAAGTTAACTTTGAAAAAGATAAATGGACAATATTTCATGGTACTAACAATACTACTCTAGTTGCACAAAGAGAAGGAAATATATACACTCTTGATTTTGAGCAACAGGATGAAGAGCTATGTCTTACGTCTGTACAAGACGTGGCTGACTTGTGGCATAAAAGGATGGGACATGTTCACATGGACTTACTCAAGAAACTATCCTTAAAGAATCTGGTCAAAGGATTACCAAGAATCAGGTTTGAAAAGAAAGGAATATGTATTCCTTGCCAACTGGGAAAACAAGTAATAACTTCTTTTACAGCAAAGAATATGGTATCAACCTCTTCTCCTTTGCAACTACTTCATCTTGATTTATTTGGTCCAGAAAGGCATTCAAGCATTAATGGTAAATTCTATGCTTTTGTAATAGTTGATGATTTTTCAAAATACATATGGGTATTATTTTTGAGAACTAAGGACGAAGCATTTAAAGAGTTTGAAAAATTAATAAGGAAACTTGAAACTAAATAAAGCTTCAAACTCATTAGAATTAGAAGTGATCATGGTACTGAATTTCAAAAAGATTTCATAACTTTTTGTGATCAAAGAGGTATTAGTCATGAATTTTCAACCCCAAGGACTCCTCAACAAAATGGGGTGGTGGAAAGGAAGAATAGAACTCTACAAGAGACGGCAATAACTCTACTACAAGAAAGTAAGCTTCCATAGAAATTTTGGGCTGAAGCAGTAAGTACATCGTGTTATGTTTTAAATAGAGTACTTATTCGTCCTATTATTTTGGAAACACCTTATGAGCTTCTAAATAATAAAATTCCAAATATAATTTATTTCAAAGTTTTTGGTTCGAAATGTTTCATCTTAAATACAAGTGATAATTTGGGAAAATTTGATGCTAAGTCATATGAAGGAATTTTCATTGGTTATTCTCAAAATAGTAAGGCTTATCATATCTTTAATATTAGAAAGTCATGTGTAGAAGAATCTGTTCATATCACTTTCAATAAGACTAACAATGATCTTCCAAAAGAAAGTGAAGATGATGCAGGAAATTTAGAGACAATCAGAATTCCAGCAAACCGAAAAAAATAAAATAGGAGACCAAATGAGCAGTTTCAGGAAATTGAAATGGACAATCAGCAGGAACGTGAACCTGAAAATTTGTAGGATGCTGAAGATGAGTCTCATGATCAAGAGGAAGTTTTACATGATATCCAAATGCCAAAAACAGCTATATATGTTAAGAATCATCCTCAGGAGAATATCATTGGAGATATCAACAAAGGTGTAACCACACGAAGAGGTTTACAAAATCATTGTGCATTCTCTGCATTTTTGTCACAGGTTGAGCCATAGAATGCAAAGGATGCAGTCCTTGATGAAAATTGGTTATTGGCAATGTAAGAAGAACTTCAACAATTCGAAAGATGCCAAGTATGGGAACTTATGCCTCCTCCAAAAGATGCTTCCATCATTGGTACAAAATGGGTATTCAAAAACAAGCTTGATGAGCACGGAACAATCACTCGAAATAAAGTAAGGCTAGTAGCCCAAGGGTATAACCAACAAGAGGGAATCGACTATGAAGAAACCTATGCACTAGTGGCTAGGTTAGAATCAATCCAAATTTTGTTGGCATTTGCATGCTACAAAAAGTTTAAGCTGTATCAAATGGACGTAAAAAGTGCCTTCCTAAATGGATACATTAACGAAGAGGTCTATGTGAAACAACCTCCTGGATTCGAGCATGAAAAATATCCTAATCATGTCTACAAATTAAAGAAAGCACTTTATGGCTTGAAACAAGCTCCAAGAACGTGGTACGAAAGGTTAAGTAAGTATCTCTTGTCAAATGGATTTATTAGAGGTAAAATAGATTCTACATTATTTATTAAGCATAAAAATATAGATATTATTATTGTTCAAATATATGTAGATGATATAATTTTTGGTGCTACTAATGATCATCTTTGTGAGTGGTTTTCCAAGTGCATGCATAAAGAATTTGATATGAGCTTAATGGGAGAACTCAACTACTTTTTGGGACTACAAATCAAGCAAACAAAGGATGAAATTTACATCCATCAAACCAAATACACAAAAGAATTACTCAAGCGATTTGGTTTTGAAGGATCTAACTCAAAAGGTACACCCATGAGCACATCAATAAAGCTCACCACTGATGACAAAGGTATTGATGTTGATATAACAAAATATCGAGGTATGATTAGATGCTTGTTATACTTAACTGCTTCTAGACTTGATATAATGTATAGTGTTTGTCTACGTGCAAGATTTCAGGTAAAACACAAAGAATCACATTTAAATGCTGTTAAAAGAATTTTAAAATATTTAAGTGGTACTATTAATTTAAGGTTATTCTATCCAATTTCTAATCACTTTGAACTAATAGGTTATTCAGATGCTGACTATGCAGGATGTCAAATCGATAGAAAAAGTACGAGTGGCGCTTGTACTTTTTTGGGAAAAAGTCTCGTATCACGGCA
Source organism: Panax ginseng (assembly GCA_020205605.1). Classification (NCBI taxonomy): domain Eukaryota; kingdom Viridiplantae; phylum Streptophyta; class Magnoliopsida; order Apiales; family Araliaceae; genus Panax; species Panax ginseng. The sequence continues at coordinate 121,219,628 of CM035132.1, read as the reverse complement.
TAGTAAAAATTAAACCTCAATGGCACTTTCAACTACTGAGGGTGAATACTTAGCTGCAGGAAGTTGCTGCTCTAAGATATTATGGATGCGACAAACTCTATGTGATTTTGATATATTATGTGATTCTGTGCCTATTTATTGCGATAATTCTAGTGCTATAGATATATCTAAAAATCCGGTGTTACATTCACGAACAACGCACATAGAAGTTAGACATCATTTTTAAAGAGATAATGTTTCAAAAGGTCTAATTAAATTGATTTTTATTCCAACTGAAAATCAAATTGTAGATATTTTTACTAAACCATTAAGTGAAGATAGGTTTTGCATGCTGCGAAGAGAACTTGGGATGTGTACTACATGATTTTTAAATATCTGTAGTAGTGTTATCCTAGTATTGCATGTATATCGTATTACCTGTTATTAATTAGGATAATTATGTTTTCGGCTAATCACTTAATTTATGGATGCGAGAATCAAGGAGTATATCATAACTAGTTCTGGAAACCGAAAAGACCGGACGGCTGAAGGGTTTTCTAGGGAGATGTGTGCGTAAATCTCATCATAGTTTTTGAAATTTGAAAAGACGAGTTGGCTGCGGTTCTTGAGAAACGTAAAGCCTTGAGAGACGTAAAGTCTTGGGAGATACATGCATTCATTTATTTATATACTTTGTATTTTTTCTTTTTATATCTTCTATTTCATCTGATTCTATCTTACCCTCTCATATTGCTCTTCATCTGAAATCTTCAATCGATATGAGAACTCGTACACACAAGAGATCGTTGATGGAATTCGATGATGAACAAACAGCCGTGCCTCCCCACTCTACTGCCGGACCATCTCGACAGAAAAGGAAAATGAAGAGGACTGTGTCGTCAGAGGAAGAGTATTTGGACTCTTGACGTCGATCGTCCACTTTCATCCATCATCGCTAAATCTATCGGACCTCTCTGGCGACGCCGACTCGGGCTCTTCCAAGCCTAAGTTTCACCTCCTCCTATTTCGGTAAAACCCTAATCATCCTCCCGATCTTCTTACGACAACTTCTTTCAAGTAATGCTTATGAGGTTCGTTTTAAAAATGTTATTTTTCAAAAATAATTGGTTTATGAAAAATCAGTGGATCAAATATGTTTTCATGAGTCTCTTTTGAAAGATTTGTTTGAGTCTTGTCGTATCTCTTCCATGCTCTTTCCTCCTTCTATTGCATATCCCAGATTAGTTTAATCGTTCTATACTAATCTGGAATGTCATGAGGAGTTTTATACTTCATTTGTTAAGGGAAAGTCTTTGTATTTCACTGTCATGGACTTTGGTAGCATTTTAAACATTCCATTCACTGGTGATTGTCCATTCACTCGAAAAGGGGCTGTTCATTCTCCTTTTTTGCCTTTGGAACAATTACAAATTATTATGGATAATCCTCTGTTAAGTGATGTTTTTACTCCCAAAACCGTAAATGTTTCTCCTCTTGCTTGTGTAATCCATCATCTTGTTCGGTTTAATCTTTTGCCTCGTCTAGGTGGTAGTGATGATTTTATTTATCAGGATTTAATCATTGTTACTATGATTTTAAAAGGTCTGTCTTTTAATTTAGCCCAAATGTTGCTTCATCAAATGACAAGTTGTCTAAGAAAAACCAAAACTTATTTGCCATATAGTGCTACTCTCACCACTTTCTTCAATCACTTCAAAATCTATTTTAAAAATAAACTTTCTGTTGTTGTGAATGATTCACTCAGTGTCAGTACTTTAAAATTGTCTCGTATCACTTTGATTGATGGTCAATTTGTCCGTGTTAATTCTGAGAATACTCCAATTTCAATTCCATCCTCTCCTGTTCAGCCCCCCAATCAACCTTCGTCTAAAATCATTGACATGTTGAAACTGGTGCTTAGTAATGAAGATAAAATGCAAGCTGAAATGACTGGCCTTCACACCCGAATGAATATGTTGGAAAAAGGAAAATTGCCTTTGGGTGCCCCTGAAATTAACAAACTATACCATAATCTTGAAGATGAGTTCATTAACTTACAGGCAGGCTTTGAACTGCAAACCACTACTTTAGCAGAGGTTATGCAGAGAAGGCTTAATTGAAATTCCTATCAGTTAAGTCAAGAGATAAAGTTTGTCAGTAATCAAATAGGGGAATTGGCTGAATTCATTTCTACTCATTTCAATGATGTGGGATCTAAACTCCATATGCAGCGTAAACATTCTACCGTCATAGAATGGGTTCATTGTAACTGGCTTGCTGAATACATTGGTGAATTTCTTGACATGCCCTTACCTGCTGGAACTTTCATTCCAAGACCTCCGCATTTTGCTGTTGATCTGAGTGTGGCTGAGAAGGTTCATCGTGCTAATCACCGACCCTATTTCACCAAAAGGGCTGCTCGGCGCGCAGTTATGGTAGATCTCGAAGAATGACTTACTCTCTTTTTTGTTTGATGACAAAGGGGGAGAGTTGATGGTTTATGATTATTTTTGTTTATTTTTTGGATGATTATAGACGGATTTTAAACTGTTGTTTTTTTTTGATTCGGTGTGCATCACCAAAAGACTTGTTATGTTTAATTTGGAATTTGGTTTCAGTTTTTTAAATATTTTATATATTTACAGTAAATATTTTGATATTTGATGAACTAACAATTACTGCAGGTAACAAATTTACTTGAAAAACGAATTTCACATTTCAGTACCCTGAAATGATAATGTGACATGGGTTTAGGGGGAGCTATTTATGTTATATAGGGGGAGTTTATGAGAATTAAACAATTTTGGGTTGTCATCATCAAAAAGGGGGAGAATGTTGACTTTGTCATATTCCATCCTAATATTTTGATGATGAACTGTTCAAAGTACTAAATTGTTTTATGATGCATTTCAGGTATTTTGGTGATAAGGAGCTTTGATTGGATATTTAAGAGTTTGAAGGATTTTCTCTTTTCTAGGAAAAACAAATGTAAGATCATTTGCATAATAATTGATTTTTCATTTAAAGGCTCTAGGACATATTATTTGCATTTTTATTATATGTCTAAAATGAAAAATGTTTTTAAATAATCTCATGAAAAAGGTTTTGTCTACTATATGCATAATAGCTATATACTTTTGGAATGTGATATGTGTGTATTTGAAATAATGCTACACGTGGAGATTTAAAATGACAGGTAGACTTTATTGCTGTGCAGTTTCTTTTTAAGGAATAATTTGACATATATATATATATATATATATATATATATATATATTACAGGTGTATATCATTTATATATATGTCTCATGCATTAGTCTATATGCCTAGAAGCTAATTTATATCTCTTGGACTTTTAAAAGATATTGCTACACTTGGATTTGCATGTAATCATGATCTTCTAGTAAGGTTAAAGGACGGCAGCTTTGTGATAGAGTATGCGATTTTCAAGGGATTGTGTATAGGTTTATTGGGACTTTAATATCCTTGATAATTTATAAAGGAGAATGGCTGTTCACGTCACTTTAATGGATAGAGAAAGATTAAGTCAGATATCTTTTTATGGGTTATCTTTAAAAAGTATTTTGAATTATTCCAACAGTACAAAAAGTTGTTCTTTAACGTTGTGGTTTGTTACAAATAATTTAGCCGTTTTTGTGGGATTAATAGAACAGATGGAAATATGGAACTAACTCTATTTATCATTAGATTATCTAAGCAACGTGATTTGCAAACGGTCTAATTTACAACGGTAATATATTGTGCTATATAAACTAAGTGTATTGTTTGGAATATACACAACTCACGATTTTATTATTGCATTTATTATTGTTATTGAGCAAATTGATTTACTGGGTGCAATTCTTGAGAAGCTAAGCAATTTAATTTCTGGTATTAGTTGGGCACTGTTCGGTAAGAAATTAATTGTTTATCTATTGTGTGCTAATTGATCATTGCATATAGTTGAGCCTTTAATTGTTAAATTGATTATTCTTGCATTGATCATAGACCTCTATAATTGTATTGAATTTTCTGTTTTAGACTAAGTGTAGTCTAAAGGTGTTAATCCTAGTGGATTAGAGAAAAGGGTTACAAACAGGTTCAAGGAAGCAAAGGTGCTTGAAGAATGCGTAGGTGCACAAGGAGCAAGAGAGCTCAAGAGGAATTAATTGTTAATTAATTTTTGTTGGAATCTGTTTTGTAATCTGTATTTATTTATAAAGAAATAAATAAAGTGAGTCTCCAATACTAGTTGGTATTGGACGTGGACTAGGCTATTATTATAGAGGGTAATAGCTGAACCACGTAAAAAATCTTGGTGTTGATTTTATTATTTGCTTTACTTTAAAATCACATAAGCTATTTAATTATCTTAATAATTAAAATTTGAACTCTTGCATTATATTAAGATAATTCATTAACATCAAGTAATTTATTTAAGTTATAAATTCAGCAGAATATTTTCTTAATAGGCTATATAGTAGCCTGAAATTAATAGTTTAGTTTAAAGTTCAAAAGTTGGTCATAGATTGCTCCCACACTTATTCAACCCCCCCTTCTAAGTGTGTCTAGATAAATTTCATTTGGTATCAGAGCTTGGCTCTACTTATCTTGGTCTTAAAGGTGACTTGTAAGGAAAGATTACGACACGGGCACGATTAAGAACAACAATCAAGAAGGACAATCAACCAATAAACCTCCTTTGCTGTTCGGAACAAAAAATTACAACTTTTGGAAATTTCGAATGAGGATCTATCTGAAAAGAGACCTTTGGGAATGGTTGGTTGTGGAGAACGGACCAGTGACTCCATGAAGAGATGATGGGACACCAAAGATTCTGCTAGAAATGGATCCAACCAAAATCTATAAGATCTCATATGATTCAAAGGTAATGAACACGCTTCTCAGCGGCATGGTACAATCCGAGATTGACAAAGTCTCCTCATGCAACACAGCTAAAGAAATAACTTATTTTATAAAATAAATGTAGAAGGTCTATTTTTATAAATTTACTAACTTATTTAATTGTGACGGTCATAATTTTATTTTTCAAAAGTTCTGTTTAAAAGTCAAAATATCTTAAAATTGTTAATATGATTAATATGGTTTTGAACCATAACCATATAGTTCCAACCCACACAACCCATATTAAAAATGGTTAATATGATTTTAGTTCTTAAATGGAACCATAACCATATTTTGAAAACCAACCCATAACCATATTTTGTCAGGCCTAAGCTTAGTAAAAGTAGTAACAGTATACTCGATCCATTCAAAAAAAAAATATCCTCATTTTATAAAATTTATAAACTTTAAGCATATATTTTTCTTTCATGTTTATCTTAATGTTTAATTACTAGCAAATATTTTTCTTTCATGTTTATCTTTGAATATAATAAATATTTAATTTAGTAATTAGGGAATAATAATGAAATTGTGATGTTAAATTTGAAGATATTGCGCCATTTTATTCTATTATCCTTAAAAATGATATTTAATTTAGTAATTAGGGAATAATAATGAAATTGTGATGTTAAATTTGAAGATATTGCACCATTTTATTCTATTATCCTTAAAAATGACTTTCTGTTAAATTTTGCATCCTTTTATAATAGTTTTATATGGTTTGTTGGATATTTTCAAAATTTGTTGTTCTATAATAAATATATTATATTATTTTTATAACTAATAGATACATTGGTTTAATAGTAAATGTGTGATTACTAGCTTAAACAGGTATAACATTGAACCGGTGCAATAGTTCAATTTGAGTTTCTAGTTTGAACAATGTGATTGTTAGCTTGAACGGGTGTAACATTGAACCGGTGCAATGGTTCAATTTGAGTCACTAATTTGAACAGGTGTGACTTTTAAAAATGGTGGGTTTGATTCATATTTTTTCATATTGAAAATGTGCCTTTTCAAATAGGTGTTTGGAATCATATAAATGAATTAGAAAACTCTCATTTGAAATAACAATTCATTCACAAGAAATGAATGCATAATTGAATTTTGGTGTTATTATTTTCTTCTCTCTCAAACCTAAGCATACATGGATATTAACATATAACATAGATACTTATTAAAGACTATTGCATGCCTTTAAGGTCCATCCAAGTTCAACTTTACATGTTATAGTTTTAGTTTGGAATCTCTAATGAATTAAGGCCAATTAAGGTCATGTAATCACAAAGGCTACCATATATGCCAGTACACACATGAGGTGATCCTATAATCTGTAAGATGCATGCTTGCATGTATTCGATTCACTTACGCATAATTAGTATCATTTATCACTTTAAAACATGTCTAATCTCATGCTTAAATAGTTCGTTTCATAACTGACTAGGTGAGTACATATGTATGTCTTTCTTGGTGACATAAGGGTACTAACATGCATGCCTAAAAATTCAAAATGTAAACCATATCATGCTCGTATACATTAGTTTTCCAAAACTTTTAAGTCTTCTTTTAAAAGTCATTTTGAACTAGGCTATCACTACTTAACAAGTTCAAACATAATTTAAATCATGTTTCATGCACAGTCAAACCATATACTCATGCTCATAAGGTCAGAACTTAGATATTATGAGTTTCGTCAAAGTCTATTTTCGAAACTATAATTTCTTTTAGTACATACATACTAACACAATCCAAAGCATTCATGCTATGTCAAAGAACCTAAATCCACATGTTAAACCTATTTTTATGTATGCTTAAGTCATAACATCATGCTAGACTTCACCATCTTTGAAAATGCAAGTCGAATCAAGATCGTGTGCATGGCCTTAATCAAGGCCAGTGTTGAATTGCAGGGAGCGCGCAACTACCCTACCCTAGACAATCCAGAAGAGCCTCTGCTTCAGCAGAGATCAAACCAATTTCACTTTTCTCTATTCTAAGCATGCTCAAACTTGTTTTTAGAGGTTCCAATCATGCATATAAACTTCATAAACACATTGATAATAATTCCCAATCAAAGTTACAAGATTTCATGAGGATTTATATAATCTACCGTACTTGAACTTAAAAGCATAAAACAAGAATTTTACCTTCCAAGAAGTTGAATTACTAATCTATGCTACTCTCAGATTCCTCCTTACTCCACAATCAACTCACACTTTTAACTTAGAGTTCAACAGACAAAACACAACAATTAGAAAATGAAAAATGGAGCTGCCATTTATAGAACATTGGTTGTCTGGTTAATGGCTTTACATTGAGGTTTGAATTCATGAGGTAGAAGGAGAAACTAATGGTTAAGGAAGAGTTGGCCAACCACTCTTCCTCAGCCATCATCATAGCCATGATGATCCTCTAACTAGCCATTGTTCCAAGCTCTGCAATGCACATAAAGGGAAGTGTAACACTGTTTGGGCCAACTTATCTGGGACAAGTCTCTTGAATCTCAGCATTTGGTTTCAAATGTAGTTAGTTTAATTCCCCTTTGGTTCCCTCATGTGATTTTAATGTACTAATGTTATTACAAAATAAAAAGTTAAGGATTATATATGTGACGCCCCCAAAATAGGTATACATCACCCATTCTGAGTCTCCAAATACATGATACTGAATTCAAATACAAATCTAATTATACAACTGTCGTGTAAAATACGAAAAAACATAGCTGAGAGTTTTAACACGAATATTGTCTTCTAGATAATATCCAAACTCAAATGGAGTCCTCATTACAATTATTATCACACTATTTTATAAAATAGTGAGGACTACCACATCCACCATCTCGGACCGTCACTCCATTCTTCGACTAGTCCCGGCTAAGTTCTCATTTCCTGAAGAGAACAATGAATGCAAAAGGGTGAGCTCAACTAGCCCAGTAAGAAATATTATGACTTATAAGATAATGCAGAATAAGTTATCGTTAGCCTTCAACAGTGTTAAACTTATAGAATATAATAAACAACAAGTTTAACTGCAACGGAACAAACAATCCATTAGAAGAGTCAAGTAGAGCATGATATCTACTATCTTCTATGATTTAAAAGTTTATCATCAATTTTATCGTTAAGACTTAGCTTAATAAATAATCCACATAACTGAATTATCCATGCACTACGGGCCAAGGATATTTATTAGTATCACATCCACAAATTATCCATGCACTACAGGCCAAGGATATTCGTGTTATCATCAATGGTCATGATTATGCCAACAACTGTCCATCAATGCACTACGAGCCAATGAGGACTTTTATCACATCATTTGTAACATTATAGGTCATGATTATACCGAATAATCTCTGGTTATAATCATACCAATCAACAGTCCATCTATGCACTACGGGCCAAAGATGACTTTCATCATAATATAAGCATGAGAATGATGACAATGATATAAGAATTCAATTAAATGAAAGTAAAGGATAAATTTTAAATATTTATAATTTAATTTAACCAGAATTCAATAATATCCAAATTGTCAACATGATACTGCTTTGTAGAGTAAAATTTAAGAATAATATTGTATCAAAAATAATTTGGACAAAAAAGAAATCAATTTTTGTCATGAATAGTATCCCGGGATGTAAGACCCCGATTTTTTTTTAAATAAAATGGAATTTCTTCTAAATTATTATTTTGAATAATAAGGTGTTAATTTGATATAATACTTTAGTTATGGGTGAAATGTGCAAATTTTGCAAAATAAACAAGTGGTTATAAAATATTCATTGTTGTCGGGGAATATTCGTTTGGTTGTGGAATATTCTTATTGTCGGGGAATATTCGTACGACGGCCCAGTCATTTGTGGGCCCCATAACAAAATAACTGTCGGATGAAGAAAATAATAAGTTTGAGTTTTTATAACGGCGTAATTGTTACCGTTAAAAATGTTGGAATACCCGGTGGTTAAAGTACAGTAATACGCATGGTTGCACAGTAGTACACGGTATTGCACAATATTAATTGTTGGATTATTGACTCTTACGTAAGAAGACACTACCCAATAATTGTTACAGTAATTACTGTTCAATACTTTATTTTATTGATTCAATAATTGATATGTTGATATTTTATATTATTGTTAATTTAATAATTGTCACTGCACAGTATTTCCCATTATCAGATCAATAATTCATATTATTTGAATAATATTATTAAATAGCATTATTGGCAATGTCTAAGGCAGTTCTGTCTAGAAAAGGGGTTTGGTCACCTAATTGCGCGCCATTAAGGAGGAATCCTTATCGGAAAACCCCCTCTTTCTTGGGAACGACCTGAAAGTAGTATGCACACAAGCCAATCATGTTTGATGATAAAGCATATACTTTGTAACAATCTTATTCATCTATTAATAAAAAGTATTAATTTATTAAAGGCTTTTAATTATCTACATGATGTTGTTTTATAATATGTGATAAACACATAGTTTTAAGCAATGTTTTTAGAATAATGATGATGATCATTCGAATGAGATCTAAATTTTTAGAAAGCTTAAAACTAAAATAGTTCCCAATCGTTGGTTTACTAAATTGGGGATTAGTAAATCCGGATAGATTGGTACATACGTTGCTTGCTTATTAGATGAGGATGATTGATCTCATGATCATTTGTGTGGAGACACTAAAGCAAGTATGCATGTGCTTATTAGAGAATAAGTTCACTGAACGTGGCTCGCTAAGGAATACCTAATGGAGTTTTACTTGCCTGTCAATAGGAATTCTTGTAGTGATAGTAGTACAAGTGATCCTTGGACTTGAGATCATCATAATATCTTGTGTATGATGAGTTATACTTTGACTTATTCCTTAAGTCCCTTAGGGTATATCAAAGGGTATGCTTGGGTATAATAAGTTGTACATGGAGATAATGTATGATCAATAAAGAATCTACCACTTCTAGTAAAAGAAGAGAAATGTCCTATGTGATTCGATAAATGACAACCCAATAGTCCTTGGCCAAGGCAGAATGAAATTAGAAAGGAGTTTCTAATTTGCATTATTTGGAGTTGTGCATTTAAGGATCGAAATACATATAATTAAATAAAATAAGACTTGACAGTAATTCCATGTCTTATATTTAATTGGGACATTGTATGGTGGAAGGATTGAATTGTACGGTAACTATTTACTCAAAGGTTCTTTTATGATTAATGTTGAAATCTATATTATCTGGAAAGTCGTTAATCGCTAGGGAGACTTATCCCTATTGTAGAATAAATATTATTTATTTAAATAAATTAATAGTTTAATTTATTTATTTAAATAAGATTAGAATTGTTCTAATTGATTTATTCACAACCGGTTTAATATGGATAACCTAAAGGGTCACACCATAAAAGGAAGAATAATTATTTAAGAAGTTAATGGTATAATCGTAATAATAAGTTAAGTATATTTAATTTAATCTATGGTGATAGAATAAATTAAATAGCTTAATATTATTATTTAATATTTTAGAAATATTAAATATAAATTAATAAGAGCATGATCTTATTATTATTATTATTATTATTATTATTTAATTCTAAAAGAGTTTAGAAATTAATTAATAAAATTACTCTCATTTATTTCTAATAAGATTAGGAGGCTAATTAATTAAAAGATTTTAATTAATTAAAATAAAACCCAATTCCTTAATTATTAAGGAGGGTTGCCCACATCTATAAATAAGAGGAGTCTTATTATGGGTAAGGGGTTGTTGACTTTTTCACAACAGACGTGATTCCAATTGTTGGAGAGTACGCTCCTTTTTATGAGAGATAAGAAAACTAGGGTTTTGCCATACACCCATCTTCTTGAATTTTTCTTCTTCCTTAGTGGATCACCTCTAGAGGCCAAACACTTGGGTGGCTAATGTTGATCAAAAGAAGGAACCAAACCCGATGGATTCAAGTTGAACGTGAAAAGGATTGGAGGTGAACTTGAACCTGAGGAAGCTCGAATCTTCAAGGGTATGATTTTTGTTCTTTCTTTTTAGTTTAATTAATAATTATGCATAAAGGATGATCCGGGTATATGGTTTGTAAAATTTAAAACTCTGATTTTTCCACGTTTTCGCTTATTTTATGTAATTTGATTGCGTTCATGAATATTACAAACCTAACAGTGGCATCAGAGCCAAATATTTATGCGAATTATTAATTATTTTAATTTGATATGTATATTGATATGTGTTTATAATAATTTAATTGGGCATAATTTTGTTGTATAAGATTTAAAAAAAAAACGTGAACTATTATTTTTTTTTTGCTGCTGATTCACGGACTGTTTAAAAAAAAAAACTGCTACATAGCATGAATGCAGGATATCGTTAATCACTTATTATTAATATATATGACATCCTATTTTTCCATGGAAGATTCCTTCCCTTTTAGTATATGTATATACTAAACTGGTGACACGTGAATCATGTACGGTTACAATTATAATACTCCTTCCGTCCCATAGTTATAGGCTAATTTTCCATTTTGAGATGTCCCAATATATAGGCTATTTACTATTTATAAAATTTAGTTGGTTCATTATTTTACTTTTATGCCCTTATAATAAATATTCAACCATTACTCTTTTTTTGAAGAAACAACCTTCAATGTCATTATTTTTATCACCACATTTAATGTTGTTGTATTCTCAATAAAAGAATTCAACTTTTTAGGCTTTACTAGTTTAACATATTTTGTGTATAAAAGACAATTGTACCAACAATCAATGAAGTTAAGAGTTCCAATGTGATAAGTAAGGAGTAATTAATTTATTCATTAATTCTATATTAAGGGGTATATGTGGAAAATTTCTGTTAAAAATTGTCACTTAAACTGATTTTCTTAAACTATGTGCCAAAAGAAACCAGCTTATAACTATGGGACGGAGGGAGTATTATATAGGCTTAAATATGAATTAGTACCCTAAACTATAGGTCATATTCCACTTCGGTGATCCACCTTTCAATTTTGTCAATTAGGTGATTAAACTATCAATTTTTTCTAATTACAACAAATTAAACACGTCACGTCAGAAATCGCTGATGTGGCCAATTGTGTGGGGTTTTAAGCAGCTTATGTGGCAAAAAAAACTATTTTTTATTTATTACATAAACAAAAGTTTTTAAATAAAGGGAAAAATCGTCAAAACCTAACTTAAAATCCCTAATTAAAATAAAACAAACATATCAGTATCATGATTCGATTAATAGATGATATAATCATATAATCCGAAGAAACTTTCACAGATTCATGCTTCGATTTCTCTCTTTTGGGACTTGCGGTCGAAGGGTTTGATTTTTTGACGGAGAGAGATTGGTGCCTGCTTCTGTTGTTGATTCTTCTGGTATTTTGGTAAGAATAGGGGATCGAAAGAGGAAGAAGAGGCGGGGAATTCAACCCCCAAATCAACCCCCAAATCGCTCGAAAAATCGGCAGCGAGGAATTTAATGTTAACTTGCTACACTACAAGTTTTTTTATCCTTTGCATTTATTTTTCCTTGTGACAGATCACCAACACCAATACTTCTCTAAAGATGTGAAAATTAATTGTTGAGATCTGTAATGTTGTTGCCACTCGCGGCGCCCGTCTTTCTGCAGCTGGGATCCTGGGCATCCTCAAGAAATTGGGAAGAGATACAGTAAAGGATGGGAAGAAGCAGGTTTCAGTAATACTATGGAGAGCACTTTGAAGGAATTTCTTGGAGAGGTACAGTAATTGGGAAGAGATACAGTAATCTCGTTTATTATTCTATCAGAAGAGACCATCAAAACCTTCTAGTTTGTCTTCATTCAGAATTTCTTCTATAGCTCTTGCTAGCCTTAAACGCTTCTCATCACACCCTTGTTTCATTTTTTCAAATTGACTTCTAATAAATTAAGCTTCTTCGCAAGCCTCTGCCCTGACGATTCACCAAGTAGCTTTCCTCATATTTATGAGTTCTGATTATATCCATGCCCCCAATCTGAAGGTAGTTGACAATGGCGGATTGCAGTTTTCCTCATGATGACAATGACGGATTTCAGTGACCAAAACTCCCAAAAAATTGTTGATTATCAGAAAATTTTTGCTTCAGTTGAGCTAGGGTTTATCGTTCGATTTGGGGAGAGATGGTCTTGGTCGATCGATTGTAATGGTCTACCAGCTGATATATGTTTGTTTTATATTAATTAAAAATGTTAATTTAGGTTTTGACCGTTTTGCCCTTTGTTTAAATATAGTTGTTTATTTAATAATTAAAAAATAGTTTTTTTTTGCCACATAAGCTTCTTAAGGCCCCACATAATAAGCCACGTCAGTAATTTCTGACGTGGCATGTTCAATTTGGTCCAATTGAAAAAAATTGATTGTTTAATCATCTAATTGACAAAATTGAAAGGTGAATTACCGAAGTAGAATAAGACCTATAGTTTAGGGTACTAATTCATATTTAAGCCTATTATATATATATATATAATATTCTTAATTATTTTATAATTAAAATAAGTATTTTATTTTAATCTTAAAATAAAAGGTTTATTTTAATTTTAAAATTGAATTTCATACTAACTAATTAGACTTGGAATTGGATTCCATGATAACTAATTGGAGTTGATATTGGATTCCATGTTTCCTTAAATAAAGGAGTTTATTTAAATATGGAATAAGATTTCATATTATTCAAAATAAAGGGGTTTATTTGTGAATAGAAAATAGAATCCGTGTTTCCTTAAATAAAGGAGTTTATTTAGATATGAAATAAGATTTCATATTATTCAAAATAAAAGAGTTTATTTGTGAATAGGAAAGAAAATTTGTGTTTCCTTAAATAAAAGAGTTTATTTTGACTTGGAATTGGATTCCATAATTAATTAAAATAAAGGAGTTTATTTTAATTAAAATTTTGATTAAAATAAAATAGTTTATTTTATTCAAAATAGGATAAATTAAAATAAAAGAGGTTTATTTTGATTTAAATTTGGATTAAAATAAAGGAGTTTATTTTGATTCAAAATTAGATTTTATACTAACTAAATTTGCCCATTAAATGATATCAATATATATATTGAATGTTTATTATTCATGAAATGAATGTTATTTATTGATGCATATGGTGATGTGTATGATAATAAATGGGATTGATTATGGACTATTGACCACTGTGATTGGATTTTATTTTAGTTGGATGCATGAATGTATGGGTTTTATTAAATGGGTTACCAGTACCTTTGTCTTCTCTAATTTTTCTTAATGTAAATTCTATCTCCCTCCTATGTATTTCCCCTTGACAGCTGATCAAGGTTTCTATTTATTTTAAAATAGTTTTGTAATAGGAATAGTTAGAATTAATTTTGAAGAATTGGAGATCAAGGATTAAGGAACAAGGAGCGCTTGAAGATCTGTTTGTAATGGAGCCCGGGTTTAAATGTAATAGTTATATTTAAATATTAATTCTTGCACCCCTAGGGTTTGACCTTTTTCGTTCACTTGGTGGCTCTAGTGAACCAAACTAGAATAAAAGTTCATAATCAATCCAGGTAGAATATAGTATTCTATATGTGCATGCTTATACTATATATATTATATATTATGCAAACATGCTTCGCATGTTAATTAATATGACGCGTATTTTATATATATATATATATATATATATATGTGTGTGTGTGTGTGTGTGTGTGTGTGTGCATGCACACTAAACAAGATGAGACAAATTAATAACAAACCTCTCAAATATTTTATATTAAGTCCTAAGCGTTCAAAGATATTTGGAATATCGAACGTCGCCTTCTAGCATTATAAAATTAATAGAGTATTAAATATTTAATATGAGTTTGTTGTGTCACCACAAGGCAATTATTAAGTATTTAAGATGTTAATTTATCACATTTGATGCTTATAAAGAAAATTGAACAATATTGTTTTGTTGTGTCACCACAAGGACAATATTTTTCTTTTTTGAATATATAGAGTGCTAGGTTGGACTTAACTTAGATCATTTTAGTTCGGATGTGCACACACTTGACCATTATGATCTAAGAGTCAAAATACAAGGAGTTGCATAGTTGATGTAATTGAAAAGAGTTGTCTACCTATTTATTTATATATAGTTTGTTGTGTCACCACAAGGATATATACATTTGAAATGGGATCCTTATTCTCACTAGCACATCTTTAATTAGATATTGCCGAACTATATATATTGAGGGTAATATAGTTTGAAGAAAATAGTGGGAGATACCAATTTAAAACAAGACCTAATTTATTTTGGTATTTAATAAAAGAATGTATGCTAAAATATTGTTAATTACAAATTCATTTATAGAATTTTACAATGTCTAAATTACTATCACTGCGTAGGATATTTGATGCTAAATTAACCAGATCAAATTAAACGGATTGGTTAAGAAAATTGAGAATAGTTCTCATAGCAGAAAAGCTATCTTATGTCCTTAATATGCCTATCCCTGCAATGGTTGCAGACAATGCCTCTGAGGAAGAGATTGCTACTTTTAGAAAGTGGCAAGATGATGCACAGTTGGCTCAATGCATCATGCTCGCATCCATGAGTAACGAGCTTCAGCATCAGCATGAAACTATGGATGCTCCTACTATACTCCTGTACGTCAATTAGTTGATGGTGAGGAAAGTAGGACTAATAGATATCAGATATCTAAGGAGCTCTTCCAATCTAGAATGACCAACGACACTACAGTACAGACACATGTCCTAAACATAATCAATTTGATTGAACAATTAGGATAATAGGTTTTGTCATGGATGGAGAGTTGAGCCAAGATTTGATCTTGCACTCACTTCTGGACTCCTTGCACAATTGTTGTGAATTTTTTATATGAACAAGCTAGATATCAGCGTCGCTGATTTGCTTAACATGTTGAAAAATGTTGAGAGTCACTTTCCAACCAAGAAAGACAATGTCTTACTGGTAGGGGTCAAATGATCTTCTAAAAAGAAGAACAATTCAAAGAAGGTAAATAGAAAGGCAAAAATAAAGGATAATAAGAACAAAATTGATACGAATAGCAAAGGAGTTTGCTTCAACTCTAATAAGCCTGGACACTGGAGAACCAGAAGAAGCTTAGTGAAGCTTCGGTTACAAATATAGTTTTTGTTCATGATTCAAATAAATTTTTCTTTAAGTCAAGGTTCTACTTGGGTATTGGATACCAGCTTTGGTCATTATAAATATAGATTTATGAAGGGACCAAGCAGAAGTAGAAAGCTAAACAAAGTTAAGTAATCCTATGTGTGGGAAATAAAGCAAAGGTTGCTGCATTAGCCATAGAAACTTATAGCCATCTAAGAAGCATATACTTTGTAACAATCTTATTCATTTATTAATAAAAAGTATTTATTTATTAAAGACTTTTAATTATCTACATGATGCTATTTTATAATATGTGATAAACTCATAGTTTTAAGCAATGCTTTTAGAATATTGATGATGATCATTCTAATGAGATCTAAATTCTTAGAAAGCTTAAAACTAAAATAGTTCCTAATCGTTGGATTACTAAATTGGGGATTAGTAAATCCGGATAGATTGGTACATACGTTGCTTGCTCATTGGATGAGGATGATTGATCTCATGATCATTTGTGTGGAGACACGAAAGCAAGTATGTAGGTGCTTATTAGAGAATAAGTTCACTGAACGTGACTCGCTAAGGAATACCTAATGGATTTTTACTTGCCTGTCAATAGGAATTCCTGTAGTGATAGTAGTACAAGTGATCCTTGGACTTGAGATCATCATAGTATCTTGTGTATGATGAGTTATACTTTGACTTATTCCTTAAGACCCTTAGGGTATATCAAAGGGTATGCTTGGGTATAATAAGTTGTACATGGAGATAATGTATGATCAATAAAGAATCTACCACTTCTAGTAAAAGAAGAGAAATATCCTATGTGATTCGATAAATGACAACCCAATAGTCCTTGGCCAAGGCAGAATGAAATTAGAAAGGAGTTTCTAATTTGCATTATTTGGGGTTATGCATTTAAGAGTCGAAATACATATAATTAAATAAAATAAGACTTGACAAAGAATTCCATGTCTTATATTTAATTGGGACATTGTATGGTGGAAGGATTGAATTGTACGGTAACTATTTACTCAAAGGTTCTTTTATGATTAATGTTGAAATCTATATTATCCTAAAAGTCGCTTGATCGCTAGGAGAGGCTTATCCCTATTAGACAATAAATATTATTTATTTAAATAAATTAATATTTTAATTTATTTATTTAAATATGATTAGAATTGTTCTAATTGATTTATTCACAACCTGTTTAATATGGAGAACCTAAAGGGTCACACCATAAAAGGAAGAATAATTATTTAAGAAGTAAATGGCATAATTGTAATAATAAGTTAAGTATATTTAATTTAATCTATGGTGATAGAATAAATTAAATAGCTTAATATTATTATTTAATATTTTAGAAATATTAAATATAAATTAATAAGATGAGTCTTATTATTATTATTATTACTATTATTATTATTTAATTCCTAAAAGAGTTTGAGAATTAATTAATAAAAGTACACTTATATATCCTAATAAGATTAGGAGGCTAATTAATTAAAAGAGTTTAATTAATTATTCCTAATAAGATTAGGAGCCTAATTAATTAAAAGAGTTTAATTAATTAAAATAAAGTCCAATTCCTTAATTGTTAAGGAGGGTTGCCTACATCTATAAATAAGAGGAGTCTTATTATGGGTGAGGTGGTTGTTGACGTATTCATAAAATACGTAATTCCAATAGTTGGGAGAGTACGCCTTTTTCTATAGAGATAGAAAACTAGGGTTTAGCCAAACACACATCTTCTTGAATCTTTATTCTTTCTTGGTGGATCACCTCTAGAGGCCAAACACTTGGGTGGCTAACGTTGATCAAAGGAAGGAACCAAACCTGGTGGATTCAAGTTGGACGCGAAAGGATTTGGAGGTGAACTCGTACCTAAGGAAGCTCGAATCTTCAAGGGTATGATTCTTGTTCATTATCTTTTCGTTTAATTAATAATTGTGCATAAAGGGTGATCCGGGTATATGGTTTGTAAAATTTTAAACTCTGATTTTTACACGTTTCCGCTTATTTTGTGCAATTTGATTGCGTTCATGAATATTACAAACCTAACAAATTACGCATGACCTGGTTCCATTCTTTATTATTCTATTGGAATATCCTGTCTGTGCGGATTACGCATGACCTAGTTCCATTCTTTATTATTCTATTGGAATATCCTGTCTATGCGGATTACGCATGACCGGTTCCGCTTCTTTATTATTACATTGGAATATCCTCACATGCATGCGGATTACGCATGACTGGTTCCATTCTTTATTATTACTCGTTGGAATAACTTTTTCTATCTTGATCATCGCATGCTTGGTGAATTCTCGCTATTATTTTGTTGGAATAACTTTGTCTCTGTACTTGTGACAACCCGATATTTTCTATATAAATAAATCTTAAATTTTATGTATAATTTTTTATTTATTTAAAGGATGAGGATTTGTACAAGATTATGTGTATATGTATTTATGTGGTAAATAAAAAATATATTTATTACATGAATATTTACAAGTAAATTTATTTTAGAATTATTGATTATTATAAAGTATATTTTTATAATAATTAATTTTAAGATAGAAATATTTTATTAATTATTTTCCATGAATATATAATCATATATTACTTAAATAATATATGAAGTGATTTTTTTTATATAAATATAATAATTATTTTATTATATGAATTTTTATACGATTATTAAGTTAATTATTTTACCTTAATTATTAAGGTTAAATATGAAAGAATAATCGAGATATGGAATCCAAACCCTAATTTTGGATTATTGTCAAGGTATGAGAATAATAATATAATATTACATATATTTTGATTTTTCAAAGGCAATAAATATATACTTGTATATTTTCGAACTCTTAATGGTTGGCCAATTACGATTGTATTTTGACCAAACCCTAGTAATAATGTTAAACCCTAATTTGAGATCCAAATTAGAGTGTGAGATTGTTTTATAAGCGTGTAATACAATTTATGTCGTATTAAAATGTATTAATTAGGTAAACCCTAATTAAAATTCGAAAACCCTAATATTTAGAAAACCCTAATAGTAATTTGGTAACCCTAATTACCAAAAGAATAAATCCTAATTGCTAAATTAGCAAAAGTCAATGATAATTATATGATCTAAACCCTAATGTTCTTGTATAAAGTAATTAGAAAATTAATCTAATTAACAAACCTAAATTGTCAAATTTTAGAAACTAAAGTTTGGTTATTTTATAATAAACCCTAATTGTATTTCTAGAAACCATAATTATTGATATTTTAAACCCTAATTGCTTTATTAGCAAAGTTCATTATGATTAAGGGTAATAAACCCTAATGTTCATGTAATTACAAACTTAATTTAATTAACAATATTAATTTTGCAAGATTTTAGAAACTAAAAGTTATTTAATTTTAATTATTTAATTAATTTTTCTTTATTATTTTTGTGCAAACTCTAAATTGGAAATCCTAGATTTTTGTTTAAACCCAAATTGGCTCAAACCCTAAACCCTAAATCAAACCTTAACCCTAAGGGTTTGGTAAGTTACAAGAATGCCATTTAATTGATTTATCAAATGACCAAAATGCCCTTTTTACCATTAAAGAGGCTAGCTTGTAGGTTTTGACAAATTGGTGAAGTAGTTCACCAAACCAACAACTCCCAACAACTCATTATGCACGAAATTGCCAGCAACAAGCCTTAGATCAGTCATTCATGCACCTTTGTGGGTCTATTTAAGGATTGAAGGAGAGAGAAAGTAAGTTTACTAACCTAAAATTGTCTAACACTCAATCAAGAACTTCTCCCACTAGAATCAACGAAAATATATAGTTATTCATTTTATTGAAGCCCACGAAATCCAACAACAAATCAATAGCCGTAAATCAAGAATTGAGCATAAAAGGTATGAAACCCTAATTCAAAATCAGTCCAATTTTCGGTTGTTAGATGTTATGTTTGGGTGTTAGAATATGTTGTTTATAAGATATTATGATAATCTGGGTTGGTATTTATCAAATCCATAACATTAAAGTGCTCGAAATTAAAGATTTTCAAAATCAAAAATTATTTTTTTTGTGTTCGACATCAAATGTCGAATACGTGAGATTGTTGTGTGTTTAATATTTTGTTGTTTAAGTGTTTAATGTTGTAGCTTTGTATGAGATCTTTCATCCATGGCAAGAATCAATGTCATATCTGTTATAAATCAAAAATTATTTAAGGTCAAAGTGAGTTGAATCGAACTTGACCTACCGAAGTTCGGGTAACCCGTATGAGCCCGTAAAGCTCGACAAGCTTTTAAATGGCTTGGATCCGGCAAAGGGTTTGATGTATCA
The DNA here is from genome assembly GCA_020205605.1 of Panax ginseng. Lineage (NCBI taxonomy): Eukaryota > Viridiplantae > Streptophyta > Magnoliopsida > Apiales > Araliaceae > Panax > Panax ginseng. The sequence goes on along the minus strand of CM035132.1, from coordinate 121,199,282 downwards.
TTACGGTTCTTGCATCGAAGTTGTAGTATGTTTGTTAGACTACATCATCATGCCTTAATATCACTTATTTTGTAAATGGGTTGGATTTGATGGAAGGTCAAACTAGCAAGTTCGAGCATGTTCTCTCATTTTCCGGGTAACCCGGAAAAACATATGAATATGTCGTGACATGGGTTTGACCAAGTCGTAACTTTTGGATTCTGCTCATGTTAGTTGTATTTTATGTAATAGATCTACTCTCTTGCATGTTAGCTACAACTGAACCCTTTATATCACAAGAATAGTTCATGTGTGTTACGTTATAGTCGATCAAAAGTGGTCATTGAATCGTTTTCTTCATTTCTGGCAACCCGTAAAATGAAGAACTACTCGACAAAGATCTTGGAACGATTAGATCTAGCTTATGTTAGGTTGTTTGATCATGTTGTTTGTTAGAACATGTAGTCTTGAACTTTGTCTACAAAATCTAGCTTTTGTAATTTCGAGGAACACAATACACAGAGAATTAAAGTGGGTCAAACATGGCCACTCGGTAACTGCATGAAGATCTGGGTTTATGAAGAACATGAAGAACACCTATAGCGACGGTTCTGTCGCTATAGGTGGCCTTTAGCGACAAACAGATTATTATTTCCGGAAATTAATTAATAAATAGAAAAAAATAGTTTTTAATTATTAAAAATACAAAATAAATTATAAAAAATTATTTTAATATCTGAAAATTATATTTTAATTATTTTAAATATATTTCATAAATATTTAATATTTTTGGAATATCAAAAGTAATTAATTTATTTAATGATAATATTAAATAAATTATTTAAAAATGATTTTAATTCATGAAAAATCATTTAAAATTATATTATGATATAAGAAAATATTTGAAGTCATTTTTGATAACTTTTAATATTATTTGATAATTTTCATTAATAAATAAATATTAATGATAATTAAGTTATTTATTAAATGAATTAAATAATTAAATTAAAAATGATTTTTATTATATTAAAAATCATTTTAAATAATAAAAGGTATTTAAAAATATTTTAAGTTATAAAATATAACTTTTAATATTTAAAGGTAAATTTCATTAATTAATTATGATTAATGATAATAAAGTTATTTAATAATTATATTAAATAATTTAGTTTAAAAATGATTTTATTATTATAATAATCATTTTAAATAAAAATAAAGTGTGTAAAAATATTTGAAGTTATAAAATATAACTTTTAATATTTAAAGAATAATTTCATTAATAATTTAATATTAATGATATTTATTTAATGATTAATGATATTAAATTTATTTAATAATTATATTAAATAAATAGTTTAAAAATGGTTTTATTTATTTAAAAATCATTTAAAAGGATATTAATGATTTAAAAATATTTTAAGTTATAATTATTGACTTTTAATATTTGGATAAATAGTTCATTAATATATAAATATTAATGGTAATTATTTAATAATGATTTTAAATATTTTAAAAATCATTTCAGAATGTTATAAATACTTTAAAAATATTTTGAGTTATTATACATAACTTTAATATTTTGGCAATGGTTTCATTAATAGTTTAATACTAATTAAATATTAATGATAATAGAATTATTTAATATTTAAATCATTTAATAATGATTACGATATTTCAAAAATTATAATAAATGATAATAATTATTTAATAATTATTATAAGGCCATGAAAAATAGTGTGACTAATGTTTAAGTTATCCAAATGGATATTGAACTACGGTTTAGAGTCTTAGACTCGATAATTACTCGAAAAAGCTGTCGATAGACCGACATGTTTCAGAAATTGATCTGGACTTAGATAATTTAATTGGATATGTGTTTATTTGTGATTCAATGGTTGTTAAGGTTGTATGATAATGTGATTAGGAAGGTGTTAATGTTTGATTATGAGTCAACGATTGTTAAACATGTGTGATAATGTGAATAGGGAATGTGCTGACTGCAATAGGTAGTGTTATATGTACGTTATGTTATACTAATCAGTAAAATGATCTGATTAATGATAGGTGATTTCATAAAAGATAAAACTAAGTTGAGAATAGTAAGCGCAGCATCGTGCAAGTATCCTAACTTTGCATTTTCTTTATGCAATGGATGTATGAGAAGTTCGTAATTATTGTTATTATTGTACGATTGTTAAGCTTTATATTATATATGCCCATTGATTATCAACATGCTAGTATATGATAATTCTTGATAAATTTATTCTGTTAATTGCTATAAATGATTATACAAGTGTCCCCACTTGGACAATCATTGTTTTTCATCGCATGTTGATACACATTTGATATACATATATGTTGAATTATATAAGACCTTTATTATGAACACCCTATATGAACATCCCGAAAATGGGAAAATTTTATGCTACCAAGTGAGACAGAGCGAACGATAACATCGTTCATGTACATGTAGTATTGATCATCTGACAGGTACAACAGTAGATCACCCTCCGTGCTCGTAGTAAGTCATGACGGTTTGCTGATGAATTTACATTTAAACCTTTTCAAAAATGAAAACAATGTTCATGGTATGTCACGTAAAACCCCATATACAAATCGATACGTAATTTCAAAAGTTGAAAGAGGGTTGTTATGAATTATTATTGGTACAGATTACTTCACAACTACTGACTAGTTGTAGAAGATATTATAAAGAAAATAATTAAATTCTTTCAGCCTATATATATATATATAATACTTGCTGGGCACTCAAATGCTCATCCTTGCTTAATTTAAATGTTTTCAGCTAAGTGTGAAGGACCAGAAAGTTCAGGCCGAGGCAAAGGAAAAGGAAAGCTAACCAAATAAGAATTGCGGCAGTATGTGTAATAGTTTTATAAGACTATGAAGACTATGATATATATATATATATATTATGACATGTAATAAATGTTTAAAGGTTACGTACTTGGGAGAAAGACTCTGATGTATATGTAAAATTAAGTTAAGTTTTATATTATCGTTATTATTATTAGTATTATTCCGCTCATAGAAATGGTATCGTGATGTACCGAGTTCGGGTTTCAAGTATCTGGATTCGGGGACCTCACATACGCGGACTACCGCATGCATGGTGAATTCTTCTGTTATTCCATTCTTTATTATTCTGTTGGAATAATCTGTCTATGTGGATTTTCGCATGCATGGTGAATGATCCTTCGTATTCATTCTTTATTAAATTGTGGAAATGATCTGTTTACGTGGATTACTGCATGGCGGGAGAAAATCCATTTGCAGTTTCGTATATTCTATTATACTCGTCTGAGATATCATTTCTTTTATACTCGTCATGAAATATCATTTTCTTTGGTATTTTTCTTTTACGAGTAACTATTCATGGGTTACTATTCACCCAGTTACTATTAGCTCTAGTATTATTCACTTGGGCATTTGGGGCACTTTTCGTGTCAGAGTACTATTCACGAGTTACTATTCATGAGTTACTATTCACCCAAATTACTATTCACCCGAATAGTATTCACTCAAATATATGGAGTACTTTTCATATTGGGGTACTATTCACGAGGTACTATTCCCGAAGTACTATTCACAGGGTACTATTTACTCGAAAAATATATTTCTTTTCTGTCCAAATTATTTTTGGTACATGAATATTATTCTTGAATTTTACTCCACAAAGCAGTATCATGTTGAAAATTTGGACGTAATTGATTTCAGGATAAATTAACTTATAAATCTTTAAAATTTCTTCTTGAACTTGTTTTATTGAATTATTATGTCATTGTCATCATCCTCATGCTTATATTATGATGAAGGTCATCTTTGGCTTACATGCATAGATGGACTCGGTATGATTATGACCAGGGATCATTCGGTATAATCATGACCTATAATGTTATAAATGATGTGGTAAAAGTCCTCAGTGGCCTGTAGTGCATTGATGGATAGTTTTTGGTATGATTATGACCAGGGATTATTTGGTATAGTCATGACCATTGATGATTTAATGAATATCCTTGGCCCGTAGTGTAGGGATGATTCGATGATGTGGTTTATTTATTAAGCTGAGTCTCAATGATAGAAATTGATGAAAACATTTTAAATCATAGAAGATAGTAGATATCATGCTCTACTTGACTCTTTTAATGGATTGCTTATTCCGCTGCAGTTAAACTTGATGTCTATTGTATTTTATCAGTTTAACATTGTTGAAGACTAATGATAATTTATTCTGCATTATCTTAGTCATAATATTTCTTACTGGGCTAGTTGAGCTCACCCTTTCTTTCATTGTTCTTTTCAGGAAATGAGAATATAGCTGGGATGAGTCGGGGAATGGAGTGATGGTCCAGGATAAATGGCTTTAGTAGTCCTCACTATTCTACGGAATAATGTGATAATAATTATAATGAGGACACCATTGAGTGTGGATATTGTCTAGATGACAATATTCTTGTTTAAACTCTCAGCTATGTTTTGTCGTATTTTACATGACTGTTGTATAATTAAGTTGTATTTGAATTTATGTACCATGTATCTGGCGACTCAAGATGGGTGATGTATACCTATTTTGGGGGTGTCACAGTAAGACTGCATGGTATGTCAGTATCCATAGTTTCTGATCGAGACCCAAGATTTACTTCACGATTTTGGGTTAGTTTGAAAAAAGGTATGGGCACAGATTTACGATTTAGTTCGGCATATCATTCTCAAACGGATGGGCAGTTGGAGAGGACTATTCAAACTCTTGAAGATTTATTAAGACTCCGTGTCCTTTACTTCAAAGGAAGTTAGGACAAGTTCTTGCCATTGGTGGAATTCTCCTATAACAACAGTTATCAAGTAAGTATTGGCATGGCTCCATTCAAGGCGTTGTATGGACGCAAGTATCGTTCTCCAGTATGTTGGGTGAGGTGGGCGAAGCAACGTTGTTGGGACTGGAATTGGTACGCATGACTACGAAAAAGATTTAAATGATCTGACAACATATAAAAACCTCACAAGATCGACAAAAGAGTTATGCTGATCTTCATCGAAAGGACGTGGAATTCAATGTTGGAGATCATATGTTGTTACGTGTTGCTCCATGGAAAGGAGTTGCAAGATTTGGAAAGAGAGAAAATCTCAATCCTCGATTTATTGGGCCATTCAAAATCCTCGATCGAGTAGGAACTGTGGCCTATAGACTCACCTTATCGCCAAGTATATCTCGTGTTCATAACATTTTTCACATATCTATGTTACATAAATATGTGAAAGACCCGAACCATATTATTGAATTAGAACCGGACGAGATAGCGGAAGATTTAACATATGAAGAGGTACCTGTTAACATCTTGGATAAGAAGGATCATATTCTACGCTCCAAGGTTATACTTCAAGTCAAAGTTTTGTGGAGAAACCATGATGTTGAGGAAATGACTTGGGAGTTAGAATCTGAAATGAAGTCAAGGCATCCTCACCTCTTCGACATACCAGGTACATACCCTAATTTTGAGGACGAAATTTCATAAGAAGGGGAGGTTGTAAGACCCCAATTTTTATGAATAAAGATTAATTTTTCTCGAAATATTTTTTTTTGAATATTATGGTGTGGATTTGATATAATGTTATAGTTGTGGGTAATATTTACAAATTTTGCAAAGTAAGCAAGTGGTTATAAAATATTCGATTGGTCGGGAAGTATTCGTTTTAACAAGGAATATTCGTACGACGACACAATCATTGGTGGACCCCACAACGAAAGTATTGTCGGAGTTAGAAAACGACAAAAATATCTTTTATAAAAAACAGCGAAAGTTTTACCGTTAAACTATTGAACTACCCGGTAGTAAAAGTACAGTCATACGTGTGGTTGCATAGTAGCACATGGTATTGTACAGTATCTTTGATTATTGATGCTTACGTGTGAAGTCACTAAGTTATACTCAATTATTGCTACAGTAATTACTGCATAATATCTCTCATATTATTGATTCAATTATTGTCACACTATCATCTGCATAAATATTTTATATTATTAAATCAATAATTGAGACGACAAAGTTATGTATATTATTATGTGCAATATTGACGATGTCTAGAAATTTCTGTCGAGGATAGGTTTGGTCACCTAATTACGCGCCAATAGGGAGAAATCCTTATCAGAAAGCCCCCTCTTTCTTGGGAATGATCTGGTTTTTAAATATTGTGAGTTATAATATTAATGATGAATAAACTCGTGTTGATTAAAGATGAAATTGATATTTCCATTGTGTTGGGATTATTAGTGTTAATGAAAATTGACATTTATTTCGATAATAATTGATTTCTAGTGGTTAAAGTGACCAATCGGGTAATTAATTGGATAAATGAGCAATTAATTGCTAGTAATTCACATGCTTATAACTATTTGTTCACATATATTTACTATTGATTCACATGCACGTACTATTAGGGGAGGTGGTGCAAGATTGATAATACTTGAATGACTAAATTAAAAATAGAGGTATAGATGAATGTACTATACTGTAACTATTTTTTCACATATATAAAATTATTGATTCACATGAATTTACTATTGATTCACATACATATACTATTAGGAGAGGTGGTGCAAGTTTGATAATACTTGCAGGACTAAATTAAAAATGAAGGAAAAGATGAAGGTATTATACTGTAATATTTCGAGCCTCAAAACGTGCAATTATCGAAACTATATTTTCCTATAAATAGAAGCTCATTCTTCTTTCATTCTCACCAATTCACTAAGACTCACAAGAGCAATTATAGAGAGAGAAGCTATAGTGAGAAAGAAGAAGAGTATTCTGCTACTTCACTATTCCAGTATCTAGTCTTCTTCTAAGGTAAGAGATATTATTTTTTTCAGTATTCGTAAGAAATAATATTTTCTTCCATACTCTGTAGTGTGACTAATATTATTTTGTTTCGTATTCCTAATTTTACACTCATTCTGTTAAAGTATTACTTCTATACTCCGTGAAATTAGTAGAATATCTTTGAAATTTTTGCTTCATCTAGCATCGTTTCACAAGGATATTTTTCTGAACATTCTTGTTAAATTTAAGATTTTCATGCTGGAGTACTGTTCACAAAATACTATTAACAAAGTACTATTCACGGGGTACTATTCACGGGTACTATTCACAAAGTACTATTCATGGATACTATTCACAAAGTACTATTCACGGGTACTATTCATGAAGTACTATTCACGGGTACTATTCATGGGGTACTATTCATAAAATACTATTTACCCGGGGTACTATTCATGACAAAAATTGATTTATTTTCTATTCAAATTATTTTTGTTACAATATTATTCTTGAATTTTACTCCACAAAGCAGTATCATGTTGACAATTTGGACATTATTGAATTCTGGATAAATAAATTTATAAATCTTTAAAAATTTATCCTTTGTTTTCTTTTAATTGAATTCTTATATCATTGTCATCATCCTCATGCTTATATTGTGATGAAAGTCATCTTTGGCTTATGTGCATAGATGAACTGTTGATTGGTATGATTATAACCAAGGATCATTCGGTATAATCATGACCTGTAATGTTACAAATGATGTGGTAAAAGTCCTCATTAGTCCGTAGTGCATTGATGAACAGTTGTTAGTATGATCATGACCATTGATGATTACATGAATATCCTTGGCCCGTAGTTCAAGGATGATTCAATGATGTGGTTTATTTATTAAGCTGAGTCTCAGTGATAAAGTTGATAAAAAACTTTTTAAATCATAGAAGATAGTAGATATCATGCTCTACTTGACTCTTCTAATGGATTGCTTGTTCCGCTTTAGTTAAACTTGTTGTTTATTAGTTTAACATTGCTGAAGGCTAATGATAATTTATTATGCATTATCTTAGTCATAATATTTCTTACTGGGCTAGTTGAGCTCACCCTTTTGCTTTCATTGTTCTCTTCAGGAAATGAGAACGTAGTCGGGACTAGTTGGGAAATGCACTGATGGTCCAAGATGGTGGCTATAGTAGTCCTCACTATTCTATGAAATAGTGTGATAATAAATGTAATGAGGACTCCATTTGATTTTGGATATTGTCTAAAAGACAATATTCGTGTAAAAACTCTCAGCTACGCTTTTGTTGTATTGTATAAAAGAAGTTTGTATTTGATTTATATACCAAGTATTTGGCGACTCAGAATGAGTGATGTATCCCTATTTTGGGGGCGTCACAAACTGTGAGTCGCTAAATACATGGTACAGAAAATAACTACAACTTCATTATTATAATTATCGTGCAAAATACGACAACACATATACTGTGAATTTAAATACAAATATTGTCTTCTAGACGATATTCACACTCAAATAAGTCATCATTACAATTATTGATACAATATTTTACAAAATAGTGAGGACTGCTAAAACAACTGACTTGAAACATCACTCCACACCCCGACTAGTTCCCGCTATATTCTCGCCTCCTGTGAAGAAAAATGGAACAAAAATGAAAATGGTGAGCTCAACTAGCCCAGTAAAGAATATTATGACTAAGATAATGTAGAACAAATTATCGTTAGCCTTCAATAAATCAGATAAAATATAATGGACAACAAGTTTTAGATCAATATTCACAGCGGAAATAACAATTCATTAGAATAGTTAAGTAGAGAATGAACTACTATCTTCTATGATTTAAAAGTCCATCATCAATATTTTATCCCTATAACATCAATCAATATACATCTCGAGTCAAATATTCATCTTTCCACTACATGTCAAAGATATTCATCAGTTGGTCATGTTCATCTCAATACCTGTCCATCTTTGCAATACGCGCCAAAGATATTCATTAGGTAATCATTCATCTTTGCATTACAGGCCAAAGATATTCAGTTATATCACCATTTAGGACTGAGAATGATGAAAAATATCTTAAAGAAAATGAATCCAGTGAGATAAAAGATCAAAGATTAGGGATTCGTACTTTAGTTTATTCAAGTTCAAAAATACTCCATAATAATCAATTAGGGAGCAAAATTCAAGAATAAAGAACAAAACATGGATACAATCAAAGATAGTAACCATAATAGACAACTTGGACAAAGAAAAGAAAATTTAATTTTTCTGTGAATAGTGTCGTATTCGTGAATAGTACCGTATACGTGAATAGTGTCGTATACGCGAATAGTAACCCTGACAAGAAAAGGTAGAAATTTCATAAGAAAAATCATACTTCGTGAATAGTACTCGTGAATAGTACTGTATTCGTGAATAGTGCCGTATTCGTGAATAATGTCGTATACGTGAATAGTGCCATATACATGAATAGTAACCTTGACATGAAAAGGTAAAATTTTATAATAAAATTCATACAAATGTTTTGGTATAATGATATTGAAAGAATAACATCATTTACGGAGAAAATAACAACCTTTACCTCAAAAGAATAGTACTTCTGGCTGAAATATCGGATATAATGCTGAAGGAAACTTGCACTAAATAGCAAATCTCAAAGTATCTAAATACTCACAAAAATACGCTCGATATTATAGAGAGAAAACTTCAGATTCTGGTGTGATTTTCAATTCTAACTAAGAACCCTATTTATAGGAAAATGTCAGAACGCCAAAGCAGACTAAATTAATAAAATATTAATATTCTTTAAAAAAATTTTACGCACACCTTCTTGACCAAATTCAGCACACCACCAGTGGGCCCCACCAAATTCAGCATTTTTTTACCAAAAACAAAAGTGGGGCCCACCCATGTTTTTAATTAAAAACATTTATTTCCAAAACTTTAATAATTCATAAAAAATAGTCCTTTTATTAGAAAAATACGAATTTTATGTCCATTCCATAAGAAATTTAATTCTCTATAACTTTGTTGAAGAAAGTTTTTCCAAATTCTCAACGAAAAATGATCGAAATCCACATACGGATGATTTTCAACACCTCTATTCCGACAAAATACTGATAAAACACCTCAACATTAATTACTTCATTTATAACCACATAAAATAAATATTTTCTTATCATATAAATCAATAATTAATTATTCACAAATAATATTATAGAATCACAATAATGACAACCAGGTCGTTCCAAGGAAAGAGGGGGTTTCCGATAAGGATTTCTCCTCATTGACACGCAATTTGGCGACCAAACCCCTTTGCTAGACATAACTTCCTTAGACATTACCAATAATGCTATCTAGTAATATTATTCAAATAATAATATTATTAGATATAATACAAAAATATCGCATAACACCGTATGCTACTACGCAACCACGCCAGACATCGTATTTTAACCACTAGGTATTCCAACAAAGGTTAATTCAGAATAACTACGCCGTTATTTATAAAAACTCAAACTTGTCATTTTCTTCATCCGAATGTTTTTCGTTATGGGGCCCACAAATGGCTGCGCCGTCATGTGAATATTCCCTGACCACAAGAATATTCCACGACCAAACGAATATTCCCCGACAACAATGAATATTTTATAACCACTTGCTTATATTGTAAAATTTGCACATTTTACCTATAACTAACCACATTAATCAAATCCATCCCTTACTATTTCAAAATAATGAATAGTGGAAATTCTATTTTATTTATAAAAAGTTGGGGTCTTACAGTTTTCACTTGCGGACTTAAAACCTAAGGGTTAGGAAAAGTGAGTTTTGAAAATGGAATGACTATGTATAATGATTAGGGTTATTATACGTGAGAAATATGAGTATGATAATAGTTATTATACGAGTATAATATGAAGATTTTTACGACGTAAAATGCAAATATCGTACGAATACTATACAAAGAGAATACGAGTAGAATACAATTAGTTCTTAATGGACTCTCAGTAATGGGACTTTGTCAATTCCAATTGGACTTAGATTATGTCAAGCCCAAAGTTATGTAAATCAAGCCAAGATAGGCCCAATATGATTTAATTTTTAAGCCCAAACCAAGAAACTAAACTGCGGATCAAATCGACGGATCACCACATGGGTAAAACCCATGGGGCAACCCATGTGAGACCCGAAAGGCCATGTGGGTCGGCCACTTGGTGGCCAAGTAAAGTGATTTACTTGGTGGCTAAGCAATGAATAGTAAGGAGGTGGACCACTTGACTAAATTGCCCTCCATTGGATTTTCTATATAAGAGAGGCTAGGGTGGTTCATTTGTTTTTTTCACCAACTTGAACCAATATATTGAGAGAGAGAATAAGAAATCAAAAGGATCCAAAGAAAAACATTCAAGTTTTATTCAAGAACGTGAAGAACGTTAAGTTAATAATACGTAAACTTTAGTCTTCGATCCTTTTCTATTTGTTTTTTTCGTAGAGAAGTATGAATTGGTGGAGTATGTCTCTTTCGAAGTAATAAGGATGGCTATCAGTGGATTAAAACATTGATAAATCATGTATAAGTAAGAATCATAAGCGTTTAAGTTAGTTTAATCGAAGAAAATAATTAAGCGTTAATTTGCTTGTTGATGGACAAATCGAAAACCATCATATATATAGGTTATGTGCATATTGCTTGGTTAGGTTATAGATGATGAATCATGATAAATGGATTTTATATACGCGATTCAATGTCCATTTCATGCTTATTTGTTGCTAAATTCTTGTTATTATGTTCATTTTTACTCGTTTTATGTTATTTCATGTGTAGGGTGGTGGTTGTGGCATTTAACGTACATTTGGAGTTAATTGGGATGATTTGGAGTCAATTGGTGCAAGCTTAGAAGAAATCTTGAAGTAAAGAAAATCATTCAGCAGATTATACCCCCGCCGGGGTGGACATGATTATACTATAAACCACGTAAAGGTGGGGTCTTCTTAACTAGTTAACGAAGGTAGTAGCACGGCAAATGGCGTGTTTGTTTATAAACCCGGCCGGGCTGGGGTCTTCATCACGCTCGACAGAAGGGTGCCCATGTATGTATATATATACATACATGAACACCACGGGTCAGGGGTGTCGATTTTGGCTATGTTCTGTTGTGATTGAAACTCTTCTTGGGCATGGATTCTAGCTTATTGCATGGCAATGGAACTCTAGAGAGATGGAAATTCAGCTGGGACTTGTGTGTTGGACATCTACTTACTCAATTAAGAACGAATTCTACAATACACAAGGCATATTACGAAGATTAAGCTCTGTTTTTCATAGCAAGCGTGGAGGAGTATTTCAAAGAGATTTTCGAGACGATTGCAATTCTAGGCTACGAGAAGGGTGTTTTTCAATATTCTTTATCTTAGGCTATTATTTGTAATTGGAACAATTATTTCTATTATTTATTTAGTGTTTATTTCATTTATTATGAACTAATTCACTTTTAGGCTTAAGATGTATCTTTAAGTGAAACGATGATTTTGTAAACTTTGATTTCCAATTTAATAATCTATTTCTAGTTTATCTATATTGATTTGAGCTTGAATATATGAATTTCTTGGTTAATAATTCTTTGTGGATTTGTATGGAATCGAGAGAGGATATTCAAATCTAGACCTAGTTGATATATCATGTGTTCATGAATTTTGTGAGTAGCAAAATCTTGATGAATGTTAAGGTAGAGATATGCTTGACATCGCATGTAATCGGATAGAGAACTTATTCTTAAACCTTCTTTAATTGTAATTCAAATAGAGATATAGTGAGTTAGTTAATTAAGGTGTTTAACGTGCTTTTATCTTAATTGTGGATTTACGTTAATACGGTATTAATGCATCGAGAGGTGGTTAATACTACGTTCGTGTTTTTGATTAATAAACTGGGATAGTGAATTGAATTGGAACAAAGGTGTTAAAATCAGAGTGAAGCTTAGAGTGAAATCATAAGTCTAATTCTCCATTGATTGTTTGAAATTCTAGATTTTGCTATTTATGATTGGTTTGTGGTAGTTTATATTATTCTTTATTTTAGATTCTTTAATTATCATCATTGAGTTGAATAGTTTAATAAAATTAGGATTAATAGGAAATTGGTAATTGAAAGTTAAGATTATTTCTAGTTTATCTCTGTGGGAACGATACTTTACTTATCACTTTATTACTTGTTGACCACGTATACTTGCGTGTATTTCGTATATAGATTTTATCCAACAAGTTTTTGGCGCCGCTGCCGGGGATTAATTTAGTATAGTTCTTAATATTTTTACAATATCAGTTTAATTAATCCAGTTTTACTTAGACATTTTTATTTTTGTTTGCTCCTTCTATTTCAGGTGTTTGAAGCAGTTTATGCAAACTCGGTCCAAAAATCTAGACTTGTTGCCTTTTGAGGATGACATTGAGAAAAGGCTTCAGAGGTTAAGTAAGTGGATCAAGGAAACGAGGCAATAATTTGAAACATTTGAGAAAGAAGAGGAAATGGCAGCCGAAGATCATAAAGCATTAAAGGACTTCAGCACACCCAAGGTGATTGAACTGCAGTCAAGCATCACCAGACCCGCAATAGCTGCAAATACATTTGAAATTAAGCTTGGGACGATTCAAATGATTCAGAATTCAGTTCAGTTTGGGGGATTGGCAAATGACGATCCAAATGAGCATTTAGACAATTCAAAGACTTTGCTTGTTCCCATTCACTTTAAGGGACAAGGCGAAGAGTTGGTTGCATTCTCTACCGTTCGGTTCGATAACTACATGGGAGGATTTATCTCAGAAATTCCTCGCCAAATTCTTTCCACCGGTGAAAACTGCAAAGATAAGGAATGAGATAACAATGTTTGAGCAGCAACATGGAGAGTCGTTATATGAGGCATGAGAGAGATACAAAGAATTGCTCAGAAAATGCCCACATCTTGGATTGCCCAAGTGGCTGCAAATGAACACCTTTTATAATGGACTACATGGGAATGTCAGAACGAGTATCGATGCAGCGTCAGGCAGAGCTTTCATGGCCAAGAGTTACGAGGAAGCCTACGAGTTGATTGAAACCATGGAGGCTAATAACTACCAGTGGCCCATGACTAAAATGACACAGGCAAAGGCAGTTGGGGAGTTAGAAGTAGATGGTGTGATAGCTATACAAGCACAGATTTTTTCACTTTCAAAGAAGTTGGATTCGATGACAGGGGTACAAGCACAACAAGTGGCAATTATATGTGAGTTGTAAGACCCCAACTTTTATGAATAAAGATGAATTTTCTATACTTATCAGTTTTAAATATTATGGAATGAATTTGATATAATGTTATAGTTGTGGGTAATATTTAGAAATTTTGTAAAGTACGTAAGTTGTTTATAATATTCGATTGGTCGGGGAATATTCGTTTTAACAGGGAATATTCGTATGACGGCACAATCATTGGTGGACCCCACAACGAATTATTGTCGGATTGAGAAAACGACAAAAAATATATATTTTATGAAAATAATGACGGAAGTTTTACCGTTAACTGTTGAAACACCCAGTGTTAAAAGTACAGGAATACGCGTGGTTGCATAGTAGCATACGATATTGATTATTGATGCTTACGTGAGAAGTCACTCAGTTTTGTTCAATTATTGCTTCAGTAGTTGCTGCATAGTATCTCACGTTATTTGATTCAATTATTTTCAATATTTTATATATTATTAAATCAATAATTGAGATAACAAAGTTGTTAATATTATTATTTGCATTATTAAAGATGTCTAGAAGTTCTACCAAGGAGAGGTTTGGTCACCTAATTAAGCATGGCGCATAATAGGAGAAATCCTTATTGAAAGCCCCTCTTTCTGAGAACGACACGGTTGATTACTAGTGTGAATTATGATAATGATGATGAAGTTTTGTTTTTATTAATATTATTAATGTAATAAAAACGTAAAAGCTTTTATATAAAAAAGAATACTTTTATAAAGTTATTCGTTTTATTAGGCTAATAGTAAAATCTTTTATATAAAACAGAATACTTTTATAAAGTTATCTATTTTATTAGACAATAATTAGAATATATTATATTTTATTATGCATAGTGTTTGCATAATGCCTGCATAGTGTTTGCATAGTAAAATCTTTTTATATAAAACAAAATACTTTTATAAAGTTATTCGTTTTATTAGATTATAAATAGAATATATTATATTTTATTGTATACTAATCTGGACCGTCCGTTTAAAAGTAAATCAATCTGGACCGTTCATGGATTGGTTACTATTCAATCCATTCTTCTATAAATAGAAGCTCATTCCTTCATTATTTCTGACGAATTCACTGAAACTCTAGAGAGAGAAACTGTAGAGAGAATTCTTCTTCTATAATCTTGAGCGTGTTTCTTTAGCGTTTAAGAAAGATTTGAGCGTAGTGCAAGTTTCTTCAAGTATATCCCCGCCCTACCGTTGGAGTACTCTTCTTTATAAGGTAAGGGGTATTTTTTTTTTTTCATATTCATGAAGAGAACTTATGTTATTCTATTCTTTATTATTCTTTTGGAATAACCTGTATACGCGGTCAACCCTACACTTGGTGAAATTCTTCTGTTATTCCATTATTTATTATTCTTCCGAATAACTTTTGTCTATCTGAAATACCGCATGCATGGTGATTTCTGTTGTTATTCCATTCTTTATTATTACATTGGAATATCCTATCGGTGCATATTACGCTTTGACCGGTTCCGTTATTTATTATTACATTGGAATAACCTCGTCTACATCTGATACCACATGCATGGTGATTTCTTTTGTTATTCCATTCTTTATTATACTCAGTTGGTTAAAGTTTTGACTTCTATACTCCATGAAATTAGTGGAATATCCTTGATATTTGCGCTTCATCTAGTATCTTTTCATTGAAATATTCTTCTGAGCATTCTTAAATTTTACTCTACAAAGAAGTATCATGTTGACAATTTGGATGTTATTAGTTCCTGAATAAATTAATTCTTGAACTTGTTTTATTGAACTCTTATATCATTGTCATCATCCTCATGTTTATATTTTTTTGAAAGTCATCTGTGGCCTGTAGTGCATAGATGGACTTGATATGATTATGACCAGGGATTATTCGGTGTAATCATGACCGTAATGTTACAAATGATGTGGTAAAAGTTCTCATTTTCCTGTAGTGCATTGATGGACAGTTGTTGGCATGATCATGACCATTGATGAATACATGAATATCCTTGGCCCGTAGTGCATGAATAATTTGTGGTTGTGATACTAATTAATATCCTTAGCCGTAGTGCAGGGATGATGTGGTTTATTTATTAAGCCGAGTCCCAGCGATAAAAGTGATGAAAAACCTTTTAAATAATAAAAGATAGTAGATTTAATTCTCTACTTGACTCTTTAAATGGATTGTATGTTCCACTGCAGTTAAACTTGATGTCTATTGTATTTTATCAGTTTAACATTGTTGAAGACTAATGATAATTTATCCTGCATTATCTTAGTCATAATATTTCTTATTGGGCTAGTTGAGCTCACCCTTTCTTTCATTGTTTTCTTCAGGAAATGAGAACGTAGCTGAGACTAGTCGAGAAACGGAGTGACGGTCCAGATGATAGTATTAGTAGTCCTCACTATTCTGTTAAATAGTGTGACAATAAATGTAATGAGGACTTATTCTTAGAGTGGATATTGTCTAGAAGACAATATTTGTATTAAAACTCACAGCTCTCTTGTTGTATATTAAAGATTGTATTTGTATTCTGTACCATGTATTTGACGACTCAGAATAGGTGATGTATACCTATTTTGGGGGCGTCACATGAGTTATGTATCGGAGAGCACCCAATGGATTAATAAGTGATTAGTCCAGAATTCATGCAATTTGTGGGCAATTATAACAGAGTTCCGCAGAACACATACCAGAACACATACAATCATTGAAATAGGAATCATCCGAATTTCTCGTGGAGCAATAATCAACAACATCAAGCTCCACGACAGTCATATCCCACAGGTTTTCAGAATCACCAACAACCAGTTCAACATCAGGAAAGGAAATCAGATTTTGAGGAATTGGTGTCGAAGTACATAACTAGTAATGAGGCAACAATGAAAACTCAAGCAATAGCCATCAAGAACTTGGAAAATCAGATGGGGCAAATTGCCTTAGCACTAAATAATAGGCCACAAGGGACCCTACCAAGCGATACAGAGAGAAATCCGAAGGGTAACCATGAACAGTGTCAGGCAATTACATTGCGGAGTGGAAACCATCTCGAGGGTACTAATGCAGAAAATTCAGCAACTCCGGATGAAAAAGTTGATGATAGTAACGTGATTGAAGGAAGCAAGGGTGAGGATAAGTAGAGTGAGGAAACAAAGCTAAACAATAAGCCAATTATTTATCCACCACCACCGTTTCAGCAGAGGGTCCAAAAACATAAATTAGACAAGCAATTCGTAAAGTTTTTGGAAGTGTTCAAGAAACTCCAGATTAATATTCCATTTGCAGAAGCCCTAGAGAAAATGCCGAGCTACGCGAAATTTATGAAAGGGATTCTATCAAGGAAGAAGAAATGGGAAGATTTTGAGATAGTTGCACTAACAGAGGAGTGTGGTGCAGTATTACAACAGAAATTACCACCAAAACTTAAGGACCCGGGGAGTTTCACTATCCCATGCACAATCGGAAACATGCATTTTAGCAAATGTTTATGTGATTTGAAATGATGTAAACCTTATGTCATTGTCGAGATACACGTAATTGGGTTTGCCTCACGCCAAGACCTATAAATATTTCATTACAGTTGGCGGATAGGTCAGTCACATATCCGAGAGGCATAGTAGAGGACATTTTAGTGAAAGTGGATAAGTTTATATTCCCCGCGGACTCTATCATTCTGGATTTTGAGGAGGACAAGAACATCCCAATTATCATAGGGAGACCATTATTGGCCACGGGTAGGACGCTCATAGACGTACAAAAAGGAGAACTCACTATGAGGGTCCAAGATCAAGAAATAAAATTTAATGTGTTCAAGGCCATGAAATTCCCTACGGATGAGGAAGAATGTTTTCGGATGGATTTAATTGAGCAAATCATCAGTGAAGATATGAGAAAGAGTTTGGTCAACGATCCATTAGAAACAACTTTATTGGGGGATGAAGAGGTCGACGATCCGGAATTGGTGGATTACTTACAAATGCTAGACTCATTGCCACGAGTGTCCAGATTCAGAACACCGTTTGAACCATTGCACACGAAAGAAGTAGCTGCAGACAAACTAAAACCATCATTGGAAGAGCCACCAAAGTTGGAACTTAAGCCATTCCCTAAACACCTCAGGTATGCTTATTTAGGTAATTCAAATTCTTTACCTGTTATTATTTCAGCTGCACTTAACGAATTGCAGGAAGAAAAGTTGCTGAGGGTACTTAGGGAACACAAATCAGCTATTGGGTGGATGATCGCGGACATAAAGGGAATCAGCCCTTCATTTTGCATGTACAAGATTTTGATGGAAGATGAGGCAAAACCAACAGTGGAGCAACAACGACGACTTAACTCTATTATGAAGGAAATTGTGGAGAAAGAAATATTGAAGTGGTTAGATGCCGGTATCATCTACCCAATTTTCTACAGTAAGTGGGTTAGTCCAGTCCAATGCGTACCAAAAATGGGAGGAATGACTGTGGTGCAGAATGAGGACAACGAGTTAATACCAACTAGAACAGTGATAGGTTGGAGGGTTTGCATGGATTACAGAAAATTGAACAAGGCAACCCGAAAAGACCATTTACCACTTCCCTTTATTGATCAAATGTTGGATAAATTGGCGGGACATGAATATTACTGTTTGTTGGATGGGTACTCGGGCTATAACCAGATAGTCATCGCTCTGGAAGATCAAGAAAATACAACATTCACATGCCCTTACGGTACATTTGCATTTATGAGGATGTCATTCGGGTTATGCAATGCACCTGCAACCTTCCAACGGTGTATGATGGCGATTTTCTTAGATATGGTGGAGAAAAATGTTGAAGTCTTCATGGACGATTTTTCGGTCTATGGAGACAACTTTGATACTTGCTTAGGAAATCTGGTCATGGTGTTGCTACGA
Organism: Panax ginseng; assembly: GCA_020205605.1. Taxonomy (NCBI): domain Eukaryota; kingdom Viridiplantae; phylum Streptophyta; class Magnoliopsida; order Apiales; family Araliaceae; genus Panax; species Panax ginseng. Next base: position 121,180,284 of record CM035132.1, on the reverse strand, counting down.
TGTAAGGATACAAACCTCGTACTCAATTGGGAAAAATGCCACTTCATGGTTGAAGAGGGCATAATTTTGGGCCATAAGGTATCAGCTCAAGGATTGGAGGTTGATAAAGCAAAGCTGGAAACTATCGAAAAACTGCCTCCACCGAGTTCAGTTAAGGGTATTAGGAGTTTTCTAGGATATGCTGGGTTCTACCGGAAGTTCATACAAGACTTCTCTAAAATTGCAAAACCTCTATGCAGTCTTTTAGAGAAGGATGCTATTTTAAGTTTTGATGAGGATTGCAAGTTAGCGTTTGAATTATTGAAGAAGAAATTAACTACAGCCCCCGTGATCGTCGCGTCGAATTGGAACATGCCATTCGAGCTAATGTGTGATGCAAATGACTACGCGGCTGGGGCTTTTTTGGGCCAACAACGAGACAAGGTCTTTCACGCCATATACTATGCAAGCAAAACACTCACAGAGACTCAAATGAATTACCCAACCACAGAAAAGGAATTGCTTGCAGTGGTGTATGCATTTGACAAATTCAGGGCCTACTTGATCGGGACTAAGGTCATAGTCTACACAGACCATTCGGCGATTCAGTACTTAATAGTGAAAAAGGATGCTAAGCCACGACTTATCAGATGGATTCTCCTACTTCAAGAATTTGACTTAGAAATTAAGGATAGAAAGGGGATGGAGAATCAAGTAGCCGATCGCTTGTCTAGGCTGGATAATCAAGGGAAAGCAAAAGAAGACAAATGTGAAATTAATGAATCGTTCCCAGATGAGCAACTGTTTGAGATTTCTGCAGAGATTCTATGGTATGGGGATTATGCAAATTTTCTTGTGAGCAACATTCTACCACCTGACCTCACAAGACAACAGAAACGAAAGTTCCTTCATGATGTAAAATGGTACATGTGGGACGAACTGCACTGCTCAAGCAATCTTGTGAAACAAAATGATTAGACAGTGCGTCCCCCATAGTGAAGTGAAGAACATTCTGCATGAGTGTCACTCATCTGCGTATGGTGGACATTATCGGAGTGAGAGGACAGCAATGAAGGTGTTGCAATCTAGGTTTTATTAGCTTACATTGTTCAAGGATGCCCACCATTTTGTCAAACAATGCGATAGGTGTCAAAGGGTGGGAAACATTTCGAAACGGAATGAGATGCCTTTACAAACGATTCTTGAAGTGGAAATCTTTGATGTATGGGGTATCAATTTCATGGGGCCATTCCCGTCATCTTTGAACAATCAATACATTTTACTTGCAGTGGATTATGTGTCAAAATGGGTAGAAGCTGCAGCATTACCATCAAATGATGCCAAGGTGGTCCTCAAATTCCTACAAAAGAACATCTTCACGAGGTTTGGCACACCAAGAGCAATAATCAGTGACGAAGGTAGTCACTTCTGCAATAAGTCATTTACAACACTTTTGGCCAAGTATGGGGTCAACCACAAGGTGTCTACAACTTATCACCCTCAAACCAGTGGACAGGCTAAGGTATCAAACAGAGAAGTGAAGAAGATATTAGAGAAAGTGGTGAATCCCAACCGTAAGGATTGGTCGCTTCGATTGGACGATGCATTATGGGCATACCGGACTGCATACAAAACACCAATCGAGATGTCACCATACTAACTACTGTATGGGAAGGCATGTCACTTAACGGTCGAGCTACAACATAAGGCATATTTGGCGGTGTAAAAACTCAATTTTGATCAAGCAGCTGTAGGGGAGAAGAGACTACTGCAATTGAATGAACTCGACGAATTTTGCCTGCACGCCTATGAGAACTCTAAACTATACAAAGAAAAGGTAAAAAAATGGCATAACTAGAAAATTATGCATCGAACATTCGAGCCGGGTCAATCAGTACTTTTGTTCAACTCACGGCTACGATTTTTCCCCAGAAAGTTTAAATCGAGATTGTCAGGACCATTCACTATCAAGCGGGTATTCTCTCATGACGCAGTCGAACTCTACAGTCGCAACCTGCTAGAAACATTCAAGGTCAACGGTCAACGTTTAAAGCATTATTGGGGTAGAGAAGCCAACACCGATGTGGTCGCCATCACATTGGCCGACAAAAATTAAACAAGAAGTAGTCAGGCTGAACAACTTAAAATAAAGCGCTAATTGGGAGGCAACCCAATCTTTAGTTTTTTTTAATCATATTTTTCATTCATATTTGCTTCATTATAATTTTTAGTAAATTACTAGGTAGAATAATACAATAAAAGTCTCATTAATCAATCTATAATACATCATGTTATCAATAACTCACTAATTCTCATGTGTTAAATCTTGCAGGATGGAAAATGGAGCACTAAGTGAGTTACAATGCAGCAAAATGAGAAAAAAAGAGATTCTGACAGTAGGCATGCCCGTCGAGGCAGGCCCCTTGTGCACTTTAACCCCCACCGGGGCGGGGGGTCTCCAAAAATGTTTGATAGTAAGCATGCCAACGGCAAGGGCCTCAAAGACTACTGACCCCGCACGAAGGGGTCCCAAACACGATTAGCGATAAACATGCTCGCCATGGTGTGAGCATTTCAAACCTAACACCCACGATAAGTGGGTTTTACACCTACTTATTAATATCAATTCACACGGACTATGCCCATCTCAAGTACATTTTAGTGTGTTTTTAGTTGCATTTCATGTTATTTTACATTGCATTTACTTAAAACTCCTTTGATGCAAAAGTGCAGGATATGGCATGATTTGGTGATGTTAGAGGGCATGAGGCTGATGGATGCATTGTAACAATCCAGAATTTTAAATTGTAATTTTAAATATTTATTGAATTACATTAATATTTAATGGATATGTTTATCGTTGAATAGATATTTGTTTAAATTGATTTGATTTACTTTGGTGAATTATTTGTTAAGTAAATAATTAAGGGTTAAGAAAATTAATTGTTATGAGATAATATACTAATTTAATTTAATAATTAAATTAGAGAGTTATAATGATTAAATGAACTATTATATTTTAATTTGAATTTGTAATTAAAATGATGTGTTAGTTGATTAAATAAAGTTATAATTATAAAAAAATTATAATTATGTTGTATTGATTTATGTGTTAAAGTAATTTAATAAATTATTATTAGAATTAATTAAATTGATTATTAAAAATTTAATTAAATAAAAATGTGACAAATAACCTTACTATAAAGGAGTTATTAAAATAAATTAAAGGAGTTTAATTCAGTTTTGCCAAACAAGGCTTAATGCATATTAAGTCTTTAATTTAATTATGTTTACCAAACAAGGTGTAAGATTTAATGGGTTATTTTTAATTAGCTAGCCAAACAAGCCTTATAGATTTTGATTTTCAAATAATGTTTTAACTGATGTCAGTTAAAGTTATAATTATATTATATACTTAATACCTATATTATTATTATACGTTATATTCTAGTATGTAAGTTAGAATAGAAAAGAAAGACTTAGAAGAAAAAGAAGAGAAGAAGAAAATTGAGAGAAAACTTGAGAGAATTCTAGAGAAGCTTTTAGAGAAGAATTGGGGAAAAGAAGATTGTTGATCAAAGGGAAAGTTATCATCTTCTAAAACTAAGGTATTATCTTAATTCTTTTATTTTTAAAGTTTTAGTTTTCTCTTCTCAAAATTCTCTCTAAAATCTTTGTAGAGGATGAATTATTTGTTATATGTAGTTTTATATTATAAATTAGTTGTTGTGAAACTGTTTTCATGAGTTTGTATATGAGTATAGTCAATGAATTCATATTATGTATGTAATTTATGAAGAAAACTATATTACAGTGAGTTTATATGAATATATATGAATATGGCTTAGTTTAAAGTTAAATTAAGGTTTAATTAGTTATTTGATTTATAAATTGACTATTGAAGTTGAAAGAGGATGAATAAACATAAACAAGGTACTTTGAATTAACTATTTTGGTTGAAAAACACAAGCACAGTGATGATTTTCACTGAAAATGTCAAAAGTGAAGTTTTAGCAAAAATAGTGAAAATTAATGATTGTAATTTGGATGTTTATGTTGTTTAGATGGCTAGAAATGCGTTAGAAAACATTAGATTATGTTTCTGTAAACCTATTACACCTTAGATAGGTTGGTATGGTTGTTAGAAAGGAGCTTGGAGGCCTAATTTGGCTCTCCATAGAGTTATAGAGCATAAATTACTTGATTTGCAAAAGGACCCCGTCTCCTTGCTGGCCCCCAGTGCAAAAACCCCGCCCCGGTGGTGGTGGGGTAATCACCAGTGATTTTGGAAAAAAAAACCTGACAGAACATAGTTTACTAAAATTGGCATAACATCTTCATACGAACTCCGATTGAGGTGATTGAAAATGATTCGGAAAGAGGACGAATAGGCCTATAACCTTTATTCTTTAAGGGTTTCAATTTGAAATTGTTATGAAGGGTCAAAATGGACATCTTTAGGACTATTGTGTATTTAGAGCCAATCAGAGGGCTTCGGGATGCGCGAATGCAAGTGCAGTCTTTTGTGTATTAGTATAACTTAATGATAATATGTTGGACATGTAATAGGATGTTGTATCAAGTTTTTAATGTGTATGTGGTGCAATGACATGATCACTTAAGTAGTTGTAATAAAGCTAAAATGTAATGTTCATGAAAAGATGTGATTTAAACTTAAACTTAGTTAGTAGCTATACTAAAAGTAAGAAAGCAACTCATAAAGGTAATGTTAGTGTAACTAATGTGTATTATCAATACATATGGTATGTGTAGGACTTGGGGTGAACGTGAGTAGTGATTGTTTAACCAACGCACGAGGCAAGTTCCCTAACCTTTGCTACTTTATTATTCAGCAAGGTTACTTTTCACTGTTATGTTATGCAAATTCTCTATTTCTAATCTCTTGTTTAACGATTTATTGTCATGCAAGTTCTTTAACCCTCATTTATTGTTGAGCAAGTTAGTTAATCTTTATCTCTTTATTCAATGTCTGTATTGTTATTGTAAGAAGTGTGTTTATTCAGCTACTAATAACTGTTGTTTGATCTTTTTTCTTCAATATCATTGTACTATCTTACGTTATTGTACCAAACTCTAAGTTGCTTAGCGATTCTTTATCAATTCAACTAATCCTTAGTTGATGAATATTCTAAACTCTAAATTACCCTTGAAGTCTACCCAAACCAAACTTCCTTTGGTTTGTTTATATACTCACACAACTTTGAAAGCATGTTGTCAATGATAACATTTGTTCTACTTAGAAATTATTAATACTCTAACCCTTATTGATTCATCGATATACCTTGTTCATGAAGATATTATAATCAAACCCTTGAATAGTTATTGGTTCCTATTTGATTCAACCAGTACTTGGTTGATGAGTGTTCTAAAAATCTAGACTTTCTTTGAAGTTAATTCCCAACCAAACTTCCTTTGGTTCGGAACCTGATAATCTAAGCTGAGATGAATAACCCTTTATCAGGGGATTATTTTAGAGCTACGCAATAGCGTTAAAATGTTTGCACAATACATAGTACAAAGGGCTGATCACCTGGAGTACGGAATGATGGTCCATATAGTCGTTTGGATTGTTAAAGGTTACAATAGAAACACCTGTGAACCTAGGACATAGATGATGATTATAGTCTTTTAGACTGTTAAAGGTTAAAGTAGAAATACTTGTAAACCTAGAATAGAGTTCGTGGTCTTGTGACCCTCAGTATATTCTTTGATGTTGTTATCTATTGTTAACTTAAACGTTCATTATTCTTTTGAACTCATAGCTGTTGAATTAAAGTTTCTTGTTCCGGTAAGAATACTTCACCATTGAAAGCTTAGTTAATTGTCATTCATAAAACGTTATTGTATATTATCCTTCTTGTGGGAAATTGTTTGCTCACTCTTGTACAAAACAATGCAGATGAAGTTAAGAAGTTTGAAGAGCTTTCTACAAGCAAGGGCAAGGACAAAGTGCTTGATTAGATGAAAATGTTTAATTTATATTTTATTTATGAAGCTTATGTAATAGATTTATTTATGAACATGTTTTAATTTTCCGTTGATGATTGTAATAAAGGTTAGATGACCTGGGATTTATTTGAGATTATGTAACCCTTTAATGGGAGATTTATTGTTTAAACTTTTGAGTTTAATTATATCCTTGGTTTATGGGTAGTTAGTTATGATTTAATTGGACAGTGAACACCGAATCCGTGGGGATGAAGTGTCTGGATTTGGGGGTGTCACATACATGGCATGAGGATCAATTGGAGCAAGGAGACTAAGCATGTGACGACCCCAAATCCAGGTACTTGAAACCCGAACTCGGTTCTCCACGATACCATTTCTTTAAGCTGAATAATACTAAATAATAATACATTCGAACTTAATTTACATACATCAAAGTTTACTTCCCAGTCGTGACCTTCAAATACATTCCTTACAATACTTGAATAGATACCAATACAACTATAACCATTAACTCATAATACACACTTATTCGATCGACTTTCCTTTTCTTTTGCTCGTGTTTCGAGCCTTGGTTTTGCTCATACATAATCGAAAACATTTAATTTAAGCAAGGATGAGCATTTAAGTTCCCAAAGAAGTAATAGCAATTATATATAATTTGAAAGAATATAAGTATTCTCTTTACATAACACTTTTACAACGAATTGAAAGTTGTGAAGTAATCTGCATCTTGATAAAAATTCACATAACAACTCTCTTTCAAATTCTTTAAATTTGGCTCTGGCTCTACCCTTGAATAGGGTTTAAGAAACATACTATGAACATTCTTTTCATTTTCGAAAAGGTTTAGCAAAATCCATCCGTGAAACCATCATAACTTACTTACGAGACGCGGGTGATCAAATTTCATTGTACCTGTCATTGATCAATACTACATAACTTAAACGAAATTCATCGCTCACTCTATCCGCCACTTGCAAAAATCTTCCCATATAGGGATGTTCATACATGCACAGTTCCAAACCCGAAGGTTTTAATCTTGCTCAACAATAATATGTAATTCAACATATATGTATACGGGTAATTGACAAAGGTATATCAACATGTGAATAAATGCCATGATTATCCAAGTGGGGACACTTGTATAACCATTTAGAAATCAACTTAACGAATATATATCCGAGCTAATATGTTGATAATCAAAGCGTGCATATAATCATGGGAATAGAATAATTCTCAAACTTCTTACTCATGTCCATTGCATAAAGAAAATGCAAAGGTAGGATACTTGCTTTGATTCATTTGATTACAAATCTCAACTTAGATTTTATCTCTTTATCACAACCTATCAATAATCAGATCATTCGTTCGATTAGAACAATATATCTTAACACATAGTACTGTCTATTACAGTCAGCACATAGTCTAATCACATAATCACAGTGATCATACTTTTAGTTTATATTCTATACTTGAAATATTTTTATACATTTTTCAAATATCTCATCCATGCTCTTACAAAGAGTCTTTTCTTTCTTTTATATAAGGTCCGACATTTGTTTGCCGTATCAACGACTTTATCGGGTAAATAATGGAGTCTAAGACTCTTATTCTATACCTCAACATCTCAAATATCGACATCTTATTTTTAATCATTTTCGCAATTTTCGAAATTGAAAAATTTAAAATAATTCAAATCATCATTAAAGGGCCTATAGTGATATAATCATATTATATAGGTGTTCTTCTTCAAATTCGAACTTCATAATCGGTTCTCAAAATCAACTAGTTTGGTAATTTATAACTTTCAAATATCGGAATCATAATTAAATGATTTAAACATTAAACAATTCCATTATCATTAATAGTTTAATTAATACTAAACTATTAATGAAACCATTACTAAAATATAAAAGTTATTTATAATAACTCAAACTATTTTTAAAACATTTATATTACCCAAATAATTACCATTAATATTTAAATATTAATGTACTATTTATCCAAATATTAAAAGTCATTAATTATAACTTAAAATATTTTTAAATCCTTAATATCCTCTTTAAATGGTTTTTAAATAAGTAAAACCATTTTTAAACTATTTATTTAATATTAATCATTAAATAAACTAAATATCATTAATATTATCTTAATATCATTAATATTTAATTATTAATGAAATTATCATTTAAATATTAAAAGTTATATTTTATAACTTAAAATATTTTTAAATACCTTATTTTCATTTAAAATGATTTTTATAATATTAAAATCATTTTTAAACTAAATTATTTAATATAATCATTAAATAACTTTAATATCATTAATAATTATTAATTAATGAAATTCATCACAAAATATTAAAAGTCATCACAAATAACTCATTTACATAATCAATTCCAAGCCAAAATAAACATAGTAAACTAACTAGTTTATTAACAACACTAACTAAACTTCAAAATTCAAACTTTAACTAACAATTAAAAATAATAACATTACAAAATTAAATAAAGAAACATACCCTAAATACTGAATTCCACAGATGAATCGCACTTTCACGCCCAAAATTTAACTAAGGAGATCTTTATAAAAAGTCCTCCCACAACAAAGCCTTTCTCAAAATTGGAGGCCTTATTGTTGGTGAATGAAACAAAGGCCAAGCCCTTCTATTTATAGGTTTAGAAAATGGTGAAGTTCTTAATTTAGTCGATGTGGGACTTGGTTTATACTAATTTTTCAATAGCTCACTTTGCGATTTTCTAACGCATTGCTCATAACTCCGATTAATCTGATTTTTGGATATGTTATACATGGTATGTAAGACTATTTTTTAAAAATACGAATTTACCCAATTCGGGTTCATTAGGTAGCCCAAACAAAGTCGTCCAAAAGTGGACGTTCATAACGAGTTTTCAATCTCGTTTCAGCTTTACCCTCTTCGCTTAAAACAGTCATAACTCTTTCATTTTAAAACATTTTTGAGCAATTCTTGATCCCACGCAAAGCTAACTTCTGGGGATACAACTTTTATTCTTTGACCATTTCCAAATCCCGAACACATCAGCCCAGAAATTCCGTTCAAATGGACTGCACCGCACTTGTTGGGAAGTTTTGACACTACTACTTTGAAATGTCATAACTCTCTCCTCCGATATCAGATTTAGTCCGTTTCGGAGTCTATGGAAAGCTTATTCGGTGTACTATAACATAACAAAAGCTCAGAAGGTTTTGGAAACATTAACTAATCGAAACAGTGTCCCGAATAGCACATCCCGTTGCTGACTTTCAGTTTTGAGAAATTTGACACATTTCCTTCCAATCACCGTAATTCCCTCATCCGAGGTCGGAATGAGGTCATTCCAAAGCCTATGGCTTCCTAACTCAGTGCACTACAATATATCAAAAGCCCAGACCTTTTAAAGCACAAAAGTGGACGAGAATGCCCCATTACAGATCGCCTAAAAAGCAGTTTATCATGATCGGTCACAACCATATTTGACCATCTATAACTTCTAATCTATACATGATATGGACTTGATTCTTTTTGCAGATTAAAGACCACATATCGGGCTACACATAACAACTTTTGAAGAACAAAACTCATGATCGAGCAAAGAGTTATGGCCTCGACATTTGGTGAAAAAATAATGTAATTCGGTTTTTCCAACTTGCTTAAATCTTCAATTTGCACTTTGATGTTATGGGTCTTTGATTTATCAACCCATATCATCAATTAACATTCTATTACACAACTTTAAACAATCAATTGCATCAAATAACATCGAATCAAAGGATTTCTAGGTTTAGTGTTCTTATACCCTTTTGCCAAAAAAGTCTTGATTCTTGCTTCCTCGATTTGTTATGGGTGATGGTTGAAGGCGTTGTTTAAGAGTGTATGGGCAATCTTGTACAAGGCAATTAAATGTAATATTTAATCACTAGATTTAATTCTTATAATTTACCAATTAACTTCTATCCTTTGGTAAATTAAAACACTTATACAATAACATCGAAATTAAACCCTAAATTAAAATTAGGGTTTCTCAACGTCATCAATTAGGGTTTCTAATTGACCATTAGTGGTTCTTTAATTATCTGTATGTTACTAACGCAATGTTATTCACGGTTTCTAATTTTAACAAGTTAGGGTTATAATAATTAGGGTTTGTCCTAATTATCGACATAACAAATAATTAGGGTTTCTTTAATTACCGATATTCTTATTCACAAGAACTTCATATACACATCACTACTCGAAATATCCCATAACCGAGTTTAATAATTAGGGTTTCACAAAGACGGTAATATGCTATGACCTAATTGATCATCATTGCTCAATATTATCTGTCACATTTATACCGAAAGACATAATTATGGTAATCGTAAAATAATATAATATTATTATTCTCATCTCTTGATCACAATCCCAATCCAGGTTTGGATCTCATGTCCGACTTATTCTTCGTACATCATCAATAATCAAGTTAAAATAATTAACTTAAATATTACGAACAATTCATATAATAAAATATTTATTATATAAATCTAATTATCACATCATATATTATTTCCAATCATGTTTTCATGGAAAATAATTAATAAAAACATTTCTACTTACGTAAATTTATTACCATATAATTTGTGGTAATTAATAATTCTAAAATTATTTCTAATTTTTCAAGTAATAAATGTATTCAGCATTTATCGCTCACTTTACTTGACACTTAGTCTCTGCCATTAAATAAAAAAAATTTATACATAAAATTTCTTATATATTTTATATAGAAAATCTCGAGTTATTACATTCACCTCCTTATAAGGATTCCGTCCCGGAATCACCGCTTTAAAAAACTCATATGCGGAAGGTACATAACATATAATCATTGACGTAGATCTCGATCGTATTTGATCGAATCGATCTTTAATTATTCATCATAACACTTGTCCATCCGATTAAGCGTAAATATAAGATATATAAGTTATTCAAATAGCACTGGAGTTCGCTTTCACCGCCACATCAGTATCTCGGACCGTCATGTTGTAAACCCTGAGTTGCTTTACGTTGGAGTTCTTGGTTGAGTTTGGTCCCGAAATTGCTAACGCCCCACCGCTTCTCCCCCTGTGGTTATGTTCCCCGCCTCCATTCCCTCTCTAAGCGCTTCACCTTATGCTCACCGATCCACATATGAAGCATCCATCGATCATCCTTGAGTTGGGGAAGTTGGGAGAGATATGACCCTCTTGCTCGCACTTGTAGCATACAAACTTGCCCTCTTGGACACTCGCCAGAGTGATTCTTCCATGATTCTTGCATTACACTACCCGCTTCTTTATACCTTCCCCTTTACTTGCATTTTCTCGTAAAAATTCCTCATTCTTTTCTCACCCCTATTCCCACTACTACTTTCTATCTTTACTGCTCCTCCCGACTTGCTTTTGTTCTTCTTCTCCTTATGATGAGGCTTATGGCCTCACTTCCCTATTCAAAGAATGATAGCCTTCTCCATGAGTCTTTAAAAGTATTGATTTGCAAAGATCGACACCTTATCAGAGAGCCGGGGTTTTAAGCCCACTCAAATCTCCTTGCCTTCCTAGCCTCTGTATCCACTTGATGTGGAGCAAACCTAGCTAACTCATTAAATTTTGCGCGCATACTCACTCCGCAATCCATGTTATCCTGCTTTTAACTCCGTGAATCTCACCTCCATTTCTAGATCGCATACTAACAGAGAGATAGTTTTGAAAAATAAATCCTTAAACCTATCCCAAGTAATTTCTTCTTCTCCTGCCTGAGTCTTATTTGCCTCCCACCAAAAGTTAGCTTCCCCTTTCATCATATAAGTGGCAAAAGCGGTCTTTTGCCCCTCATCTACTTTAGCGATTACGAACGCCTTCTCTATCTCGTTCACCCAAGTCTGGGCTTCTATAGGGTCAGCTGATCCTCTGAATTCTGGTGGTCCTACGGCTTTGAAGTCTTTGAATTTTGCCAAGCGATTGTCTGGCTGGTTTCCCGCAACTGGTGTTCCCTGCTGCATAGCCTGAGCTACAATGTTTGCAAAGTTTTGCATCAGTTCTGGCTGTCGTTCCCCAGCATTAGTAGATTCATCTATCCTTTGGTTTTGAGTTTGACGTCTTGGCGGCATTATCTAGTTAAATAAAACCATAAATTATACCCTTACATTTAAACCTTATTGCATAAGATTAATGTATTAAACTCGTTTCATTTCTCAAACTTAGATTCATATTCATTTATCGAATATTTACACAAACATCCTCGCTTTAATCAATGCGGCTATCCTTTTGTGACTACGAAAGTCGGGATTTAAAATCTTAACCAACATAAAAGTTAAAAATTGTTCATTACTTATCACACATATTACATATATAACCCATACTACTTATTTACCAAGCCTTTTTCTCGAACATTCATTCGCTCGATGTCCTTCCATCCCACAATTTAAAACATCCACCTTTCTTATAGTCGGGGCAACGAGGAGAGGTGTGTCCTTCACGGATGTGTCGCTTGAGGCTCCATCTGGTCAATTTCGATTTTGAGCTTATCCTGCTCTTCCATTGTTTCCATTAATGCCCCGACGATCAACTTTTCTATCTCCCACAACCTTTCCAATGAAGAAACTTGTTCTCCAAATCCACCTTCGTTGATGCTTGAAGCGGCTTCAACTTTAGTGTCTCGAATCACTATCTCTGTCCAAATCCAACATTTCGGATCCGATGCTACGTTTTTCCACGATAGCCACCTCGTCCGATTAGGGTTCCTAGTGAGCTTCTATTTCATTTGTTGGCCTCGATATTAGCTCGGGGTGTGAATATGATCCTTCTTATTCCACATATCTTTCTCACTAGACATCTACATACATAAGTTACCCCGATTAACATATAGTATATATACACGACAAATCAAGAGTTCTATATCGTTGTCTCTTATTTTGATTGACGATAAATTTATTCAATTCTCATCAACGCCTATCTCTGCCGAAAGGCAGCTCCATCCACTCTACATCGAATCGCATGAAGGTGATGACTAAAGCCTGGTCCAAGGTATATATCTGGTGTCTTTGGCTTCTATTTCAACCTTCAACTATCTTATCCTAATATCTCCTCTCGCTCCAACCTCCCTCATAACTCTCGGCTTAACTCTATCTCGTGGCTTACAACATTCACACATATCATCACATGCTACCCAATACACCTCTCACAAGAGTAAAAGTTTTCAAATTGTCTTTGAGGGGTCATATAGACCATGAACACATAGTTTTAACGGTATTCATACCGCAAAACAAAACATTACCTGGTATGTTTACAATCACAAAGAAGGTAAACTACCATTAATAGTACTTTAGGTGATTAGCCTATTGTACCCTACGTCATGCATAACGTATTAATCATACCTAGCGAATATTTACGCCCATTAGATTGGATCATTTATCCAAACAACATTGTTCACCTCGGTCTTACCATAGGATTCTCGCACCAAACAATTTGGTTCGGGACATTTCTTTCAATGAACACTTAGAGTTTTCATAAACATTAGTCTAGGCGATTCAAATAAAGATAGACTCATATCAATAATTCAATTCAATCGAATTATTTAGATGTAGCCAAACCAGTTTGCAAATTAAACTTTTGAAAACATTTTCGAGAATGACGTCATGATGCCGTCTTCAGTATTAACAATCCGTTGAGGATGCTGGTCATTGTATGACTTTGTCATAACACATCATACAATAGTGGAACAACGACTTGTGTCAAATTCACACTAAGTATTCCTGTATTTACAACTCCATCACATTTTTATCATCTCTCGCACTTGAGTTACATGGTACATGAGTGATAATTAAAACAAATTTTGATATTTCAAATCATTTATGCGTCTAGCCAAAATAAGTAGCATAGACCGTAGTACTTTAAACCATTTCAAAAATGATTACGAAGTCTACATTTTTGTTTTCAAAAGCACATAGTGCGCATTTAGCTTGATGTCAAAAAATTTTGAAGTTTAGCATAGCTAGGAGTTTAGGAAAACCTAACACCTTCACTAAAAATCATTTACTTAACAATCTATCTGCATTCTCGTAATCCATAACACTCCATTCACACAAAAAACTATACCCAGTTCATCAAACCAACTTATGAGTTCATAAATTGCCACAATCATATGAGTTTAAGAACTTATCCTAGTCGCACCTTTGGCGTCCATTCACGAGGGGTTCATAAACATTTCATATAATTATGAGTCAAGAATGTCTCATAGGTATGAGTTTTAAGAACTCGAACTTAATCTTATATTCTCTATCTATGACCTATCTACCATTATACACACCGAGAGAATGGAGTCTTCCTCTTAATGTGCATATAACAAATAGCTCGACACGACATTTTCAATGATTATCGATGCGAAACTAAGTGGTTTTTACACCAAGTACAATTCGGCTCCCATACGAAGAATCATACAACTCATTTACCAGACATGAGTCCTCAATTGAATTCCCATCTAACACTAACCCCATTCTCCATACGAATTTAATTCGTATTTATAATTCTCTTATCTGCATACTCAATTGATAGTATAATTCATACACGGCAATCTTTGTCAGTAAACTTTTCAATCATCGATTGATTCCTTACATTATAGCCTTTATCGAGATCACGGGTGATCTCATCGTATATATTACGATTTAGTTCTATATCTTGATCGCTTTTATTTTACGATCTCTCATAATCGCACTTTCAGGTCTTTTTAGGCTCAATCTATTCCCACTACTGTTTAACTTTATAATCGAGTTAGGGAACTCTGCGTCTTTACACTCAGCGAGATTCATCTTTGAATCTTATCGACCAACTAACTCTATATAATGAGTTAATACTTATCCTAATCATTGCGCTTATTAGTCTCGGTATTCCTACCTAAGCTTCATAACCAATGACTTTGATACCAACTCCGTGATTTACCCCAAATCCAGTACTTGAAACCCGAACTTTCGGTTCTCCACGATACCATTTCTTTAAAATTTGAATAATACTAAATAATAATACATTCAACTTAATTTACATACATCAAAGTTTACTTCCCCAAGTTTAGTGTTCTTATACCCTTTTGCCAAAAATTCTTGATTCTTGCTTCGATTTGTTATGGGTGATGGTTGGGCTTTGTTTAAGAGTGTATGGGCAATCTTATGCAGGCAATTAAATGTAATATTTAATCACTAGATTTAATTCTTATAATTTACCAATTAACTTCTATCCTTTGGTAAATTAAAACACTTATACAATAACATCGAAATTAAACCCGGTAATTAAAATTAGGGTTTCTCAACGTCATCAATTAGGGTTTCTAATTGACCATTAGTGGTTCTTTAATTATCTGTGTATGTTACTAACACAGTCATTACAGTTTCTAATTTCAACCGGTTAGGGTTATAATAATTAGGGTTTGTCCTAATTATCGACGTACAACAGTAATTAGGGTTTCTTCTAATTACCGATATTCTTATTCACAGTAACTTCATATACACAGTTACTACTCAGAAATATCCCATAACTGAGTTTAATAATTAGGGTTTCATAGCACGGTAATATGCTATGACCTAATTGAATGGTCATTGCTCAATATTATCTGTCTGCACATACCCGTACATAATTATGGTACTGTAAAATAATATAATATTATTATTCTCATCTCTTGATCACAATCCCAATCCAGGGTTTGGATCTCATGTCTGACTTATTCTTCGTACACATCATCAATAATCAAGTTAAAATAATTAACTTAAATATTCTGAACAATTCATATAATAAAATATTTATTATATAAATCTAATTATCACATCATATATTATTTCCAATCATGTTTTCATGGAAAATAATTAATAAAAACATTTCGGCTTACATAAATTTATTACCATATAATTTGTGGTAATTAATAATTCTAAAATTATTTCTAATTTTTCAAGTAATAAATGTATTCGCATTTATCGTTCACTTTACTTGACACTTAGTCTCGTCATTAAATAAAAAAAATTTATACGCAAAATATCTTATTTATTTTATATAGAAAATCTCGAGTTATTACAAAGCATGGATGGACAAAGGAATGAGTAGCAGAACATATCAGGTTGTAAAATGAATAAGAACTTAGATCACCAGGCGGCTACTGCTGCTATACTGATAACACACGCCTACGCTGGCATGCGTACCACATGGCTGGACCAAAACTTTTACTCAAGGCCCTCATGCGAGAAATGTATAGAGGGAAGCCTTGGCCATGCTGCGACACCAAAGGTCATTGAAATGCTTAATTTTAATTTTTAATTTGTAAGAGTTGTAATGGTTTTAAACTATTCTGACTGGTGTCAGACATATCATTGATTACTTTTTATGTATTTTCATATTGGGAACTAGGGTTTACACTCTGAGAGAGATTCTAACGTAGAACGAAGCCTAAACTCCATCTTTTCTAATTCTTCGTGGGATTTCCAATCATTGTGGATAACTCTTGTTCTTTTGCTGGATTTATATGAGGATTTGAACGTTAATATTGGTTTATAACCAGCAATTGGGTTTTATCGTTTCTATCATTCTCTATCAATTGTTTGCTTATTATACATGTTTAGCCTTGATCCCATGATGGCTTTTGGTTCAGTCATGAACTAAACTCCATTATGGGATTCTAACGAATTTTAATATGTAGTTTAATTGCGTGCTTGAATGCTGGTCTGTTTTACATATCATAAGGAATTTTTATCATGGTTGATTTGCATGCATGAATGATTGATCACCATTCGATTTAGTTACTTGTATGGAATTGAAAGATAACATGCGAGTATGGATTGTAATCATGACAACATGCGTATATGGGGCTGTTTTGTATAGCTTCGTATTTCATGAATCAGATAGACATATACTGTTTCACCGTATGAGTTAAAATAAGGGCTTGTGCTTAAATTCAATATAGTTGCAATTTCACATGTACATATAGTGATTTTTTGGTTATATTGATGATTACATGGTGTCTATCACATGTGGATGCTGTGTAAGTAGGTCATAATGCATTGAAAAATGGTTATGTCTATATTAGTTCTTTTGGCTACTTTCCTGTGTTATGTGAACGTTCTTGCATGATGGTATTAATTAGATGAAGTATTAAATGAAGTTAGGATCCCATTATTTTCAGATTTGATTTATTACATTCTTATTCTCATTTTAGTGATTATTTGCATTTAGAGTAATTTACAATTATAATCTTTAGTTTAAGCATATAAAAAATAGCGATTTAGTTGATGAATAGTAGTTTAATTTAAACATTCTCTGTGGGACGATACTCTACTTACTCTATATTACTTGTTGACATATGTATGCTTGCATGAGTTAGAGCTCTTTTGTTAGAACTGAAAAAGAGGCAATAAGTTTTTAGCGCCGTTGCCTGGGAAAGGCGTTTAAATTTAAATAATTATCATCAATTTCAAGCTATATTGTATGACTTAGACATATCTATTCTTATCTCATTTCTATTTTTGTTTTGTTTGTGGTTTCAGGTACTTGTAGATTTTTATGCACACGCGATCATCTAATTCTGAATTAATACCAGCGCAAGATAACATTAACGGAAGAAGTTGGAAAACAAGTGTGCGGAGAAATTTACAAGCTCAGTTGGAAAGTACTATATCTGACATGTCAGAAGAATAAAGAGAGGAGCACAAGGCTCTAAGGGATTATTCCATGCCGAATATAAATGGACTTCAGTCTAGCATAGTCATACCGGCAATAGCAGCGAATACTTTTTAGATAAAATCGGGCACTATTCAGATGGTGTAGAATTCGGTACAGTTTGGGGGTGCTGCTACGGATGATCTGAATGAACACTTTTTAAGTTTTATTAAGATTTGCTATATATTCAGATACAACGGTGTGTCGGAGGATGCTATCAGACTTAGGCTATTCCCGTTCTCATTAAGGGATAAGGCGAGAAGTTGGCTGCATTCTTTGCCGTCAGGGTCGATCACTAAATGGGAGGACTTAGCACATAAATTCTTAGCCAAGTTTTTCCTAATGGCTAAGACTGCAAAGATGAGGACAACTATCTCTCAGTTTGAGCAACAACAGGGCGAGTCCTTATATGAAGCATGGGAGAGATATAAAGAGATGCTAAGGAAGTGTCCGCATCACGGTATGCTGGATTGGATGGTAATCAATACGTTTTATAATGGATTGGGATGGCAATCGAGGCCTATTATAGATGCAGCTGCAAGAGGGACATTATGGGCAAAGAGCTATAACAAGGCCTATACCCTTATCGAGACTATGGCAGCGAATGACTTTCAGAATCCTACATCTCGGATGCCACAACCCAAGGTTGTAGGTTTGTTGGAAGTACATGCTATTACGCAGTTGTCGGTACAGATGGCAGCTATGGCGAAGAAGATAGATACAATAGCAGAGAGCAAAGTGAAAACAGTTGCCTTCATATATTAGATTTGTGCGGGGTCACACTCGACAGATCAATGTGCTATCAGCTCAGAGTCGGTACAGTATATGAGTAATTACAGGAAAGACCAAGATCAGTTTTAGAACACATACCACCCCAACAACCGAAATCATCCAAACTTCAGTTGGTCAAATAACCAAGGAATCAAAGAGAATCGGTTTCAAATTTAATCAACAATTTCAATCATAAATTGCCTCAAATTACAGTTTACACCAAAACCACCGTTTCCATCGGGATTTTCTCAACAACAACAACATCACACTCCAGCTGCACCTCAACAAGAAAAGAAATCAGAAGTGGAGGAGATGATGTTAAAGTACATGGCAAACATGGAAGTTATGATCAAAAGCCAAGCAGTAGCTATTAAGAATTTGGAGACTCAGATGGGGAAAATGGCGAGCATGCTTAACAACAGGCCCCAAGGTTCATTGCCAAGTAATACAGAGACAAATCCAAGAAGAGACAGGAAGGAACAGTGTCAAGTGATCACCTTGAGGTCTGGGAAAAATATTGCAGGCAATGATAGTCGTGCGCTGCATGCATGATTATTACATCGAGGAGGTCATGCAAGCACATGCGTAAGCGAAAACAAAGTTGATCACGAGAAAGAAAAATCTAAAATTCTAAGGTATAACATGAAGAGAAAGATAAAGCAAGGTCAGTTGAGAAGCCTATGAGTTCAGTACCACCAATTCACCCTCGAGTTCCGTATTCGCAGAGATTAAATAAGCAGAGGAAAGATAAGTAATTCAACAAATTTTTGGAGGTCTTTAAAAAGCTATAAATCAATATACCTTTCACCGAGGCATTGGAACAAATGCCAAGCTATGCAAAGTTTATGAAGGGTATATTGTCAAGGAAGAGGAGATTAGATGAATTTGAGACAGTAGCCTTGACAGAGGAATGCAGTGCAGTGCTTCAGCAGAAATTACCTCTGAAGCTGAAGGATCCGGGCAGCTTCATAATTCCGTGCACAATCAGGAAGATGAGCTTCAGTAAATGTTTATGTGATCTTGGGGCAAGTATAAATTTGATGCCCTTGTCAGTATTCAATCAATTGGGATTGTCGGATCCAATGCCGACAAACATTTCCTTACAGTTAGCTGACAGATCTATCACGTATCCACGGGGAATTGTTGAAGATGTGTTGGTGAAGGTGGACAAGTTTATCTTTCCGGCTGACTTCATCATCTTAGATTTTGAGGAAGATAAAAGCATACCAATCATACTGGGGAGACCATTCTTAGCCACAGGCAGGACCTCAATAGATGTGCAAAAAGGGGAACTCACGATGCGTGTACATGATCAAGAGGTCACTTTTAATGTCTTCAAAGCCATAAAGTTCCCAACAGATGCAGAAGAATGTTTCCGGGTTGATTCGGTGGATCGAAGCCTAAATGATGAGATACAGAATTTGGTAAATTATGAGCCATTGAGTTGTGTAATTAGTGAAAATTTAGAGTTGAAGGTAGAGCCATTGACGAAAGATGAAGTCATTAAATTGCGGGGTGAGGTGGACAGGTAGAAAGTCACCTCAATTCCTTCTTTATCGTGAGATTCAGAGACAGTCAGGCTAATTGACTATAACTTAGTGCTTGATGGGAGGCAACCCATTATTTCTATCTCTATTTTCTTTTTAATAATTCAGTTTAGGTTGCTTTGGTTAGTTTATTTTTATTTCATTTTTGACAGTTTGTCTGTTTTTCATAATTGAGTGTGTAGCATGATATGCATTGAGAATGTTTGAAATAGGTGAGAATTTCTGTGGTCATTGATTCATGTCTTAACATTGGGCATTAATGTCTATGTAGGTATCAACAATTGAAGGAATCACTGATAGGCAGATTGGAGTTGAACATCGATCAATCATCAGGCAGATATTAAGATCCGCATACCGCCAGCAAGAAAAATGCAATACAAATATATGCTACCGCACAAAGTGATCAGAGCATAATTCACACTTTACATGCGATCCTGCCATGACATTAATTGACTAAGACAGCTTTTAAAAGTTTTAAAAAACATGTTGGGGATTATTTGGGCTGTCATTTGAATAATAATAGAAGCACAATCATCTCAGTCTCCATAACACACGTCTCTCTCACTCTTTCAGTTACAAATTGAAGTCGTACATCTCTCATCACATAACCACAATTCTCTCCACGTTCAAAGCTCAACCCACACCCTTATCCACTGATATAAACTAGGGTTTCAAGAGAGGGCTGTACGAAATTAGTGGGGGAAGAATCTAAGCTTCTGCTATCACTCCTTCTCAAGCAAAGTTTTATCCTCTCTATCCACTGCAAATGAGTCCTAAGCGAGCTCGCTCCATTTCATCTTCTTCGTCATCTTCCTCCGGCAGTCAGGGGAGGATATTGTCTATCACAATAAATTTCTGTGTTTGGAAGCCCAACAGGAGTACTACCAGATTGTAGCCAAGATATTCGTGAAAGAAAGGGGATTCAAACCGGAAGGACAAGATGGGCAGTTATGTGAAATGATCCATGAAAGAGGCTGGGGTGGACTGACTGCCACTCCCACGCCCATTCCGATGAGCATAGTCCGAGAACTTTATGCCAATGCCAAGGTCACCATGAGCGGTATCTCTATGGTTCGCGGTTTTGAGATAGACTACAAACCCATCGCCATCAGAACCATTTTCAGACTCACTGATACACCGCCAATGACGGGATCGCTAACTGGTCACCGGCAACATATGGAAACAGACTTGAATTGGTTATTACGAGTTCAGGTACGCTCAGCACGAAATGGACGATAAAGCCAAACAATTAGCCTCGCGCATATTCCCACCGCACTTTCAACCGATATGCTAAGGTGTGGAATCTGTTCATCTGTGCCAAGCTAGTGCCTTCGTCTCATCAGCACGAGATCACAGTGGAGAGGGCGATTATTCTATGGGGCATAATCACCGAAAAATACATTGACGTTGGCCATCTCATCCACCAGAATATGCTGCGATATGTGCGGGGAGGCACCACTGGGAGCATACCACACGCGTCAGTGGTAGCTATGCTATATGCTCATCAGGGATGCAACTGGGGAAACGAACAAATGCAATACCCAAGCCAGGACATCACTCATACCACCATTGCGAAATTTGAGGATTGGGTAGGAGGCGTACCTCACCCACGAGGAAGAGGATTTATCCTCCAGCCCACATTCCTAGAGCCATCACAGCAGCCCTCTCAGACAGATGAGGCGGTCCCATCGATGTAAACACATACTGCTCATGGTGATCGCCAGCTTCAAAGGTTGGAGCAAAAAGTCGATGCCATGTACGATAATTTTGGAGTGTTTGCTACGAGACTCACGAGGGCCTTAGCCGAGGCTTTTGCACAATAGGGGATGATGCTAGAGTGGCCTCAGTTCGGGACAGCAGTGCCATATCCACCACCAGATTCACCACCCGAAGAGGGTGGTGCCACTGATCATTAGGGGAGTTTTCTTTACCCTTTACCTTCATTCACTAGGACATTGAATATTATAAGTTTGGGGGTATTGGGGTAGTAGTATAGTAGCATGTAGTATTTGCATGATTAGTTTAGATTTTTGCATGTTTCATGTTTAGTTTATTTGTTTATGTGGTAGATTTTTTTTTTTTTAGTTTGCATGTCTCACAAAGTTCTAGCTTTATGGAAATTTTGTCTAGCCGATGATGATAGTGAATTGTGAAGGATTTTTGAGTATTTTGGATAACATGAACGTAGTCATAATGTTTTACACAATGAAATTCATGTTGCTGTTTAAATGCTTTCGGTTTGCACGGATGTGTTCACAATCACTTGTAGGTATAAGAAGTATGTGTTGCAGTGCTAAATAGAAAATATAGTTTAAAAAGGGAAATATGTGGAACATGGATATATACTTTCAGAACATTGACATTCAAACTTTGGGAAAACATGGGTATGCTATGTATAAAAAAAACAAATCAAATAGCAATAACATGGCTAGTCTTATTTCGGGGCCCTGGCTACTTGAGTAAGTACGCCCGAGGGGATTATCTCTACACCTAGTGCCCTAAGGTCTTTCATGATTTGGGAGTCATTGGTTGAAAGCTCGCTAAGGGGTAGCAGTGTTGCCTAATGGAATAAGGCATTGCACAGTCATGTGAAAAAAAAAAAGAAAAGAAAAAAAAAAGAAAAGAAAAAAAATAGCAATAAACATCGCGGGAAAGAGCGAAAATCGCCCTTGTGAGTAGCAATAAAGCAGTTAAGCCCATTGTTGAACTTTAGTTTGTTTTGATATGTTGGAACAGTCTTCGTTGCATAAGTATACATGAGTCTCGATTTAGACTATAATTTTCTGTTTTGAGCAGTTTAGCATGTGTATTCTTTGCTTAAATCAAGTTTTGGTCAACACACCACACACACACAGCATCTCTATAGCATTTATGAATTATCTGAGTGTATGATATTATGCCTATCGTTTGGTTTGAATTTGTATTCTTGAATCTAGATAATTCGTTGAGACATTTTGGACTGAAATTATGTTAGAGTTGGAATAATGTGAGACTAGTTTGCACCATAAGTTAGTTGCATAGTAGTGTAGTTGCATTTTTATTGCTTTATTTTAGTATGCATTGCTTGAGGGTAAGCAACAGTTCAAGTTTGGGGGTATTTGATAAGTGGGTTTTACACCTACTTATTGATATCAATTCACACGGACTATGCCCATCTCAAGTACATTTTAGTGTGTTTTTAGTTGCATTTCATGTTATTTTGCATTGCATTTACTTAAAACTCCTTTGATACAAAAGTGCAGGATATGACATGATTTGGTGATGTTATAGGGCATGAGGCTGATGGATGCATGACATGAGGATCAAGTGGAAAAAGGAGACTAAGCATGGATGGACAAAGGAATGAGCAAAGAGAATGCATCGATTCTGAAGCAGCAGAATCGAACTCGAATTAGATCAGTAGAAGCTATACAGCAACACACGCGCATATACCATATAACAATCGCCGACTAAAACTTCCACTCACGGTCCCAAAGAAATGCATAGAGGGGTGCGCACCACATGCGCACACCGTGAGAGGTCATTGAAATTTAATTTTAATTTTTAATTTGAAAGAGTTGTAATGGTTTTAAACTATTCTGACTGGTGTCAGACATATCATTAATTACTTTTTTACGTATTTTCATATTGGGAACTAGGGTTTACACTCTGAGAGAGATTCCAACGTAGAACAAAGACTAAACTCCATCTTTTCTAATTCTTCATGGGATTTCCAATCATTGTGGATGACTCTTGTTATTTTACTGGATTTATATGAGGATTTGAACGTTAATATTGGTTTATAACCAGCAATTGGGTTTTATCGTTTCTATCCTTCTCTATCAATTGTTTGCTTATTATCCATGTTTAGCCTTGATCCCATGATGGCTTTTGGTTCAGTCATGAACTAAACTCCATTATGGGATTCTAACGAATTTTAATATGTAGTTTAATTGCGTGCTTGAATGCTGGTCTGTTTTACATATCATAAGGAATTTCTATCATGGTTGATTTGCATGCATGAATGATTGATCACCATTCGATTTAGTTACTTGTATGGAATTGAAAGATAACATGCGAGTATGGATTGTACTCATGACAGCATGCGTATATGGGGCTGTTTTGTATAGCTTCGTATTTCATGAATCAGATAGACATATACTGTTTCACCGTATGAGTTAAAATAAGGGCTTGTGCTTAAATTCAATATAGTTGCAATTTCACATAGACATATAGTGATTTTGGTTATATTGATGATTACATGGTGTCTATCACATGTGGATGCTATGTAAGTAGGTCATAATGCATTGAAAAATGGTTATGTCTATATTAGTGCTTTTGGCTACTTTCCTGTGTTATGTGAACGTTCTTGCATGATGGTAGTAATTAGATGAAGTATTAAATGAAGTTATGATCACATTATTTCCAGATTTGATTTATTACATTCTTATTCTCATTTTAGTGATTATTTGTATTTAGAGTAATTCATAATTATAATCTTTAGTTTAAGCATATAAAAAATAGCGATTTAGTTGATAAATAGTAGTTTAATTTAAACAACTTTCTCTGTGGGACGATACTCTACTTACTCTGTATTACTTTTTGACACATGTATGCTTGCATGAGTTAGAGCTCTTTTGTTAGAACTGAAAAAGAGGCAACACCCGCCAGGGCAGGGGTCCTGGAATTTAACTAACTTCTGGAAGTTACATGCAGGCTTCTCCCCTTCCCAAAAATACATCACTTTCCCACTTACCCACTACATCAATTAAACCCACTACCGCCACTTCTCCTTCCAACTACTTCCTTAACTCCATTAATTATCCCACCTCTTCACCCCACCAATAGAAGCCATTCTACAACCTCTATATATTACCACACCTCAACCCATATTCCCCACACCATTCTTCAACTACACTAAGCTTCATTCACCATATTGGAGGGCCAATTTCACAAGTTTGAGGGATAACCATTTGTGCACACCAAGTGTTAGTCACTGTGTTTCAACCAAGTTTGGAGAGGAAAGGTAGTGGAAGTCCAGCAATAGAAATAACATGTCTTCGCAACCTACTTCGAAACGCAAAAGGGGAGAGAGTTCAAGGCCATCTCAACCAACCCGAACCTTTGATCGCCGGAAATTCGTGAGTGTCGTCGCCACCGACCAGTATGACTACATGCTCACCAAAGCCCTTACACCAAAGCGAGGGTTGGCACCGGATCCTAACTATAAGACCCCAACTTTTATGAATAAAAATGTATTTTCTATATATATCATTTTTGAATATTATGGAATAAATTTGATATAATGTTATAGTTGTGGGTAATATTTATAAATTTTGCAAAGTACGCAAGTTGTTATATAATATTCGATTGGTCGGGAATACTGCTTTTAAACAGGGAATATTCGCATGACTACATCATTCAGTGGACCCTACAATGTAATTATTGTTTGATTGAGAAAATGACAAAATATTTTTATGAAAATAATGGCGGAAGTTTTACTCATAATCTGTTGAAACACCAAAAGTTAAAAAAATACGAGAATACGTGTGGTTGCATAGTAGCACACAAGATTGATTATTGATGCTTACGTGAGAAGTCACTCGCTTTTGTTCAATTATTGCTTTAGTAATTGTTGCATAGTATCTCACGTTAATTGATTCAATTATTGTTGATATTTTATAATTGAGATGATTTGTTATTAATATTATTATTTGCAATATTAACGATGTCTAGAAGTTCTCGCCAAGGAGAGGTTTGGTCACCTATTTACGCCAATAAGGAGAAATCCTTATCGAAAGCCCCTCTTTCTTAGGAACGACACGAGTCGATTAATAGTGTGAATAATAATAATGATGATGAAGTTTTGTTTTATTAGTATTATTAATGTAATAAAATGGAAAAGCTTTTTATATAAAATGTAATACTTTTATAAAGTTATTCATTTTATTAGGCTAATAGTAAAATCTTTTTATATAAAACAAAATACTATTATAAAGTTATCTGCTTTTTATTAGACAATAATTAGATTATATTTTATTATGCATAGTGTTTTGCATAGTGCTGCATAGTGTTTCTATAGTAAAATCTTTTTAAAAGTTATTCGTTTTATTAGATTATAAATAGAATATATTATATTTTATTGTAAACCAATCTGCACTGCTTGCTTAAAGTAAATCGATCCGGACCGTTCATGGATTGGTTACTATTCACCATTCTTCTATAAATAGAAGCTCATTCCTTCATTATTTCTTACTTAATTCACCAAACTCTAGAGAGAGAAACCGTAGAGAAATTATTCTTCTATCTTGAGCGCGTTTTTTTGGCGCTTAAGAAAGCTTTGAGTGTAAAGTAAGTTTCTTCAAGTATATCCCCGCCTCTCACCGCTTGAGTACTCTTCTTTATAAGGTAAGGGGTACTATTTTTTTATATTCATGAAGAGAACTTCTATTATTCCATTCTTTATTATTCTGTTGGAATTGTAGAGTCCCCGAATCCGGATACTTGAAACCCAAACTCGGTACTTTACGATACCATTTCTATGAGCGGAATTTTACTAATAATAATAACAATAATATAAATTTCAAACTTAACTTACATTTATCGAGTCTAATCCCAAGTATGCAACCTTTACTATATTCTTTACATGATATATAATACATATCATTAACTTAATATGTATCTCTATTACAAAAGATACCAATAACATATTCTGCTTGCTTTCCTTTTACTTGTTCCTGGCCGAACCTTCTAGCTTTCCACACTTAGCTGAAAACATTTAAATTAAGCAAGGATGAGCATTTGAGTGCCTAGCAAGTATTATATATATATATATATATATATATAAGTTCAAAGAATTTAAACGCTTTTCTTTATAATATTCTTCACAACCAAATAATAGTTGTGAAGTAATGCACTAATAATAATAATAGCATAACAACCCTCTTTCAAATTTTTGAAACTGTGTATTGTCTATTTATAAGGTTTATGTGACATATCATGAACATTGTTTTCATTTTCGAAAAGGTTAAACAGAAATTCATCCGTAAACCTAGCATTTGCTTATTTAGAACTGAGGGTGTGTACAGTCCATGGGCCCCAGATTGATCAATACTACATTGCTAGAAACGATATTATCGTTCATCCTTTGTCCGTAGTAAGCGCATAAAATTTTCCCATTATCGGGATGTTCATATCTCGCCGGGTTTTCATAATAACAAAGGTCTTATATACTTCAACATATATGTATATCAAAGGGGTATCAACATGCGATTAAATACAATGATTATCGAAGTGGGGACACTTGTATAATCATTTATAGAAATTAACGAACATAATATATTTATCCGAATTATCATATACTAACATGTTGATAATCAATGGGCTTATATAATATAGCTTTAACAATCTGTACATTAATAATAATAATATAATTTTGAAACATTCTTACACTTGTCCATTGCATAAAGAAAATGCAAAGTTAGGATACTTGCCTGATGCGCTGCTTACACTTACGCAACTTAGATTTATCTTTTCTATCACGACCTATCATTAATCAAATCATTTTACTGATTAGTATATCATAACGTAACACATAACACTGCCTATTGCAGTCAGCACATAACCTAATCACCTTATTACACATGTTCAACAATCATGGTTTCACAAACAAACATCAACACATTCCTAATCGCATTGTTACATAACCTTAACCACCATTGAATCACAAATAAACAATTAACTAACTAAATTATCTATGTCCAGATCAATTTACGAACCATGCTCATTCTATCGACAACTTTATCGGGTACTAATAGAGTCTAAGACTCTATACAGTAGTTCAATATTCATTTGGATAACTTAAATACCCGTCACATTATTTTTCATGGCCTTATGATAATTTTTTAATTAATTATTACCATTTATCATAATTTTGAAACATCGTAATCATTATTAAATGATTTAAGTATCACATAATTCTATTATCATTAACATTTAATCAATATTAAATTATTAATAAAACCATTGCCAAAATATTAAAGTTATGTATAATAACTCAAAATATTTTTAAAACATTTACATTATCTTTAAATGATTTTTAAAACATTTAAAATCATTATTAAATAATTACCATTAATATTTAAAATATTAATGAGCTATTTATTCAAATATTAAAAGTCATTAATTATAACTTAAAATATTCATTTATATCCTCTTTAAATAATTTTTAAATTAATAAAACCATTTTAAAATAATTTATTTAATATAATTATTAAATAAATTTAATATCATTAATCATTAAATAAATATCATTAATATTAATTTATTAATGAAATTATCCTTTAAATATTAAAAGTTATAGTTTATAACTTAAAATATCTTTAAACATTTTATCTTCATTTAAAATGATTATTAAAATATTAAAATCATTTTAAACTAAATTAGTTAATATAAATATTAAATAACTTTAATATCATTATTAATCATTAATTAATGAAATTAACTATTAAATATTAAAAGTTATATTTTATAACTTAAAATATTTTTAAATACTTTATTTTCATTTAAAATGATTTTTAAATCATAAAATCATTTTATCTTATTTATTTAATTTAATAATCAAATAAATCTAATATCATTAATATTAATTTATTAATGAAAATTATCACAAAATATTAAAAGTTACCAAAAATAACTCAAAATATTTTCTATCACAATAATATAATTTTTCATGAATTAAAACTATTTTTAAATAATTTATCTAATATTGTAATTAAATAAATTAAATATCGCTACATTCCAAAAAATATTAAATATTTTCAAATATGCCCAAAATAATTAAAAACTATTTTTCAGACTTTAAAATAATTTTTCAGAATTTATTATGTATTTTTCAGAATTAAAAACTAATTATTAAATAAAAATAATTAATTTTCGAATTTTTCTGTCGCTAAAGGGCCCTATAGCGACGAAACTGTCGCTATAGGTGTTCTTGAACTGCCCAGAACCTTCATACCCAGTTACCGAGTGGACTAGTTTGACCAACTTTAAATCTTTGTGTAGTGTGTTTCTGGGAAATACAAAAGCTAGATCTTGTAGAAAACGTGCAAGACTACAGATTCTAACAAACAACACGATCAAACAACCTAACACAAGCTAGATCTAAGCAACCAAAGTTGCTGTCAGAGCTGTTCTTCATTTACAAAAATGAAGAACAGTTCGAGCAGTCACGTTTAAGCTATTATAACTATCAATCGTGTTGATGACTTTGATATCTACAAGTTGTATTGCGTAGACAACATACCAGTGTACATATATATATCATAGAATCAACAAAAAAAACAACAGATTCATAAGATATGCCTTGGTCAAATCCTGTCAGAAACAAGCCCAAAAATTTTCTGGAAATTTTTCCAGAAACAGAAATCGTGATCGGATGGTCTACTTTGACCATCCACTACATTCGATTCATATACTTTTAAGGAGATTTTAAGGCATAAGATTAAAGTACTAATACTAGACTATAACTTAGATACAAGAACAAAATCAAAACAACAATACACTGTCAGATCCAGTCGATTTAAAATGTTGTCAGACCTATGTTCATGGTTTCGGGTTTTGCCCGAAAAGTTCCGGTCAATGCTCATTAACTCAGATTTGACCGTGAATAACTTCATTTCCAGAAATCAAATAGTTATTCTACCACTTGGATCTTAAAGACCATATACTAGGCTACATATTGAAGCTTTAAAACAACACAAACAACAAACGAGCAACGATTTAAAGGGGCTGACATTCACTGTCAGACAACAAAATAAAATTTTTCCAGATTTTTGAAAATCGTTGATTTACGTATCTAGATGTTATGGACTTGTAATATACCAACCCAGATCATCATGTTAGACTACAAACAACATATTTTAACAACAAATCACAAGATCTAACGACAGATCATTGGACAAAATTAATGGCTAGGGTTTATACCTTTCTAAGAGAGATTTCTGATTTTGGCTTCTGATGTTGTTAGGAATTTCGTGGGGCTGTGTTTTGAAACTGAAATACTTGCTAAATTCGTAGGTTTAGAGAGATAGGGGCTTGAGGAAGAGTTTGTGCAAAATAAAGTCACCAAATGCAATTTCTCTCTCTCTTAATCTATATATATCCATGTTGGATGCATGTATTGCTGATGCAAGAGCTGAATGCTGTCAATTTAGAGCATGTGGAGTTCTTGGTTTGGTGAACCACCACCCCTAATGTCAAAACCTAGTTTGTAGCTTCAATTATACAAGATGGACATTTTTGTCATTTCCTTAAATTTCTAGAAAATTGCCTTAGGGTTTAGGATTTAGACATTTTAGTGTTTAGGGTTTAACATTTAACCCTTAAAGATTTAGCAATTAGGATTTCAAAAATTTCCAAATTTAGGATTTTACAATTAGGGTTTATTACAAAAATAATAATATAAAATAACTAAATTTTAGTTTCTAAAATTTTTTAAAAAAATAAAAATAAATTTGTTAACTAAATTAAGTTTGTAATTATCTTATACATGGACGTTAGGGTTTATTACCCTTAATCACAATTAACTTTGCTAATAAAGTAATTAGGGTTTATAATACCAAAAATTAGGGTTTCCATAATACAATTAGGGTTTCTAGAAATTAAATTAGGGTTCTAGGTTTTAGGGTTTTGATTTACTAATTAGGTTTACCTTAATTAGTAATTAAAGTCTATCACACGTGTTATTAATCACAGTAACACAATTTCTCGATGTATAAAATTATCCGCTTTTAGGTCTTCAATTAGGGTTTCTAATATCAGAAATTTAAATATAATTTGGGTTTATATTTACAGTTAATATCTCCTATAATTAGGGTTTTCCTAATAGCATCCAATATTTATAATACACTTCATACACCACATAACATAGTATCTTAACAGATTTGAAAGTCTTATATGACTTCAAAATTAGTGTTTGTCTGTAAAATTAGGGTTTACCAGTAACACTAGGGTTTGGTCATAATATAATAAAACTGTTTCACACATTAACATTACACGCATAACCATACTTATCTATAACACTGACAAATAATAATATAATATTATTATTCTCATTCCTTGATCAAAACCCGAAATTAGGGTTTGGATTCCATATCTGATTTATCTTTCATATATAACCTTAATAATTAAGTTAAAATAATTAACTTAACTATTCTGAAATAATTTCATATAATAAAATAAGTATTATAAAAATTCTATAATCATATCATATAAAATAATATAATTATCCTATTTCCTTGGAAAATAAACATTAAAACATTTTTACTATAAAATTAATTAGTATAAAAATATAATTGATAATTATCAATAATTCTAAAATAAATTTATTTGCAATACTTAATGTAATAAATAAATTTTATTTATCACACATATAATTATAATTACACATTACCTTGACACATATCATTCATATTTATTTTAATAAATAATAAAAAAAAATTTATACGCAAAATTTATGATTTATTTATATAGAAAATATCGGGTTGTCACAGGAATAACCTGTATACGCGGTCTATCCTATACTTGGTGATTTCTGTTGTTATTCCATTCTTTATTATTCTGTTGGAACATCCTCGCTCTGCAGGCGTTTCACACGCCTTTTACATGGTTCCGCTCTTTATTATTCTATTGGAATATCTTGTCTTTTTGCATTTTACGTGGGACCGGTTCCGCTCTTTATTATTCTGTTGGAATATCCTCGTCTGCATGCGTTTCGCTTAGACCTAATTTCGTTATTTATTATTATTACGTTAGAATAACTTTCTATCTGTCAAGTACCACATGCATGGTGATTTCTGTTGTTCTTCCATTCTTTATTATTCTGTTGGAATATCCTGTCGATGCATATTACGCCTGACCTGGTTCCGTTATTTATTATTCTGTTGGAATAACTTGTCTATGCGAAGTACCGCATGTATGGTGATTTCTTTTGTTATTCCATTCTTTATTATACTCAGTTGGTTAAAGTTTTGAATTCTATACTCCATGAAATTAGTGGAATATCCTTGATATTTGCGCTTCATCCAGTATCTTTTTATGGAAATATTCTTCTGAGCATTCTTGAATTTTACTCTACAAAGAAGTATCATGTTGACAATTTGGACGTTATTAGTTCCTGTATAAATTAGTTCTTGAACTTGTTTTATTGAATTCTTATATCATTTTCATCATCCTCATGTTTATATTTTATTGAAAGTCATCTATGGCCTGTAGTGCAAAGATGGACTTGGTATGATTATAACCAGGGATTATTCGGTATAATCACGACCGTAATGTTATAAATGATGTGGTAAAAGTCCTCATTGGCCCGTAGTGCATTGATGGACAGTTGTTGGCATGATCATGACCATTGATGAATACAAGAATATCCTTGGCCCGTAGTGCATTGATAATTTGTGGTTGTGATACTAATGAATACCTTGGCCGTAGTGCAGGAATGATGTGGATTATTTATTAAGCTGAGTCCCAGTGATAAAAGTGATGAACAACTTTTTAAATCATAAAAGATAATAGATTTTATTCTCTACTTGACTCTTTTAATAGATTGCATGTTCCGCTGCAGTTAAACTTGATGTCTATTGTATTTTATCAGTTTAACATTGTTGAAGACTACTTATAATTTCTTCTGCATTATCTTAGTCATAATATTTCTTACTGGGCTAGTTGAGCTCACCCTTTCTTTCACTGTTCTCTTCAGGAAATGAGAACGTAGCCGGGACTAGTCGGGGAACAGAGTGACGGTCTAGATGATAGTATTAGTAGTCCTCACTATTCTGTTAAATAGTGTGACAATAAATGTAATGAGGACTTATTCTGAGAGTGGATATTGTCTAGAAGACAATATTTGTATTAAAACTCATAGCTTTCTTGTTGTATATTAAAGATTATATTTGTATTCTGTACCATGTATTTTGCGACTCAGAATAGGTGATGTATACCTATTTTGGGGGCGTTACACTAACGATGGGGAGATGATGCCTCAAATTCATCAAAAGGGTTGGACGAAATTCACAGAAGAGCCAGAACCCGCTGTGGTTAACATTGTCAAGGAATTCTATGCAAACGCTGAGGACAAAGAACCATTTCACACATTTGTGCGAGGTCGGTTGGTTCCATTTAGTGCCGATGCAATCAACACTTACTATCAACTGCGGGTACCTCTCCACTGCCAGTATGCTCATCTCTGAAATTCTGATCCGGATTATGATGCTATAATCACGGAGATGACAAAGCCGGGAACATCTTGGATGAAAGGTCGGAGGGGAGGCACCGTGTTCCATAGCAAGAACCTTAGTTGGTATGGAAAAATCTGGTACGCATTCCTATGCGCTAAATTGCTTCTGTCCCAACATACCTCGGACGTCACCAAAGAGAAGGCGTTACTGTTGTGCGCCATTGTGAAAGATTTTATTATCGATGTCGGGGCCATTATTTGCTTCTCCATCCACCGGTGTTAAGGTGGAAATTTTTTGGGCGGCTTGCCACACCCAGCACTCATATGTGGGTTGTGTTGCAATGCAGGGGTGAGATGGTCCAACGACGAGCCCACACAAATGTCGCTCGCATTGCTTGACTCGAGAATGATAGTGCGGTATTCTGTATGGGCAGGTTGCGATTCACATCCGCGTGGTTTGGGCTTTATTTTTTCATTAGCTTTGGAAGACGAAGTTGATGCCACAGAGACATCGGAGGATGATGATGAGACTATGGGAGATCAAGGGGCCGAGCAGGTACCGCAGGCTGAGTCCATATCCAGACATCAATTCCTTGATTTCCAAATGCAAATGTATGCGCACAACAAAGCAGCACGTCGGGAAATGCAACGATTGGCAATGAGGCAAGATCACATGTTTGATGCTATGAACGCATCGTTCACCTCCCTCAACACAACCCTACAAAGCTTCAACCCGGCGGCCCAATTTCCGTATCAGCAGCCCGAACTAATGCCGAGATTTCCACACAGTGATTTTGATGAAGAAGAACAACAACCACCTCCTCAGACTTAAGCGATAGCAGGGAAGTCCTCACGTATTTATTTTGATTATTCATCCAATGAGGACATTGTATTACTTATGTTTGGGGGATTTATATACATGTTTGCATGCATACGTAATAGCTTAGGTTTGCATTTTGTCATTTTAATTCCAGTAGTGCATTTTAATTTCAGTATTGTATAGTAGCTTAGGGTATTTTTATCTTTGCATAGTAATTAGTTTTGTAAATAGTGCATTTTGTTATCTATAAAATAAATAAATAAATAAATAAATTTAGTTAGATAAATATTATGTTTGCGTAAGTCTATCAATGCTGTAGTTCATATTAATTGTGGGCCAATGATGAGATTGATAATAAGTTAACCAATACAACGTTGATTACTAGAACTGTGATATAATTTTTGCTATGAATCGAATCTTGAGCTTGTTTGAAATTGGTATAAAAAGGATAACACGAATAATAACATCGATATTAACTGATCAGTTCAAATTGATATATAAATAGTCTCTAAAGGATAATGCTAAGTAAATAAGAAAATGACAAGGATAGACAGTAAAGGCAAAAATTAGGAAAGAACCTAAGGTTGGGTGATGATATGTGGGGTATATAAGCTTTATCTAAAAAAAAGAAAAAAAAAGTATATATCGTGACTAGTCTTGTTTCAGGGCCTTTATTACTTGAGCAAGTATGCCCGAGGGGATTGTCTTTACACCTAGCGCCCTAAGGTCTTTTATGGTCTGGGAGTCGTAGGTTGAAAGCTCGCTAAGGGATAGCACTATCATCCTAATGGGATGAGACATTGCACAGTCATATAGGTATGTATACGAAAAAAAATGATATGAAAAAATTGGGAAAAGAGAAAAAAGCCCCCGTACGTATATAAAAAAAAACAATATATAATGTAAATAAAGTATAAGTACCCTGTTTGAACTCCTAAGATTAGTGATTGTTTAGTTTTAGTTGGAATTGTTTAATTTCAGAATTTTTAAGTTTGCATTGTATGATTCCTTCGAAGAAATTAGTTATGTAGTGAATTTGAGTCTGTAACATTATCATAGATGTTGATCACACACAAATTATACCAGTGATGATGGCTTGAGATTTGAGGATTAAAATGGAATTTTAGATTGGTTTTTGGTGGTTGATATTGTATAGTTGCTTGTTTTCGCTGAGGCCGTTAAGATAATCTTGATTCTGCGATATTGTTGGATTCGAAAGCATATGAATTAGATCATATTCATTTCATCTCATTGCATTGCATTATATGTAGTTGTTTTGTGCTCGAGGACTAGCAAGGTTTAAGTTTGGGGGATTTTGATAATTGGATTTTATATACGTGATTCAATGTCCATTTCATGCTTATTTGTTGCTAAATTCTTGTGATTATGTTCATTTTTACTCATTTTATGTTATTTTATGTGTAGGATGGTGGTTGTGGCATTTAACGTACATTTGGAGTTAATTGGAATGATTTGGAGTTAATTGGTGCAACAGATTATTCCCCCGCCGGGGCGGACATGATTATACTATAAACCTTCACGGGCGCGAGGGTCTTCTTAACCAGCTATTAACAAGGGTAGCCACGGGCGTGGCATATTTAACCTATAAACCCTCCGTAGGTGGGGGTCTTCATCTCGCTCGACAGAAAGGTTGCCCGTCGGGGTGGGTATATATATATGAACCCGGGGCTAGGCTAAAATGGGTGTCAATTTTGGATGTGTCCTGTTGTGATGGAAACTCTTCTTGGGCATGGATTCTAGCTTATTTCATAGGAATGGAACTCTAGAGAGATGGAAATTCGGCTGGGACTTTTGTGTTGGACATCTACTTACTCCATTAACAACAAATTCAACAACACACAAGGCATATTACGAAGATTAAGCTCTATTTTTCATAGTAAGCGTGGAGGAGTATTTCGAAGAGATTTTCGAAACGATTGCAATTCTAGGCTACGAGAAGGGTGTTTTCAATATTCTTTATCTTAGGCTATTATTTGTAATTGGAAGAATGATTTCTATGATTTATTCAGTGTTTATTTCGTTTATTATGAACTAATTCACTTTTTAGGCTTATGATGGATCTTTAAGTGAAACGATGATTTTGTAAACTTTGATTTCCAATTTAATAATCTATTTCCAGTTTAGCTATATTGATTTGAGCTTGAATATATGAATTGCCTGATCACTAATTCTTTATGGATTTGTATGGAATCGAGAGAGGATATTCAAATCTAGACCTAGTTGATATAGCATGTGTTCATGAATTTTGTGAGTAGCAGAATCTTGATGAATGTTAAGGTAGAGATATGCTTGACATCGCATGTAATCGGATAGAGAACTTATTCTTAAACCTTCTTTAATTGTAATTCACATAGAGATATAGTGAGTTAGTTAATTAAGGTGTTTAACGTGCTTCTATCTTAATTGTGGATTTACGTTAATACGGTATTAATGCATCGAGAGGTGGTTAATACTACATTCGTATTTTTGATTAATAAACTAGGATAGTGAATTGAATTGGAACAAAGGTGTTAAAATCAGAGTGAAGCTTAGAGTGAAATCATAAGTCTAATTCTCCATTGATTGTTTAAAATTCTAGATTTTTCTATTTGTGATTGGTTTGTGGATGTTTATATTATTCTTTAATTTAGAATCTTTAATTATCATCATTGAGTTGAATAGTTCAATAAAATTAGGTTTAATAGGAAATTGGTAATTATAAGTTAAGATTATTGCTAGTTGATCTATGTGGGAACGATACTCTACTTATCACTTTATTACTTGTTGACCACATATACTTGCGTGTATTGCGTATATAGATTTTACCCAACAAATCACTGGATTGGTTCCATTTGATTTTGCGTATAAAACTTGAGTAACGAAGTTATGTTGAAATTTACGAGATTAGGCGTTAAACGTTGAAATCGTAGAATTTCTGGATTAGCAGTCAAAAGTTGTCGTTTACTTCGAAAATGCTAGTTTTCGATGGCATAACGTAGAACAATGTATTTAAGAGTCGTGGAGTCAAGAATGGTCGAATTCTAACTTAAAACGAAGAAACGAGTTATGAACGTTCACGAACGTTAAACGAATACGTAATAGAAAGTTAAATAGTGAATTCATTGTTAACGGATTTGAAAGCCACTTATATCCAGATGAAATCAAAGTACATGGTATGTGTAAGATAACAGCTTTTGAACGAGCCAATTCTGGCTTATAACGACCAAATTAGGTGTCCGAAAAGAATTGAATTGAATTTTTTTTAAAAATTTCAAGGGCGAAGGGTAGGCGTCGCAGCGCCACCCCAAGCTTAGAAACCTCGTGTCGCAGCGCCAGGTTGGGGGATGGGCTACTATTAGTTGGCGCCACAGTGCCACGTATGTATAGAAAGTCTCGCGCCGTAGCACCGAGACGAGGGTTTAGACACTACTTAATGATGCCGCAGCGCCAATGATGAACCTGAGGATGGCGCCACAGCGCCGAGAGAGGAAAAATGCCTGACTTAGTTATTTTTG
Organism: Panax ginseng; assembly: GCA_020205605.1. Lineage (NCBI taxonomy): Eukaryota > Viridiplantae > Streptophyta > Magnoliopsida > Apiales > Araliaceae > Panax > Panax ginseng. The sequence continues at coordinate 121,142,745 of CM035132.1, read as the reverse complement.
AACCCAATTGTTTACCTAATAACTATGGGGCATGTATTTATCTAATATACATGATGAGACCATTCTTAAATCACATGTATAGTGATAATTTTAGGAAATGAACGTTGTTTAATAGTAATGAAATGAAGAACGCAAAATATGAGAATGTAAATCGTATTCAATTGCTATGGTATTTAACCAAGGGTCATTGAGTATTGGTCTAGGGACATGAAAATGTTAATAAGCCGTAAGGAAGAATAGTAACTCGAATCGAGTTTTATTAATGAAATAAATTCAGTTAAGTTATAGAAGAGAAAGAAGTTAGTAAAAACAATGTGATTAGATTGTTTGGTAGCTAATTTTAGTGTGCTATTTGAATATATCATGTAGAGACTGTAAAGATCAAGAATTATTGAATATTTAATTGAAGACGCTTGAAGGCAAGTTTTCTTAACGCTTGTCAAACCGTCGTGTTAGCCAAGTTTTCTGTGATTCATGTTATAAGATGCATGAATTATTTTATGAAAGAGTCGATGCTAGTTTTAACTCGGCTAGACTAATCTTAAGAGTTTGATTAATTTGTTTACAAGTCTTTTGATATAGTATTGTTAACACAATCCTATGCCAATTGTTTGGTATGGATTCAAAGGAAAGCTTGTGTATGAACAAACAAATGTATTTTATAACGATTATTTGATAGGCACGTGAGGTTGCCAAAACTTAAACGTAGATACGTTTAACGGATGAATGTTGATCAACATAGAGTACTATAGGCTGATCACCTAGAAGTGCTCGTAAGATATATCGGACTTACGGACTTAGTGCCTGGTTGTCCTTTTTCATGAATGAAAACCAAAAGAGAATGTTCATGGTCTTTTGACCTGCTCAGAATTCCTAAGTTACTGTATGTACTTTGGAATGATATTAAGAGAATAAAAAGTGTTATTAAATGTTTCATAATACTTCATAGCTATTTGTTTAGTTATTGAAGAATAATTATATAATTCTCTACGTGGTACTTGTATTATATATTGCTAGACTTGCTGAGCTAGTTATGCTCACTTCTTGCTTGAATTATTTGATTGTAGCTAAGGCCGAGCGAATCGAGGGTTTTAATAAAGATAAAGGCAAGGCTAAGATAGATAAGTAGATTATCCTGTAATAGACTAGTATGTTTGTATGAATTAAACTATAATGAACGAAAAATGTTTTTGGTTAACAGAACCTGGGAAATAATTCATTACTATGGTAATAAGAATGTAGTAAATATACTCATTTTGATGTTGTTTCAATGGAATGAATGTATAGTGATGACTACTGTGTAGAACCATATCCGTGGGTTGGAAGTACCCAAATTTTGGGGCATCACATGTTGGTATCAAAGCATTAGGTTATAAAACTTAAGGGGGGGAGAACCTTAGGCTAATACCCTCGTTAGTAAACGAGAAGTTAGAAGTGAAGGAACTCTAGTAGAATGAGTTAATTAAGTATTGAGGAAACTCAGTACCGAAAGATTTAAAAGATATAAATTAATCCTAAATAAACTAAATGTGATTTGGGCTTATATTATTGTGTATTATGTACTAATCAACATGTTATGTGTTATTGTAGATGTCCATCGATAGCTTCATGTATAGGGATATACACGTGGTGAGTGAAGAGTCAATAAATTGGGTAGAGCCAGTACCAGTGCCAGTGGTGGGGGTACTAGTAGTGAACCTAGAAGAGTTCGAGCTGGAGGAGGACTATTCAGAGGAGGACTATTCAGAGGGGGATATGGAAAACTTGGGATCGGCGTCATATCTTGATATGATGGTCGATGTGGATGAGGATGTGGAGGTAGCATCATTTAATACTGTGGTACCTGTAAAATCCCAAATTTTACGAATAAAGATTTAATTTTCTCGAAATATTATGGTGTGGATTTGAGATAATGTTATAGTTGTGGGTAGTATTTATAAATTTTGCAAAGTATGCAAGTTGTTGTATTATATTCGATTGGTCGGGGAATATTCGTTTTAACAGGGAATATTCGTACGACAACACAATCATTGGTGAACCCCACAACAAAATTATTGTCGAAATGAGAAAACGACAGAAATATATTTTTTATGAAAATAACGACGAAAGTTTTACCGTTAAACTGTTGAACTACCCGGTAGTAAAAGTATAGTAATACGCGTGGTTACATAGTAGCACACGGTATTGATTATTGATGCTTACGTGAGAAGTCACTCAGTTTTGTTCAATTATTGTTACAAATGAATTGGTCGCGATAAGTATCTCACGTTATTTGATTCAATTATTGTCACAGTATTATCTGCATAATATTTTATATATTATTAAATCAATAATTGAGATGACAAGTTATTCATATTATTATTTGTAATATTGACGATGTCTAGAAGTTCTATCAAGGAGAGGTTTGGTCACCTAATTGCGCGCCAATAAGGAGAAATCCTTATTGGAAAGCCCCCTCTTTTCTGGGAACGACCTGATTGTTAAATATTGTGAATTATAATAATGATGATAAATATTGTTAAAAATATTGAGGGAATTTTTATGAAGTATTTATTGTAAATATTGGCGTATTATTTGGACCCCCATTTACCCATTTTTCAAAATAATCGGTAGAAATTATTTAAAGGTGGGGCCCACATGTGGGGGCCATATGTGGGGCCCATATGTGTTGAAAAACTGAAATGGGAAATGGGGGGGATGGAACTTATGTATTGGTAAGGTAATGTAATATTATATGTTATATAATTATAAGTTTGTTTTATATATATATATATATAAGTATTATATATTATATATATATAGGCATGTGATGGAATGAAAATTCAATTGGGATGGGTTGCCTGAGAGGAACGGAATTGAAAGTCAGGAGGGAGTAATATCATTGTATTATATATATATATATATATATATATATATATATATATATATATATATATATATATATATATATATATATATATATATATATATATGTTATATGTTTGAATGGGGGGAGTCGTTGCAGGGGAGGCAAGTAACATATTATATATATATATATATATATATATATAATAAGTTTTATTTTTTTAGAATATATTATATTATATATAAAGTTATTTGTTTTACTTGAATTTTATAATATTATTTTTTTTAAAACGAACGTTTTAGAATTGCAAGTTTCCCGTGATACGTTCGTCCGAAAATTCTACTGTTGGTCCGTGATAATTTTTTTAAATAGTATCCTTCCATTCTCCTATAAATAAGATGCTTATTTAGAATTGAAAATCACACCAGAATCAGAGAATTCTTCTTCTATAATCTTGAGCGTATTTCTTTAGAGTTTTAGAAAGCTTTGAGCGTAGAAAATAATATAAGTTTTCTTCAAGAATATCCCTGCCCTACCAGTCAGAATACTCTTCTTTTTAAGGTAAGGGTATTATTTATTTCATATTCTAAAGAGATATTATTTTTCATATTAATATGAATTTTATTTCCGTTTAATATTCGTAATGAATATTATTTTCGTTTAATATTCATAAAGAATATTATTTCATTCAATATTTGTAAGGGATGTTATTTTTGTTCAATATTCACTTGAAATAATATTTTCTTCCATACTCTGTAGTATTAAGTAATATTATTTCGTTTCAGATTTTGAATTCTATACTCGTTTGGTTAGAGTTTTGGTTTTTATACTCCATGAAATTAGTAGAATATCCTTGATATTTGCACTTCATCTAGTATCTTTTCATGAAAATATTATTCTGAGCATTCTTGAATTTTACTCTACAAAGCAGTATCATGTTAACAATTTGGACGTTATTAATTTCTGGAGAAATTAAATTATAAATCTTTAGAATTTATCCTTGAACTTGTTTTATTGAATTCATATATCATTGTCATCATCCTCAAGTTTATATTATGTTGAAAGTCATTTGTGGCCTGTAGTGCATAGATGGACTTGGTATGATTATGACCAGGGATTATTCGGTATAATCATGACCGCAATGTTACAAATGATATGCTAAAAGTCCTCATTGGTCCGTAGAGTATTGATGGACAGTTTTTGGTATGATTATGGTCATGGATTCTCTTCGGCCAAGGGTGCAAAGATGAATTATTTTATGGCATGATCATGACCGTTGATGAAAACGCGATTATCTTTGGCCCGTAGTGCATGGATAATTCGTGGTCATGATACTAAATAATATCCTTGGCCTGTAGTGCAGGGATGATTTGATGATGTGGATTATTTATTAAGCTGAGTCTCAACGATAAAAGTGATGAAAAACCTTTTTAAATCATAAAAGATAATAGATTTTATTCTCTACTCGACTCTTTTAATGGATTGTTTGTTCCGCTACAGTTAAACTTGATGTTTGTTATATTTTATCAGTTTAACATTATTGAAGGCTAACGATAATTTTTTTACATTATCCTAGTCATAATATTTCTTATTGGGTTAGTTGAGCTCACCCTTTTGCTTTCATTGTTCTCTTCAGGAGATGAGAACGTAGCACGGACTACTCGGGGAACGGATTGACGGTCCAGATGATAGCATTAGTAGTTCTCACTATTCTATGAAATAGTGTGATAATAATTATAATGAGGACTTATCCTGAGAGTGAATATTGTCTAGAAGACAATATTTGTATTAAAACTCATGACTCTTGTTGTATATTTAAGATTGTATTTGTATTACATACCATGTATTTGGAGACTCGGAATAGGTGATGTATACCTATTTTGGGGCGTCACAACAGTATCAAAGCTTAGGGATATGATCCTGGTGAGATGTGAGACAAGAACTAGGAAGGGAGAGACGGAGAATTCCTTCGCTAGTATGACCTACCTAAGGTTATTTGGTTTTTAATTGGTTGGTCAGAGTATAGGGATAATATGTGATATGTCAATTAACCCCTATTTTGTGTCAATGTTTAAAAATGGCATCTGGAAATGTTGAGATCAGCAATGAAACACATTAGACCATTGAGTCACCAACGATCAATACCCAGGATAATGTGCAACAGGAATACAATAATCCTCAAGGAAATAACAACACCAATCAGATGATGAACGGTGGGATGTTTAGAGGCTAAATTTGCGGAGTTATCCCGGTTTGCATCCCATTTGGTCGATAATGAGGAGAGAATGACGCGAATGTTTCTAAGAGGTTTGAAACCCGATATACGTCAATACCTCATTTCTCACAAACTTTGTTTATATTCGGATGTTACGAATAGGGCTCGATTATTGGAGCCGATAATGAGTCAAGACAACCAAAAAGGCAACGACCAAGAACACGATAATAATCGCATCTATGGCAACGTTGTACGACCATCCAACAATGATATCCATCGTGGGGGAAATTATCATGCCAAGTATGATAACCACTTGATTGGTAATCATGGCCAAGATAATAGAAGTGGAAATTTCAAGAAGAGAAGGTTCAATAATGATGGAAAGACAATGACATCAAAGACTCATTTCAAAGGAAGAAGAACGACCACCGGTCAGATGTTTTCAAATGCGACGAGAGGGACACATCCATCCAAACTGTACACAACAATCCAAAGTGTGTTTCAATTGTGGAAGAGAAGGTCACCTAGCTCGATTTTATCGTGTAGTGAAGTCAAGTCCAGCTGGGATAGTGATGCTAAAGGATGTCTCAGACAAGTCAAAGCCGGTAGTTTAAGTGAGAGCATTTGTCGAGGAACCCGAATGAAGTTATCACGGGTAAGTTAATCATAAACTCTAGCAAAGTAAATACCTTATTTGATACCAGTTCTACCCATTATTTTATCTCTCCTTCTTGCGCTCAACGTTTAAATTTAACTCCGAAGAAATTAGACTTTGACTTATCTGTTGAAACTCCGTTAGGAGAAACCTTCATTTCATGTGTTATCCAAGTCTTGGATGAGAGTCACAGTTTTTAAATGATATTTCTATCGTTAATAAATTTCCTGACGTTTTCCTTGAAGACTTCTTGTCCTACCGCAGAGTGTGAAATTGAATTTTGTATTGACCCAGTACAAAACCCATTTCTAAAATCTCAAGTATTTCTTCACCCAAAACAAACATATTATGCGCTGAAGACGTTGGCTCGAGCTGTTGAAGATTACGACCATACCATTCAATACCATCCTAGAAAAGTGAACGAGGTTGCTGACGCATTAAGTAGAAGATCGTATGCATTTACGCGTGTGAATATACGAACCTACGTGAAGATAGCAAATATACGATTAGAACCGACTTTAATCAATAAAGTTAAAGCCGCCCAAGCTACAGATTCAGAGTTGATGAATGTGAAGAAGAAGGTTCAAGAGGGCGTTATTCTAGAAGCAAGAATCGACAAAGAGAGGAATCTCAACCCTCAACTTTATTGGCCCATTTGAAATCCTCGATCGAGTAGGAACTGTGGTTTATAGACTCGCTTTACCGCTAAATATGTCTCGTGTTCATAACATTTTTCACGTATCGATGTTACGTAAATATATGGACGACCCAAACCACATTATTGATTTAGAAGCGGACTAGATAGCGGATAATTTAACGTATGAAGAGGTACCTGTTAAAATCTTGGATAAGAAGGAATATATTCTACGCTCAAAGGTTATACCTCAAGAGTTAGAATCTGACGAGGTATCCTCATTTGTTCGGCATACTAGGTACATACGTAAATTTCGAGGGCAAAATTTCATAAGGAGGGGAGATTGTAAAATCCCAAATTTTACGAATAAAGATTTAATTTTCTCGAAATATTTTTTTTAATATTATGGTGTGGATTTAAGATAATGTTATAGTTGTGGGTAGTATTTATAAATTTTGCAAACTATGCAAGTTGTTGTATTATATTCGATTGGTCGGGGAATATTCGTTTTAATAGGGAATATTCGTACGACGACACAATCATTGGTGGACCCTACAACAGAATTATTGTCGGAATGAGAAAACGATAGAAATATATTTTTTATGAAAATAATTCACGAAAGTTTTACCGTTAAACCGTTAAACTACCCTAGTAGTAAAAAAATCTGAATGTCGCGCGTTAGTTGCATAGTAGCACACAGTATTGATTATTGATGCTTACGTGAGAAGTCACTCGCTTTTGTTTAATTATTATTACAAAGAATTGATGCATAGTATCTCACGTTATTTGATTCAATTATTGTCACAGTATCATTTGCATAATATTTTATATATTAATAAATCAATAATTGAGATGATAAGTTATTCATATTATTATTTACAATATTGACTGTGACGACCCGAGAATTTAGAAAATTTATTAAAATCTTAAATGAATGATTTAAGGTCAAATAATAGACCTAGACAGAAAATAAGTGTATGCGTTTGATGTTATTGGGATGGAATTTTGAGGATTTCAAAATTTTGTGAAGGATTTAGGTGAATTATTCAAGATTAAGTGTATATATGAAAATGTTATGTGTATATGGTTTTGTATGTGTTCAGAATGTGGTTAAGGGTCAAGGGTTGACCATATAAGCTATATTAGTGTCGAACCCTAGGTATATATTAAGAACGTCAACGTTCAGTTAGAAAACCCTAGCGATCAATAAGAAACCCTAAAACCGGTTCTGGAAAATCCTAATTTCAGATTCCGGTAATTTGAACTCTAATCTGGGAACTAAAAGGGGAGTTATAATGCTCTTGTGCAATTAATTAGGATAAATCTTAATTAATTAGCAAACCCTAATTTCAGAATTTGAAACCCTAATTTCTGGTTTCGAAACCCTAATTTATAAATAGGGGAAGTCTGATTGTTAGTTAATTAGGAACATTAATCCTAATTTTCAAGTAATTATAAAACCCTAATTTAATTAGGGAACCTAATTAATTTCTAAATTAGAAAATTATTTTTCTAATGAAAACCTTTATTTTAGGGTTATAAACCCTAATGTACCATTTTTACCCTAATTGCTAAATTAGCAAATTTTAATTAGGAAATACTAAATCCTAATTAGTAATCTTGAAATTATGATTAGGAAAATTTTATTATAATTATAGAATTCTAATTATAATTTTGAAATATTAAATTTTCTAATGTTGAAAACCTAAATTGAAAATTTTAGAAATCATTTTGCCAAAACCTAAAGGGTTAAACTCTAAACCCTAAGGTCCAAACCCTAAACCCTAAAGGGTTAAACCCTAAACCCTAAGGTCCAAACCCTAAACCCTAAGGGTTTGGTCAATTGACAAGTTTGCCATTAAATTTGCTAGCTAAAAGCCCAAAATACCCTTGTAGCATTATTGAAGGTTACTTGCAATTTTGGCCAAAAAATTGAGTTAGTGAACAACCCTAGCTCTAACCCTAGCCTAGCATGTGACTAAATCCATACAAATTAGCAATCTCAGCCACATATCATCCGCATTCATTGAATCAAAATAAAAGTCAAAAAGGTAAGAACACTTTCTTACTTTGCTTAACAAGCTATCCAAGCCAACCTCTCTCTCTAAAATTCGTGTATGAGGATGAAAGGGAGTGCTAGGTTAAGTCAAAATCATGTGTTAGAATGCAAAGATCAGATCACAAGGATCAGATTCAAGATCAAGTGTTAGAAAGGTATAAAAACCCTAAACTTGCGAATCATATGATCTTATGTTTGATGATGTTGTTTGTTGTTATAAGTTGTGTTATAGAGTGTCATTTGATGATCTGGGTGGCCTAAACTTGGATCCATATCATCTAGATACCCAATTTAATGTTTTCTAAAATCGAAAAGTTTAAAAAGTATGGTCCAGATACCATATGTCGGACCCCATAAATCTGTGTGTGTTTGATGATATATGTGTTTAGAGTTATGGATCTGTTCTATGCCATGTAGGCTTCAATCTGGAACTGGAATCGTGGTCATACCATGTTTAGATCTCCAGATACAAGCGGTCAAACCTCGCTGACCGATCACACTTTCTGGAATTCTCGGCAAACCTAAAACCCGCATCGTCCGACAACGATTTTCGAGGCCTTGTATCTTGCTGTTGTTAAATTTTTTGGTCCAGTTGTTGTTTTGTAGTTGTAGCCTGGCATGTAGAGAACACATTTATGTCTTTATCTCACTTAGTAATTACACTGGATAAAAGTTATACAGGGTCAAAGTAGCTTTGACCATCTGATTTGCAGATTTTCTGGGAAAAACCCAGAAACTTCATGGACGAATTTTCTAACAATGTTTGATTGCCTTGGATCTTATGATGTAGATGTTTTTATGTTGCTCTGTTGAGGTAATATTATACCTTGACATCTCGACTACGAATTAGAAGCTTTAAATCATACAAAACAAAACTAGGCTTCAAGATATAAAGATCTCTATATAGCACCTAGTGCTGTTCTTCATTTTCTGGAAATCCAAAAATTGAAGAACAACGTTGTCAGATATTTTGGGGGCTAATAACTCTTAGATTTGATGTTGTTTAGCCAGGATGTTTGTTTGTAAGTGTAGTGTTACATACATACTACAACATTGATGCCTTTAGCTGCCCAGATTATAACAAGAACATGAATTTATTGTTGGTCAAAGTAACCACCCTGTAGACTGTTATGAGTTTCTTGGTGCAAGAACACCAAGAACACCTATAGCAACGGATCTGTCGCTATAGGCCACTTTTAGCGACAGTTTATTTAGAAAATTAATTATTTTAATAAATAATTAGAGAAAAATAGTTTTAAATTATTAAAAATATATAATAAATTATGAAAAATTATTTTAAAGCCTGAAAAATAGTTTTTAATTATTTAGGGTATATTTCATAAATATTTAATATTTTTGGAATATAAATGATATTTAATTTATTTAATTATTATGTTAAATAAATTATTTAAAAATGATTTTAATTCATGAAAAATCATAAAAAACTATATTATGGTATAAGAAAATATGTAAAGTTATTTTTATAACTTTTGATATTTTGTGATAAAATTCATTAATTAATCAATATTAATAATAATTAGTTTATTTAATAGTTATATTAAATAAATTATGGAAAAATAGGATTAATGATTTAAAATCATATAAAAATGATTTAAGTGTTAAAAATATTTTAGGTTATAAAATATAACTTTTGATATTTTTCCATGAAAATATTAATATTTTAATATTTATAGCAATTATCTGGATAATGGATTTAGCGGTTTAAAAATCATATAAATAATATGATTTTAAGGTATTAAAATACTTTGTAATATTATAATTATATTATAATATTATGTTATGATAATCATTAATATTTAATGATAAATGAATATTAATGATTAAGGAATTATGTGGTATATATATTATACAATATTAATGATTGGAAAATCATTTAAAATGGTAATAATTATCTAAAAATTATTACAGGCCTATGAATAATGTCTTGACTGATAAGAAAATTATCTGTGATAATTGTTAAGTAATTAGACAGAGTTTAATTGAACTTAAACTCGGGTTTTGTCCGATTAGACCGTCGGGATGTTAGAATTTTGTCGGATTCAACTCGGACTTAAATAGTTTGACTTGATACCGAGTCTTAGGTAGTTTGTGGACTGATATGGTTATGTGTTATGTGTTTAGGTTATTCTATGAATATATATATAATAGTATTATACTGTGATGATATTATTCTAATATTGGGGATCTATATTACTAATATCAGGTCTTCAGATAAAGCGTTATAAATTAAGGTAGAGCGGTAATCAACCTGCTCGTGCAAGTTTTACTTCACTCTACTAAGAGTTGTTTCATTCAGATATGCTTATGGTTAATCATTGCTGATTGCCATGGATAAATTGTACTCTGTATATATTTCATGTATAAGTTAGGTATGAAAGGCTGATCACCTTCATTACCAGTTGGTCCAGATATATTTGTTCATGTTCAATACTTGTTCAGTCAAAAGTTTGTTCGTGCTAGTTCTCAATTATATTGATGAATTATAGCCAGCCTATTATTCAGACTCTTTCAATCATGATATATCCTTAAATTGTATTTAAACTTGCTGGGCAACTTTCATGTTCACCCTTGCTATATCATGATAAACATTGCAGATAAGGGAAATGCGTTCGGATGCAGGAAAAGGTTAAAGCCGAGTTCAACTTGGGATAAAATGTGCGGCTAGTTTGTAATAGTATAGTTGGATAATAATGTTATGTGTTAGATAGTTGATGAATTGTGTATAAGTTAAGGTTACTCGATTTTGGGGAATAGTGTGTAAAGTGTATTGTATAAACAATTTATGTTTATATCTTCCGCAAATAGTTATAGAATGATTGAACCGAATCCGTGGTGATTTGGGACCCGGATTTGGGGCTGTCACATTGACGATGTCTAGAAGTTCTGTCAAGGAGAGGTTTGGTCACCTAATTGCGCGCCAATAGGGAGAAATCCTTATTGGAAAGCCTCTTCTTTCCTGGGAACGACCTGGTTGTTAAATATTACGAATTATAATAATGATAATAAATATTGTTAAAAATATTTAGGGAATTTTTATGAAGTATTTGTTGTAAATATTGGAGTATTATTTGGACCCCCATTTACTCATTTTTTAAAATAACCAGTAGAAATTATTTAAAGGTGGGGGCCACATGTGGGGCCCATATATATAAGTATTATATTATATATATATAGGCATGTGATGTAATGCAAATTTAATTGGGATGGGATGCTTGAGAGGAAGGGAATTGAAAGTCAGAAGGGAGTAATATCATTGTATTATTATATATATATATATATATGTTATATATTTATATGATATATATATGTATGTTATATGTTTGAATTGGGGGGGAGGTTGGGAGTTGCCCGGGGAGGCAAGTAACATATTATTATTATTATATATATATATATATATATATATATATATATATATATATATATATATATAATAAGTTTTGTTTTTTTAGAATATATTATATTATATATAAAGTTATTTGTTTTACTTGAATTTTATAATATTATTTTTTTTAAACGAACGTTTTAGAATTGTAAGTTTCCCGTGATACATTCGTCCGAAAATTCTACTGTTGGTCCGTGATAATTTTTCTAAATAGTATCCTTCCATTCTCCTATAAATAGGATGCTTATTTAGAATTGAAAATCACACCAGAATCAGAGAATTCTTCTTCTATAATCTTGAGCGTATTGCTTTAGAGTTTTAGAAAGCTTTGAGCGTAAAAAACAGTATAAGTTTTCTTCAAGAATATCTCCGCCCTACCAGTCAAAATACTCTTCTTTTTAAGGTAAGGGTATTATTTATTTCATATTCTGAAGAGATATTATTTTTCATATTCATATGAATTTTATTTCCGTTTAATATTCATAATGAATATTATTTTCGTTTAATATTCATAAAGAATATTATTTCGTTCAATATTTGTAAGGGATATTATTTTTGTTCAATATTCGCTTAAAATAATATTTTCTTCCACACTCTGTAGTATGTAAGTAATATTATTTCATTTCAGATTTTGAATTCTATACTCGTTTTGTTAGAGTTTTGGTTTCTATACTCCATGAAATTAGTAGAATATCCTTGATATTTGCGCTTCATCATGTATCTTTTCATGGAAATATTATTCTGAGCATTCTTGAATTTTACTCTACAAAGAAGTATCATGTTGATAATTTGGACGTTATTAATTTCTGGAGAAATTAAATTATAAATCTTTAGAATTTATTCTTGAACTTGTTTTTATTGAATTCATATATCATTGTCATCATCCTCATGTTTATATTATGTTGAAAGTCATCTATGGCTTGTATTACATAGATGGACTTGGTATGATTTTGATCAGGGATTATTCGGTATAATCATGACCATAATGTTACAAATGATATGGTAAAAGTCCTCATTGGCCCGTAGAGGATTGATGGACAGTTTTTGGTATGATTATGGTCATGGATTCTCTTCGGCCAAGGGTACAAAGATGAATTATTTTATGGCATGATCATGACCGTTGATGAAAACACGATTGTCTTTGGCCCGTAGTGCATGGATAATTCGTGGTCGTGATACTAAATAATATCCTTGGCATGTAGTGTAGAGATGATTTGATGATGTGGATTATTTATTAAGCTGAGTCTCAGCGATAAAAGTGATGAAAAACCTTTTTAAATCATAAAAGATTGTAGATTTTATTCTCTACTTGACTCTTTTAATGGATTGCTTGTTCCGCGGAAGTTAAACTTGATGTTTGTTATATTTTATCAGTTTAACACTGTTGAAGGCTAACGATAATTTTTTTGCATTATTTTAGTCATAATATTTCTTACTGGGCTAGTTGAGCTCACCCTTTTGCTTTTATTATTCTCTTCAGGAGATGAGAATGTAACAGGGACTAGTCGGGGAACGGAGTGATGGTCCAGATGATAGCATTAGTAGTCCTCACTATTCTATGAAATAGTGTGATAATAATTGTAATGAAGACTTATTCTGAGAGTGGATATTGTCTAGAAGACAATATTTGTATTAAAACTCACAACTCTTGTTGTATATTTAAGATTGTATTTGTATTCTGTACCATGTATTTGGTGACTTAGAATAGGTGATGTATACCTATTTTGGGGGCGTCATAGTACCTGCACTAGAGCCAACACCTCCAGATGCAATGAGGGCATTGTATCTATCGGTGCTTGACCGTAATGTGCAACTGCGCACTGTTGTACAGAACCTGAGGGAGGAGGTTAGTGACCTCCATGAAGCTAAGGACTCTGCATAAGCAGATTTTGAGATATAGCATGATGAGAAGGTGCTCATGAAGGATAAGGTGACATATTATAAGTTTGAGCCCGATGAGCTTTCGTAAGGAACTAGGTGAGAAAAAGCAGAAAATAGCACAAATGTCCTACATCTATGAAAATGCTCATGAGGATTTCAAGCTAAAAATTACTTGTTATTCGATTGAGTCAAGGCAAACTCGACACACTATTAGTCGGGATATTGTGTCGATTCTTGCGAATCAGAAGCATGAGAGTGCTATTATGCAGTATTAGAAGTAGATTGAGGAAGTATAGATCGGTAAATCTTTTGTGTATATGTGTAGTGACGTAAAACCCTCTCTTGTATAACTAAAGGGTAGTCTTTTTGTAAATCCCAATTTTTGTGAAATTCAATCGCGGGATAGGAATGTAATAGTTTTGGCTATGGAATCAATTTGTAAATAGTTTCAAACTATGAAGAAGCATATTAATATAATGAAGTTTTTATTAAATGTGCTTGATTGTGGTATGAGTTGTTGTTTGTCGAATAATAACTAAGTAAGCAAATAGATAATAATGAAACTTTATTTATTTAATTAGAAAAATGCCGCCAAGAAGAAGACAACGTAATCAGGAAGCTGAATCCCATAACAATAACCAAGGGGGTTAGAACAACCCTATCCATGAGTTCGTTAATTTATTAATGGCTGCATTTAACCAAGTCGGGGGTAGAGCACCCGCAGTCCCTAGGGTAGCCAGAATGACTACCTTTAAGGAATTTAAAAGTGTAGGTCCGCTGGAGTTCAAAGGAACCACAGACCCAATAGAGGCCTAGACTTGGGTGAAGGAAATAGAGAAGGCGTTTGTTATTACAAACATAGGAGTGGTGAAAAACACTTCTTTTGCAACCTATATGATGAAAGGAGAAGCCAACTTCTAGTGGGAGGCTCACCAGGGTGGGGCTAGAAGAGATGTTGTAACGTGGGAACCGTTTAAGAAGGTTTTCTTCCAAAACTATTTTCCTACAAGCATGTAACGACCCCAAAATTCATACAATTTAATTCTCGACTTCGGTCGTTAACAATACATTCAACCTCTAATTTTTACATTATTAAATGATAATACAACCATTGAAATTTTTGGAATAATTAAATTTTCTATTACAAACTATTCTCGTTCCTAGAACTTTCAACCTTTACATCTAAATATCTCAGAATCATTGTAATACTACAAGAGTTTACATCGCAAAATGATATTACAATTCAATATTAATACATTATTTGGAACCTTACATGGTTCAAATAATAATAACTCAGCCAAAGTATATAAATCTTCAAGTATTACATCTGATTCATATCTTTCAAGTAGCACATAACTTTACCTTAAATTTTTAACCTGCAAAAGTGGTTATTTGCAAGGTTGAGCTCGATAGCCCAGTAAAATCTAACAGTTTTCATCCATCACATAGCACATAATAACATGCTCAACATATATCTCATAAACATTGGACTAACATAACATATATGCTGTATTTCATATAACAAGTATAAAGATTGAGTTCCTTACTCAATCAACATTCATTATTCAATCAACGTATTCATAAATTGACTTTAACATTTCATACTTTCAATATATATAGAACACATCATGCTCTGTGCAACAAATATTTAAAACAGTTCATCATCAAGTTCACATAACAAATAGGAACTAAAAGACTTGCCTTGATCGTTGTTTACCAATAACAGTTTAACAGCTTATAGTTATCTGCACTTCACGTTCCTTACACAATTATATAATCATACACATCAACTATTACTCACATAACAACATATAGTAATTATAATGTAAACTCTACTCCATATCTCATAATCCTTCCTGTTAATTAGCACACAATGTTCAATTAAATTGTGTTAACTTTTTGACTTATGTAATATTCAAAATTCATTCAAGTGTTTTAATCTTGCTAGGAATAATTATTGGTTTTATATTAAACCCATTTCATATTTTATAATATTCATTTCATTTGACTTAAAACACTTTTTATGTTCATTAGTGTATCACGGCGTTTCGACGTTTATTCGTCGCACGCCCGATTTGTCTCTCTTGTGTATGCTTAATATGCTTCTACAAATTATCTAATACATTATTTATTAATGTTAAGAATCATTATGTTTACTAACATTCATGTTTTATAACTTAGAACAACATCTTTTATTGTCAAAAGCATTACACATGCATACGTGCATGCCCGACGCCCTTCGATTGCCCCCAAAAACACAATAGTCCTAACAATGACCATTTTGACCACTGTTCCCAACATCAAATTGAAAAACTTAAAGAACAAAAGTTTTAGGTTTACTCATCCTCATTCCGGATCATCTTTAATCACCTCAATCGAAGTTTGTATGAAAACGTTATGCTCATTTTAGTAAAACATGTCCAGTCAGGTTTTTTTTTCAAAATTTGGCTAGACAGACTACCCCCCCGCCAGGGCAGGGGTTTTTTCTCTAGGATAGCCCGCCGGGGCGGGGGTCCCTCATGTTAATTCTCGAATTTTCATCCCAAACACTACAGAAAGCCAAATTAGGCCTACAAGCTCATTTCTAACAACCATACCAACCTACCCAAGGTGTAATATGTTTAAAGAAACATAAACTAATATTTCTAACAAGTTTCTAATCACATAAACACCATAAACATCAAAGATTACAACATTTAATTTCACTATTTCTCTTATTTCCTCTTCTTTTGACATTCATAGCGAAATTCTTCACTGTGAATTCGTTTTTAAACCAATTCAAGTAATTCCAATTGTGATAACTCATATTCTTAACATACTAACATAATCCATGATCAATTTCAACAATAAATCATAACCAAACATCAATTTGATAGTTTCAAAAGTCATTTTTCTGAAATTAATTCACAGAAAATCATTATGAACAAAATTCCTCTTGTTTATCAAAATTACATGGATTGAATTGCTAGAACAACCACATAACTCATAATATAACCCATATTACACATAACACATGCTCACATCAAATATTTAAGTACAATTTTCAACATAACTTCATAATCAAACACTATGAACATGATTTCATCATGTTCATCATATCTTTGTGAATTGAATATTTTGAACAACTATAAAAATTTCATGTAAGCGTATACATGAAAACATATGAACACCATATATGCATATAAATTCACAATCATAAAAACCTAATTTTACAAAGACTAAATACAAAACATCTTAATTTAGTATAAGGGTTAGTTTGATACCTTTCTAGGTTGAATTAGGAGAAAAGATGGAGATAATGAAAGCTTTTCTTTTGTTTTCTCAAGGTTTCCCTTCTTCTTCTTCTTCTTCTTCTTCTTCTTCTTCTTCTTCTTCTTCTCTGTATTCTCTCTTCTTCTCTTTTACTAATACGTAATATAAACTGATATATGATAATATAATATACGTATACTTATAATACCTATTAATATACAACATAAATTCATATATAACTGATGTCAGTTATATTATTTGAAAATCAAAAGTCATAAGGCTTGTTTGGCTAAACCACTTTAAAAATTAATAACTTACAACCCTTATGCCTTGTTTGGGAAAACCACTTAAAATAATGACTTAATCATTCCTTAAGCCTTGTTTGGCAAATCAAGAATTTTAAAAGCTCTAAGGCTTTGTTTGGTAAAACCAAATTTAAAACTCTTTTAATTTATGTTAATAACTCATTTATCATATAGTTTTATTGTCACAATTTATTTAACAAATTCTCACTCCTCTAATTTAATTATTTAATTAAATTAGAATATCACCATTATACTCGCGTAATAAAATACGTATAAATCACATCTATTTTATCACACTTAAATAAATTATCCCATAACAATTTTCATCAAATATTTATTTAATACCATAATTATTCATTTTATTCCATAAAGTTTCCAACTAAATTATTTAATGTACTTAATAAATATTTTACTCGCATTATACTAACATTTACATTTTTCATGCAATATATTAGCTTCTCACTTTATTAAATCAATTATATTTGTATTAATTCACTATTTTAATTAAGTGAATTTTTCACACTATTTATGAAACTTAACTCATAATAATTTTCATTGCCCACAAGGCATAACAATTAAAATTATATTATCTCATAATATAATTTTACTTAATTAAATTAACTAATATTATTTAATTTCTTTAATAGTTTAATTAACTATTAAATCTCATTTTCTCCAACATATGAATATATAATTCTCTTCACACCAAATCACATAATTCAAAATATATACACCTCATAATAAGAATTTTAATTATTAAATTCTTATTTTAATAACTCATGAAAATTCGGGTTGTCACAAAGCATGTAGGGGAGAATGGAGATTAAGTTCTTAGTACTTAAACAAAGGGACATGGCGATTCCCTAGTATGCGGCCAAGTTCAATGAATTAGCAAGGTTTGCTCCACACCAAGTGGACATTGAGGAGAGAGGCACATAGGTTTGAGCATGGATTGAAACCCTGACTCTATAGTAGAATTTCAGTATTCTAGAGTCCTGCATATGGAACCATTCTGGAGAAAGCAATTATTGTTGAGGGTGGTAGTGAGGCTTTCAGCAGTACCACAAAGAGGGAAAGAATAAGAGCAAAGGAGAAGGAGGATCTAAGGCGGATGGAGTTAGTGGCAGTGGAGGTATGCCCAAAAGGAAGAGTTTTAACTTCGGAAATACTGGAGTAAAACAAGGGGATCTTAAGCAAAGGATCGAAACATGTAAGACATGCGAAAAGACTCATTTAGGAGTCTGCCTTAAAGGGAAGTCGGTTTATTATAACTGTGGGCAGGAGGGTTATATATCACCCAATTGTCCTAATCCTAAGAAGAACCAAGGTTGTTTTGTTTGTGGGTCAATGGACCACATGGCAAAAACTTTCTCAAAGAAGGGGTCAGAGGGTAGGAAGAATGCTAGTAGTGGTAAGTTAGCCATTACTGGACCAACACCATCGGGTAGACCCATGGCCCGTACTTTTAATATGATTGTCCAAGATGCGGTTGCATCAACGGATGTAGTAGCAGGCATCATTCAAGTCAATGAAATAAATGCTTATGTGCTGTTTGATTCGGGTGCTACTTATTCTTTTATAGCATGTGAATTTGCTAAACGATTAGGTTTATTCTCGAAAAGATTAGAAATACCTTTAGACATTAAGGTAGCAAATGAAGAGATAATTCCCATTGAACACATTCATAGGAATTATTGCGTAGATATTAGAGGTAGCAAATTATCGGTAGATTTAATGCCGATAAGGTTGAGAGAATTTAATGTAATTCTCTGTATGGATTGATTGATTAATCATAGAGCTATAATAGATTGTCATAAGAAAAGTGTGAACCTTTGGCTTTCCAAGAAACCCAGGGTAGTGTTCTACGGTAGTAAATCACCGGGACACTCTTGTTGTCTAACCATGACATAAGCTAGGACGATGTTAAGGAAGGGGTGTATAGGATACCTGTGCCATGTTGTGGATACTCAGAGAGTAGAAGCATCATTGGAATAGATACCTATAGTACAAGAATTCGCGAATATATTTCCAGAGGAGCTACCAGGTCTTCCGCAGGATAGGGAGGACAAATTTGTGATTGATGTGTTACCGGGTACAACACCAGTTTCTAGGGCACCATATATGATGGCGCCAGTGGAGATGAAGGAGTTAATGGTTTAATTACAAGAACTATTAGACAGGAAGTACACTCAACTAAGTGTGTCTCCGTTGGGAGCACTGGTGTTGTTTGTAAAGAAGAAGGATGGGTCTTTATGACTTTGTATCGACTATCGGGAGTTAAACAAGTTAATGATTAAGAACAAATACCCATTGCCCATGATCGATAATCTATTTGATCAGTTGAAAGGGGAAAAGTAATTTTCTAAGATAGATTTAAGTACGGGGTACAATTAGTTGAAAGTAAAGAAGGAGGATGTACCTAAGACGGCGTTCAGAACTTGTTATGGTTATTATGAGTTTTTGGTTATGTCATTTGGGTTGACTAATAAGCCAGCCGCATTTATGGATATGATGAATAGAGTGTTCAAACAATATTTGGACAAGTTTGTCGTAGTGTTCATTGATGATATTCTAGTCTATTCTAAGACACCAGAAGATTATACAGAACATTTGAGGATAGTGTTGGAAACACTACGGAGGAAGAAGTTGTATGCAAAATTCACTAAGTGTGAATTTTAGCTTGAAAGAGTGCAGTTTTTAGGACATGTTATTGATAAAGATCGCATTTCTGTGGATCCAGCGAAGGTAGAAGCAGTTAATAATTGGGAACAACCGAAAACACCAACCGAGATTCAGAGTTTTCTGGAGTTAGCGGGATACTATAGAAGGTTCATCTAGGACTTTTCTAAAATAGCTACTCAGTTGACGAACTTGACGAGGAAGTCAGTGAAGTATGTGCGGACTGAGAAATGTGAAAATAGTTTTCAGGAACTAAAAAGGAGGTTAAGTGAGGCACCTGTATTATCTTTACCAGATGATACGGGGAATTTTGTAGTTTATAGTGATGCTTCGCATAGAGGACTGGGTTGTGTCCTTATGTAGCATGGCAAGGTCATTGCGTATGCGTCACGTCAGTTGAAGGATTATGAGAATGTCTATCCTACTCATGACCTAGAATTGGCAGCAGTAGTTTTTGCCTTAAAAATATGGAGACATTATTTATACGGGGAGAAGTGTGAGATATATATGGACCATAAAAGTCTAAAATATATCTTTACATAGAAGGAGCTGAATATGAGGTAAAAAAGGTGGTTAAAATTGAAAAAAGATTACGACTGTGATATTTTATATCATCCAGGGAAAGCAAATGTAGTGGCCGATGCGTTAAGTAGAAAGGGTAGGGAAAAGTTATCAATGTTAACGACTCAGAATGAGTTAATAACATAGATGGCAAGAATG
This sequence comes from Panax ginseng, assembly GCA_020205605.1. NCBI lineage: Eukaryota > Viridiplantae > Streptophyta > Magnoliopsida > Apiales > Araliaceae > Panax > Panax ginseng. The sequence goes on along the minus strand of CM035132.1, from coordinate 121,122,097 downwards.
GAGCTACAAGTTAAATTACTGAGTGAAGCGGTAGAGATGTTATTCACAATGGAGACTCAACCAACGATAGTGGAACGAGTTAAAGAAATACAACTAGGTAACGAGGACTATGAACGAATGAAGAAGAGGGTGGAGGATAAAGAGAAGACTAAGTATAATCTTGATAAAGAAGGGTTACTTCGTTTTGAAGGAAGAATTTGGGTTCCAGATAATTTCGAGTTAAAAGAAGAGATAATGAGTGAGGCCCATAGTTTGAGGTACTCGATACATCCAGGTATTACTAAGATGTATCAAGTCCTTTGACAGAACTTTTGGTGGCCGAACATGAAGAGAAAGATAGTAGAATATGTTAGTAAATGCTTAACTTGTCAGAAAGTTAAGGCTAAACACCAACGACCAAGTGGATTATTGAAATCACTAGAGATTCTAGAGTGGAAATGGGAGCATATCACAATGGACTTTGTGGTGGCACTTCCAACGACAAGGAAGGGGTACAACATTATTTTGGTAATAGTGGATCGGTTGACAAAATTGACTCACTTCTTACCAATAGGAGTTAGGTATAACCTAGAGCAATTGGCTAATATTTATGTCAAAGAAATTAATTCAAGACATGGAGTGTCGGTTTCGATTGTGTCAGATCGGGATCCATGATTTACATCGATTTTTTGGAGAAGTTTGCAAGAGCAACTGGGAACGCAGTTGAGGTTGAGTACAACGTATCATCCTCAAATGGATGGACAAAGTGAACTGACAATTCAAACGCTAGAAGATATGTTAAGATCTTGTGTTATGGATTTCAAGGGGAGTTGGGACGAACATCTACCTTTGGTGGAATTCGCTTACAATAATAGTTTTTACGCTAGTATAGGCATGCCGCCTTACGAAGAGTTATATGGGAGGAAGTGCAAAACCCCATTGTGTTGGGATGAAGTAGGTGAACGTCGGATGTTGGGTCTTGAGATGGTATAACAAACGACAGACATGGTAAAGTTAATATGTACTCGATTGGTAACGGCTCAAGATAGACAAAAGAAGTATGCAGATCCTCACCGTGAGAAGAGGGAGTTTGAGGTAGGGTCGTATGTCTTTCTGAAGGTATCGCCTTGGAAGGGAAGATACGTTTTGGAAAGAAAGGGAAGTTAAGTCCAAGGTTTATAGGACCTTTTGAAATTTTAAGAAGGATAAGAGAGGTAGCTTATGAAGTAGCTTTACCTCCAGAGATGGAATGAATACACAATGTGTTTCATGTGTCTATATTACGTCCTTATAAACTGGACTACAGACATGTAATAGAGTATGAATCTATTCAAGTAGAAAAAGACTTAACGTATGAAGAACTTCTAATTTAGATTATTGGTAGAAAGGAACAAGTTTTCAGAAATAAGATAATACCTTCGGTGAAGGTAATTTGGAGGAACCACAATGCCAAAGAAGCAACGTGGGAACTCGAGAGTAAAATAAAGGAAAATTTTCCCCATTTGTTTATGTAATTGTATCGAGAATTTGGGGACATAATCTTTATAGGGGGGGGGGGGGAGAATGTAACGCCTGAGAAAATCAAATTTTTATGTGAATTAACTTTTATTTGATTATTTGAATTAAATTGTTTATTTATGTGAGTAAGCTATTTGAAGGTTGTTCTATGACCTATAATGTGAAGATGTGGTTAGGATTCTGGCTATGTGCTAGGATTAATTATTTTGAATCTCCAAGACGAAAATAAAATTTTTCCGAGAAATTTTTGTTAAAATACTATTCATCTGTTTCTGCTTGGGAATTAATTATGAATTTCTGAGAAACGTGTAATGATAGAATTCTAAGACGAGATGGAATATCTAATAATATTTCAGTTATAGCAAACAAAGTTTTTTTCTGCAAACTTAAAACCTAAGGGTTAGGAAAAGTGAGTTTCGAAAATGGAATGACTATGTATAATGATTAGGGTAATTATACGTGAGAAATACGAGTATGATACTAGTTATTATACGAGTATTGTATGAAGATTATTACGACGTATAATACGAATATCGTATGAATACTATATGAAGAGAATACGAGAGTTATACGAGTAGAATACGATTAGTTCTTAATGGACTCTTAGTAATGGGACTTTGTCAATTCCAATTGGACTTGAATTATGTCAAGCCCAAAGTTATGTAAATAATGCCAAGAGAGGCCCAATACGATTTAATTTTTAAGCCCAAACCAAGAAACTGAACCGCGGATCGAATCGATGGGGAAACCCATGTGGGACCCAAAAGGCCATGTGGGTCAGCCACTTGGTGGCCAAGTAAAGTGATTTACTTGGTGGCTAAGCAATGAATAGTAAGTAGGTGGACCACTTGAACAAATTGCCCTCCATTGGATTTTCTGTATAATAGAGGCTAGGGTGGTTCATTTGTTTGTTTCACCAACTTGAACCAATATATTGAGAGAGAGAGAAAAGAGCACTAACAAGGAATTACAAGGATCCAAAGCAAAACATTCAAGTTTTATTCAAGAACGCGAAGAACATTAAGGTAATAATACGTAAACTTTAGTCTTCGATCCTTTTCTATTTATTTTTTTGTAGAGAAGTATGAATTGGTAGAACATGTCTCTTTTGGAGTAATAAGGATTGCTATTAGTGAATTAAAACATTAATAAACCATGTATAAGTAAGAATCATAAGCGTTTAAGTGAGTTTAATCGAAGAAAACCATTAAGCGTTAATTTGCTTGTTGATGGACAAATTGAAAACCATCATATATATAGGTTATGTGCATATTGCTTGGTTAGGTTATAGATGATGAATCAATAGATTTGTTCCATTTGATTTGGCATATAAAACTCGAGTAAGAATTTATGGAAAAATTTACGAGATTAGGCATTAAATGGTTAAATCGTAGAATTTTCGGATTAATAGTCAAAAGTCGCCGTTTAATTCAGAAACCCTAGTTTTCGATGGCGTAACGTAGAATAATGTATTTAAGAGTCGTGGATTCAAGAATGGTCGAATTCTGACTTAAAACGTTGAACATTATGTGTATATAGTTCGAAAACCATCATTTATAGGGTATGTGTATATGGCTTTGTTAGGATATAGAGAATGAATCAATGGATTGGTTCCATTAGATTTGACGTATAAATTTATAAAATTAGACGTTAAACGTTGAAATCGTATAATTCTGGATTAGTAGTCAAAACTTTCCATATAGTTCAAAAACCCTAGTTTTCGATGGCATATCATAGTAAAACGTATTTAAGAGTCGTGGACTAAAGAACGATCAAATCCTGACATAGAACGAAGAAAATGAGCTATGAACGCTTACGAACGATAAACGAAAGCGTAATAGAACATTAAAAAGTGAATTCATTGTTAACAGATTTAAAAAACTACTTTTGTCCAGATGAAATCGAAGTACATAAAATGTGTGAGAAAATGACTTTTGAACTAGCTAATTCTGATTTAAAACGACTAAGTTATGAGTTCGGGAAGAATTGTATTCGAAGACATAATTTTTTTTTTCTAGGGCTAAGGGGAGGCGCCGCAGCGTCACCCCAAGCTTTAATCTCCATGCCGCAACGCCGTGAGGACATTACTTCATCGGATAGTGATACCATGGCAATACTAGTATAAAGGATCTCACGTATAGTAGCCGAGAGAGACCCGCATGACACAATCATTAGTTAGCGTCCGCATGCGCTAATAGTGTATTGAAGTCCGGTGTGTCAGAAGCGCCTTGGTGGTGGGAATTTGTTAACCAAGTTATTTTCTAATCTCAAATTTGTTACAAAACTATTATGGGATATATATACTTAGTATACATGATAGGATTAATCTTAAGTCACTTATATAGGGATAACTTTAGGAATTTGAACATGATTTAATAGTAATTAAACGAAGAATGCAAAGTTTAAGTAAGTGAATCGTATTCAATAAGGGTACTTAACCAATGATGGTTAATTATTGGTTTAGTGACATAAGAATGTTAATAAGCCGTAATGAAGAATAGTAAGTCGAATTGACATTTATTAATGAAATGAATTCAATTAAGACATAGAAGAGAAAGAAGCTGGTAAAAATAATGTGATTAGATTGTTTGGTAGCAAATTACAGTGTGCTATGTGAATATATCATGTAGAGACTGTAAAGATCAAGAATTGTTGAATATTTTTATTTGAAGACGCTTGAAGGCAAGTTTCCTTTACGCTTGTCTAACCTTCGTGTTAGCCAAGTTTACTGTGATTCATGTTATGAGATGCATGAATTATTTTATGAAAGGGTCGATGCCAGTTTTAACTCGGCGAGACTAATCCTAAGAGTTTGATTATTTTGTTTATAAGTCTTTCGATATAGAATTCTTAACGCTATCCTATACCAAGTATTTGGTACGGATTCAAGGTAAGCTTGTTTATGAGCAAACAAATGTATCTTACATCGATTATTCGATAGGTATGCGAGGTTGCCAAAACTTAAATGTTAATACATTTAACGGATGAGTGATGATCAACATAGAGTACTATAGGTTGATCACCTAGAAGTGCTCAAAAGATATATCGGACTTACGGACTTAGTGCCGGGTTGTCCTTTTTCATGAATGAAAACGAAAAGAGAATGTTCATGGTCTTGTGACCAACTCAGTATTCCTTAGTTACTATATGTACTCTAGAATTGTTTATGAAACGGATAGTGCTATTTAATGTTTCATAGTACTTCATAGCTACTTGTTCAGTTATTAAAGATAATCATATAATTCTCGATGTGATAGTTGTATTATCTATTGCTAGACTTGCTGAGCTATTTATGCTCACTTCTTGCTTGAAATATATGATTGCAGCTAAGGCCGAAAGAACTGAGGAATCCCGTAGGGATAAAGGCAAAGCTAAAATGGATAAATAGATTATCCTGTAATAGATTAGTATGTTTGTAAGAATCATATTATGATAAATGAAGAATGTATCGGTTTCAGAACCTGGGAAAGGATTTATACTTATTATTGTAATAAGAATGTTGTAATTATGTTCATTTTGATGTTGTTTCAATGGAATGAATGTATAGTGATGAGTACCGTGTAGCACCATATCCGTGGGTTGAAAGTACCCGGATTTGGGGGCGTCACATTTAATGGATGAATGTTGATCAACATAGAGTACTATAGGCTGATCACCTAGAAGTGCTCGTAAGATATATCAGACTTACGGACTTAGTGTCGGGTTGTCCTTTTTCATGAATGAAAACCAAAAGAGAATGTTCATGGTCTTTTGACCTACTAAGAATTCCTAAGTTACTGTATGTACTTTGGAATGATATTAAGAGAATAAAAAGTTTTATTAAATATTTCATAGTACTTCATAGCTATTTGTTCAGTTATTGAAGAATAATCATATAATTCTCGACGTGGTACTTGTATTATATATTGCTAGACTTGCTGAGCTAGTTATGCTCACTTCTTGCTTGAATTATATGATTGCAGCTAAGGCCGAACGAACCAAGGGTTCTAGTAAAGATAAAGGCAAGGCTAAGATGAATAAGTAGATTATCCTGTAATAGACTAGTATATTTGTATGAATTATACTATAACGAATGAAGAATGTTTTTGGTTAACAGAACCTGAGAAAGGATTCATTACTATTGTAATAAGAATGTAGTAAATATACCCATTTTGATGTTATTTCAATGGAATGAATGTATAGTGATGAGTACCTTGTAACACCATATCCGTGGGTTGGAAGTACCCGAATTTGGGAGCGTTACATGGACAAAATATTTTAATATTATTTAATATCATACTCATTTCATCTAAAATATAAGATCTTTGTTGACTTCTTAACAATTAATATAAGCTGCAAGATATATTAGAAGTATAAAAAAGTCTATCAATGCTTTGGTAAAAAGTCAATAAAAATCTGTCACTTATTTCATGAAGTTTTTAAAAGTAATTTTAAAAGTCTTTAAAAATCATTAAAATCCACAAACTCTAGAAAAGTCTATTACTTAAATAAAGTATTTAAAAGCCTTTATTGAATACACCCTCCTAAATCTCCATACGCCCTTACTTCAATCTACTCTATTTGATTTCACTCAAAATTTGATTATATATTTTAATTAAATTATAAATTTTTAACACTTAAAATCTTATGCATTTAATTATAGGCTTAAATATAATTTATTATCTTAAACTATTAGTATTTTTTACTTTGATGATCGAACTTTTATTTTTTTATTAGATGATTAAACTTTTATTTTTTTTAATTATATTTAATTGATGACATGTTATAAATTGATGACATGGAAAAATAGTTTATACATGTTTAAATAGATTTTAAACAAAAACTTTATGTGAACAGAAAAATTGAATAATAGATTTTATCAGATTGAAGAGCAAAGATGTAAAGTAACAAAGTTTAAAAAATGTATACAATTAACAAAATTAAAAGAATTTCATCCTCTATTATTTCATGTTTCCCATCTTTATAACTCTTTATCTTCAATTCATTCAGAGACCACCATCATTAGGACCGTCATGATCAACCATATGCTACAACCATCAATGTGACGCCCCCAGAATAGGTCCACACAACCCATCCTGGGTCGTCAGACACCACACCACAGAAATCAAATACAAACTTCATTTATACAACTGTTGAACTGTCGTGCAAAATACGACAACACATAAGCTGTGAGTTTCAATACAAATATTGTTACGTATATAATACAACTATATTCATACTCAAATTATTACAATGCCATATAAAGTACAACAATAAATATTTCAAGTCTCCAAAGGGATACGAGAAGATTTATATCCTCCTCATTCTAATGGAGTGCATTTTTTACGCTTCCAAAGTTGGGTTCTCATCACCCTATTGTTGTTCACCAAAATCAATTATTAAGTGACATATAATATACGGCACACCCATCTTAGGTCCTCAATACAATTATATATTTCATGTCATATAGTTTTATAATGTATTGAGAAACTTCCACAGTCTCGGACCATCACACTATTCCCCTGTTATACCCGCTCGACCCAACTACACTCTTAATACCTGTAAGGAATTGTGAAGCAAAAGGGTGAGCACAAATAGCCCAATAAAGAATATTATGACTAAGACAATTCATTTATCAATAGCCTTCATCAGAATAAATCAGAGATTTAGAACATATCGTAGATAAAAAAAGTTTTCAACCATAATTGTAGTGGAATTAACAATTCATTAGAAGAGTCAAGTAGAACATAATGTCTACTATCCTCTCCAAATTAAAAATCCATCATTAATATTTCATTCCTGTAATAATCATCAACAATTCTTTGTTGTACCTAAGATAAAGAGAACTCTCATCACCTATCTTCACCTGAATCACAAAAAATTATAGTTAAATTCACAATTCATATTTATAATCAAGTAAATCAACAGTCCATCTTTGCACTACGAGCCAAAGACATACAACTGTAAAACCAATAATCAACAATCCATCTTTGCACGTAAGCCAAAGAGGATTTTTACCACATAATTTGTCTGCAAAATAAATAATCTACATCACCGAATTATCCATGCACTACGTGTGACGCCCCCAAAATAGGTGTACACAACCCATTCTAAGCCGCCAAATACATGGTACAGAAAACAACTACAATTTCATTATTACAATTGTCGTGCAAAATATGACAACACATATACTGTGAGTTTAAATACACATATTATCTTTTAGACAATATCCACACTCAAATAAGTCCTCATTACAATTATTGATACACTATTTTACAAAATAGTGAGGACTGCTAAAACAACTGACTTGAAACATTACTCCACACCCCAACTAGTTCCCGCTATATTCTCGTCTCCTAAGAAGAAAAATGGAACAAAAAGGAAAATGGTGAGCTCAACTAGCCCAGTAAAGAATATTATGACTAAAATAATGTAGAAGAAATTATCGTTAGCCTTCAATAAATCAGATAAAATATAATGGACAACAAGTTTTAGATCAATATTCGCAGCGGAAATAATAATTCATTAGAAGAGTTAAGTAGAGAATGAAATCTACTATCTTCTATGATTTAAAAGTCCATCATCAATATTTTATCCCTGTAACATCAATCAATATACATCTTGAGTCAAATATTCATCTTTGCACAACAGACCAAAGATATTCATCAGTTGGTCATGTTCATCTCAACACCTGTCCATCTTTGCAATACGCCCCAAAGATAATCATCAGGTAATCATTCATCTTTGCAATACACGCCAAAGATATTCATCAGGTAATCATTTATCTTTAAACATATTCATATGAATTGCTGCGTAGATATTAGAGGTAACAAATTATCGGTAGATTTAGTACCGATAAGGTTGATAGAATTCGATGTAATTTTGGGTATGGATTGGTTGATTAACCATAAAGCTATAGTAGATTGTCATAGAAAAAGTGTGAACCTTTGGCTTTCTAAGAAAACCAAGGTAGTGTTCTACGGTAGTAAATCACCGAGATGCTCTTGTTGTCTAATCATGACACAAGCTAGGAAAATATTGAGGAAGGGGTATATAGGATACCTATGCCATGTTGTGGATACCCAAAGAGTGGGAGCATCATTGGAAAAAATACCTATAGTTCAAGAGTTCGCGGATGTATTTATCGATGAGTTACCAGTTCTTCCACCGGATAGGGAGGTCGAGTTTGTAATTGATTTGTTGCCAGGAACGACACCAATTTCTAGGGCACCGTATAAGATGGTGTCGATGGAGATGAAGGAGTTAATGGTTCAATTACAAGAACTGTTAGATAGGAAGTAAATTCAACCGAGTGTGTCTCCGTGGGGAGCATTGGTATTATTTGTAAAAAATAAGGATGGGTCATTACGACTTTGTATCTACTATCAAGAGTTGAATAAGTTAACGATTAAGAATAAATACCCATTGCCCAGGATCGATGATGTAAGACCCCATATTTTTTTTAAATAAAATGGAATTTCCTCTATGTATTATTTTGAAATAGTAAGGGGTTGATTTGATTAATGTGGTTAGTTATGGGTAAAATGCGCAAATATTTCAAATAAGCAAGTGGTTATAAAATATTCATTGTTGTCAAGGAATATTCATTTGGTCGTGAAATATTCTTGCTGTCGGGGAATATTCGTACGACGCCGCAACCTTGTGTGGGCCCCATAATGGAAAGCGATTGGATGAAAAAAACGACAAGTATAAGTTGTTTATAAATAACGGTGTAATGGTTACCGTTAATAATGTTGGAATACTCGGTGGTTAAAACACAGTAGCACACGATATTACACCAATTATTGATTCTTACGTAAGAAGGCACTACTCAATAATTATTACAGTAATTACTGTTCAATATTTTATTTTATTGATTCAATAATTGTTGCGTTGATATTTTATGTTATTGTGGTTTCAATAATTTTCACTACACGGTATTTTTCATTATCAGATCAATAATTCATATTATTTTAATAATATTATTAGATAACATTATTGGCAATGTCTAGAAAGTTCTGTCTAAGGTGAGGTTTGGTCACCTAATTGCGCGCCAGTAAGGAGAAATCCTTATTGGAAAGCCCCCTCTTTCCTGGGAACGACTTAGTTGTCAGTATTGTGATTCTGTAATATTATTTGTGAATAATTAATTGTTGATTTTTATGATAAGGAAAATATTCATTTTATGTGGATATAGATGGAGAAAATTTTTAATATGACAATTGTTGAAAATTGATATTTTATCTTTTTCTAATAAAATAATTCATTTAAATATATTATTATATTATAATAATATAATAATGGTGATATTTTTACAATGAATGTGTGATATATGAATAAATGAGGAGGAAGAGTATTTTTGTTACAAAAAATGTTTAACACATGTTTTGTGTGTTGGTGGACCCTATTTTGACTGAAATTTGATTATAGCCTGCAAAATCGTTCGTATGTGGATTTCGGTCAATTTCTAATTAGAATTTGGAGAACCTTTCTTCTGCAAAGTTGTAGAGAATTAAATTTCCTATGGAATGGACATAAAATTTGATTTTTTCTGATAAAAGGGCTATTTATTATGAATTATTGAAGTTCCGAAATATTGGGTCTGAATTGATTTTGTTGCATTAAATGATAAAAACATGTTTTGTGTGATTGGTGAGCCCCACATGTGTTGCAAAATATGTTGAAATTCAGATTTCAAATTGTTCGTATAATATTTTTATAAATATTGTTATTTTATTAAATTTTATGCTTTGGTGTTCTAAGGATTTTCCTATAAATAGGGTGCTTAGGTTAAAATTGAAAATCACACCAGAAACTGAAGTTTTCTCTCTCTATAATTAATATTGAGTGTATTTTTTTGAGTATGTAGATATCTTGAGTGTTGTTATATGGTGCAAGTTTCCTTCAGCGTTATATCTAATATTCCAGCCAGAAGTACTGTTCTTTTGAGGTAAAGGATGTTATTTTTTTAAAAAAAGATATTATTTCTTTCAATATCATTTTGTCGGAATATTGGTAAGATTTTTCTTGTGAAATTTTTATCTTTTCATGTCGGGGTTACTATTCATGAGTTACTATTCACGAGTTACTATTCATAGGTACTATTCACGAAGCATGATGATTTTTCTTGTGAAATTTCTATCTTTTAGTGTCGGAGTTACTATTCACGTATACGACACTATTCACGTATACAACACTATTCAAAGAAAAATTTAAATGTTTTTTCTGTGTCCAAGATTGTCTGTTATGGTTCCTATCTTTGATTGGATCTATGTTTTGATCTTCATTTTTGAATTCTGCTCCACAATAGTTTATTATGGAGTATTGTTGAACTTGGATTGTCTAAAATACGAATCCTTAATATTTGTTCTTTTGTCTCACTGGATTCGTTTTCTTTAAAATATATTTTTCATCATCCTCAGTCCTAAATGATGATATTACTGAATATCTTTGGCCTGTAGTGCAAAGATGAATGATTTCTTGATGAATATCTTTGGCTCGTAGTGCAAAGATGAACAGGTGTTGAGATGAACATGACCGACTGATTAATATCTTTGGCATGTAGTGCAAAGATGACTATTTGATTCAAGATGTATATTGATTGATGTTACAGGGACAAAATATCGACGATGGACTTTTAAATTCATAGATGATAGTAGATTTCATTCTCTACTTAACTCTTTTAATGAATTGTTATTTTCGCTGCAGTTGTTGATCTAAAACTTGTTGTCAATTGTATTCTATCAGATTTTTCCCTGTTGAAGACTAAGGATAATTTGTTGTAAATTATCTTAGCCATAATATTCTTTACTGGGCTAGTTGAGCTCACCCTTTTCCTTTTTGTTCCATTTTTCTTCTCAGGAGGCGAGAATATAGCAGGAACTAGTCGGGGTGTGGAGTGATGGTTCAAGATAGTTGTTTTAGTAGTCCTCACTATTCTGTCAAATAGTGTATCAATAATTGTAATGAGGACTTTATTTGGGTGTGGATATTGTCTAGAAGACAATATTTGTATTTAAACTCACAACATAAGTGTTGTCGTATTTTGCACGACAATTGTAATAATGAAGTTGTAGTTATTTCTGTACCATGTATTTGGCGACTCAGAATAGGTTTGGTGGATTGGACCTATTTTGGGGGCGTCACAGATGATTTATTTGATCAGTTGAAAGGGGGAAAGTATTTTTTTTAAGATAGATTTGCGTACGGGGTACCATTAGTTGAAAGTAAGGAAGGAGGATGTACCTAAGATGGCGTTCAGAACTTGTTATGGTTATTAAGAGTTTTTGGTTATGTCGTTTGGGTTAACTAATGCGCCAGCCGCATTCATGGATATGATGAACAGAGTATTCAAACAGTATTTGGACAAGTTCGTTGTAGTGTTCATTGATGATATTCTAGTCTATTCTAAGATGCTAGAAGATCATTCTGAACATTTAAGGATAGTGTTGAAAACACTACAGAGAGAGAAGTTGTATGCGAAATTCACTAAGTGCGAATTTTGGCTTAAAAGAGTGCAGTTTTTAGGACATGTTATTGATAAAGATGGCATTTCTGTGGATCCAGCGAAGGTGGAAGCAGTTAATAATTGGGAACAACCAAAAACGCCAACTAAGGTTTGGAGTTTTTTTGGGTTAATTAGCGGGATACTATAGAAGGTTCATCCAGGACTTTTCTAAAATAGTTACTCTGTTGACGAATTTGACGAGGAAGTCAGTGAAGTACGTATGGACTGAGAAGTGTGAGAATAGTTTTCAGGAACTAAAAAGGAGGTTAAGTGGGGCACCTATATTGTCTTTACCTGATGATAAGGGAAATTTCGTAGTTTATAGCGATGCTTCACATATAGGACTGAGATGCGTGCTCATGCAGCATGAAAAGGTCATTAAATATGTGTCACATTAGTTAAAGGATTATGAGAAGGTCTATCCTACTCATGACCTAGAATTGGCAGCAGTAGTTTTTGCATTAAAAATATGGAGATTTTATTTATACGGGGAGAAGTGTGAGATATACACAGACCATAAAAGTCTGAAATATATCTTCACATAGAAGGAGTTGAATATGAGCCAGAGAAGGTGGTTAGAGTTGATAAAAGATTATGACTGTGATATCTTATATCATCCAGGGAAAGCAAATATAGTAACCGATGCGCTAAGTAGGAAGGGTAGAGAAGAGTTATCAATGTTAACGACTCAGAATGAGTTAGTAACGGAGATGGCAAGAATGGAGCTAGAAGTTAAATTACCGAATGAAGCGGTTGAGATGTTATTCACAATGGAGACCCAACCAACCATAGTGGAACGGGTTAAAGAAGTACAATTAGGCAACAAAGAATGCGAGCAAGTGAAGAAGAGAATGGAAGATGAAGAGAAGACTAAGTATAACCTTGATAAGGAGGGATTACTTCGTTTTGAAAGAAGAATTTGGGTTCTAGATAATTCTGAGTTAAAGGAAGAGATAATGACTGAGGCCCATAGTTTAAGGTACTCGATACATCCAGGTAGTACTTAGATTTATCAAGACCTTCGATAAAACTTTTGGTGGCCAAACATGAAGAGAGATATAGCAGAATGTGTTAGTAGGTGCTTAACTTGTCAGAAAGTTAAGGCTGAACACCAATGACCGAGTGGATTATTGCAATCAATAGAGATTCCAGAGTGGAAATGGGAGCATATCACAATGGACTTTATGGTGGGACTTTCAATGACAAGGAAGGGATACGACGCTATTTGGGTAATAGTGGATCGGTTGACGAAATCGGCTCACTTCTTACCAATAAAAGTTAGGTATAACCTAGAATAATTAGCTAAAATTTATGTCAAAGAAATTATTTCAAGACATGGAGCACCTGTTTCGATTGTGTCAGATCGTGTTCCTCGATTAACATCGAATTTTTTGAGGGGTTTGCAAGAGCAAATAGGAACGCAGCTGAAATTGAGTACAACTTATCATCTTTAGACGGATGGAAAAAGTGAATGGAAAATTCAAACGCTAGAAGATATGTTAAGATCTTGCATTATGGATTTTAAGGGGAGTTGGGACAAACATCTGCCTTTGGTGGAATTTGCGCACAACAATAGTTTTCACGCTAGTATAGGCATGCCGCCTTATGAAGCGTTATACAGGAGGAAGTGCAGAACTACTCTGTGTTGGGATGAAGTAGATGAATGTTAGATGTTGGGACCTGAGATGGTACAACAAACGGCAAACATGGTAAAGTTAATATGTACTCGATTGGTAGCAGCCCAAGACAGACAAAAGAAGTATGCAGATCCTCACCGTGAGAAGAGGGAGTTCGAAGTAGGTTCGTATGTCTTTCTGAAGGTATCGCCTTGGAAAGGGAAGATACATTTTGGAAAGAAAGGGAAGTTAAGTCCAAGGTTTAGAGGACCTTTTGAAATTTTAAGAAGGGTAAGAGAGGAAGCTTATGAAGTAGCTTTACCTCCAGAGATGGAACGTATTCATAATGTGTTTCACACTATGGAGAGGTAGTGTTTATGATGATATTCTAGTCTATTCTAAGATGCTAAAAGATCATACTGAACATTTGAGGATAGTGTTGTAAACACTACGGAGGGAGAATTTGTATGCAAAATTCATTAAGTTTGAATTTTGGCTTGAAAGAGTGCAATTTTTAGGACATGTTATTGATAAAGATCGCATTACTGTGGATCCAGCGAAGGTAGAAGTAGTTAATAATTATGAATAACTGAAAACACCAACCGAGATTCAGAGTTTTCTAGGGTTAACGGGATACTATAGAAGGTTCATCCAGGACTTTTCTAAAATAGCTACTCCGTTGATGAATTTGACGAGGAAGTCAGTGAAGTATGTGTTGACTGAGAAGTGTGAAAATAGTTTTCAGGAACTAAAAAGGAGGTTAAGTGAGGCACCCGTATTATCTTTACCAGATGGTACGGAGAATTTCGTAGTTTATAGCGATGCTTCGCATAGAGGAATGGGTTGCGTGCTCATGCAGCATGGCAAGGTCATTCTATATGCGTCACGTCAGTTGAAGGATTATGAGAAGGTCTGTCCTACTCATGACCTAGAATTGGCAGCAATAGTTTTTGCCTTAAAAATATGGAGATATTATTTATACGGACCATAAAAGTCTGAAATATATCTTTATATAGAAGGAGTTGAATATGAGGCAAAGAAGGTTGTTAGAATTGATAAAAGATTACGACTGTGATATTTTATATCATCCTGGGAAAGCAAATGTAGTGGCCGATGCGTTATGTAAGAAGTGTAGGGAAAAGTTATCAATGTTAATGACTCAGAATGAGTTAATAATGGAGATGGAAAGAATGGAGCTAGAAGTTAAATTACTGAGTGAAACGGTAGAGATGTTATTCACAATGGAGACTCAACCAACTATAGTGGAACGAGTTAAAGAAGTATAACTAGGTAACGAGGACTGTGAGCGAATGAAGAAGTGGATGGTGGATGAAGAGAAGACTAAGTATAATCTTGATAAAGAAGGGTTACTTCATTTTGAAGGAAGAATTTGGGTTCCAGATAATTCTGAGTTAAAAGAAGAGATAATGAGTGAGGCCCATAGTTCGAGGTACTCGATACATCTATGTAGTACTAAGATGTATCAGGACCTTCGACAAAACTTTTGGTGGCCGAACATGAAGAGAGAGATAGCAGAATATGTTAGTAAGTGCTTAACTTGTCAGAAAGTTAAGGCTAAATGTGACAACCCGAGAATTTAGACAATTTAGTAAAATCTTAAATGATTGACTTAAGGTCAAATAATAGACCTAGACAGAAAATAAGTGTATGCGTTTGATGTTATTGGAATGGAATTTTGAGGGTTTCAAAATTCTGTAAAGGATTTTGGTGAATTATTCAGGCTTAAGTGTTTATGTGATTAAGTTCTGTGTATATGGTTAATGATGTGTTCAGAATGTGGTTAAGGGTCAAAGGTTGATCAGATAAAATTATATCTGTGTCAAACCCTAATCGTATATTAAGAACAACAACGTCGCTAGAAAACCCTAACGTCGATAAGAAACCCTAGAAATCGGTTCGAAACCCTAGTTTGATTCCGAATCAAACCCTAATTCGGTAATATGAAACCCTAAATCGGAACTTAATGGCATAAGTGTAAATAATTAAAAGATTAATTAAGGTTAATCTTAACAAATTGATTACAAAACCCTAATTCCAAATTTGAAACCCTAATACTTGATCCGAAAACCCTAGTTTCAGCTCGATAAATCAAGCCCTAATCTGGGAAATTAATGGAGAATTATAATGCTCTCATCGCTATTATTATAATATTAATTAGGGTAACGCTTAATTAATTAGCAAACCCTAATTTCAAATTATCAAACTTAAACTTTTCCGTCAGGAACCCTAATGATGGATTTGAAACCCTAATTTGTAAATGGGGAAAAATGAAAGTGTTAATTGAATATTTTAATGTTAATTAGGATATATTAATTCTAATTTAATGTTAAGTAATTAGAAAACCCTAATCTAATTACGAATATTTAATTTCTATATTAGAAGATTATTTTCTATTTAGAAACCCTAAATTGTGGGTTGAAAACCCTAATGACCATTTTGAACACTAATTGTACAGTGGTGGATTTAATTGCTATAATTGCAATGTTAATTAGGAATATAAATTCTAATTGTCAAGTTATTAGAAACCCTAATCTAATTGGGAAATCTAATTTCTAAAATTTAAATATTATTTTTCTATTTAAAACCCTAATTTTTGGGTTATAAATTATAATGTACAAATTTGGCCCTAAGTGCTTAATAAGCAATTTTAATTAGGATAAATTAGTCCTAATTAGCAAAGGTTGATTTATGATTAGGAAATTATGATATAATTAGGAAGCCCTAATTAAAATTAGAAATAAAAAATTTTCTATTTTAAAATTTAATTAGAAAATTTTTGAAATCCAAGTTGCTAAATTTTTAAGGGTTAAACCCTAAACTCTAAATGCTCCAAACCCTAAACCCTAGAATGCTCAAACCCTAAACCCTAAGGGTTTGCAACAAATGAGAAATCTAGAAATAAAAGGAAAAGACCAAAATGCCCCTTTGTACATTTTTTTTTATTAAGTAACTTGTGAATCTTGCCTTATCTTTGGTTGTTCACCAACCCTAGCCTAATCTAGCCATAGCATGTGACATATATCTAACATCTCAGCAGCAAAATCAGCCATATACATTGCATTGTATCAAATTTTAAGATAAAAGAGAGAGAAAATATTACATTATTACTCATTTACTCACCAATACTCATCCTTGACCCTCTCTCTCTAAAAGCTTCGAAGTGTAGTGCTAGATCAGTCCCAAAATCCAGCCCCACGTTGATCATAACAACATCAAAGTGCAGAAATCGAAAATCAAGCATAAAAGGTATAAAACCCTAAATTTTTGAAATCCTTCGATTCTTTGTTAAATGTTTCAATTGATTGTCGAAAGTAGTGTAATAGGGTGTCAATTGATGTTCTGGGTTGTTAAATGCATGACCCATAACATCAAAATGCACGAATTTAAAGTTTTTCAAAATCTGGAAATGGAAAAATTTGCGTTTTTTAGTCGAATGTCAGACCCAATATATCCGCGTGTGTTAAGTTTTTTTGATGTTTAAAACTTGTAACATGTAGTCTGATATGTGTTCTTGAAGGTGCAAAAAGAATCAGACCCAGATCTGTTATAGATCGCAAGATATAAACGGTCAAAACCCGTTGACCGATCTGCCTAAATCGCGAACCCAGAAAACTTTAAGAACAGTGTCCGTGTCCTACTTTGACCGGCCATATCTTGTTCATGCTGTGATGTTTTTGTGTTATTATGCTTTATAGTTGTAGTAATACATGTTGTCTACAAACTGTAATTGATAGATCTCATAAGCGTTGCTCGATCATCAAGTTATAAGGAATCAAAGTAGGTACTTTAAATTCGTTTCTTCAAATCTGGAAAACCCAGAATTTGAAGGACAGGTCTGACATCAGTTTTGGAAGCTTAGATCTCGTTGTTATGTTGATTGTTTGGTCATGGAATTGGTATATAATTGTAGTACTACATTAGTACTACAACATCAAAGTTTTTACAAGCCCAGAAAACGTAAGGAACACTGTTTTAAATCCGGTCAAACATGCTCACTCGAATTCTGACATGAAGATCTGGAAATTGGCCAAGAACACCAAGAACACAATTAGCGACACTTTTGTCGCCTAAGGACCCTTTAGCGACAGTTTATTTTTATTTTCCGGAAAATGATTAAAAAATTAAAAAAAATGATTTTAAATTATTAAAAAATGCATAATAAATTATGAAAAATTATTTTAAAGTCTGAAAAATAGTTTTTAACTATTTTGAGTATATTCTGAAAATATTTAATCTTTTTGGGAATATAAATGGTATTTATTTATTTAATTATAATATTAAATAAATGATTTAAAAATAGTTTAAATGCATGAAAAATCATGAAAAATTATTTTATGGTAAAGGAAAATATTTTAAGTTATCTTGATGACTTTTAAGATTTTGTGATAAATTTTATTAATAGTTTAATATTAATGGTAATTAATTTATTTAATATATATATTAAATAAATTAAGGAAAAATAGAATTAATGTTTTAAAAATCATTTAAAAATGCTTTAAGTGTTATAAAAATATTTTAAGTTATAAAATATAAATTTTGATATTTTGGCATGAAAATATTAATATTTTAATATTAATATCAATTATCTGGATAATGGATTTAAGTGTTTAAAAATCAAATAATTATGATTTTAAGGTATTAAAAATATTTTGAAATATTATAATTATATTATAATATTAGGTTATGATTTTTCATTAATATTTTTTAAATGAATATTAATGATTAAGGAATTATGGGGTATTTAATTTATTTAAATACGGTTTTAAGGATTGAAAAATGTTGATAAATGATATTAATTATCTGAAAATTTTTATAAGTCTTTAAAAATTGTTTTGACTGATAAGAAATTATCTGTGATAATTGTTAAATGTTTAGAAAGAGTTTAATTGAACTTAAACTCGATATTCGTCCGACTAGACCGTCAGGATGATAGAATTGTGTCAGTTTTAAGTCAGACTGAATTAGTTTGACTTAATATTAGGTCTTAATGTCTTTGTATAGGATAGGTTATATGTGTTATGTGTTTAGGTTATTTTGTGTATCTAAATATAACAAAGATATACTTGTGATGATATTATTCTAATATTGGAGATCTATATTATTATATTAGGTCTTCTGATAAAGCGTTATAAATTGCGCTACGAAAGAATCAACCTGCGTGCAAGTTTGTTCTTACTTAACTCTAATAAGAGTGTTTTATTCAAGCTTATGGTTAATCATTGTTTGATTGCCATGAAAATTGTACTTTGTACATCTTGCATGTATAAGTCGTATGAAAGGTCGATCACCTTCATTACCAGTTGGTTCAGAAATGTTTGTTCATGTTTAAAACTTGTTCAGTCAAAAGTTTGTTCCTGCTAGTTCTCAATTATATTGATGAATTATAGCCAGCTTATTCACACTCTTCAATCATGATATATCCTTATATTGTTGTATTTAAACTTGCTGGGCAACTTTCATGCTCACCCTTGCTATATCATGATAAACATTGCAGATAAGGCGAATGCGTTCGGATACAAGAAAAGGTTAATGCCAAGTACAGCTTGGGATAAATTGTGTGGCTAGTTTGTAATAGTATAGTTGTATAATATGTTATCTGTTAGATAGTTTATGAATTGTGTATAAGTAAAGGTTACTCGACCTTGGGGAATAGTGTGTAATGTAATGTATAAACAATTTATGTTTATATATTCCGCAAAAAGTTATAGAAAGAATAGCGTACCGAATCCGCGGCGATTTGGGGCCCGGGTTCGGGGATTGCTACAGCTTGGTATCAAAGTCATTGGTTATGAAGCTTAGTAGTAATAATACGAGAGACCAATAACCGCAGATGATTAAGATAAGATCTAACTCACATAGAGTTAGTTGGTCTGCAGATTCAAAGATGAATCTCTGTAAGTTGTTAAGATATAGAGTTCCCTAACTCGTAATAAGGTTGAATGTATGGTGAATAGATAAAGTCTAAAAGACTAAAAGTTCAGTGATAGGAGATCGTAAAACAAAACGATCATAGTCATAGAATTGAATCGTAATATATACGATGAGATCACCCCGTGATTTGTTAAGGTTATGACAGCCAGAAAGAATCAATCTGATGATTGAAAAGTTTAAAGCATGATTGATGTGTGAATGGTACAGATTCAGAAAAGGATTATGAATACGGATTAAATGAAATTCGTATTGAGAAGGGGGTTAAGTATTAGGTGGGGATTTCAATGAGGACTCGTGTTGGCAACTGAGTTGTATGATTTCTTGTATGGGCGGGGAATCGTACTTGGTGTAAAAACTACTTAGTTGGTGGCATTGGTAATAATTGAAATGTTGTGTCACGCTAGTTATTATATATGATAAATAGGTCATAGTAGAGAATATAGGATTAAGTGCGAGTTCTTAGAACTCATACTTATGTGACATTCTTGACTCATAGTTATATGAAATGTTTATGAGCCCCTCAAATGAATCTGGACGCCAAAGGTCGACTAGGGTAAGTTCGTAAACTCATATAATTGTGGCTAGGTTATGAACTCATAAGTGTGGTTTTATGAACTTGGTATAGTTGTGTGAATGGAGTGTTAAGGATAATAGGAATAGATAGAATGTTTAAGTAAATGATCATTAGTGGAGACTTAGGTTTTCCTAAACCCCTAGCTTTGCAAAACTTCGATATTGACATCAAGATAAATACGCACTATGTGCCTTTTAAAAAAAAAAAATTTGTTTTTATATATCACTTATGTACCATTTGACCTGGTGCAGAGATGATAAAAATGATGGAGTCATCAATACAGTATTACTTAGTGTGAATTTGACTTAAAGTCACTATTCCATTATGGTAGAATGTAGTATGACAAAATCACCAAATGACAAAATCCTCAACGGACTGTAAATACAGTGCGGCATCATGACATCATTCTCAAAAATGTTTTTAAAAACTCCAAGTGTTTATCGAAAGAAATTTCCCGAACCAAATTGTTTTACTGCGGAATCAAATAAGACTGAACAAAATAACCTTTTATATAAAGGGAATATTTTAATTTGAGTATCTTTGATAGATACCCGAGAAATTTGAGTATCTTTGATAGATACCCGAGAAATTTGAGTATCTTTGATAGATACCCGAGAAAATATGTTCATGATCTTATGACCCCACAGCAAAATTTTAAACCTTTTACTCTTGTGAGTAATGAATTGGGTAGTATGTGATATGTGTGAATGGTGTAAGCTATTTGGTATATGGTGTAAGGTGTAAGGTGAATTTCGGGGACGAAATTCTTAGAAGGAGGGGTGAATGTGACAACCCGAGAATTTAGACAATTTAGTAAAATCTTAAATGATTGATTTAAGGTCAAATAATAGACCTAGATAGAAAATAAGTGTATGCGTTTGATGTTATTGGAATGGAATTTTGAGGGTTTCAAAATTCTGTAAATGATTTTGGTGAATTATTCAGGATTAAGTGTTTATGTAATTAAGTTCTGTGTATATGGTTAATGATGTGTTCAGAATGTGGTTAAGGGTCAAAGGTTGATCAGATAAAATTATATCTGTGTCAAACCGTAATCGTATATTAAGAACAACAACGTTCAGTTAGAAAACCCTAACGTCTGATAAGAAACCCTAGAGATCGGTTCTGGAAACCCTAGTTTCAGTTCCGGGAATCCGAAACCCTAATTCGGTGCATTAAACCCTAAATCGGGAACTTAATGGCATAAGTGTAAATAATTAAAAGATTAATTAAGGTTAATCTTAACAAATTGATTACAAAACCCTAATTCCAAATTTGAAACCCTAATACTTGATCTGAAAACCCTAGTTTCAGTTTGTGATAAATTGAAGCCCTAATCTGGGAAATTAATGGAGAATTATAATGCTCTACTGCTATTATTATAATATTAATTAGGGTAACGCTTAATTAATTAGCAAACCCTAATTTCAAATTATCGAACTTAAACTTTTTCGTCAGGAACCCTAATGATGGATTTGAAACCCTAATTTGTAAATGGGGAAAAATGAAAGTGTTAATTGAATATTTTAATGTTAATTAGGATATATTAATTCTAATTTAATGTTAAGTAATTAGAAAACCCTAATCTAATTACAAATATTTAATTTCTATATTAGAAGATTATTTTCTATTTAGAAACCCTAAATTGTGGGTTGAAAACCCTAATGACCATTTTGAACACTAATTGTACAGTGGTGGATTTAATTGCTATAATTGCAATGTTAATTAGGAATATAAATCCTAATTGTCAAGTTATTAGAAACCCTAATCTAATTGGGAAATCTAATTTCTAAAATTTAAATATTATTTTTCTATTTAAAACCCTAATTTTTGGGTTATAAATTATAATGTACAAATTTGGCCCTAAGTGCTTAATTAGCAATTTTAATTAGGATAAATTAGTCCTAATTAGCAAAGGTTGATTTATGATTAGGAAATTATGATATAATTAGGAAGCCCTAATTAAAATTAGAAATAAAAAATTTTCTATTTTAAAATTTAATTAGAAAATTTTTGAAATCCAAGTTGCTAAATTTTTAAGGGTTAAACCCTAAACTCTAAATGCTCCAAACCCTAAACCCTAGAATGCTCAAACCCTAAACCCTAAGGGTTTGCAACAAATGAGAAATCTAGAAATAAAAGGAAAAGACCAAAATGCCCCTTTGTACATTTTTTTTTATTAAGTAACTTGTGAATCTTGCCTTATCTTTGGTTGTTCACCAACCCTAGCCTAATCTAGCCATAGCATGTGACATATATCTAACATCTCAGCAGCAAAATCAGCCATATACATTGCATTGTATCAAATTTTAAGATAAAAGAGAGAGAAAATATTACATTATTACTCATTTACTCACCAATACTCATCCTTGACCCTCTCTCTCTAAAAGCTTCGAAGTGTAGTGCTAGATCACCCCAAAAATCCAAATTTCATTGCTGATCATAACAACATCAAAGTGCAGAAATCGAAAATCAAGCATAAAAGGTATAAAACCCTAAATTTTTGAAATCCTTCGATTCTTTGTTAAATGTTTCAATTGATTGTCGAAAGTAGTGTAATAGGGTGTCAATTGATGTTCTGGGTTGTTAAATGCATGACCCATAACATCAAAATGCACGAATTTAAAGTTTTTCAAAATCTGGAAATGGAAAAATTTGCGTTTTTTAGTCGAATGTCAGACCCAATATATCCGCGTGTGTTAAGTTTTTTTGATGTTTAAAACTTGTAACATGTAGTCTGATATGTGTTCTTGAAGGTGCAAAAAGAATCAGACCCAGATCTGTTATAGATCAAGAAGATATAAATCACAAAACCCGTTGATTGGCCGATCGCCTAAATCATGAACCGAGAAAACTTTAAGAACAGTGTCCGTGTCCTACTTTGACCGGCCATATCTTATTCATGCTGTGATGTTTTTGTGTTATTATGCTTTATAGTTGTAGTAATACATGTTGTCTACAAACTGTAATTGATAGATCTCATAAGCGTTGCTCGATCATCAAGTTATAAGGAATCAAAGTAGGTACCTAAGGCTGTTCTTCAAATCTGGAAAACCCAGAATTTGAAGGACAGGTCTGACATCATTTTTGGAAGCTTAGATCTCGTTGTTATGTTGATTGTTTGGTCATGGAATTGGTATATAATTGTAGTACTACATTAGTACTACAACATCAAAGTTTTTACAAGCCCAGAAAACGTAAGGAACACTGTTTTAAATCCGGCCAAACATGCTCACTCGAATTTTGACATGAAGATCTGAAATTGGCCAAGAACACCAAGAACACAATTAGCGACACTTTTGTCGCCTAAGGACCCTTTAGCGACGCTTTATTTTTATTTTCCTAAAATGATTAAAAATTAGAAAAAATGATTTTAAATTATTAAAAAATACATAATAAATTATGAAAAAATATTTTAAAGTCTCGAAAATAGTTTTTAACTATTTTGAGTATATTTTGAAAATATTTAATATTTTGAGAATATAAATGGTATTTATTTATTTAATTATAATATTAAATAAATGATTTAAAATAGTTTTAATGCATGAAAAATCATGAAAAAATTATTTTATGGTAAAGGAAAATATTTTAAGTTATTTTGATGACTTTTAATATTTTGTGATAAATTTCATTAATAGTTTAATATTAATGGTAATTAATTTATTTAATATATATAGTAAATAAATTAAGGAAAAATAGAATTAATGTTTTAAAAATCATTTAAAAATGATTTAAGTGTTATAAAATATTTTAAGTTATAAAATATAACTTTTGATATTTTGGCATGAAAATATTAATATTTTAATATTAATATCAATTATCGGATAATGGATTTAAGTGTTTAAAAATCAAATAATTATGATTTTAAGGTATTAAAATATTTTGAAATATTATAATTATATTATAATATTAGGTTATGATTTTTCATTAATATTTTATTAAATGAATATTAATGATTAAGGAATTATGAGGTATTTAATTTATTTAAATACGGTTTTAAGGATTGAAAAATGTTGATAAATGATATTAATTATCTGAAAATTTTTATAAGTCTTTAAAAATTATTTTGACTGATAAGAAATTATCTGTGATAATTGTTAAATGTTTTTAATTGAACTTAAACTCGATATTCGTCCGACTAGACGGTCGGGATGATAGAATTGTGTCAATTTTAAGTCAGACTGAATTAGTTTGACTTAATATTAGGTCTTGTGTGCTGTATAGACTGATAAGGTTATGTGTTATGTGTTTAGGTTATTCTGTGTATCTAAATATAACAGTATTATACTGTGATGATATTATTCTAATATTGGAGATCTATATTATTAATATTAGGTCTTCTGATAGAGTGTTATAAATTGCGCTACAAAGAATCAAATTGCCTCGAGCAAGTTTGTTCTTACTTAACTCTAATAAGAGTGTTTTATTCAAGCTTATGGATAATCATTGTTTGATTGCCATGAAAATTGTACTTTATACATCTTGCATGTATAAGTCGGTATGAAAGGTCGATCACCTTCATTACCAGCTTGGTTCGTAAATGTTTGTTCATGTTTAAAACTTGTTCACCAAAAGTTTGTTCCTCGCTAGTTCTCAATTATATTGATGAATTATAGCCACTTTTATTATTCATACTCTTCAATCATGATATATCCTTATATTGTTGTATTTAAACTTGTTGGGCAACTTTCATGCTCACCCTTGCTATATCATGATAAACATTGCAGATAAGGCGAATGCGTTCGGATACAGGAAAAAGGTTAATGCCAAGTACAGCTTGGGATAAATTGTGTGGCTAGTTTGTAATAGTATAGTTGTATAATATGTTATCTGTTAGATAGTTTATGAATTGTGTATAAGTAAAGGTTACTCGACCTTGGGGAATAGTGTGTAATGTAATGTATAAACAATTTATGTTTATATATTCCGTAAAAAGTTATAGAAAGAATAGCGTACCGAATCCGCGGCGATTTGGGGCCCGGGTTCGGGGATTGCTACACTAAACACCAACGACCAAGTGGATTATTGCAATCACTAGAGATTCTAGAGTGGAAATGGGAGCATATCATAATGGACTTTGTGGTGGCACTTCCAATGACAAGGAAGGGGTACGACGTTATTTGCGTAATAGTTGTTTGGTTGACAAAATTGGCTCACTTCTTACCAATAGGAGTTAGGTATAACCTAGAGAAATTGGCTAAACGTTATGTCAAAGAAATTATTTCAAGACATGGAGTACCAATTTTGATTGTGTCAGATCGTGATCCACAATTTACATCAAATTTTTGGAGAAGTTTGCAAGAGAAACTAGGAACGCAGTTGAGGTTGAGTACAACGTATCATCCTCAGACAGATGGAAAAAGGGAATAGACAATTCAAACGCTAGAAGATATGTTAAGATCTTGCGTTATGAATTTCAAGGGGAGTTGGGACGAACATCTGCCTTTGGTGGAATTCACTTACAATAATAGTTTTCACGCTACTATAGGCATGCCGCCTTACGAAGCATTATATGGGAGGAAGTGCAAAACCCCACTGTGTTGGGATGAAGTAGGTGAACGTCGAATGTTGGGACCAGAGATGGTACAACAAATGGCAGACATGGTAAAGTTAATACGTACTCGATTGGTAGCGGCTCAAGATAGACAAAAGAAGTATGCAAATCCTCACTGTGAGAAGAGGGAGTTTGAGGTAGGGTCGTATGTCTTTATTAAGGTATCGCCTTAGAAGGGAAGATACGTTTTGGAAAGAAAGGGAAGTTAAGTCCAAGGTATATAGGACCTTTTGAAATTTTAAGAAGGGTAGGAAAGGTAGCTTATGAAGTAGCTTTACCTCCAGAGATGGAACGAATACACAATGTGTTTTATATGTCTGTATTGCGTCCTTATAAACTGGACTACAAACACGTAATAGATTATGAATCTATTCAAGTAGAAAAAGACTTAATGTATAAAGAACTTCCAATTCAGATTATTGATAGGAAGGAACAAGTTTTGAGAAATAAGATAATACATTCGGTGAAGGTAATTTAAAGGAACCACAATGCCGAAGAAGCAATGTGGGAACTTGAGAGTAAAATGAAGCAAAATTTCCCCCATTTGGTTATGTAATTGTATCGAGATTTTGGGGACATAATCATTATAAGGGGGGGGGGGGAGTATGTAACGCCCAAGAAAATCAGTTTTTTATGTGAATTAAAATTTATTTGATTATTTGAATTAAATAAATTTAATAGTTTATTTATGTGAGTAAGCAATTTGAAGGTCATTCTATAACCTATAATGTGCAGATGTGGTTAGGATTCTGGTTTTGTGATAGGAATAATTGTTTTGAATTTCCAAGACGAAAATAAAAGTTTTCCGATAAATTTTTGTAAAAATACTATTCATCCATTTCTGATCGGGAATTAATGATGAATTTCTGAGAAACACGTAATGATAGAATTCTAAGACGAGATGGAATATCCAATAATATTTCAGTTATGGCAAACGAAGTTTTCACCTGCAGACTTAAAACCTAAGGGTTAGGAAAAGTGAGTTTCAAAAATGGAATGACTATGTATAATGATTATGGTTATTATACGTGGGAAATATGAGTATGATACTAGTTATTATACGAGTATAGTATGAAGATTATTATGACGTATAATACGAATATCGTACGAATACTATACGAAGAGACTACGAGAGTTATACGAGTAGAATACGATTAGTTCTTAATGGACTCTTAGTAATGGGACTTTGTCAATTCCAATTGGACTTGGATTATGTCAAGCCTAAAGTTATGAAAATCAAGCCAAGATAGGCCTAATAAGATTTAATTTTTAAGCCCAAACCAAGAAACCGAACCGCAGATCGAATCAATGGATCACCACATGGGTAAAATCCATGGGGTAACCCATGTGGGACCTAAAAGGCCATGTAGGTCGGCCACTTGGTGGTCAAGTAAAGTGATTTACTTGGTGGCTAAGCAATGAATAGTAAGGAGGTGGACCACTTGACCAAATTGCCCTCCATTGCATTTTCTATATAAGAGAGGCTAGGGTGGTTCATTTGTTTGTTTCACCAACTTGAACCAATATATTGAGAGAGAGAAAAGAGCACTAACAAGAAATCACAAGGATCCAAAGTAAAACATTCAAGTTTTATTCAAGAACGCGAAGAACGTTAAGGTAATAATACGTAAACTTTAGTCTTCGATCCTTTTCTATTTATTTTTTTCGTAGAGAAGTATGAATTGGTGGAACATATCTCTTTTGGAGTAATAAGGATTGCTATTAGTGAATTAAAACATTGATAAACCATGTATAAGTAAGAATCATAAGCGTTTAAGTGAGTTTAATCGAAGAAAATCATTAAGCGTTAATTTGCTTGTTGATGGACAAATTGAAAACCATCATATATATAGGTTATGTACATATTGATTGGTTAGGTTATAGATGATGAATCAATGGATTGGTTCCATTTGATTTGGCGTATAAAACTCGAGTAACAAAGTTATGGCAAAATTTACGAGATTAGGCGTTAAACGTTAAAATCGTAGAATTTTTGGTTTAGTAGTCAAAAGTCATCGTTTAATTCGGAAACCCTATTTTTTGATGGCGTAATGTAGATTAACATATTTAAGAGTCATGGACTCAAGAATGGTCAAATTCTGACTTATAACGAAGAAACGAGTCATTAACATTCACGAACGTTAAACGAACGCGTAATAGAAAGTTAAATAGTGAATTCATTATTAATGGATTTGAAAACTACTTTTATCTAGATGAAATCGAAGTACATGGTATGTGTAAGATAACGGCTTTCGAACGAGCCAATTCCGGCTTATAATAATGACAAAATTAGGAGTCCGGAAAGAATTGAATTGGAAAATTTAAAAAAATTTCAAGGGCTCAGGGTAGGCGCCTCAGCACCACCCTAAGCTTAGAAACCTCGCGCCGCAGCGCCGGGTTGGGGGGATGGGCTACTGTTAGTTGGCACCGCAGCTCCACTTATGTATAGGAAGTCTTGCGCTGCAGCGCTGAGAAGAGGGTTTAGACACTGCTTAATGGTGCCGCAACGCCAATGATGAACCTGAGGATGGCGTCGCAGCGCCGAGAGAGGAAAAATGCCTGACTTAGTTATTTTTGAACCCAATTGTTTACCTAACAACTATGGGGCATGTATTTATCTAATATACATGATGAGGCCATTCTTAAATCACATATATAGTGGTGATTTTAGGAAATGAACGTTGTTTAATAGTAATTAAATGAAGAACGCAAACTATGAGAATGTAAATCGTATTCAATTGCTATGGTATTTAACCAAGGGTCATTGAGTATTGGTCTAGGGACATGAAAATGTTAATAATTCGTAAGGAAGAATAGTAACTCGAATTGAGTTTTATTAATGAAACAAATTCAGTTAAGTTATATAAAAGAAAGAAGTTGGTAAAAATAATGTGATTAGATTGTTTGGTAGCTAATTTTAGTGTGCTATGTGAATATATCATGTAGAGACTGTAAAGATCAAGAACGGTTGAATATTTAATTGAAGACGCTTGAAGGCAAGTTTTCTTAACGCTTGTCTAACCATCGTGTTAGCCAAGTTTTCTATGATTCATGTTATAAGATGCATGAATTATTTTATGAAATAGTCGATGCTAGTTTTAACTCGGCTAGACTAATCTTAAGAGTTTGATTGATTTGTTTACAAGTCTTTCGATATAGTATTGTTAACGATATCTTATGTCAATTGTTTGGTACGGATTCAAAGGTAAGCTTGTGTATGAACAAACAAATGTATTTTACATCGATTATTCGATGGGCACGTGAGGTTGTCAAAACTTAAACGTAGATACGTTTAATGTAATGCCCGAGAAAATCAGATTGTTATATGAATTAAATTTTTATTTGATTATGTGAATTTAATTGATTATCTATGTGAGTAAGCTATATGAAGGTCATTTTATGACCTAGAATGTGCGGATGTGGTTAGGATTCTGGCTATGAGCTAGGAATAATCGTTTTGAATTTCCAAGACGAAAATAAAAGTTTTCTGAGAAATTTCAGTAAAAACACTATTCATCCGTTTCTACTCGGGAATTAAGTTTGAAATTTTGAGAAATGCGTAATGATAGAATCCTAAGACGAGATAGAATATCCAATAATATTTCAGTTATGGCAAACGAAGTTTTTGCCTACGGACTTAAAACCTAAGGGTTAGGAAAAGTGAGTTCCGAGAAGGAAATGAATGCGTATAATGATTAGGGTTATTATACGTGCGTTATAAGAGTATTATACTAGTTAGTATATGAGTATAGTACGAAGATTAATACGACGTATAATACGAATATCGTATGAATAGTATGCGAAGATAATACGTGAGTTATACGAGTAAAATACGATAAAGTCTTAATAGATTTTCAGTTTATGGACTTAGTTGTGACAACCCGAATTTTCATAAGTTATTAAAATAAGAATTTAATAATTAAAATTCTTATTATGAGGTGTATATATTTTGAATTATATGATTTGGTGCGAAGAGAATTATATATTCATATGTTGGAGAATGTGAGATTTAATAGTTAATTAAACTATTAAAGAAATTAAATAATATTAGTTAATTTAATTAAGTTGAAATTATGTTATGAGATAATATAATTTTAATTATTATGCCTTGTGGGCAATGGAAATTATTATGAGTTAAGTTTCATAAATAGTGTGAATAATTCACTTAATTAAAATAGTGAATTAATACAAGTATAATTGATTTAATAAAGTGAGAAGGTAATATATTGCATGAAAATGTAAATATTAGTATAATGCAGTAAAATATTTATTAAGTACATTAAATATTTTAGTTGGAAACTTTATGGAATAAAATGAATATTTATGATATTAAATAAATATTTGATGAAAATTGTTATGGGATAGTTTATTTAAGTGTGATAAAATAGATGAGATTTATACGTATTTTATTACGAGTATAATTAGGATATTCTAATTTAATTAAATAATTAAATTAGAGGAGTGAGAATTTGTTAAATAATGTTATGATTTTAATGGTTGAATAGAAATTATAATTTTACTGATAAGGTTAATTTTATTTCTTAAGGAATTAAAGGTACATAATCTAGTTTATATTTCTAGTTTATGTGTTCTTGAGTTTCTTTTAAAATTGGAGTTTTGGTTAATGAATTTGTGGGTTACGATGTTATATATGTTATTAGATATTTATAATTTCATAGTGGTCATCTAGAAACAAATTTTCAGAAATCAAATTCATGTATTTATACTAAAGAAGAGGAATTTGGGTTTTGATTGTAATGTGTTTTTTGGTGTACTTTGGGACTAAAGTTGATGAGGAATTCATGATGGAAACTTTAAATTGATGGATGATTGTTGTTCTCCTCTATAAAATGAAAACAACGCAACTTGAACGAATCGAATTGGTTAAGAAATGAATTCGTGATGAATGAATACACTCAGCATGTTGAAAATAGGAAAAATTAGTATAAATAAATTAGAATTAGTATACACCAAGTCCCACATCAACTAAATTGACAACTTTACCCTTTGCTAAACCTATAAATAGAAGGGCTTGATCCTTTGTTTCATTCACCAACAATAAGGCCTCCAATTTTGAGAAATGCTTTGTTGTGGGAGGACTTTTTATAAAGATCTTCTTAGTTAAATTTTGGTCGAGTACGTATTCAGTATGTGGAATTCATATTTTCGGGTATGTTTCTTATTTAATTTTTTGTAATGTTATTATTTTAAATATTGTATTTAGTTTGTTAGTTAAAGTTTGTATTTTGGAAGTTTAGTTAGTTTTGTTAGTAAACTAGTTAGTTTACTATGTTTATTTTGGCTTGTAATTGATTATGTAAATGAGTTCTAATGATTGTAATTAGAGATATGAAGCCTTAACATCATTCAAGTGTAACTAAAACTCACAAAATAAAATATTTACAAAGAACCTTGTTGGGCAGTTTTTGGGACTGAGCTTGAGGACCATTTGTGCTTTTGATTTATGTCTAAAAGCTTAATTTGATGATTGTATGTTATATCCCTCTAAGTTCTGAAGATTTCCTAACTTGAATGAACCAAAATGTAGTTAAAATGAATCCGTGGTGAAGATTTTAGTAAACCATGTCTAGAAATGAAAACTGAATGAACAGTGACTATAGTGTCAAATTCTGGAATAGCTATGTTGCCTGAAAAATTTTGAGTTTCTGGGTAGTTGTAGTGCATTGAGTTAGGAAGCCATAGGCTTTGGAATGACCTCATTCCGACCTCGGATGAGGGAGTTACGGTGATTGGAAAGAAATGTGTCGAATTTGTCAAATTGAAAGTCAGCAGCGGGACGTGCTATTCGGGACACTGTTACGATCAGTAAATGTTTCCACAAACTTCTTGGCTTTTGGTATGTTATATTACACTGAATTATCTTTCCATAGACTCCGGAACAGACTAATTCCGACTTCGGAACAAAGAGTTATGACCATTCAAAGTAGTCGCATCAAAACTGTCTAACCAACTCGCGGGCAGGCACCTTGAACGAATTTTTCGGAATTCTGTGTTTTGAATTTGGAAATGGTCAAAGAATGAAAGTTCTAGCCTCGGAAGTTAGCTTCGTGTGGGCTCAAGAATCGCTCAAAAATGTTTTGAAACGAATTAGTTATACTGTTTTAGCGAGAGAGGGTAAAGCTGGGAAAAAATTGAAGACTGATATGAACGTCAATTTTTGGCACGCTTTTTAGACTACTTAACAAACCCGAAATGAGAGGTTAGTATTTCTTAAAAATAGTCTTGTATGCCATGAAAAACATACTAAAAACGCCTTACGATTGGATGAGTAGATTGCAAGCTATTAAGCCGCGAAGTGGGTGTCAAAGGTGAGGGTCGCCTTTTCACCAACAGAAGAAGAGATAGATGAGCAATGCAATGGGTCGCTTTAAATGTCTTGATTTTTCCAGAACGCTTTTGGGTGGTTTTGTGGTCATTTTAACATGTAACAAAACACACCGAGAGATGTATAGATATTATATAATGCTTATATATCGCGAAAACTCACTTTAAATGTAAAGAAAACGATAGAAATGTAATGTAAATGTAAGTTTTCATAACTATGCGAGCATAATTCGGAAAATGATATGTAAAACGTATATGTAATATAATGAAATGCGCAAATCCGTTTGAAATTATATTGAACCTAGTAATGTAAAACGAAGGGGATATAAATGGTTTATGTTTTGATACGTAAAGTATTTACATACTAAATCTATGAGAGAACCTTTTTGGGCGTAAAAAGGTTATAACGGACAAAAGTTTCTAAAGAAACATGGAATGGTTTTAAGACAAGAACAAAATATGATAGTTAAATAAAATTAGTTTACATTGAGTACGTGAATTTTGTATGTGAAACTAATATGTACATGTATGTATCCTCAATTTGTGTAGGATCATCACAGTGCAGATAAGTTATAAACATTAAACAACATCCAAGGCAAGTTCTTCAGTTCTATTATGTTTGTGGATTAAATGTGATTATGTGGTGAGTTGCATACCATGCTTTATGAATTGTTAAAGTCAAAATATGACCAAGTTAATTGGGTTATGGAACTCAATTTATATATGATATGTGATAGCACATGCATGTTGTATAATGTAACTCGATAAATTAGAAATGTATAATGCATGAATTTTGTGCTATGTGAAACATGATAGACTGTTAAATTTGTTGGGCTGTCGAGCTCAACCTTGCAAATAACCACTTTTGCAGGTTCAAGATTCAAGGTAAAGTTATGTGTTACTTGAAAGACATGAATCAGATGTGATACTTGAAGATTTATATACTTTGGTTGTGTTATTATTATTTGAACCATGTTTAAGGTTTCGAATAATGTATTAATGTTGAATTGTAATATTGTTTTCCGAATGTAAACAATTGTAGTATTAAAATGATTCTGAGATATTTAGATGTAAAGGTTGAAGGTTTTGGGAACGAGGATAGTTTGTAATAAAAAATTTTAATTATTTCGCAAAATTCAATGGTTGTATTATCGTTTAATGTTGTAAAATTAGAGGTTGAATGTATTATTAACGATCGAAGTTGAGAATTAAATTGTATGAATTTTGGGGTCGCTACAGTTGGTATCAAAACCGTAGGTTATAAACCTTAGGTAGGAGTACCGTAAGCTATAACCTTAGAGAAGGAAGGTGAAAATAATGAAAGAATAAGCTCAAGTAGAGTTTGAATAATAAGAAGTAATTTAATAAATTTATAAAGAAGGGATTAAAACATGTGTGAGAGGATTCAAAGAAGAATCTCGCAGAGTTATAAGGAATATGAATGTGGGGTTACCCAACTCCAATAATAAGGATGTAAAGTTAAGAATAAATGGGTATATTTAAGTATGGTACAATCATACTCTTTAATAGTTGATGTATGGTATCTGGGCTAAACGACTCCTTCATAGAGTGGAGGTATATACGAACTAGCAACTCGGAACCTAGTTTGTTGGTTGTTTGTGGAAAACCACTCAGCGTACTATATTGAAACTATTAGAGACTCGATGTGTACCAAGTGTAGAAAATGGATACGTATGATGAAAATGTGGAACTCGAATGAAATGTGGAGCAATATAAATGGATACGTATGATACTTGAAGATTTATATACTTTGGTTGTGTTATTATTATTTGAACCATGTTGAAGGTTTCGAATAATGTATTAATGTTTAATTGTAATATTGTTTTGCGAATGTAAACTATTGTAGTATTAAAATGATTCTGAGATATTTAGATGTAAAGGTTGAAGATTTTGGGAACGAGGATAGTTTTTAATAGAAAATTTTAATTATTCCGCAAATTTCAATGGTTGTATTATCGTTTAATGATGTAAAATTAGAGGTTGACTGTATTATTAACGATCGAAGTCGAGAATTAAATTGTATGAATTTTGGGGTCGTTACATTAGTAGGATCCAATTGGACTTGGATTATTTCAACCCAAATGCATTATGAAATCAAGCTCAAGATAGGCCAATATGAATTAATTCTAAGGCCCAAACCAAGAAACCGAACCGCAAATCGAACAGATGGGTCACCGGATGGGTAAAACCCATGGGATAACCCATAAGGAACCCACAAGGCCATGTTGGCCGACCACTTGGTGGCCAATTAAAGTAACTTTACTTGGTGGTTAAGTTTATAATGGAGGTGTGAATAGTAAGGAGGTTACCAATTGACCAAAATACCCTCCACTTGGTTTTCCTATATAAGAAAGCTAGCTTGGTTAATTTTTTTGTGTATAAAATTTGACCAACATATTTTAAGAGAGAGAAAAGTGAGATAACAAGTAATCAAGTGAGCTTGAAACAAAACTTCCAAGTTTTAAGCAAGAACGCGAAGAACGTTAAGGTAATAATTCGTAAAACCTTAATCTTCGATCCTTTTATTTTTATTCTTCGTAGAGAATCATAAATTGGTGGAGCATGTCTCTTCCGGAGTAATAAGGATGACTATTAGTGAATTAAACATTGATAAGCCATGTATAAATAGAAATCATAAACGTTTAAGTAAGTTTAAACGAAGAAAAATCATTAAGTTTGGACTTGGTAGTTGATGGACAAATTGAAAACCATCATTTATAGGGTATGTGCATATGATTTGGTTAGGATATAGATAATGAATCAATGGATTGGTTCCATTTGATTTGATGTATAAAATACGAGTAACAAAGTTATGGCAAAATTTAGAAAATTAGACGTTAAATATTGAAATTGTATAATTCTGGATTAGTAGTCAAAACTTGCCGTGTAGTTCAAAAACCCTAGTTTTCGATGGCATAGTGTAGTATAATGTATTCAAGACTCGTGGACTCAAGAACGGTCGAATTCTGACTTAGAATAAAGAAAACGAACTATGAACGCTCACGAGCGATAAACGAACGTGTAATAGAACGTTAAAAAGTGAATTCATCGTTAACAGATTTAAAAAACTACTTTTATCTGGATAAAATCAAAGTACATAAAACATGTGAGAAAACTTCTTTTGAATGAGCCAATTCCAACTTAAAATGACTAAGTTATGAGTCCGGGAAGAATCATATTGGAAGACATAAAAAAAATTTCAAGGGCTCAGGGGAGGCGCCATAGCGCCACCCCAAGCTTTAATCTCCGCGCCGCATCGCCGGGTGAGGGACATTAGCTACTAGAGAGTGGCGCCACAACGCCACTAGTATAAAGGGATCTCACACTGTAATGCCGAGACCGGGCATGACACATTGTTAATTGGCACCGCAGCGCCAATAGTGTTTTAAAGTCTGGCACCGCAGCGCCGGTAGTGAGAATTTGTTGACCAAGTTATTTTCTAATCCCAATTTTGTTACAAAACTATTATGGGATATGTATATACTTAGTGTACATGATAAGATTAATCTTAAGTCACTTATATAGGGATGACTTTAGGAATTTGAACATGGTTTAATAGTAATTAAACGAAGAACGCAAGTGTAAGTAAGTGAATCGTATTCAATAAGGGTACATAACCAATGATGGCTAAGTATTGGTTTAGTGACGTAAGAACTTTAATAAGCCGTAATGAAAAATAGTAAGTGGAATTGACATTTATTAATGAAATGAATTCAATTAAGACATAGAAGAGAAAGAAGCTGGTAGAAATAATGTGATTAGATTGTTTGGTAGCTAATTACAGTGTGTTATGTGAATATATCATGTAGAGACTGTAAAGATCAAGAACTGTTGAATATTTTTATTTGAAGACGCTTGAAGACAAGTTTCCTTAACGCTTGTCTAACCTTCATGTTAGCCAAGTTTTCTGTGATTCATGTTATGAGATGCATGAATTGTTTTATAAAAGGGTCGATGCAAGTTTTAACTCGGCGAGACTAATCCTAAGAGTTTGATTGATTTATTTACAAGTATTTCGATATAGAACTGTTAACGCTATCCTATGCCAAGTATTTGGTACGGATTCAAGGTAAGCTTGTGTATGAGCAAACAAATGTATTTTACATCGATTATTCGATGGGCATGCGATGTCGCCAAAACTTAAACGTAAATACGTTTAATGGATGAGTTTTTATCAACATAGAGTACTATAGGCTGATCACCTAGAAGTGCTCGTAAGATATATCAGACTTACGGACTTAGTGTCGGGTTTTCCTTTTTCATGAATGAAAATGAAAAGAGAATGTTCATGGTCTTGTGACCAACTCAGTATTCCTTAGTTACTATATGTACTCTAGAATTGTTTATGAAATGGATAATGCTATTTAATGTTTCGTAGTACTTCATAGCTACGTTTTTAGTTATTGAAGATAATCATATAATTCTCGACGTGATAGTTGTATTATCTATTGCTTGACTTGCTGAGCTATTTATGCTCACTTCTTGCTTGAAATATATGATTGCAACTAAGGCCAAAAGAACTGGGGAATCCCGTAGGGATAAAGGCAAAGCTAAGATGGATAAATAGATTATCCTATAATAGATTAGTATATTTGTAAGAATCATATTATGATAAATGAAGAATGTATCGGTTTCAGAACCTGGGAAATGATTTATACTTATTATTGTAATAAATTATCTATTGTTATACTTGCTGAGCTATTTATGCTCACTACTTGCTTAAAATATGTGATTGCAGCTAAGGCCGAAATAACTGAGGAATCCCATAGGGATAAGGCAAAGCTAAGATAGATAAATAGATTATCCTATAATAGATTAGTATGTATGTAAGAATCATATTATGATAAACGAAGAATGTATCAGTTTCAGAACCTGAGAAAGGATTTATACTTATTATTGTAATAAGAATGTAGTAATTATGTTCATTTTGATGTTGTTTCAATGGAATGAATGTATATTGATGTGTACCGTGTAACACCATATTTGTGGGTTGAAAGTACCCGGATTTGGGGGTGTCACATTTAACGGATGAATGTTGATCAACATAGAGTACTATAGGCTGATCGATCACCTAGAAGTGCTCGTAAGATATATTAGACTTATGAACTTAGTGCCGAGTTATCCTTTTTCACGAATGAAAACCAAAAGAGAATGTTCATGGTCTTTTGACCTACTCAGAATCCCTAAGTTACTATATGTACTTTGGAATGATATTAAGAGAATAAAAAGAGTTATTAAATATTTCCTAGTACTTCATAGCTATTTGTTCAGTTATTGAAGAATAATCATATAATTCTCGACGTGGTACTTGTATTATATATTGTTAGACTTGCTGAGCTAGTTATGCTCACTTCTTACTTGAATTATATGATTGCAGCTAAGGCCGAGTGAACCGAGGGTTCTAGTAAAGATAAAGGCAAGGCTAAGATGGATAAGTTGATTATCCTGTAATAGACTAGTATGTTTGTATGAATTATAGTATAACAAACGAAGAATGTTTTTGGTTAATAGAACTTGGGAAAGGATTCATTACTATTGTTATTAGAATGTAGTAAATATATTCATTTTGATGTTATTTCAATGGAATGAATGTATAGTGATGAGTACCGTGTAACACCATATCCGTGGGTTGGAAGTACCCGAATTTGGGGGCGTCACATGGCCAAAATATTTTAATATTATTTAATATCGTACTCATTTCATCTAAAATATAAGATCTTTGTTGACTTTTTAACAATTAATATAAGCTGCAAGATATATTAGAAGTATACAAAAATCTATCAATGCTTTGGTAAAAAGTCAATAAAAATCTGTCACTTATTTCATGGAGTTTTTAAAAGTCTTTAAAAATCATTAAAATCCACAAACTCTACAAAAAGTCTATTACTTAAAAAAAGTATTTAAAAGTATTTATTGAATACACCATCCTAAATCTCCATACGCCCTTACTTCAATCTACTCTATTTGATTTCACTCAAAATTTGATTATATATTTTAATTAAATTATAATTTTTTAACACTTAAAATCTTATGCATTTAAGTATAGACTTAAATATAATTTATTATCCTAAACTATTAGTATTTTTTACTTGATGATCGAACTTTTATTTTTTTAATTAGATGATTAAACTTTTATTTTTTTCTAATTATATTTAATTGATGACATGTTATAAATTGATGAAATGACAAAATAGTGTATACGTGTTTAAATAGATTTTAAACAAAAACTTTATGTGAACAGAAAAATTAATTAATAGATTTTCATATAGAAGAG
Organism: Panax ginseng; assembly: GCA_020205605.1. Lineage (NCBI taxonomy): Eukaryota > Viridiplantae > Streptophyta > Magnoliopsida > Apiales > Araliaceae > Panax > Panax ginseng. The sequence goes on along the minus strand of CM035132.1, from coordinate 121,083,778 downwards.
CTCAATTTTAAAAAGGAGATTCTGTCTTTTTTATTAGATTAAAGAGCAAAGATGTAAAGTAATAAAGTTTAAAAAACGTATACAATTAACAAAATTAAAAGAATTTCTTCCTCTATTCTTTCATGTTTCCCATCTTTATAACTCTTTATCTTCAATTCATTCGGAGACCACCATCATTAAGACCGTCATGATCAACCATATGCTACAACCATTAATGTGACACCCCCAGAATAGGGCCACATTGTAAGACCCCAACTTTTATTAATAAAGAATAATTTTTCTTGAAATATATTTTTGAATATTATGGTGTGAATATGATATAATATTATAGTTGTAGGTAATATTTGAAAATTTTGTAAAGTAAGCAAGTTGATATAAAATATTTGTTGTGTTGGGGAATATTGGACTGGTCGGGGAATATTCGTATGACGACACAATCATTGGTGGACCCCACAACGAAAGTATTGTCGTAGTTAGAAAACGACAAAATTATCTTTTTATAAAAATAACGGCGAAAGTTTTACCGTTAAACTGTTGAACTACCCGGTGGTAAAAGTATAGTAATACGCATGGTTGCATAGTAGCACACAGTATTGATTATTGATGCTTACGTGAGAAGTCACTCAGTTATACTCAATTATTTCTACAGTAATTGCTGCATAATATCTCTCATATTATTGATTCAATTATTGTCACAATATTAATATTTTATATTATTAAATCAATAATTGAGATGGCAAAGTTATTCATATTATTATTTGCAATATTGACGATGTCTAGAAAGCTCTGTCGAGGAGAGGTTTGGTCACCTAATTGCGCGCCAATAGAGAGAAATCCTTATCGGAAAGCCCCCTCTTTCCTAGGAATGATCTGGTTATTAAATATTGTGAGTTATAATATTAATGATGAATAATTGTTAATAGATTAAAAATGTGTTTATTAAAGATAAATAATTTGTGGTAAATATTTATTCAATTTTTGATATAAATAAAGGGATTGTTATGAGGCGTTTGTTGTACGTTTGACTTAGTATTCCATGGGAAGATTTACTAATTTTATGGACCGTTGATGGTGGTTTTAATAGATAACCAATCTGGATCATTGATGGTGGTTTTAATAGTTAATCAATCTAGACCATTGATGGTGGTTGTAATAGTAAATTAATCTGGACCGTCGATTGTGGTTTTAATAGTAATCAATATGAACCGTCCGTTCTAATAGTAAATCAATCTAGACCCTTCATGAATCAGTTGCTATTTAGTCTATTCTCCTATAAATAGAAGCTTAATTCTTCTTTCATTCTTACCAATTCACTGAGATTCACAAGAGACACTATAGAGAGAAACTATAGAGAGCAAGAAGAAGAGTATTCTTCTACTTCACTATTGTAGTATCCAGCCTTCTACTACGGTAAGGGGTATTATTTCTTTCGTATTCATAAGGAATACTATTTTTCGTATTCATCCTTTAATATGTCAGAATAACCTGTCTACGCGGATTACGTACCATATGATAGGTGAAAATCTATTTGCAGTTTCATATGTTATTTCTTTTCATATTCTTAAATCTAGACTTACTATGGTAAGTATTGCTTCTATAATCCTTGAAATTAGTTGAATATCCTTGAGTTTTGCACTTCATCCAGAATCGTTTCATTGAAATATTGATCTGAACTTTCTTATTAAATATCAATATTTTCACCCGGGGTACTATTCACCTGGGTACTATTCACTAGAATATTATTCACTCGGGTATTCAGGCCATTTTTCATGCTGGAGTACTATTCACGAGTTACTATTCATGGGTTACTATTCACTCAAATATTATTCACTTGGGTATTTGGGGCACTTTTCATGTCAGAGTACTATTCACGGGGTACTATTCACGGGGTACTATTCTCCAAGTACTATTCACAGGGTACTATTGTTGGTTAGAAAATCGATCACTAAACACGCGCAAGTATACGCGGTCTAACAAGTAATACAGTGATAAGGAAAGTGTCGAACCCACGAGGAACTATCACTAAAATTTACCAAATACTGACTTTGTATCGCTAAAGTCTTATTCGAACAACAGATAAATGGAAGTGTGATTAATCTAAGTATAACTAATTATCAAAACAAGTAAATGGATAACGAATGGTAATCGAAGGAATTACAAGCTAAGGTTAAAACTTCACCCCACACAGGCATTCTATCGAACACCTAGCGTGCTATGCTTCATCAAACTTCCTACCCTTCTCTCTTTGGTCTTAAAGGTCACGACAATTTGTCGACCGAGAACACACAGGTGCTCACACACCTCTGTCGAGGTATGCACAAACATATCCTTTCCAGATCCACCCGATATGGAATAGAACAGAAAAGAACGTCCAAGCTAGATACAATCCTACACATGTCTATGCGAATTAATCATAACAAGGATTTAGGCATAAGTTCTCAAATAGGTCGCACGTGGCACACACATATATGTCTATTCTATGCACAACTTATGCAGTTGAAACCCATAATCACATGCCAATATATTACGGTGTAAATCTACAATCCTTCTTTCAATATCATGTAAATTACCAAAATCATCACTAATATCATAGCGAGAATCACTAAGCATAAATATATTAAACCAAATCATATGGTGCCAACCAAAGAGATAAGACAGTCAATTTAAATAACAAAGGGTTCCACTATAACCTTAGAGAAAATACTCAGTTCATAGCTATTGAACAAAATATAAGTAGCAATAAAGACAACATTTATAGAATACAAAATCAGAGAAAATAAATGAATAAGAGGAAACTCTGTCAAAGCCCTTCAATCTCCAAGCATTCAACTCAAATCAAGCTTTCCAATCTGTGTAGCTCACTGCACGTATCGCTCCAAGGAAATCCCATACTTTTCCCTAATATATATTTACATAAATTTACTAAGAACTAGAGAGAAAAAGTATAAAAGAAGAGAAGAAAAACTAAAAACTAAACTATCCTAAGCTATTCTATTATCTGATATATGAGAGATGATCTCCCATTTGTCTGCAGAGGCTTTTTTTCCTTTTATATCATTTCCCCCTTTTGCTAGGTTAAAAACAAGCATTCTCTGCCTGGGCACCGGAGCTCGCGATGTGATGCTGGAAATAGACCTATGGGTGGCGTTGTGGCGCCACGTTTGCTTGGAAAAACTGGAGCTCATGTTGCAGTACTGAATCTAAGAAATATCAATGGCAATGAGCCGCCAAGGTGACATACACAGGACACGGAGGTGGCGCCTGCTTGGCGTATGAGCTATAGGCTGAGGTGATGGCCATGCATGGCTGACTACATGCAAAATGACCATTTTGTCCCTAAAAGCTTGGGAAAGACCTAATAAGCCCTGCATTGCATCAGTTAAGCATAATAACACTATAATCATATAAAACTATATAAAATCTATGAGATCAGGCAACTATTTAATTCATAAAGTATCCGATTCGGGGGTATAAATCCCATTCATCAAATACCCCCAAACTTAAGTCTTTGTTTGCCCTCGAGCAAACTGTTTAAAACAAAAATAACACTAGTAAGTTATCACGTGAAAGAAATATAAAACTATATGCTAGCATCGTGGCTACAAATCTCAATCATAACTACTCCCAGAGAACAAGGCAAACACAGACATGTGTAAGGGTTCATTCTATTTCAAGCATAAGAACATATGCGATCCATTCTATGTGTGTGTGTGGAGACCAATCGACCTAACTAATCATAGTTCAAATAAGTTCGCACAGTCGATTGTTAATACTGCTATGCACACTCCATAACTTAAACTTTCAACAAGCATTAAGAATAAGACACAAGTGCAGGAAATGATTAAAAGACTATAACATGAAGACAGTAAAATATGACTCGAACAGTCCTTAATTACCTCAGGCTAATCAGAACTACCCATTAATGAGCTTTTGATTAGTGACTCCCAAGCTAGACGACTTTAGGGCACTAGGTGTAGAACACCCCTAAGAATCTAGTAACTCGAGCAGCAAAGGCCACATAATCAACATAAGCCAAATTAGACTTTATGAAAACTGAAGATTATTAGGCGAGTGCATTTTATGCTCAATCTCAATATCGGTCCTGCATTTATGGGTGAGTACGTTTTACGCTCCATCTCGACCCGCCGCAAGACTTTCGATATTCAATCTTCATTTCTTTTTATTCTAATTAATTTTTTTTATATGTCAACATGCCAGAATCCAAGATCCAAAACTCTATAAACGTCTAAGTCTTTAATTACCTTGTAAAAATGAAAGTTTATAAGAGTGAACAACTCTCAATGAAATAAACACGCGAATTAAATTCGAAAAATAACTAGTTAACACAGTTGGTCAGTGCTTGCAAGAAGGACGGATCAATAATAGTCTCAATTTATCAACTAAAAAACCCCTAGTTCATGCATGCTTAACACGACTCTAAGAGAAACAAAATCATTTGGCGCTTGTCATTAGCCACAATCAAAAATTAATAATGTATATAACACCCTTGCTTAATAGCAGCTCAAAATAGGGTAAAAAGGCCAATAACATGGCACAAGCATATAAATCTGTATAAGCCCCAAAAAGATGGCTATAAACCACAAACTATGCTGATAATAATCAAAGCATTAATAAATAATAACCAAAAATAGTTCATGGCATCCATAATAATAAAATATAATCCCGCAGTTCAAAAATGACTGCACCACAATACTGAAAATAAACAAAAGCAAAGTACTAAATGAAAGTAGTATGCAGACAAGCCAATCATGTTTGATGATAAAGCATATACTTTATAACAATCTTATTCATTTATTAATAAAAAAGTATTAATTTATTAAAGGCTTTTAATTATCTACATGATGTTGTTTTATAATATGTGATAAACTCATAGTTTTAAGCAATGCTTTTAGAATAATGATGATGATCATTCTAATGAGATCTAAATTCTTAGAAAGCTTAAAACTAAAATAGTTCCCAATCGTTGGATTACTAAATATGGGATTAGTGAATTTGGATAGATTAGTACATACGTTGCTTGCTCATTGGATGAGGATGATTGATCTCATAATCATTTATGTGGAGGCACTAAAGCAAGTATGCAAGTGCTTATTAGTGAATAAGTTAACTGAACGTGGCTCACTAAGGAATACCTAATGGAGTTTTACTTGCCTGTTAATAGGAATTCCTTTAGTGATAGTAGTACAAGTGATCCTTAGACTTGAGATCATCATAGTATCTTGTGTATAATGATTTATACTTTGACTTATTCCTTAAGACCCTTAGGGTATATCAAAGGGTATGCTTGGGTATAATAAGTTATAGATGGAGATAATGTATGATCAATAAAGAATCTACCACTTTTAGTAAAAGAAGAGAAATGTCATATGTGATTCGATAAATGATGTATTTCGATGAGTCCTTGGCAATGGCGTAAATGAAATTAGAAAGGAGTTTCTAATTTGCATTATTTGGAGTTGTGTATTTAAGAGTCGAAATACATATAATTAAATAAAATAATACTTGACAGTAAATCCATGTCTTATATTTAATTGGGACATTGTATGGTGGAAGGATTGAATTGTACAGTAACTATTTACTCAAAGGTTCTTCTATGATTAATGTTGAAATCTATATTATCTGGAAAGTCGTTGATCGCTAGGGAGGCTTATCCCTATTGTAGAATAAATATTATTTATTTAAATAAATTAATTATTTAATTTATTTATTTAAATAAGATTAGAATTATTCTAATTAATTTATTCACAACCGGTTTAATATGGAGAACCTAAAGGGTCACACCATAAAAGGAAGAATAATTATTTAAGAAGTTAATGACATAATCGTAATAATAAGTTAAATATATTTAATTTAATCTATGATGATAGAATAAATTAAATAGCTTAATATTTATTATTTGATATTTTGGAAATATTAAATATAAATTAATAAGAGGAGTCTTATTATTATTATTATTATTATTATAATTATTATTATTATTATTATTATTATTATTATTATTATTATTATTATTATTATTATTTAATTCCTAAAGGAGTTTGGGAATTAATTAATAAAAATACTCTCATTTATTCCTAATAAGATTAGGAGGTTAAATTAATTAAAATAGTTTAATTAATTCTCCCTAATGAGATTAGGGAGCTTAATTAATTAAAGAAATTTAATTAATTAAATAATACTCTATTTTCTAATTAGATTAGAAGGGTTAACTGATATCTTTATAAGAGGAGTCTTATATCAGATATCAATAGATACGTGATTCTAATTGTTGGAGAATATGCTCTTTTTCTATAGAGATAGAAAAACTAGGATTTAGCCAACCACCCATCTTCTTGAATCTTTCTTCTTCCTTGGTGGATCACCTCAAGAGGCCAAACACATGGGTGGCTAACATTGATCAAAGGAAGGAGCCAAACCCGATGGATTCAAGTTGAACGCGAAAAGGATTGGAGGTGAACTTGTACCTGAGGAAGCTCGAATCTTCAAGGGTATGATTCTTGTTCTTTATCTTTTCGTTTAATTAATAATTGCGCATAAAGGATGATCCGGGTATATAGTTTGTAAAATTTTTAAACTCTGATTTTCCATGCTTCCGCTTATTTTTGCAATTTGATTGTGTTCATGAATATTACAAACCTAACACTAAATATGCAACCTAACATGGAAATAGACAAAAATAACAAGATAATAGGTCCTAACACCCCCAAACTTAAGGAGAGCAATGACCTCATTTCTAAACATATAACAATCTATACAAGAGGGATTCCCTGAAGATCACTCACTCGGCATCAGCATCGTCCTCATCAGCTTCGGCGGGCGGTGATGGAGGAGGGTATGGTGGGAAGACAAGAGGCTTTGAGAACTGGTATGGCGTGAACTCAGCGTTCTCGCCACAATAATCGGTGTATATGCTCTGTATGGTGTTCACCAGCTCAACCTGGTACTGCATAGCTATGTCCTGCCTTTGTGCCACTGCTGCAATGTGCCTCTTCTGCCTCCGAGCCTCGGCGTCATGCTTTTGATGCAGCAAGGTGAGGGATGTCATGATGTTTGCAAGTAGTCCCTATGCAGCTGGGCCTGCGTCTGGAGGCTGCGAGGGCTCGGTCTCTGCTGTGGGAGGTGGCATAGTATGTGGCCCGTATCCTTCGCCTCTGACATGAGACTCTGCCCTATCCCACACATTGTAGCGGGCGATGGTCGGATGGTCAACGACTGCCATGGGTGGAAAGGCTATCTCCCCTGGTCCCCACTAAATACCTGCTTGCTTGCTCAAGCGGGTGATCAATGATGGATGTGGAAGTCCTGCAGCGACGTTACTCTCGATCGCCTTAAGAATTAACTCGTGAATCAGAACTCCAATATCCACATACAGACCCGTGACAATGGCAAATAACATAATCGCCCTATCCTTAGTCACGTCGCTCAAGTGACGGGTCGAGATCATGTTGGCATAAATAAAGCTGAACCACGCCTTCCCATAGCGACTAAGTGCTGAAGATGGGAAACTGGTCTTTTCACCCGTGTAGTCATTCATTTTCCATGTAGTCCCAGGCTTCTAAAGCGGCCTAATGATATCCTCGAGATCGTAGCTTCGGAGTCCCAGCTCCAGATAGTCCCTGCCTTGATAATTGGGTACCACAAACAGTGCATTGATGGCCTAACTTCCAAATGCCCCTAACTTCCCCCTAACTTGGACAACAGCAGGACCTTCAGGATTGACGTTTGCATAAAACTCCCAAACCACAGATACAATTGTTGACCCGGGTGGTTTTGTTAAATGTACCTAGTTGCGTTCAACTGTCATGGTGGTTAGCTCACCATCCTTCTTGTCCGGCCTGAACCCCCGCTCAGGAATCAAATTTTGCACGACAAAGGAGCTTTTGTACCTTTTCTAGGCCTCCTCATTGATGAACTTGGTGTTGTCCCAAGCCGTTGGTGGTGCTACGGACGATGATCCTCCAATACTAAGGCGTTGCCTCTTTTGTGCCATGTCAAAATTTTAGTTGGTTTGGTTCAAACTCAGTCCCTAAGTAGTGCCACTCTCTGTAGAAACAACCCTTGTAGGAATGCACATCAAATCCCCAATGAAATCCTAGTGATTATAAGCCAAAATAGTCCAACTTTTATGGAAAAGAGGGGATGGTTGGTTTGCTTGTTGCCGAGATATATCGAGAGGAAAGAGTAGTAGTGAACGCAGTGTCCCGATTTCTGCCCTTTTAAAAACAAAAACTGGTTGCCGGCACCGCGACTCGACATGATCTTCTTTATTTGGCACCGCGGCGCGAGTTAGCAGAATGTTGGACTAGTTTATGGCGCTGCGACGCGAATCTTAGAGTTGTGGATGGCGCTGCAGCATGAGGGTTGATTATGGACATTGAATACCGATCTGACGCGGGAGATTCAGAGAGTATTATTGGCGTCATGGCTGTGATGCGACGACTATTTTTTGAGTTTCTCCTACACAAAAGCTATGTATTAGCTAACATATATTACATAGATATCATACATACTATATACTCCTTATTTCTAACTAAGATAAACACTAGCAACATACTAAATAGACATGCTGCCTGCATTCTAAAGCCATAAAAGCCTGCCTCTGAGATTATAATTAAACTGACAGCAATGTTTACAAAGTAGAGACAACAAACATAATATATAAACTAGACGTAAGTAAGGAAAAACAGAGAAAAATGATACTCAGATGGGGGTGCCTCCCCACCAAGTGCCTGTTTTAAAGTTGTCGATATGACTATACCGATGCCGCTCAATCCGGCTCATAAGAGAAAATGACCATTTCATGCCGCCTACTTGTTAATTCCTTTAAATTTTTGGCCGACATGGATGATTGGTCATTCTCATTTTCTTCACCCATCGACACGAAGAATATTTCACCACTGGAATTATCGACTAATTCCCCTTGTTCATTAATTTGAAAGCATTCTTTGTGCACTAGCGGGCCCTCTAGGGTTTCCATATTCGTGAGTGTGGTTTCTGGTTATTGATCAGTCTTGACTATACAACCACTGTTGATCCTTTTGTCTTCAATTTCAGACTCCACTAGTTGGATAGTTTGCACCATGACGTCTCCCTCAACAACTGTGCAAGACTTATTGCCTTTTTCTTGTGTATCCACCTTGCATTGCTCTACTTTTTCATCTTCGAGATTAATAATGACTGGTAGATTGCCTTGTGGTGGATTTGTGATGGCATTGATGATTTGCCCCAATTGATTTTGGAGGCTTTGTAATGCGGCCTCTTGGCTTGCCATCCGAACCTCATTTCTCTCAATAAAGTTGGTGAGAAGCTCTCCAAGCATGTTCTCTTCTTCTCGTGTTGAGTACTCAGACAAGCTCTCATTAGGTTGAGACGTCACCTCATATTGCGGCAGAGACTGATAGTAAAACTGATTTGGATAGGAGTAATTCAAATCTTGATATTTGTAAGACCCGAACTTTTATGAATAAAGATTAATTTCTCTAGAAATATATTTTTGAATATTATGGTGTGGGTATGATATAATGTTATAGTTGTGGGTAATATTTACAAATTTTGCAAAGTAAGCAAGTGGTTATCTAATATTCTATTGGTTGGGGGAATATTCATTTTAACAGGAAATATTCGTACGACGACACAATCATTGGTGGACCCCACAACGTAAGTATTGTCGTAGTTAGAAAATGACATAATTATATTTTTATAAAAATAATGGCGAAAGTTTTCTGCATTAAACCGTTGAACTACCCTAGGTAGTAAAAGTACGATGTCTACGCATGGTTGCATAATAACACACAGTATTGATTATTGATGCTTACGTGAGAAGTCACTCAGTTATACTCGATTATTGCTACAGTAATTGCTGCATTATATCTCTCATATTATTGATTCAATTATTGTCACAATATCATCTGCATAATATTTATATTTTTAAATCAATAATTGAGACGACAAATTTATTCATATTATTATTTTCAATATTGACAATGTCTAGAAGTTATGTCAAGGAGAGGTTAGGTCATCTAATTGCGCGCCAATAGGGAGAAATCCTTATCGGAAAGCCCCCTCTTTCCTGGGAACGACCTTGTTATTAAATATTGTAAGTTATGATATTGATGATGAATAAGTTCGTGTTGATTAAAGATAAAATTGATAGTTCCATTGTGTTGGGATTATTAATGTTAGTGGAAATTGATATTTATTTCGATAATAATTGATGTCTGGAGGTTATATTGACCAATCGGGTAATTAATCGGATAAATGAGCAATTAATTGTTATTAATTCACATGCTTATAACTATTTGTTCACATGTGTGTACTATTGATTCACATGCATGTACTATTAGGGGAGGTGGTGCAAGATTGATAATACTTGCATGACTAAATTAAAAATGGAGGTATAAATGAAGGTACTATACTGTAATTATTTTTTTCACATGTATAGAACTATTGAGTCACATGATTGTACTATTAATTCACATGATATACTATTAGGGGAGGTGGTGCAAGTTTGATAATACTTGCATGACTAAATTAAAAATGAAGGAAAAGATAAAGGTATTATATTGTAATATTTCGAGCCCCAAAACGTGCAATTATTAAAACTATATTTTCCTATAAATAGAAGCTCATTCTTCCTTCATTCTCACCAATTCACTAAGACTCACAAGAGCAATTATAGAGAGAGAAGCTATATAGAGAGAAGCTATAGAGAGATAGAAGAAGAGTAGTCCGCTACTTCACTACTCCAGTATCCAACCTTCTTCAAAGGTAAGGGGTATTATTTATTTAATATTATGAAGAGATATTATTTTTCATATTCGTATGAATATTATCTTCGTTTAATATTCATAAAGAATATTATCTTCGTTCAATATTCGTAGGAATATTATCTTTGTTAAATATTCGTTGGAATATTATTTTCGTTCAAAAGTTGTAAGGGATGTTATTTTTGTTCAATATTCGCTTGAAATAATATTTTCTTCCATACTCTGTAGTATGTAAGTAATATTATTTCGTTCGAAATTTTGAATTCTATATTCATTTTGTTGAAGTTTTGGCTTCTATACTCTATGAAATTAGTAGAATATCCTTGATATTAGCGCTTCATCCAGTATCTTTTCATAAAAATATTATTCTGAGCTTTTGTGATAATTATTGATCTTTTCATGACGGAATACTATTCATGAGTTACTATTCATCCAGTTAATATTCACTCAAATATTATTCACTCGGGTATTCGGGGCACTTTTCATGTCAGAGTACTATTCACGAGTTACTATTCACAGGTTACTATTCACCCGAATATTATTCACTCGGGTATTTGGGGTACTTTACATATCGGGATACTATTCACGAGGTACATGAATATTATTTCTTTTCTGTCCAAATTATTTTTGATACATGAATATTATTCTTGAATTTTACTCCACAAAGCAGTATCATGTTGACAAATTGGATATTTTTTTTAAACTCTGGATAAATATAAAGTCTTTAATATTTATCCTTGATTTCGTTTGATTTGATTTCGTTTGATTAATGCTTATATCATTGTCATCATCCTCATGCTTATATTGTGATGAAAGTCATCTTTGGCTTACGTGCATAGATGGACTGTTGATTGGTATGATTATGACCAGGGATCATTCGGTATAATCATGACCCATAATGTTACAAATTATGTGGTAAAAGTCCTCGTTGGCCCGTAGTGCAATGATGGACAGTTGTTTGTATGATTATGACCAGGGATTATTCAATATAATCATGACCATTGGTGATTACATGAATATCCTTGGCCCGTAGTGCAGGGATGATTCGATGATGTGGTTTATTTATTAAGCTGAGTCTCAGCGATAAATTTGATGAAATTTTTTTAAATCATAGAAGATAGTAGATATCATGCTCTACATGACTCTTCTAATGGATTGCTTGTTCCGCTGCAGTTGTTGATGTAAGAACCCAACTTATTATTTAATGAAATTAAATTTCCTCTATTTATTATCTTGAAATAGTAAGGGTTGATTTGATTAATGTGGTAAGTTATGGGTAAAATGCGCAATTATTTCAAACAAGCAAGTGGTTTTAAAATATTCATTGTTGACGAGGAATATTCGTTTGGTCGAGGAATATTTTTACTGTCAGAGAATATTCGTACGACGGCGCAGCCTTGTGTGGGACCCATAACGGAAAGAGATTGGATGAAGAAAACGACAAGAATAAGTTGGTTATAAATAACGGCGTAGTTGTTACCGTTAATACTGTTGGAATACTCGGTGGTTAAAACACAGTAGCACACGGTATTACACCAATTATTGATTCTTACGTAAGAAGACACTACTCAATAATTGTTACAGTAATTACTATTCAGTATTTTATTTTATTGATTCAATAATTGATGCGTTGATATTTTATATTACCGTTGTTTTAATAATTGTCATTACACAGTATTTTTTATTCTCGGAGCAATAATTCATATTATCTGAATAATATTATTAGATAACATTATTGGCAATGTCTAGAAAGTTTTGTCTAAGGAGAGGTTTGGTCATCTAATTGTGCGCCAGTAAGGAGAGATTCTTATTGAAAAGCCTCCTCTTTCCTGGGAATTGCCTGGTTGTTAGTATTGTGATTCTGTAATATTATTTGTGAATAATTAATTATTGATTTATATGATGAGGAAAATATTGATTTTATGTGAATATAGATGGAGAAAATTTTTAATGTGACAATTGTTGAAAATTAATATTTTATCTTTTTTGATAAAATAATTCATTTAAATATATTCTTTTAATAATATAATAATGGTGATATTTTTACAATAAATGTTGGATATATGAGTATATGAGGAGGAAGAGTATTTTTGTTGCATTAAATGATTAACACATGTTTTGTGTGTCGGTAGACCCCAATTCTTGACCGAAATTTGATTATAGCTTGTAAAATTGCCCGTTTGTGGATTTCGGTGAATTTTTGTTTGGAATTTGGAAACACTTTCTTCTGCAAAGTTGTAGAGAATGAAATTTCCTATCTAAAGGACATGTGGTTTGAATATTTTTGATAAAGGGGCTATTTATTATGAATTATTGAAATTCCGAAGTTCCGAAATAATTAATTTTTGGAAGTTTTATTTATTTTTTTGATAAAAAACGTTTTTTGTATTTTGTGGACATCATTAACATGTGCAAAGTGCTGAAATCAGATGTCTAGAGGTGGGCTAAGGAAAATTTGATAAATATATTAATATTATATTAAATTTTCTGCTTTGGTGTTCTAAGAATTTTCCGATAAATAGGGTGCTTAGGTTAGAATTGAAAATCACACCAGAAACTGAAGTTTTCTCTCTATTTCTCTCTCGATATATTGAGCGTATTCTTGTGAGTATTTTGATACCTTGAGTGTTGCTATACGGTGCAAGTTCCTTCAAAGACTATATCTAGTATTTTTCATCGAGAATCACGACCTTTTTCGAGGTAAGGGATGTTATTTTCTTTTTAAATGATATTATTTTCTTCAATATCATTATGCCAAAATATTGGTTTGAACTTTTAATCAAATTTGGAACCTTTTGTGTGTCAAAGTTACTATTCACGTATACTGATCTTATTCACGAATCACTAAGACTATTCATCAAAAATGAATTTTTTCCTTTTCGTCCAAAATATCTATTATGGATACTAGCTTTGATTGTATCCATATTTTGATCATTCTTGAATTTTACTTCACTATGATTATTTATGAGGTATTTTTGGACATAAAATAGCTGAAATATAAATCCTTGATATTTATTCTTTTATTTCACTGGATTCGTTTCCTTTAAAATATTTTTCATCATCCTCAGTCCTAAATGATGATATTATTGAATATCTTTGGCCTGTAGTGCAAAGATAAATAATTTTATAATGAATATCTTTGGCCCATAGTGCAAAGATGAACAGGTGTTGAGATGAACATGACCGACTGATGAATATCTTTGGCCTGTAGTGCAAAGATGAAAATTTGATTCAAGATGAATATTGAATGATGTTACAGGGATAAAATATTGACGATGGACTTTTAAATTCATAGATAATAGTAGATTTCATTCTCTACGTAACTCTTCTATGAATTATTATTTTCGCTGCGAATATTGATCTGAAACTTGTTGTCTATTGTATTTTTTCAGATTTTTCCCTGTTGAAGACTAACAATAATTTGTTCTATATTATCTTAGTCATAATATTCTTTACTGGGCTAGTTGAGCTCACCCTTTTCCTTTTTGTTCCATTTTTCTTCTCAAGAAGCGAGAATGTAGTGAGTACTAGTCGGGGTACGGAATGAAGGTTCTAGGAAGTTGTTTTAGTAGTCCTCACCATTTTTGTAAAGTATTGTATCAATAATTATAATGAGGACTTAGTTGGGTATGTATATTGTCTAGATGACAATATTTGTATTTAAGCTCACAGTTTATGGGTTGTATTAATAAAGTTATAGTTGTTTCTGTACCATGTTATTGACGACTCAGAATGGGTGATGTATACCTATTTTGGGGGCGTCACAGTTGGTATCAGAGCTTAGGGATATGATCTCTGGCGGAGATCGGGGTATAGAACTAGGAGGGAGGCAGAGTAAATCCTTCGCTAGTGTGTCCTACCTAAGCTTATTTGTTAGTTGGTCGATATATATAGGGATATTATGTGATATGTTGATTTCTTTAATTAACCCTTGTTTTACAAGCGTGTTTGAGAATGTCGATGAGAATGTTAACGATGGAGTAAATGAGACCATGGAGACGCTTGTACTCACCAATGAGGAAAACGTCGGCAGGTGGCAATGTTCCTCCCGTGAACAACGCCAAATCGAAAGCGATGATGAACAGCAGGATGTTTAGAAGCTTTTGCGGTTCATGCAAAATCGGGCGAGGAGATTCGTGTTCAAAATACGGTGGAAATGAAAGCAACGCACGGTTTGTCACGGCCAAACAATTCAAAGAGTTGGGACCACCAGCACTCAGGAAAGCGGGATCCGATTAAAGGCGAGACGTGGGTCAAACAAATTACCAAGATATTCGATGTCTTGGGATGTACGGAAGAACGAAGGTTCCATTCGCTTACTTTTATGTTCCGTAATGAGGCGATTCTTTGGTGGGAATCATGAAGTGTACCCATCCACCAAGACTTCGGCATGTCTTAGGAGACATTTGAAAAATGTTCAATGACAAGGCAAAGTAACTTGACGGTGTCCCAGTACGAGGCAAAGTTTGTAGAGTTATCCAGGTTTGCACCTCATTTGGTGGAGAATGAGGAACGTATGACGCGGATGTTTCTGAGAGGTTTGAAACCCGGCATACGTTAGTATCTCATTTCTCATAAATTTTCTCTCCATTCAGATGTTGTCAATAGGGCTCAATTATTAGAGCGAGATAACGAATACGTTCAACCGAGGGACCATAACCAGGATCATACCGAAGATAGCAGTCATTAGAATAACGATAACCAGCGGAGAAAGAAAAAGACGGACAAAAATGGTAACCACTCTGGTGGTAATCATGGCCATGAAAATAGAAGAAGCGAGTCGGGGGAGATTTTAAAAAGAGGAGATTCAACAACGACCATGTGAAGACGTCAGCACCAGCTGTAACTGGTTCTAAGGGAGGAGAACGACCATCGGTCATATGCTATAAGTTCGAGAAAGAAGGACATATCAGTCCAAACTGGTCACAACAGTTCAAGGTATGTTATAATTGTGGAAAGGAAGGACATATTGCTCGAAATTGTACGATAGCGAAACCAAGTCAAGGGGGGACGGTGACTCAAAAGGTTGTCCCAGAAAAGTCAAAGTCAACGATTCCTAGAAGAGCGTTTGTCGTGACTGGTCAAAATGCGAGGAACCCAAACGAGGTGATCACGGGTAAGCTAATTATTAATTCTTGCGAAGTTTATACCTTACTTGATAGCGGTGATACCCATTCATTTATCTCTCCTGCTTGTGCTCAACGTTTAAACTTGACTCCGGAGAAATTAGACTTTTATTTATCTGTGGAGACTCCGTTAGGAGAAACTTTCATCATATCCACTGTTTATAAATCTTGTTTGATTCAAGTTGGCACCATCACCTTACCTGTTGACCTTATCTCTTTAAAAATACTTGCTTTTGATGTGATTTTAGGGATTGATTGGTTAACTACTCATCATGCCAAAATTGATTGTTTTCGTAAGGTTGTTAGTTTTCATATTCCTAACCAACCTGTTATACGAATTCAAGCAACTAAGACACTAAAATCAATCGCTGTCATATCAAGTCATAAAGCTATTCGTTTATTGAAAAACAGATGTCAAGCTTTATTAGCCCATGTTATGGATTTGAATAAAGACACGTCAGATTTGAATAATATTCCGGTTGTTATTGATTTTCCTGACGTATTTCCTGAAGAACTTCCCGATCTACCCCCAGAACGTGAAGTTGAATTCTTTATTGATCTTGAGCCTGGTACAAAGCCCATTTCTAAAACCCCATGTCGAATGGCTCCTATTGAACTTCAGGAGTTAAAAGTCCAACTACAGGAGTTCTTGGACATCGGTTTCATTCGTCCTAGTACATCTCCTTGGGGTACTCCTATTTTATTCATAAAGAAGAAAGACGGGAGTATGCGACTTTGTATTGACTATCGGGAATTGAAACATGTTACCATCAAGAATAGGTATCCGCTACCTCGTATTGATGACCTGTTTGACCAGTTGCAAGGAGCACAATTCTTTTTAAAGATCGATCTCGCTTACGGATATCATCGATTTGAAGATTAGAATCGAGGATATTCCAAAAGACCGCTTTTAGAACTCCGATGCGGGCATTATGAATTCTTAGTCATGTCTTATGGATTGACTAATGCTCCTGCTGCTTTCATGGATATGATAAACCGAGTATTCAAGGATTATTTGGATCGGTTCGTTGTTGTCTTTATTGATGACATCCTCATATATTCCAAAAGCCGTGAAGATCATGAGCACCATTTGAAGTTGGTACTCTAAAGGCTTCGTGAAGACAAGCTATATGCCAAGTTGAAGAAATGCGAGTTCTGGCTTGAGGAAGTAGCATTCCTTGGGCACGTGGTGTCAAAACATGGAGTATCTGTTGACCCAGCGAAGATTGAAGCAATACAAAGTTGGGAGCAACCGAATTCGGTGACCGAAGTACGTAGCTTTCTGGGCCTAGCTGGTTATTATCGGAGATTCGTGGAAGGGTTTTCTCGAATCGCTACTCCATTAACTCAGCTAACTCAGAAGGATATAAAATTCGTTTGGAGCGAGGAATGCGAGAAGAGTTTCCAAGAACTTAAGAGGAGACTTATTTCGGCACCTGTTCTAACAATACCATCTGGTTCGGATGGATTTGTTATCTCTGACGATGCTTGAGCAAAGGGTTAGGATGTGTACTCATGTAACGTGGGAAAGTCATAGCCTATGCCTCGCGACGAATTAAAGAATATGAGAGGAATTATCGTACTCATGATCTAGAGTTGGCAGCAGTCGTCTTCGTACTAAAGATCTGGAGGCACTATCTATATGGGGAGAAAGTAGAGATATATTCAGACCATAAAAGCCTCAAATATTTCTTCACTCAAAAGGAACTCAACATGCGGCAACGACGTTGGATCGAGTTGTTGAAAGATTACGACCACACTATTCAATACCATCCTGGAAAAGCGAACGTGGTAGCTGACGCGTTAAGTAGAAGATCATATGCAGGAACGAGTGCGATGATGTCAAGTATATGCATAGAGCCAACTTTAATAGAAAAAGTTAAGGTTGCTCAAGCCACCGATCTGGAGCTGATGCGTATGAAGAAGAAAGTACAAGAAGGTGTTATTCCGGAAGCGAGAATCGATGAAGAAGGAATACTTCGAGTCCACTCCAGACTTTGTGTTCCTAACGACTCTGATTTGAAGTACAAGATTATGATGGAGGCACACAATAAACCATTTGCAATCCATCCCGGAAGTACCAAAATGTATCGTGATCTTCGACATACATTTTGGTGGAACAATATGAAGAGAGAGATTGCAAAGTTTATCTCGACGTGTTTAACTTGTCAACGTGTAAAGGCGGAGCATCAAGTATCTAAGGGTCCATTACAACCACTTGAGATTCCAAAATGGAAGTGGGAACACATTACCATGGATTTTGTTATGGGTCTTCCTACGGTTTCTCAAGGCATCGATGCTATTTGGGTTATTGTTGATAGATTAACCAAGTCTGCTCATTTCTTACCGATACGGGAGACTTATTCCCTTGAATGTCTTGCTCATATGTATGCAAATGAGATTGTGAGATTGCATGGCATGCCAATATCCATAGTTTGGATCGTGACCCAAGATTCACTTCAAGATTTTGGGTTAGCTTGCAAAAAAGCTATGAGGCGCAGATTCTGATTTAGTTCGGCATACCATCCTCAAATGGATGGACAATCGGAGAGGACTATTCAAACTCTTGAAGATTTATGAAGACTCTGTCCTGAGACTTCAAAGGAGTTGGGATAAGTATTTACCATTGGTGGAATTCTCCTATAACAACGATTATCGAGACAAGCATTGGTGTGGCCCCATTTGAAGCATTGTATGGACGAAAGTGTCGCTCTCTCGATTATATTGGGACGAGGTGGGTGAAGCAACATTGTTGGGACCCGAGTTGAATACGTATATTTATGCAAAAAGATCCAAATGATTCGACAACGTATACAAATGGCATAAGATCGACAAAAGAGTTATGCGGATCTTCATCGAAAGGACGTGGAATTTTGTATTGGGGATCATGTAATGTTGTGTGTTTCCCCATGGAAGGGAGTTACAAGATTTGGGAAGAGAGGAAAGCTCAATCCACGATTTATTGGTCCATTTCAAATTCTTCACCAAGTAGGTAATGTAGCCTATAGACTCGCGTTACCTCCGAGTATGTCTCGTGTTCATAATGTGTTTCACATATCTCATGCTTTCAGTAAATATGTGAAAGACCCGAACCACGTTATTGAGTTAGAACCGGACGAGATAGTTGAAGACTTAACGTACGAGGAGGTACCTGTCAAGATATTGGATAGGAAGGAGCATGTCCTACACACAAAGGTCATACCACAAGTTAAAGTTTTGTGGCAAAACCATGCTATAGAGGAAATGACCTGGGAGTTGGAAACAGAAATGAAAGCGAGGTATCCTCACCTTTTCGAAACACCAGGTACGTACGTCAATTTTGAGGACGAAATTTCATAAGGAGGGGAGATTGTAAGACCCCAACTTATTATTTAATGAAATTAAATTTCCTCTATTTATTATCTTGAAATAGTAAGGGTTGATTTGATTAATGTGGTAAGTTATGGGTAAAATGCGCAATTATTTCAAACAAGCTAGTGGTTTTAAAATATTCATTGTTGACGGGGAATATTCGTTTGGTGAGGAATTTTTTTCTGAGTCAGGGAATATTATTAAATACAACAGTAGCGACCTTGTGTGGGCCCATAACTGGCGATTGGATGAAAAAAGCGACAGAATAAGTTGGTTATAAATAACGGCGTAGTTGTTACCATTATCTTGTTGGAATACCCTAATGGTTAAAATACGATGCTACGATATTACACCAATTATTAATTCTTACGTGAAAGGCACTACTCGATAATTATTACGATAATTCTTTATTAAAGATTTTATTTTATTGATTCAATAATTGCTGCGTTGATATTTTATATTCTTTGTTGTTTTAATAATTGTCATTACGATATTTTCTATTATCGAACAATAATTCATATTTTACGAATAATATTATTAGATAACATTATTGACAATGTCTAGAAAGTTACATCTAGGATGAGTTTGGTCATCTAATTAATTGGCGCCCGATGAGGAGAGATCCTTATTGGAAAGCCTCTTTCCTAGAAGCGCACTGATTATCGATGATTGTGATTACGTAATATTATTTATGAATAATTAATTATTGATTTATATGATGAGGAAAATATTGATTTTATGTGGATATAGATGGAGAAAATTTTAATGTGACAATTGTTGAAAATTAATATTTTATCTTTTTCTGATAAAATAATTTATTTAAATATATTATTTTAATAATATAATAATTGTAATATTTTTATAATAAATGTGGGATATATGAGTATATGAGGAGGAAGAGTATTTTTGTTGCATTAAATGATTAACACATGTTTTGTGTGTCGGTAGACCCCAATTCTTGACCGAAATTTGATTATAGCCTGTAAAATTTCCCGTTTGTGGATTTCGGTGAATTTTTGTTTGGAATTTGGAAACACTTTCTTCTGCAAAGTTGTAGAGAATGAAATTTCCTATCTAAAGGACATGTGGTTTGAATATTTTTGATAAAGGGGCTATTTATTATGAATTATTGAAATTCAAGTTAAAATAATTAATTTTTGAAGTTTTATTTATTTTTTGATAAAAAGCGTTTTTTGTATTTTGTGGACATCATTAACATGTGCAAAGTCTTTGAAATCAGATGTCTAGAGGTGGGCTAAGGAAAATTTGATAAATATATTAATATTATATTAAATTTTCTGCTTTGGTGTTCTAAGAATTTTCCTATAAATAGGGTGCTTAGGTTAGAATTGAAAATCACACCAGAAACTGAAGTTTTCTCTCTATTTCTCTCTCGATATATTGAGCGTATTCTTGTGAGTATTTTGATACCTTGAGTGTTGCTATACGGTGCAAGTTCCTTTAAGACTATATCTAGTATTTCATTCGAGAGTCTGAAATCTTTTTCGAGGTAAGGGATGTTATTTTCTTTTTAAATGATATTATTTTCTTCAATATCATTATGCCAAAATATTGGTTTAAAATTTTAATAAAATTTGAAACTTTTTGTGTCAGGGTTACTATTCACGTATACGACACTATTCACGAATACGGCACTATTCATCGAAAAATGATTTTTTTTCCTTTTCGTCCAAAATATCTATTATGGATATTAGCTTTGATTGTATCCATGTTTTGATCATTCTTGAATTTTACTTCACTATGATTATTTATGAGGTATTTTTGAACATGAAATAGCTGAAATACGAATCCTTGATATTTATTCTTTTGTTTCACTGGATTCGTTTCCTTTAAAATATTTTTCATCATCCTCAGTCCTAAATGATGATATTATTTAATATCTCTGGCCTGTAGTGCAAAGATAAATGATTTTATAATGAATATCTTTGGCCCGTAGTGCAAAGATGAACAGGTGTTGAGATGAACATGACCGACTGATGAATATCTTTGGCTTGTAGTGCAAAGATGAAAATTTGAAGACTAACGATAATTTGTTCTATATTATCTTAGTCATAATATTCTTTATTGGGCTAGATGAGCTCACCCTTTTCCTTTTTGTTCTATTTTTCTTCTCAGGAGGCGAGAATGTAGCGAGTACTAGTCGGGGTAGGGAATGAAGGTTCTAGGAAGTTGTTTTAGTAGTCCTCACCATTTTTGTAAAGTATTGTATCAATAATTGTAATGAGGACTTAGTTGGGTATGTATATTGTCTAGATGACAATATTTGTATTTAAACTCACAGTTTATGTGTTGTCGTGCAAAATACGACAACGCATAAACTGTGAGTTTAAATACAAATATTATCTTCTAGACAATATCCACACTCAAATAAGTCCTCATTACAATTATTGATACATTATTTTATAAAAATAGTGAGGACTACTAAAACAACTCTCTAGAACCATCATTCCATACCCCGACTATTACTCGCTACATTCTCGCCTCCTGAGAAGAAAAAAATGGAACAAAAAGGAAAAGAATGAGCTCAACTAGCCCAAGAAAGAACATTATGACTAAGATAATACTGAAAAATATTATCGTTAGTCCTCAACGAGGAAAAATCGATAGAATATAATGAGACAACAAGTTTCGGATCAATATTCGCATGTTGAAAATAACAATTCCTTAGAAGAGTTAAGTAGAGAATGAAATCTACTAACATCTATGAATTTAAAAGTCCATCATTAATATTTTATCCCTGTAACATAAATCAATATTCATCTTGAATAAAATATTCATCTTTGCACTACAGGCCAAAGATATTTATCAGTTGGTCATGTTCATCTCAACATCTGTTCATCTTTGCACTTCGGGCCAAAGATATTCATCAGAAAATCATTCATCTTTGCACTTTCTGAACCAAAGATATTCAGATTATATCATCATTTAGGGACCGAGGATGATGAAAAATATTTTAAAGAAAACGAATCCAGTGAGACAAAAGAACAAATATTAAGAATTTGTACTTCGGTTTATCCATGTTCAAAAACACCCCATAATATACCATGGTGGAGTAAAATTCAAGAATAATGATCAAAACTTAGATAAAATCAAAGATAATAACAAAAATAGACATTTGGGATAAAGAACAAAAAATTTAATTTTTTTGTGAACAGTGCCGTATTCGTGAATAGTGTCGTATACGTGAATAGTAACCCCGACACAAAAAGACAAGAATTTCACAAGAAAAATCTTACCAATATTTTGGCATAATGATATTGAAAGAAATAATATCAATTTTTTTTAAAATATAACATCCCTTACCTCAAAAAACAAGATTTACTTGACTTAGAATCTTTGGGATATAGTCTTTGAATGAACTTGCACCGTATAGCAACACTCAAAGTATCAAAATACTCACAAGAATATGCTTGATAATATAGAGAGAGAAAACTTCAGTTTCTGGTGTCATTTTCAATTCTAACCTAAGCACTCTATTTATAAGAAAATGCTTAGAACACCAAAACAGAAAATTTAATAAAATATTAATATTTCTTAAATTTTTCCTACGCACACCAAAGAAATCTGAATTCAGCTCATTTACCACATATGTGATGCCCACCAAAATGAATAAAACATGTTTCTTTAAAAAATATTTAAAACTTCAAAAATCAATTATTCCGAAACTTTAATAATTCATAATAAATAGCCCTTTTATCAGAAAATTTGGAATCTTATGTCCATTCTATAGGAAATTCAATTCTCTACAACTTTGTAAGTTTATGTTTTTCCAAATTCTAAACAGAAATTGACCGAAATCCACATACGAACGATTTTACAAGCTATAATCAAATTTCAGTCAAGTAATGGGGCCCACCAATATGTTTAACAAGTTTTTAGCATTTATTGTAACAAAAATACTCTTCCTCCTCATTTATTCATATATCACACATTCATTGTAAAAATATCACCATTATTATATTATTATAATATAATAATATATTTAAATGTATTATTTTATCAGAAAAGATAAAATATTAATTTTCAACAATTGTCATTTTTCTAAAAATTTCTCCATTTCTATCCGCATAAATAAATATTTTCCTTATCATATAAATCAATAACTAATTATTTATAAATAATATTATAGAATCACAATAATGACAACCAGGTCGTTCCTAGGAAAGATGGGGCTTTCCAATAAGGATTTCTCCTTACTGGTGCGCAATTAGGTGACCAAACCTCTCCTTAGACATAACTTCCTTAGACATTGTCAATAATGCTATCTAATAATATTATTCAAATAATATAAATTATTGATCGATCATGAGTAGGATAATTCCTCTCATATTCTTTAAGTTATCGCGAGACATAGGCTATGACTTTCCCATGTTGCGTGAGAACACATCCTAACCCTTTGCACACGAAGCATCATTGTAGATAACAAATCCATCTGAACGGATGGTATTGTTAAAAGCAGTCTTAGAAATAAGTCTCGTCTTAAGCTCTTGAAAACTCTTCTCACATTCCTCGCTCCATGAATTTTGTATCTTTCGAAATTCGGTTGAGTTAGCAGATAGCGATTGAAAAATCCTTCCACGAATCTCGATAATAACCGAGCTAAGCCAGACTACATACCTCGATTCTGAAACTTCCGGTTGCTCTGACTTTGTATTGCTTGATCTTAGCGGTCGATAGATACTCCATGTTTTGACACCTTTCCCAAGAAATGCTACTTCCTCGAAGCGAACTTTCGTATTTCTTTAACTTGGCATATACCTTGTTTTCATGAAGCCTTTGGAGTACCGACTTCAAATGGTGCTCATGATCTTCCACTTTTGGAATATATGAGGATGTCATCAATAAAACGACAACGAAGGCTGATCGAATATTCCTTGAATACTCGGTTCATCGTATCCATGAAAGCGGGACCATTAGTCGATCAAAAGACATGATTAAGAATTCGTAATGCGTCTTTGAGTTCTAAAAGGCGGGTCTTGAAATATCCTCGGTTTAATCTTCAATTGATGATATCGGAAAAAAGATCGATCTTTAAAAAAGAATTGTGCTCCTTGCAACTGGTGAAGCGGGTCATCAATGCGAGTGGCGGATACCTATTCTTGATGGTGACATGGATTCGATTCCGTTAGTCGTCTGAAATCGCGTACTCTGTCTTTCTTCTTTACAAATAAAATAGGAGCACCCCGAGGAGATGTACTAGGGGCGAATGAAACAGATGTCCAACAACTCCTCTGTGGTTGGACCTTTAACTCACGAAGTTGATAGAATCGATCGATATGGGGTTTTAGAAATGGGCTTTGTACCCGAGTTCAAAATCGATAAAAGAATTGACTTCACGTTACGGGGGTAGGCAGGGAAGTTCTTGAAATACATCGAGAAATTCACCAACAATAGAAATATTATTCAAATCGGCGTGTCTTTATTCAAATCCATAACATGGGCTAAGAAAGCTTGACATCCATTTTTGATAAGCGAATGGCTTTATGAGCGATATAACGATGATTGATTTTAGTGGTTTAGTTGCTTGAATTTGCATAACAGGGTTGGTTAGGAATATGAAAACTAACATCCTTACAAAATAATCAATTTTGGCATGATGAGTAGTTAACCCGATCAATCCCTAAAATCACGTCGAATCTGAGTATCTTTAAAGAGATAAAATTGACGGGTAATGTGATGGTGCCAACTTTGATCGAACAAGATTTATAAATAGTGGATGTAATGAAAGTTTCTCTAATGGAGTCTCCATAGATAAGTTAAAATCTAATTTCTCGGGGTCGAGTTTAAGCGTTGAGCACAAGTACAAATATTATCTTCTAGACAATATCCACACTCAAATAAGTCCTCATTACAATTATTGATACATTATTTTACAAAAATAGTGAGGACTACTAAAACAACTCTCTAGAACTATCATTCCATACCCCGACTAGTACTCGCTATATTCTCGCCTCCTGAGAAGAAAAATGGAACAAAAAGGAAAATGGTGAGCTCAGCTAGCCCAGTAAAAAACATTATGACTAAGATAATATAGAACAAATTATCGTTAGTCCTCAACAGGGAAAAATCTGATAGAATATAATAGACAACAAGTTTCAGATCAATATTCGCAGCGGAAATAACAATTCATTAGAAGAGTTAAGTAGAGAATGAAATCTACTAACATCTATGAATTTAAAAGTCCATCATCAATATTTTATCCCTGTAACATAAATCAATATTCATCTTAAATCAAATATTCATCTTTGCACTACATGCCAAAGATATTTATCAATTGGTCATGTTCATTTCAACATCTGTTCATCTTTGCACTTTGGCCCTAAGATATTCATCAGAAAATCATTCATCTCTGCACTACATGCGAAAGATATTCAATTATATCATCATTTAGGATTGAGGATGATGAAAAATATTTTAAAGAAAACGAATCCAGTGAGACAAAAGAACAAATATTAAGGATTCGTACTTCGGTTTATTCATGTTCAAAAACACCCCATAATATATTATGGTAGAGTAAAATTCAAGAATAATGATCAAAACATGGATACAATCAAATATAGAAACAAAAATAGACATCTGGGATAAAGAATGAAAAATTTAATTTTTCTGTGAACAGTGTCGTATTCGTGAATAGTGCCGTATACGTGAATAGTGTCGTATACGTGAATAGTAACCCCGACACAAAAAGACAAGAATTTCACAAGAAAAATCTTACCAATATTCCGGCATAATGATATTGAAAGAAATAATATCAGTTTTTTTTTAAAATATCTTCCCTTACCTCAAAAAGACAGTACTTCTGACTGGAATACTGGATATAGTTGTGGCGCCCCCAAAACAGGTATACATCACCCATCTTGAGTCGCCAAATACATGGTACAAAAATACAAAATATAACTTATTAATACAACTGTCGTGTAACATATAACAAAACATAAGTTGAGAGTTTAAACAAGAATATTGTCTTCTAGATAATATCCACTCTCAATGGAGTCCTCGTTATATTTATTGTCACACTATTTACTAGAATAGTGAGGTCTACTAATGCTATCATCTGGACCGTCACTTCGTTCCCTGACTCATCCCAGCTATATTCTCATTTCTTGAAGAGAACAGTGAAAGAAAGGGTGAGCTCAACTAGCCCAGTAAGAAATATTATGACCAAGATAATGCAGAATAAATTATCATTAGTCTTCAACAATGTTAAACTGATAAAATACAATAGACATCAAGTTTAACTGCAGCGGAACAAGCAATCCATTAGAAAAGTCAATAAAATCTACTATCTTTTATGATTTAAAATGTTTTCATCAATTTTTATCGTCGAGACTCAGCTTAGTAAATAAACCACATCATCGAATCATCCCTGCTCTATGGGCCAAGGACTTTCATTAAATTATCAATGGTCATGACTATACCGAATAATCCTTGGTCATAATTATACCAAAAATTGTCCATCAATGCACTACAAGCCACTGAGGACTTTTATCACATCATTCGTCACATTACGGTCCTGATTACACCGAATAATCCCTGGTCATAATCACACCAAGTCCATCTATGCACGTAAGCCAAAGATGACTTTCATCACAATATAAGCATGAAAATGAAGACAATGATATAAACATTAATCAAACGAAAACAAGGATAAATATTAAAGACTTTAAATTTATCCAAATATTATCAATCACTTAATAAAATCATAATCTAATATTGTTAATATTATAACAATATTTTAATCACTTCTTAAACTTATAAATAATTTATTTTAATTGTTTACATTTTACCAAATAATGTATTTAATCATTCAAAAATGCCATACTCATAAGATTTCATCACCAATGATCAAATTCCTTATCAAAAATCTGCATATACCCTATATAGGATTCAAAAGCCATAAAATCTTATTTTCCAATTTTCTTACTTCACATAACATATTTAACTCATTTACTCATAACTAGATCATTTTCATGAAAAAAATACCAAATCAGTCCCAAAAATACTTCTTTTCTGGAATTTAGCAGAATATAGTCCCATATTGAACATATATTTTTATCAGAATTTTTAAACTTCATTTACTATTTTTAAAAAATCAATTTCTAATTAATTCCTTAAGAAATTAGCTACCTCAAGTTTAACTCCAGAAATTCCCAAATCTTGGCAGGATCTTACACATGTTAACATGAGCTTCCAGTTTAAATTTCATGGTCATCGGAGTTATAGAACTCCGGTTAGCGTTTTTCGTCAGAAAAACCTAAATATTGAAATAGTCATAACTTGCTCATTTTAAGTCGAAATGAGATCGTTTTTTGACAGGAGGTACTTTATACCATATATTTTCATGTCCCAAAAGGCCGGAATTTTTCTCACAAATTAAGTGGCCAAAAATGCCCTTTTAAATTTTTGGACAATACCTTTTTCCTAATTTGTAGCTTTTGACTCCTTTGCTAAATTCAGTCCACACGAAAATCTACTACACCTTTTCCAGTGATTCCACTTGGATAAGTTAGAAAACTCATAGATATAACTCTAGAACTTGACCACACTCAAAAATTCGAAATATAATAGGAGATATGGTCAATTGAATTTCATATTCCATTTTCACCAAAAACTGATTTTCAACCCTTTGTGTTTTCCAAGAAACTTTTATGTTTTCACATAATAACCAACATAACTCATCATGACAATGACAAAATAATTCAATAAAACAAGTTCAAGAATAAATTTTAAAGATTTATAAGTTAATTTATCCTGAAATCAATTACGTCCAAATTGTCAACATGATACTGCTTTGTGTAGTAAAATTCAAGAATGCTCAGAAGAATATTTCCATGAAAAGATAGTGGATGAATCACAAATATCCAGGATATTCTACTAATTTCATGGAGTATAGAAGCCAAAACTTTAACCAACGGAGTATAATAGAATATATGAAACTGCAAATGGATTTTCACCCGCCATTCAGTAATCCACGTATACAGATCATTTCCACAATTTAATAAGGAATGAATACAAAGGATCATTCACTATGCATGTGGTAATCCACATAGACAGGTTATTCCAATAGAATAATAAAGAATAGAATAATGTATGATTTACCATGCGTGCGATAGATCGTATGCATGTGTTATTCCCAACAGATAATAAATAATGGAACCAGTTCGGCATAAACGCGTGCATGTACGTAATATTTCGATAGAATAATAAATAATGGAACCAGTCCCACAGAAATGCAATGCATATGATTCCGATAGAATAATAAAGAATGGAATAATAGAAGAATTTCACCATGTATGCGGATTGCGATAAACAAAGTTATTTCAATGTAATAACAAAGAATGGAATAATGTAAGAATTTCACCATGTATGCAGATGCCAGATAAACAAAGTTATTCCAACATAATAATAAAGAATGGGATAACAACTCTTACGAGTATTAAAAGAAAATAATTCTCTTCATGAATACGAAAGAATAATACCCCTTACCTCAAAAGAAGATTAGATATTGGAATAGTGAGGTAGCAGACTTCTCTTCTTCTTTCCCTCTATAATTTCTCTCTATAATAATTGCTCTAAAGCTTTAGTGAATTGGTGAGAAATGAAGAAAGAATGAGCTTCTATTTATAGGAAAATATAGTTTCGATAATTGCACATTTTGGGGCTCGAAATATTATAGTACAATACCTCTAACTTTTCTTTCATTTTTAATTTAGTCCTACAAGTATTATCAAACTTGCACCACCTCCCCTAATAGTAAATAATATGAATCAATAGTTCAAACATGTGAACCAATAGTTATAATCATGTGAAAAATACGAATTACAGTATAATACCTCCATCTATACCTCCATTTTTAACTTAGTCATGCAAATATTATCAATCTTGCACCAACTCCCCTAATAGTACATAAATGTGATTCAATAATACACACATGTGAACAAATAGTTATATAAGCATGTGAATTAGTAGCAATTAATTTCTCATTTATCCGATTAATTACCTGATTAATCAACATAACCCCCATACATCAATTATCATCGGAATAGATGTCGATTTCCACTAACACTAATAATCCCAACACAATAGAACTATCAAATTCATCTTTAATCAACATGAACTTATTCATTATTAATATTATAACTAACAATATTTAACAACCAGGTCGTTCCCAAGAAAGAGGGGGCTTTCCAATAAGGATTTCTCTCTATTGGCGCGCAATTATATTACCAAACCTCTCCTTGACAGAACTTCTAGACATTGTAAATATTGCAATTTAATAATATGAATAACTTTGTCGTCTCAATTATTGATTTAATAATATATCATATTATGCAGATGATACTATGACAATAACTGAATCAATAATATGAGAGATATGATGCAGCAATTACTGTAGCAATAATTAAGTATAACTAAGTGACTTCTCACGTAAGCATCAATAATCAATATCGTGTGCTACTATGCAACCACGCCAGACATCGTATTTCTTTTACTACCGAGTAGTTCAACAGTTTTAACGGTAACACTTCCGTCGTTATTTTATAAAAAGATAATTATGTCATTTTCTTTCCACGACAATACTCCCGTTGTAAGTTCACCAATGATTGTGCTGTCGTACGAATATTCCCGACAAAAAGAATATTCCTCGACCAAACGAATATTTTATAATAACTTGCATACTTTGCAAAATTTATAAATACTGCCCACAACTATAACATTATATCAAATCCAGACCATAATATTAAAAAAAAAATTCGAGATATTTAAATCTTTATTCATAAAATCTGGAGTCTCACAATAGTGCTGAAGGAACTTGCACCATATAGCAACACTCAAAGTATCAAAATACTCACAAGAATACGCTCGATAATATAGTGAGAGAAAACTTCAGTTTTTGGTGTCATTTTCAATTCTAACCTAAACACCCTATTTATAGAAAAATGCTTAGAACACCAAAGTAGAAAATTTAATAAAATATTAATATTTCTTAAATTTTTCCTACGCACACCAAAGAAATCTGAATTAAGCTCATTTACCACATATGTGGTGCCCACCAAAATGAATAAAACATTTTTCTTTAAAAAAATATTTAAAACTTCAAAAATCAATTATTCCAAAACTTCAATAATTCATAATAAATAGTCCTTTTATCAGAAAAATTTGAATCTTATGTTCCATAGTAAATTCAATTCTCTATAACTTTGTAAGTTTAAGTTTTTCCAAATTCCAAACAGAAATTGACCGAAATCAACATACGGACGATTTTACAGGCTATAATAAATTTTTAGTCAAGAAATGGGGCCCACCAACATGTTTAACAAGTTTTTAGCATTTATTGTAACAAAAATACTCTTCCTCCTCATTTATTCATATATCACACATTCATTGTAAAAATATCACCATTATTATATTATTATAATATAATAATATATTTAAATGTATTATTTTATCAAAAAAGATAAAATATTAATTTTCAACAATTGTCATTTTCCTAAAAATTCCTCCATTTCTATCCGCATAAATAAATATTTTTCTTATCATATAAATCAATAATTAATTATTCACAAATAATATTATAGAATCACAATAATGACAACTAGGTCGTTCCTAGGAAAGAGGGGGCTTTCCAATAAGGATTTCTCCTTACTGGCGCGCAATTAGGTGACCAAACCTCTCCTTAGACAGAATTTCCTTAGACATTGCCAATAATGCTATCTAATAATATTATTCAAATAATATGAATTATTGATCTGATAATGGAAAATATTGTGTAGTGACAATTATTGAAATAACAATAATATAAAATATCAACGTAGAAATTATTGACTCAATAAAATATTGAACAGTAATTCCTGTAACAATTATTGAGTAGTGCCTTCTTACGTAAGAATCAATAATTGGTGCAATACCGTGTGCTAATGTGCAACAACAACAGACATCGTGTGTTTTAACCACCGGGTATTCCAACAAAGTTAATTGGTAAATAACTATGTCATTATTTATAAAAAACTTATACTTGTCGTTTTCTTCATCCAATCGCTTTCCGTTATGGGGCCCGCACAAGGCTACGCCGTCGTACGAATTTTCCCCGACAGTAAGAATATTCCATGACCAAAAGAATATTCCCCAACAACAATGAATATTTTATAACCACTTGATTATTTAAGATATTTGCGCATTTTACCCATAAACTAACCACATTAATCAAACAACCCTTACTATTTCAAAATAATAAATAGAGGAAATTCAATTTCATTTATAATAAGTTGGGGTCTTACAACTATTCTGTGAAATAGTGTGATAATAATTGTAATGAGAACTTCATTGAGTTTGGATATTGTCTAGAAGACAATATTCGTTTAAAAACTCAACTATGTTTTGTCGTATTTTTTACACGACGGTTGTATTAAAGAAGTTTGTATTTGATTTCTATACCATGTATTGGCGACTCAAGATGGGTGATGTATACCTGTTTTGGGGGCATCACAATATTGCTCTTAACTATAGTCCCAAGAGTTTAGATAACCATGACAGTTTGGATGATAGGAGATCGGTTCAATGTCAGCTCGTTCCTGATAATAGGCATTCTGAGTGGACTGGCACTCTAAGATTGTTAGAAAACCTCAAGACATTTGCAATTTGAACTTGCAATTGCTCGAGTCCTTCTTCCGAGCTTGGTTGTGTCGTCCTCTCATAAGCCATTGATAACAATGATAGTCCATAACCTGTAAACTTGAAAACAAAAAGGAAGATCAAACAAATAAAAGAAATATATATATATACGTTCAAATTAAGACTATATTGATTTAAATCAATATTGGAAAATATTAGAATAATAGTTCCCGGCAACGGCGCCAAAAACTTGTTGGTCGAAAAACCGATCACTAAACACGCGCAAGTATATGCGGTCTAAGAAGTAATACAGTGATAAGGAAAGTGTCGAACCCACGAGGAACTATCACTAATATTTACAAAGTACTGACTTTGTATCGCTAGTCTTATTCGAACAGCAGATAAATGGAAGTGTGATTAATCTAAGTATAACTAATTATCAAAGCAAGTAAATGGATAACGAATGGTAATTGAAGGAATTACAAGCTAAGGATACAACTTCACCCCACACATGCATTCTGTCGAACACCTGGCGTGTTATGCTTCATCAAACTTCCTATCCTTCTCTCTTTGGTCTTTAAGGTCACGACAATTTGTCGACCGAGAACACACAGGTGCTCATACACCTCTGTCGAGGTATGAACAAACATATCCTTTCCAGATCCACCCGATAGGGAATAGAACAGAAAAGAACGTCCAAGCTAGATACAGTCGTACACATGTCTATGCGAATTAATCATAAAAAGGATTTAGGCATAAGTTCTCAAATAGGTCGCACGTGGCGCACATATATATGTCTATTCTACGTACAACTTATGCAGTCGAAACCCATAATCACATGCCAACATATTACGGTGTAAATCTACAATCCTTCTTTCAATATCATGTAAATTACCAAAATCATCACTAATATCTTAGCGAGAATCATTAAGAATAAATATATTAAACCAAATCATATGGTGCCAACCAAAGAGATAAGACAGTCAATTTAAATAACAAAGTGTTCCATTATAACCTTAGAGCAAATACTCAGTTCATAGCTATTGAACAAAATATAAGTAGCAATAAAGACAACATTTGTGGAATACAAAATCAGAGAAAATAAATGGATAAGAGGAAACTCTATCAAAGCCCTTCAATCTGCAAGCATTCCTCTCAAATCAAGCTTTCAAATCCGTGTAGCTCACTGCTCGTGTCGCTCCAAGGAAATCCTATACTTCTCCCTAATATATATTTACATACGTTTACTAAGAACTAGAGAGAGAAAGTACAAAAGAAGAGAAGAAAAACTAAACACTAAACTATCCTAAGTTATTCTATTCTCTAATATATGAGAGATGATCTCCCATTTGTCTGCAGGGGATTTTTTTCCTTTTATATCATTTCCCCCCTTTGCTAGGTCAAAAACAATCATTCTCTACCTGGGCACCGGAGCTCGCACTACGGCGCGGGCAATAGACCTATGGGTGGCGCTGTGGCGCCACGTTTGCTTGGAAAAACTGGAGCTCATGCTGCAGCGCGAGTCTAAGAAGTATTAGCGGCGCTGGAGTGCCAAGGTGAAATCAGCAGGACACGGAGGTGGCACCGCAACGCGAGCTATAGGCTAGGCTATGGCACCGTGGTGCAGCTACATTCAAAATAACCATTTTGTCCCTGAAAGCTTGGGAAAGAACTAATAAGCCCTGCATTGCATCAGTTAAGCATAATAACACTATAATCATATAAAACTATATAAAATCTACGAGATTAGGCAACTATTTAAGTCGTAAAGTATCCAATTCGCGGGTATAAATCCCACTCATCAAACACCCCAAAACTTAAGTCTTTGCTTGTCCTCGAGCAAACTGTCTAACACAAAAATAATAGTAGTAAATTAACATGCGAAAGAAATAAAAAACTATATGCTAGCATCGTGGCTAAAAATCTCAATCATAACTACTCCCAGAGAACAAGGCAAACATAGACATGAGTAAGGGTTCATTCTATTTCAAGCATAAGACCGTATTCGATCCATTCTATGTATGTGTGTGGAGACCAACCGTCCTAACTAATCATAGCTCAAATAAGTTCGTACAGTCAATTGTTAATACTACTATGCGCACTCCGTAACTTAAACATTCAACAAGCATTAAGAATAAGACACAAGTGTAGGAAAGGATCAAAAGACTCTAGCATGAAGACAGTAAAATATGAATCAGACAATCCTTAATTACCTTAGACTAATCAGAACTACCCATTAATGAGCTTTTGATCAGTGACTCCAAAGCCAGACGACTTTAGGGCACTAGGTGTAGAACACCCCTAAGAATCTAGTAACTCGAGCAGCAAAGGACACGTAATCAACATAAGCCAAATTAGACTTTACGAAAGCGAGTGAATTTTATGCTCCACCTCAATATCGGTCCTGCGTTTATGGGCGAGTGCGTTTTACGCTCCATCTCGACCCACCACAAGACTTTTGATATTCAATCTTCATTTCTTTTTATTCTAATTAATTTTTTTTATATGTCAACATGCCATAATCCAAGATCCAAAACTGTATAAACGTCTAAGTCTTTAATTACCTTTTTAAAATGAAAGTTTATAAGAGTTAACAACTCTCAAAGCAATAAACACGCGAACTAAATTTGAAAAATAACTAGTTAACACAGTTAGTCGGTGCTTGCTAGAAGGACGGATCAATAACAGTCTCAACTTATCAACTAAAAAACCCCTAGTTCATGCATGCTTGACACGACTCTAAGAGAGACAAAATCATTTGGCGCTTGTCATTAGCCACAATCAAAAATTAATAATGTATATAACACCTTTGCTTAATAACAGCTCAAAATAGGGTAAAAAAGCCATTAACATGGCACAAGCATATAAATCTGTATAAGCCCCAAAAAGATGGCTCTAAACCACAAACTATGCTGATAATAATCAAAGCATTAATAAATAATAACCAAAAACAGTTCATGGCATCCATAATAATAAAATATAATCCCGTAGTTCAAAAATGACTGCGCCACAATATTGAAAATAAACAAAATCAAAGTACTAAATATGCAACCTAACATGGCAATAGATAGAAATAACAAGATAATAGGCCCTAACACCCCCAAAATTAAGGTGAGCAATGCCCTCATTGCTAAACATATAACAATCTATACAAGAGGGCTTCCCTGAAGATCGCTCACTGATGAGTGGGATTTATACCCACAAATCGGAGACTTTATGACTTAAATAATTGCCTGAATTCGTAGATTTTATATAGTTTTAAATGATTATATTGTTATTGCGCTTAACCGACGTATTACAGGACTTTATAGGACTTTTCTAGCTTTAAGGGGGCAAAACATACAAATTCTATACACTGGCGCAGCAACGCCAATGCCCAGTCTATTTCTCGTGCCACGGCGTCACCCCATGGTCTTGCTGACGTCACCATGGCACTGCAGTTCCCCCCGATCCTTCTTGGACTCGCGCTACAGTGCGAGCTCCGTGTTTTCCAAACTAATGTGGCACTGCAGTGCCACCAATAGAGTTACTATCTGTACCGTGGCGCCACCTCCGGTGCCCAGATAGAGAAGGCCTTGGTTTGACCTAGCTAAATAGGGGAACTGATATAAAAGAAAAGAAAGCCTCTGCAGACAGAGATATCTGATACCTCATATCAGAGCATAGTTTTAGTTTTTCCTCTTCTTTTAATTTCTTTCTCTAGTTCTTAGATAAATGTCTGTAAATATAGATTAGGTAGATTAGGGAGAAGTTTGGGTTTTCCTCGGCGACACGAGCAGTGAGCTACACGGATTGAAAGCTTAATTTGAGCGGAATGCTTGGAGATTGAAGGGCTTTGACAGAGTTTTCTCTTATCCATTTATTTCCTCTGATTTTGTAATCTGTAAATGTTGTCTTTATTGCTACTGATATTTTGTTCAATAGCTATAAACTGAGTATTTGCTCTAAGGTTATATTGGAACCCTTTGTTATTTAAATTGATGGTCTTATCTCTTTGGTTGGCACCATATGATTTGGTTTAATATATTTATGCTTAATGATTCTCGCTAAGACATTAGTGGTGATTTTGGTAATTTATATGATATTGACAGAAGAATTGTAGATTTACACCTATATATATTAACATGTGATTATAAGTCTCGACTGTATAAGTTGTGCGTATAATAGACATATATCTGTGCGCCACGTGTGACCTTTTTGAGAACTTATGCCTAAATCCTTGTTATGATTAACTCGCATAGATATGTGTAGGATTGTATCTAGCTTGAACGTTCTTTTCTGTTCTATTCCCTATCGGGTGGATCTAGAAAGGATTTGTTTGTGCATACCTCGACAGAGTTGTAGGAGCACCTGTGTGTTCTCGGTCGACAAATTGTCATGACCATTAAGACCAAAGCGAGAAGGGGAGGAAGTTTAATGAAGCATAGCACACCAGGTGTTCGACAAAATGCCCGTGTGGGGTGAACTTGTAACCTTAGCTTGTAATTCCTTTGATTACCATTCATTATCCATTTACTGGCTTTGATAATTAGTTACACTTACATTAATCACTTTAGTAATACAAAGTCGGTACTTGGTAAATATTAGTGATAGTTCCTCGTGGGTTCGACACTTTCCTTATCACTGTATTACTTGTTAGACTTCATATACTTGCGCGTGTTTAGTGATCAATTTTTTGACCAACATGTTTTTGGCGCCATTGCCAGGGAACTATTATTCTAATATTGTCCAATATTGATTTAAAACAATTTAGTCTTAATTTGAACGTATATATATTTCTTTTATTTATTTGATCTTCCTTTTTGTTTTTAAGTTTACAGGTTATGGACGATCATTGTTATCAATGGCCCTATGAGAGGATGACACAACCAAGTTAGAAAGAAGGACTCGAGCAATTGAAATTTCAAATTGCAAATGTCTTGAGGTTTTCTGACAATCTTGACTGTCAGTCCACTCAGAATGCCTACTGTCAGGAATGAGCTGACATTGAATCGATCTCCTATCATCACAACTATCAGGGTTATCCAAACTTTTGGGACTACAATCAAGAGCAATATCATAATCTAAATCACTCCTATCCAAATCAGTTGTACTATCAGTCTCTGCCACAATATGAGATGACGTCTCGACCCAATGAGAGATTTTCTGAGTACTCAACATGAGAAGAAGAGACTAGGCTTGAAGAGCTTCTCGCCAACTTTATTGAGAAAAGTGAGGTTCAAATGGCAAGCCAAGAAGCCGCATTGCAAAGCCTTGAAAATTAATTGGGGCAACTCATCAATGCCATCATAAATCAAACGCAAAGCAATGTACCGGTCATAATTGATCTCAACGATGAAAAAGTAGAGCAATGCATGGTGGATACTCAACAAGAAGGTGATGAGTCTCACACAGTTGTTGAGGGAGACGTCATAGTGCAACCTACTCAACCGGTGGAGTCTGAAGTTAGAGACAAAAGGATCAACAGTGGTTGTATAGTCAAGATTTATCAATAACCAGAAACCACACTCCCGGCTGTGGAAACCCTGGAGAGCCCGCTAGCGCATGAAGAATGCTTTTAATTTAACGAACAAGGTGAATTAGTGGATAATTCCATTGGTGAAAGATTCTTCATGCCGATGGGTATAGAAAATAAGAATGGCCAATCATCCATGTCGGTCAAAACTTTAAAGGAATTGACGAATAGGCGGCATAAAATGGTCATTTTTGCTTATGAGCCAGATTGAGCGGCATCGATATAGTCAAGCTGACGACTTTAAAACAAGCGCTTGGTGGGGAGGCACCCTCATCTCAGTATCAATTTTTTTTTCACTTTTGTCTAGTTTACATTCAATCGTATTATTTTAGTTCGGTAACATTGCTGCCAGTTATTGTGCTGCAAAGTCGTATCTGATGTGTATGTTTTTGTGATTAGAGGATGAAAGCAGCATGTTGTTTAGTATGTTGATTAGCATGTTGTTTAATATGTTGATTAGTATGATTGTTTAGTATGGTGTTTAGTTCTTATTGGCTAATACATGGCTTCAAAGGAATTCTCGAGATATAAGGCATTCTTTGTCATATGCCAAAGATATATGATGGGACTTCGGCGTCATGCAAGCCATGTTTATTATCCATAACTCTCACCTCGCACCCCAGCACCGAAGAACAAAGGGACTCTCGCGCCGCGACACCACCATCGAGCTCTACCTACTACTAACTAGCACCACGACGAGAAGAGCAGGCCGTGCCGCGGTGCCACCATCAAATTTTGGTTTTTAAAGGCAGTTTTAAGCCAGCAGTTAGGCCACTCCTCCCATTTCTCTCGACAAACTAGGCAACACACAAGCAACCCAAGCAACCCAAAACCAAAGGTCGTCGTATTTCTCCTACCCCTAGCCCTTAATCAAACTA
This sequence comes from Panax ginseng, assembly GCA_020205605.1. Taxonomy (NCBI): domain Eukaryota; kingdom Viridiplantae; phylum Streptophyta; class Magnoliopsida; order Apiales; family Araliaceae; genus Panax; species Panax ginseng. The sequence goes on along the minus strand of CM035132.1, from coordinate 121,045,488 downwards.
CACACAAGATCAGCTTCTTTTTCCCTCAAGACCCCATGCTAAGTGCACGTAGAAAAAGGAGATAAGAATCAACCTAGGGTTTTTCTCCCTTAAGGTAATTTTTGTTTTAAGTCAATTGGAAACCAATTGAGGATTAACTATTTGGATATGTGCATTACTTGCTATGTATTTGTGTGATTTCCACTACCGAAAATATGGTTAGAGCTGTTTCAAGCAAGGTCTGTCCAAGTTGGTTTTGAAGAATGCACACAAAGTGTTTGATAAATTGCCTGAGAGAGAAATTAGACTGTTTAGGATGTTTTGGCATAGGTAGTTGTTGGAGTTATTCTAGCTAAAGTTTGGGGGAGTTTGAATTAGGTCTTCTGTTCGTCTTCAAGCCGCTTACTGTGAAATCTGAATGGCTTCAAAATGACAACGCCTTAGTGTGGGAGGGTCATCATCCGCAGCACCAACAACATGGGATAACACCAAATTCATGAATGAGGAGGCATGAAAAAGGTATAAGAGCTCGTTTATCGCACAAAATTTGATTCCTGAGCGGGGGTTCAGGCCGGACAAGAAGGATAGTGAGCTAACCACAATGACACTTGAACGAAATTGGGTCCACTTCACAAAACCACCTGGTTCAGCTATTGTATTTGTGGTTCAGGAGTTTTATGCCAACGCCAATCCCGAAGGTCCTGTTGTTGTCCAAGTTCGGGGAAAGTTAGTGGCTTTTGGAAGCCAAGCCATCAATGAACTGTTTATGAAACCTAATTATTAGGGCAGGGACTATCTGGAGCCAGAACTCCACAGCTATGATCTCGAGGATATTATTAGGAGGCTCTGCAAGCCTGGGACTACATGGAAAATGAATGACTACACGGGTGAAAAGACCAGTTTCCCATCTTCAACACTCAGTCGCTATGGGAAGGCGTGGTTCAGCTTTATTTGTGCCAACATGATCCCGACCCGTCATTTGAGCGACGTGACTAAGGATAGGGCGATTATTCTATTTGCCATTGTCACGAGTCTGCATGTGGATATTGGAGTACTTATTCATGACTCAATTCTGAAGGCAATCAAGAGTAACGTCACTGCAGGACTTCAACATCCATCATTGATCACCCGCTTGTGCAAGAAAGCAGGTATTCAGTGGGGGCCAGAGGAGATAGCCTTGCCACCCATGATAGTCATGGACCATCAGACTATTGCATGCTATATTATGTGGGAAGAGGCAGAATCTCATGTTAGAGGTGAGGGATACGGGCCACTAACTGTGCCACCTTCTACAGCAGAGGTCGAGTCCTCGCAGCCTCCAGACGCAGGCCCATCTACACAGGGACTACTTGTCGACATCATGGCATCCCTCACCTTGCTGCATCAAAAGCACGATGCCGAGGCTCAGAGGCAACAGATACACATCGCAGCAGTGGCGCAGAGGCAAGACGTAGCTATGCAGTACCAGGCTGAGCTGGTGAACACCATAAAGAGTATATAAACTGACTATTGTGGTGAGAATGCTGAGTTCACACCAAACCAGTTCCCAAAGCCTCCTGTCTTCCCACCATACCCTCCACCATCACCGCCCACCGAAGCTGATGAGGACGATGTTGATGCCGAGTGAGCGATCTTCAGGGAAGCCCTCTTGTATCAATTTTTATATGTTAAGCAATGAGGGCATTTCTCGCCTTTAGTTTGGGGGTGTTAGGGTTTATTATCTTGCTATTTCTATCTATTGCCATGTTAGGTTGCATATTTAGTACTTTTCTTTTGTTTATTTGCAGTATTGTGGTGCAGTCATTTTGAACTGCGGGATTATATTTTGAATTCTTATTATTATGGATGCCATGAACTATTTTTGGTTATTATTTATTAATGCTTGATTATAATTAGCATGTTTGTGGTTTATAGCCATCTTTTTGGGGCTTATATAGATTTATATGCTTGTGCCATATTTTTGGACTTTTTATCCTATTTTGAGCTGCTATTAAGCAAGGGTGTTATACATTATTAATTTTTGATTATGGCTATGACAAGCGCAATGAGTATGTTTCTCTTAGAGTCGTGTCAAGCATGTGTGTACTAGGGGTTTGTTAGTTGATAAGTTGAGACTATTATACAGATTTATATGTTTGTGCCATGTTAATGGCCTTTTTACCCTATTTTGAGCTGCTATTAAGCAAGGGTGTTATACATTATTAATTTTTGATTGTGGCTATGGCAAGCGCAATGAGTATGTCTCTCTTAGAGTCGTGTCAAGAATGTGTGTACTAGGGGTTTGTTAGTTGATAAGTTGAGACTATTATTGATCCGTCCTTCTAGCAAGCACTGACCAACTGTGTTAACTAGTTATTTTTTTGAATTTAGCTCGCGTGTTTATTGCTTTGAGAGTTTGTTCACTCTTATAAACTGTCATTTTTATAAGATAATAAAAGACTTAGACGTTTATACAGTTTTGGATCTTGAATTCATGCATGTTGACATATATAAAAAAATAATAAAAAGATAAGAAGATTGAATATCGAAAGTCTTGCGGTGGGTCAAGATGGAGCGTAAAACACACTCGCCCATAAACGCAGGACTGATATGGAGATGGAGCATAAAATTCACTCACATAATAATCTTCGATTTTCATAAAGTCTAATTTGGCTTATATTGATTACGTGGCTTTTGCTGCTCGAGTTACTAGATTCTTAGGGGTGTTCTACACCTAGTGCCCTAAAGTCATCTGGCTTGGGAGTCATTGATCAAAAGCTCATTAATGGGTAGTTCTGATTAGCCTAAGGTAATTAAGGACTGTCCGAGTCAGATTTTACTATCTTCATGGTAAAGTCTTTTGATCCTTTCCTGCACTTGTGTCTTATTATTTATGCTTGTTGATTGTTTAAGATACAGAGTGTGCAAATTAGTATTAACAATCAACTGTGCGAACTTATTTGACCTATGATTAGTCAGGACGGTTGGTCCGCACACACACATAGAATGGATCGAATACAGCCTTACGCCTGAAATAGAATGAACCATTACTCATGTCTATTTTTTCCTTGTTCTCTTGGAGTAGCTTTGATTGAGCTTTGTAGCCACGATGCTAGTTTATAGTTTTATATTCCTATTGTGTGTTAATTTACTACTGTTATTTTTTGTATGTTAGACAGTTTGCTCGAGGACAAGCAAAGACTTAAGTTTAGGGGTATATGATGAGTGGGATTTATACCCGCGAATCGGAGACTTTATAACTTAAATAATTGCCTGAATTCGTAGATTTTATATAGTTTTAAATGATTATAGTGTTATTGCGCTTAACCGACATATTGCAAGGCTTTACAAGACTTTTCTAGCTTTAAGGGGGAAAACGGACAAATTCTATACACTGGCGTCGTTGCGCCAATGCCCAGTCTATTTCTCGTGCCACGGCGTTGCCCCCTGTTCTTGCTGACATCACCATGGCACTGCAGCACCCCTGATCCTTCTTGACTTCATGTTGCCGCAACATGAGCTCCATGTTTTCCAAACTAATGTAAATTGTTTGCACCCACCCACATAGTTATCGTCTGTGCATGCCACCCTCCTGTGCCTGTGAAGAGAAGGCCTTGGTTTGACATATCTAAAGAGGGGAACTGCTATAAAAGAAAAGAAGGCCTCTGTAGACAGAGATATCTGATATCTCATATCAGAGCATAGTTTTAGTTTTTCCTCTTTTTTAATTTCTTTCTCTACTTCTTAGATAAATGTCTGTAAATATAGATTAGGTAGATTAGGGAGAAGTTTGGGTTTTCCTTAGAGTGACACGAGCAGTGAGCTACAAGGATTGGAAAGCTTGATTTGAGCGAAATTCTTGGAGATTGAAGGGCTTTGAAAGAGTTTCCTCTTATCCATTTATTTCCTCTGATTTTGTAATCTATAAATATTATCTTTTTTGCTACTGATATTTTGTTCAATAGCTATGAACTGAGTATTTGCTCTAAGGTTATAATGGAACCCTTTGTTATTTAAATTGATTGTCTTATCTCTTTGGTTGGCACCATATGATTTGGTTTAATATATTTATGATTAATGATTCTCGCAAAGACATTTGTGATGATTTTGGTAATTTACATGATATTGACAGAAGGATTGTAGATTTACACCTAAATATATTGACATGTGATTATGAGTCTCGACTGTATAAGTTGTACGTAGAATAGACATATATATGTGCGCCACATGTGACCTATTTGAGAACCTATGCCTAAATCCTTGTTATGATTAATTAGCATAGACATGTGTAGGATTGTATCTAGCTTGGACATTCATTTTTGTTCTATTCCCTATCGGGTGGATCTGGAAAGGATTTGTTTGTGCATACCTCGACAGAGGTGTATGAGCACCTGTGTGTTCTCGGTCAAAAAATTGTCATGATCATTAAGACCAAAGAGTGAAGGTTAGGAAGTTTGATGAAGCATAACACGCCAGGTGTTCGACAGAATGCCTGTGTGGGGATGAAGTTGTAACCTTAGCTTGTAATTCCTTTGATTATCATTTGTTATCCATTTACTGGCTTTGATAATTAGTTACACTTAGATTAATCACACTTTCATTTATTGCTATTCGAATAAGACTTTAGCGATACAAAGTCGGTACTTGGTAAATATTACTGATAGTTCCTCGTGGGTTCGACACTTTCCTTATCACAGTATTACTTGTTAGACCGCGTATACTTGCACGTGTTTAGTGATCGGTTTTTTGACCAACACTCACTCGAACTGGTATGGCGTGAACTCAGCGTTGTCGCCATAATAATTGGTGTATATGCTCTGCATGGTGTTCACCATCTCAGCCTGGTACTACATATCTATGTCCTGCCTTTGCGCCACTGCTGCAATGTGCCTCTTTTGTCTCTGAGCCTCGGCGTCGTACTTTTGATGCAACAAGGTGAGGGATGCCATGATGTCTGTAAGTAGTCCCTGTACAGTTGGGCCTGCGTCTGGAGGCTGCGAGGTCTCGGCCTCTACTATGGGAGGTGGCACAGTAGGTGGCCCGTATACTTCGCCTCTGACATGAGACTCTGCCCCCTCCCACACATTGTAGCGGGCGATGGTCGGATGGTCAACTACTGCCATCGGATGGTCAATGACTACCATTGATGATTACATGAATATCCTTGACCCGTAGTGCAGGGATGATTCAATGATGTGGTTTACTTATTAAGCTGAGTCTCAGCGATAAAGTTAATGAAAAACTTTTTAAATCATAAAAGATAGTAGATATCATGCTCTACTTGAATCTTCTAATGGATTTCTTGTTCCGCTGCAATTAAACTTGATATTTATTTTATTTTATCAATTTAACACTGTTGAAGGCTAATGATAATTTATTCTGTGTTATCTTAGTCATAATATTTCTTACTGGGCTAGTTGAGCTCACCATTTTGCTTTCATTGTTCTCTTCAAGAAATGAGAACGTAGTCGGGACTAGTCGGGGAATAGAGTGATGTTCCGAGATGGTGTTATAGTAGTCCTCACTATTCTATAAAATAGTGTGACAATAAATGTAATGAGGACTCCATTTTAGTTTGGATATTGTCTAGTAGACAATATTCATGTAAAAACTCTCAGCTCATGTTGTATAATTATGTTTATATTTGTACTCAGTACCATGTATTTGGCAACCCAAGATGGGTGATGTATACCTATTTTAGGGGCGTCATAGTTGGTATCAAAGCTTAGGGATATGATCCCTGGCTGAGATGTGAGACAAGAACTAAGAGGGGAGAGATGGGGAATTCCTTCTCTAGTTTGACCTACCTAAGTTTATTTGGTATTTAATTGGTCGGTCAGAGTATAAGGATAATATGTAGCATGTCAATTAACCCTTGTTTTGTGGCAGTGTTTGAAAATGGCATCTAAAAATATCGAGATAAGCAATGAAGCACATGAGACTGTTGAGTCACCAAAGATCAATATCCAAGATAATATGCAATAGGAAGACAATAATCCTCAGGTAAACAACAACACCGATCAAATGATGAATGATGGGATGTTCAGAGGCTTCATGCAATATCAGGCGAGAGCGGCTCCTGTTCAAAATGAAAGTGGAAACATTGGCAACTCTTGGATGGTCACTGCTAAGCAGTTCAAGGAGTTGGGACCACCAAAATTTTTGGGAGAGCCAAAACCACTTAAGGTGGAGACGTGGATAAAGCAGATCACCAAGATATTTGATGTCTTGGGATGCTCCGAGGAGAAAAAGGTTCCCTTTGTCACCTTCATGTTGAGAGGAGAGGCGATTCGGGTGGGAATCAAGAAACGCACTCACCGGCCGCCGACTCAAAATGTCTTGGGAAAAGTTCCAAGAACCGTTCAACGACAAATACTTTCCTGAAAGTATTCGTCATATGAAGGAGGTGGAGTTTATCAAGTTGGAGCAAAATAATATGATCGTGTTGTAGTACGAGGCTAAGTTTGCCAAGTTATCCCAGTTCGCATCCCATTTAGTTGATAATGAGGAGAGAATGACGTGAATGTTTCTACGAGGTTTGAGACCCAAAATACGTCAATACCTCATTTCTCACAAACTGTGTTTGTATTCAGATGTTGTAAATAGGGCTCAATTATTGGAGCGCGATAATGAGTCAACCCAACCAAGAGAGAGCAGCCAGCAAGTCGATAATACCAGTGGTAATAGTCATCGAAGCGGTGACAACAAACGTGGAGGTAATCAACATGCCAGAAATGGTAACCACTTTGGTGGTAATCATGTCTAAGATAATATAAGTGGAAATTTCAAGAAGAGGAGATTCAATAATGATGGAAAGACGTCAGCACCAACACCTGTTGTTAAGGAAGGAGATCGATCGCCGATCGTATGTTACAAATGCTTAGGGGAGGGACACATCTGTCTAAACTCTACGCAGCAGTCCAAAGCATGTTATAATTGTGGAAGAGAAGGTCACCTAGCCCGATTTTGTCGTGCACCAAAGTAAAGTCCAGCCGGGATGGAGGCATCAAAGGTCATCCTAGACAAGATAAAATTGGTAGTTCAAGGGAGAGCGTTTGTCGTAACCTCCCAAAAAGAGAGGAATCCGAATTAAGTGATCACGGGTAAGCTAATCATAAACTCTAGCGAAGTCTATACCTTATTTGATACCGGTTCTACCCATTCTTTTATTTCTCCTATTTGCGCTCAACGTTTAATTTTAACTCTGGAGAAATTAGACTTTGATTTATCTATTGAAACTCCATTGGGAGAAACCTTCATTACATCCACTGTTTATAAGTCTTGTTTGATTCAAATCGGTAACCGCACGTTACCTGTCGATCTTATCTCTTTAAAAATACTTGCATTCAATGTGATTTTAGGAATTGATTGGTTGACTACTCATCATGCTAAAATTGATTGTTTTCGTAAGGTTGTTAGCTTTCATATTCCTAACCAACTTATTATGTGAATTCAAGCAACTAAACCATTAAACTCAATCACTGTCATCTCAAGCCATAAAGCTATTCATTTATTGAAAAACGGATGTCAAGCTTTCTTAGCTCATGTCACGGATTTAAACAAAAATACGTCAGTCTTGAATGATATTTCTATTATTAATAAATTTCCGACGTATTCCCCTCAAGAACTTCCTGCCTACCCCTCAGAGCGTGAAATTGAATTTTGTATCGACCTTGAATCCAGTACAAAACCCATTTCCAAAGCCCCATATCAAATGGCTCCTATTGAACTTCAGGAGTTAAAAACCCAACTATAGGAATTGTTAGACATTGGTTTCATTCGTCCTAGTACATCTCCTTGGGGTGCTCCTATTCTATTCGTGAAGAAGAAAGATGGAAGTATGTGACTTTGTATTGATTATCGAGAGTTGAATCATGTCACCATCAAAAATAGGTACCCGTTACCTCGTATTGATGACCTGTTTGACTAGTTGCAAGGCGCCAAATTCTTTTCAAAGATCGATCTTCATTCCGGATATCATCAGTTAAAGATTAAAACCGATGACATCCCAAAGAATGCTTTCAGAACTCGGTACGGGCATTACAAATTCTTAGTCACGTCTTTTGGATTGACTAATGCTCCTAATGCCTTCATGGATATGATGAACCGAGTATTCAAGGAATATCTGGATCACTTTGTGGTTGTCTTTATTGATGACATCCTTATTTACTCCAAAATCTGTGAAGATCATGAGCAAAACTCGAGGCTGATACTCCAAAAGCTTCATTAGAATAAGTTATATGCCAAGTTAAAGAAATGCAAGTTCTGGCTTGAGGAAGTAGCATTCCTTGGGCACGTAATATCAAATCATGGAATATCTATTGACCTGGAAAAGATTGAAGCAATTTAAAGCTGGGAACAACCTAAGTTAGTGACCAAAGTACGTAGCTTTCTCGGCTTAGCTGGTTATTATCAGAGATTTGTAGAAGGTTTTTCTCGAATCGCTACTCCATTAACTCAGCTGACTCAAAAAGATACAAAATTTAGTTGGAGCGAGGATTGTGAGAAGAGTTTTCAAGAACTCAAGAGGAGACTCATTTCAACACCTGTTCTGACAATACCATCTAGTTCGGAGGGATTTGTCATCTACAGTGATGCTTCAAGCAAAGGTTTAGGATGTGTTCTCATGAAACATGGGAAAGTCATAGCTTATGCCTCACGACGACTCAAAGAATATGAGAGTAATTATCCTACTCATGATCTAGAGTTGGCAGCTGTCATTTTTGCGCTTAAGATTTGGAGGCATTACCTGTATGGAGAGAAGGTGGAGATCTATACGGATCATAAAAGCCTCAAATATTTCTTCACTCAAAAGGAACTCAACATGCGGTAATAATGATGGCTTGAGCTGTTGAAAGATTATGATCATACCATTCAATACCATCCTGGAAAAGCGAACGTAGTAGCTGACGCATTGAGTAGAAGATCATATACGGGTACGAGTGCGATATTTTCAATGCAAAGGTCCATTTTGTATGACTTATAAAGGATGGAGATAGAGGTAAAGACTCTAGGGACCCATGTGATAATGGAGAATATACGAGTAGAACCGACTTTGATCGACAAAGTTAAAGCTACTCAAGGTACAGACCCGGAGCTAATGCATATGAAGAAGAAAGTGCAAGAAGGTGCTATTCTGGAAACAAGAATCGATGAAAAGGGAATACTTCGATTCAACTCCAGACTTTGTGTTCCTAACGATTCTGACTTGAAGTATAAAATCATGATAGAGGCGCACAACACACCATTTTCAATCCATCCTGAGAGTACCAAAATGTATCGTGATCTTTGACATAAATTTTGGTGGAGCAATATGAAGAGAGAGATAGCGGGGTTTATCTCAAGGTGTCTAACTTGTCAATGAGTTAAGGGCCTCAAGGCGGAGCATTAAGTGCCAAAAGGTCCATTGCAACCAATTGAAATTCTAGAATGGAAGTGGAAGCACATTACCATGGATTTTGTTACTGGTCTTCCCAAGGTTTCTCAAGGCATAGATGCGATTTGGGTCATTGTTGATAGATTGACCAAGTCTACTCATTTCTTACCGATACGAGAAACTTATACACTTGAACGTCTTGCTCGTATATACATAAATGAGATTGTAAGATTACATGGTATGCCAGTATCCATAGTTTCTGATCGAGACCCAAGATTCACTTTACGATTTTGGGTTAGTTTGCAAAAAGCTATGGCACAGATTTACAATTCAGTTCGGCATATCATCCTTAAACGGACGGGTAGTCGGAGAGGACTATTCAAACTCTTGAGAATTTATTAAGACTCTATGTCCTTAACTTCAAAGGAAGTTGGGACAAGTTCTTACCATTGGTGGAGTTTTCCTACAACAATAGTTATCAAGCAAGTATTGGCATGGCTCCATTTGAGGCATTGTATGGAAGAAAGTGTCGTTCTCCAGTATGCTGGGATGAGGTGGGTGAAAGAACGTTGTTGGGAATGGAGTTGTTATGTGTGACTATGGAAAATATTCAAACGATCCGATAACGTATAAAAACCTCACAAGATCGACAAACGAGTTATGGTGATCTTCATCGAAAGGACGTGGAATTCAATATTGGAAATCATGTGTTGTTACGTGTTGCTCCATGGAAAGGAGTTACGAGATTTGTAAAGAGAGGAAAGCTCAATCCTCGATTCATTGGACCATTTGTAATCCTCGATCGAGTAGGAACTGTGTCCTATAGAATCGCCTTACCGCCAAGTATGTCTCGTGTTCATAACGTTTTTCACATATCTATGTTACGTAAATATGTGAAAGCCTCGAACCACATTATTGAATTAGAACCAGACGAGATAGGGGAAGATTTAACGTATGAAGAGGTACCTATTAAAATCTTGGATAAGAAGGATCATATTCTACGCTCCAAGGTTATACCTCAAGTCAAATTTTTGTGGAGAAACCACGACGTGGGGGAAATTACCTGGGAGTTAGAATCTGAAATGAAATCAAGGTATCCTCACCTCTTCAACATATCAGGTACGTACCCTAATTTCAAGAACGAAATTCCATAAGAAGGGGAGGTTGTAAGACCCCAACTTTTATGAATAAAGATTAATTTTTCTCGAAATATATTTTTGAATATTATGGTGTATATATAATATAATGTTATAGTTGTGGGTAATATTTGAAAATTTTGCAAAGTAAGCAGGTTGATATAAAATATTTGTTGTGTCGAGGAATATTTGTTTTAACAAGGAATATTTGTACGACGACACAATCATTGGTGGACCCCACAACGGAAGTATTGTCGTAGTTAGAAAATGATATAATTATCTTTTTATAAAAATAACGGCAAAAGTTTTACCGTTAAACTGTTGAACTACCTGGTGGTAAAAGTACATTAATACGCATGATTGCATAGTAGCATATGATATTGATTATTGATGCTTACGTGAGAAGTCACTCAATTATACTCAATTATTGCTACAGTAATTGCTGCATTATATCTCTCATATTATTGATTCAATTATTGTCACAGTATTAATATTTTATATTATTAAATCAATAATTGAGACGACAAAGTTATTCATATTATTATTTTCAATATTGATGATGTCTAGAAAGTTTTACCGAGGAGAAGTTTGGTCACCTAAAAAATTGTGCGCCAATAGGGATAAATCTTTATCGGAAAGTCCCCTCTTTCCTGGGAATGATCTAATTATTAAATATTGTGAGTTATAATATTAATGATGAATAATTGTTAATAGATTAAAAATGTGTTTATTAAAGATAAATAATTTGTGGTAAATATTTATTTAATTTTTGATATAAATATATGGATTGTTATGAGGCGTTTGTTGTAAGTTTGACTTAATATTCCATGTGAAGATTTACTAATTTTATGGTCCGTCGATGGTGATTTTAATAGATAACCAATCTGGACCATTGATGGTGGTTTTAATAGTTAATCAATCTGGACCATTGATGGTGGTTGTAATAGTAAATCAATCTGGACTGTCGGTTGTGGTTTTAATAGTAATTAATATGAATTGTCTGTTCTAATAGTAAATCAAGCTAGACCGTTCATGAATCAGTTACTATTTAGTCCATTCTCCTATAAATAGAAGCTTAATTCTTCTTTCATTCTCACCAATTCACTGAGATTCACAAGAGACACTATAGAGAGAGAGAGAGAGAAACTATAAAGAGCAAGAAGAAGAGTATTTTGTTACTTCACTATTGTAGTATCCAGCCTTCTACTAAGGTAAGGGGTATTATTTCTTTCGTATTCATAAGGAATACTATTTTTCGTATTCATTCTTTAATATGTCGAAATAACCTGTCTACGCGGATTATGTATCGTATGACAGGTGAAAATCCATTTGCAGTTTCGTATGTTATTTCTTTTTATATTCTTAAATCTAAACTTACTATGATACGTATTGCTTCTATAATCCTTGAAATTAGTGGAATATCCTTGAGTTTTGCGCTTCATCCAGTATCGTTTCATTGAAATATTGATCTGAACTTTCTTATTAAATATCAATATTTTCACCCGGGGTACTATTCACGGGTTACTATTCACCCAATTACTATTCACTAGAATATTATTCACTCGGGTATTCGGGGCACTTTTCATGTCAGAGTACTATTCACGAGTTAGTATTCATAGGTTACTATTCACCCGATTACTATTCACTCAAATATTATTCACTTGAGTATTCGGGGCACTTTTCATGTCGGGATACTATTCACAGGATACTATTCCCGAAGTACTATTCACAGGGTACTATTTATGGGGTACTATTCACCGAAAAATTTATTTCTTTTCTGTCCAAATTATTTTTGATACATGAATATTATTCTTGAATTTTACTCCACAAAGCAGTATCATGTTGACAATTTGGACATTATTGAATTCTGGATAAATTAAATTATAAATCTTTAAAAATTTATCCTTTGCTTTCTTTTAATTGAATTCTTATATCATTGTCATCATCATCATGCTTATATTGTGATGAAAGTCATCTTTGGCTTACGTGCATAGATGGACTGTTGATTGGTATGATTATGACCAGAGATAATTCGGTATGATCATGACCATTGATGATTACACGAATATTCTTGGCCCGTGGTGTAGGAATAATGTGTGGACGTGATACTAATGAATATCCTTGGCCCGTAGTGCAGAGATGATTCGATGATGTGATTTATTTATTAAGCTGAGTCCCAACGATAAAGTTAATGATAAACTTTTTAAATCATAGAAGATAGTAGATATCATACTCTACTTGACTCTTCTAATGGATTGCTTGTTCCGCTGAAGTTAAACTTGTTGTCTATTATATTCTATCAGTTTAACATAGTTGAAGGCTAATGATAACTTATTATGCATTATCTTAGTCATAATATTTCTTAGTGGGCTAGTTGAGCTCACCCTTTTACTTCCATTGTTCTCTTCAGGAAATGAAAACGTAGCCGAAATTAGTCGAGAAACGGAGTGATGGTCCGAGATGGTGTTATAGTAGTCCTCACTATTCTATAAAATAGTGTGATAATAAATGTAATGAGGACTCCATTTGAGATTGGATATTGTCTAGAAGACAATATTCATGAAAAATATCAGATCATGTTGTATAATTAAGTTTGTATTTGTATTCAGTACCATGTATTGGCGACCCAAGATGGGTGATGTATACCTATTTTGGGGGTGTCACACACACGACCCATCCTGGGTCGCCAGACATCATACCACAGAAATCAAATACAAACTTCATTTATACAACTGTTGAACTATTGTGCAAAATACGACAACACATAAGCTGTGAGTTTCAATACAAATATTGTTACGTATATAATACAACAATATTCATACTCAAATTATTACAATGCCATATAAAGTGCAACAATAAATATTTCAAGTCTCCAAAGGGATACAAGAATATTTATATCCTCATTCTAATGGAGTGCATTTTTAACGCTTTCAAAGTTTGGTTCTCATCACCCTATTGTTGTTCACCAAAATCAATTATTAAGTGACGTATAATATACGACACATCCATCTTAGGTCCTCAATACAATTATATATTGCATGTTATGCAGTTTTATAATGTATTGAGAAACTTCCACAGTCTCGGACCATCACACTATTCCCCTATTATACCCGCTTGACCCAGCTACACTCTTAATACCTGTAAGGAATTGTGAAGCAAAAGGGTGAGCACAAATATCCAAGTAAAAAGTATTATGACTAAGATAATACATTTATCAATAGCCTTCATCAGAATAAATCAGAGATTTAGAACATATGGTAGATAATAAAAGTTTTTAACCATAATTGCAGTGGAATCAACAATCCATTAGAAGAGTCAATTAGAACATAATGTCTACTATCCTCTCTAAATTAAAAATCCATCATTAATATTTCATTTATGTAATAATCATCAATAGTTCTTTGTTGTACCCAAGACAAAGAGAACTCTCATCACCTATCTTCACCTGAATCACCAAGGATTATAGTTAAATTCACAATTCATATTTATAATCAGGTAAATCAACAGTCCATCTTTGCACTACGAGCCAAAAACATACAAGTGTAAAACTAATAATCAACAATCCATCTTTGCATGTAAGCCAAAGAGGATTTTTACCACATCATTTGTCTACAAAATAAATAATCCACATCACCAAATTTTCCATGCACTACGTGTGATGCCCCCAAAATAGGTATACACAACCCATTTTGAGTCGCCAAATACATGGTACAGAAAATAACTATAACTTCATTATTACAATTGTTGTGCAAAATATGACGACACATATTCTGTGAGTTTAAATACAAATATTATCTTCTAGACAATATCCACACTCAAATAAGTCCTCATTACAATTATTGATACACTATTTTACAAAATAGGGAAGACTGCTAAAACAACTGACTTGAAACATCACTCCACACCCCGACTAGTTCCCGCTATATTCTCGCCTCCTGAGAAGAAAAATGGAACAAAAAGGAAAAGAGTGAGCTCAACTAGCCCATTAAAGAATATTATGACTAAAATAATGTAGAAAAAAGTTTTAGATCAGATAAAATATAATGGACAACAAGTTTTAGATCAATATTCGCAGCGGAAATAACAATTCATTAGAAGGGTAAGTAGGGAATGAAATCTACTATTTCTATGATTTAAAAGTCCATCATCAATATTTTATCCTTGAAACATCAATAAATATACATCTTAAGTCAAATATTCATATGTGCACAACATGCCAAAGATATTCATCAGTTAGTCATGTTCATCTCAACACCTGTCCATCTTTGCAAAACACGCCAAAGATATTCATCAGGTAATCATTCATCTTTGCACTACAGGCCAAAGATATTCAGTTATATCACCATTTAGGACTAAGGATGATGAAAAATATCTTAAATAAAACGAATCCAGTGAGATAAAAGATCAAAGATTACGAATTCGTACTTTAGTTTATCCAAGTTCAAATACTCCATAATAATCAATTCAGGAGCAAAATTCAAGAGTGAAGATCAAAACATGGATACAATCAAAGATAGTAATCATAATAGACAACTTGGACAAAGAAAAGAAAATTTAATTTTTTCTGTGAATATTATCATATTCGTGAATAGTGCCGTATACGTGAATAGTAACCCCGATAAGAAAAGGTAGAAATTTCACAAGAAAAATCATACTTTGTGAATAGTACTCGTGAATAGTACCGTATTCGCAAATAGTCCCGTATACATGAATAGTTCCATATACGTGAATAGTAACCTCTAAATAAAAAGGTAAAAATTTTATAATAAAATTCATACCAATATTTTGGTATAATGATATTGAAAGAATAACATCATTTACGAAGAAAATAACATCCCTTACATCAAAAGAATAGTACTTCTGGATGAAATATCGGATATAATGCTGAAGAAAAGTTGCACTGAATAGTAACTCTCGAATTATCTAAATACTCACAAAAATATGCTCGATATTATAGAGAGAGAAAACTTCATATTCTGGTGTGATTTTCAATTCTAACTAAGCACCCTATTTATAGAAAAATGTCAGAACGCCAAAGCAGACTAAATTAATAAAATATTAGTATTCTTTAAAAAATTTCTACGCACACCTTCTTGACCAAATTTAGCACACCACCAGTGGGGCCCACCAAATTCAGCATTTTCCACCAAAAATAAAAGTGGGGCCCACCCATGTTTTTAATTAAAAACATTTATTTTTAAAACTTTAACAATTCATAAAAAAATAGCCTTTTATCCGAAAAATACGAATTTTATGTCAATTCCATAGGAAATTTAATTCTCTACAACTTTGTGGAAGAAAGTTTTTCCAAATTCTCAACGAAAAATGACCGAAATTCACATACGGATGATTTTCAACACCTTTATTCTGACAAAATACTGATAAAACACCTCAACATTAATTCTTTCATTTATAACCACATAAAATTAATATTTCTTTATCATATAAATTAATAATTAATTATTCACAAATAATATTACAGAATCGCAATAATGACAACCAGGTCGTTCTCAGGAAAGAGGGGGCTTTTCGATAAGGATTTCTCCTTACTGGCGCGCAATTAGGTGACCAAACCCCTTTCCTAGACAGAACTTCCTTAGACGTTGCCAATAATGCTATCTAATAATGTTTTTCAATTAATATGAATTATTGATCTGATAATGAAAATACTATGCAGTGACAATTATTGAAACAACAATAATATAAAATATTTATGTAGCAATTATTAAATCAATAAAATAAAATATTGAACATTAATTACTGTAACAATTATTGAGTAGTGTCTTCTTACGTAAGAATCAATAATCCAAAAATACCGTGCAATACCATCTGCTACTGTGCAACCACACGTATTACTGTATTTTAACCATCAGGTATTCCAACAGTGTTAACAGTAACAACTACGCCGTTATTTATAAAAACTCAAACTTGTCGTTTTCTTCATCCGACCGTTTTTCGTTATGGGTCCCATAATTGGCTGAACCGTTGTAAGAATATTCCCTGACAACAAGAATATTCTACGACCAAATGAATATTTCCCGACAACAATGAATATTTTATAACCACTTACTTATGTTAAAAATTTTGCACATTTTACCAATAACTAACCATATTAATCAAATCCACCCCTTGCTATTTCAAAATAATGAATAGAGGAAATTCAATTTTATTTATAAAAAGTTAGGGTCTTACACTACAGCCAAAGATATTCGTTAGTATCATATCCATGAATTATTCATGCACTATGAGCCAATGATATTCATTATTATCACATCCACGAATTATCCATGCACTACGGGTCAAGGATATTCGTTATTATCACATCCATGAATTATCCATGTACTACGGGCCAAGGATATTTATTATTATCACATCCACGAATTATCCATGCACTACGGGCCAATGATATTCATTATTATCACATCCACGAATTATCCATGCACTACAGGCCAATGATATTCATTATTATCACATCCACGAATTATCCATGCACTACGGGCCAAGGATATTCATTATTATCACATCCACGAATTATACATGCAGTACGGGCCAAGGATATTTGTTAGTATCACAAGTGGTCATGATCATGCCAAATAACAATTCATCTTTGTACCCTTGGCCGAAGAGAACCCATGGTCATGATTATACCAACAACTATCCATCAATGCACTACGAGCCAATGGGGACTTTTACCACATCATTTGTAACATTATAGGTCATGATTATACCGATACATAGTCATAATCATACCAATCAATAATCCATCTATGCACTACAGGCCAAAGATGACTTTCATCGCAATATAAGTATGAGAATGATGACAATAATATAAGGATTCAATCAAGTGAGATCAAGGATAAATATTTGTAATTCAACTTATCCAGAGTTCAAGAATATCCAAATTGCCAATTGTGGCATAAAATTCAAGAATGATATTCATGTATTAAAATAATTTGGACAGAAAAGATATCAATTTTTATCGTGAATAGTACCCGAGTGAATAGTATCATATAAATAGTACTTCATGAATAGTATCCCGTGAATAGTACCCCAATATGAAAAGTACCCTGAATCCTCGAGTGAATAGTACCCAAATGAATAGTAACCTATGAATAGTATCCAAAGAATAATACCCTATCATGTAAAGTATCTCGAATCCCCGAGTAAATAATACTCGAGTGAATAGTAACCCGTAAATAGTATCCCGAGTAAAAATATTAAATTTTAATAAGAAAGTTCAGACCAATATTCCAATGAAACGATACTAGATGAAGCGCAAAACTCAACGATATTTTACTAATTCCATGAATTATAGAAGCAATACTTACCATAGTAAGTTTAGATTTTAGAATATGAAAAGAAATAATACCCCTTACCATACGAAAATAACATCCCTTACCATACAAAAATAATATCCCTTACCTTAGTAGAAGACTGAATACTGCAATAGTGAAGTAGCAGAATACTCTTCTTCTTTCTCTTTATAGTTTCTCTCTCTACAGTTTCTCTTGTGAGTCTTAGTGAATTGGTGAGAATGAAAGAATAATTAAGCTTCTATTTATAGGAGAATAGACTAAATAGTAACTGATTCACGGATGGTCCAGATTGATTTACTATTAAAATGGACAGTCCATATTGATTTACTATTAAAACCACAACCGACGGTCCATATTGATTTACTATTAAAACCACCACTGACGGTCTAGATTGATTATTAAAACCACCACCGATGGTCCAGATTGATTTACTATTAAAACTACCATCGACGGTCCAGATTAATTTACTATTAAAACCACAACCAATGGTCCAGATTGATTTACTATTAAAACCACCACCAACTGTCTAGATTGATTTATTATTAAAACCATCACCAATGTTCTAGATTGATTTACTATTAAAACCACCACCGATGGTCCAGATTGATTTACTATTAAAACCACCACCAATGGTCCAGATTGATTTACTATTAAAACCACAACCGACGGTCCAAATTGATTAACTTATTACACTTTGGTACTCCTAAAGTTTTCTAAGTTTGCATTATTCCCTTTTAACTTTTGTAATTCACTTATCTTTAATAAACACATTTTTAATATTTCAACAATTATTCATCATTAATATTATAACTCACAATATTGACAACCAGATCATTTCTAGGAAAAAAAGGGGCTTTCCGATAAAGATTTCTCCTTATTGGCCCGCAATTAGATGACCTAACCCCTTTTCTCGATAGAACTTCCTAGACATTGTCAATAATGCAAATAATAATATGAATAAATGTGTTGTCTCAATTATTGATTTAATAATATAAAATATTGTGCAGATGATACTTTGACAATAATTGAATCAATAATATGAGATACTATGCAACAACTACTGTGACAATTATTAAATAAAACTGGGTGACTTCTTACGTAAGCTTCAATAATCAGAGATAATGTATAATACAGTATGCTACTGTGCAACTATGTGTATTACTGTACTTTTATCACCGGTATTTCAACAGTTTTACGGTAAAAGTTTTGCCGTTATTTTTATAAAAAGTTTATTTATGTCGCTTTGTATATCCGACAATTATTTCTTTGTGGGGTCCACCAATAATTGTGTTGTCGTACTGATATTCCCTGACAAAAAGAATATTCTCCGAACAAACGAATATTTTATGACCACTTGCTTACTTTGTAAAATTTTCACATATCATCCTTAACTTTAACCTTTTTATTAACTTAACCATTTACTAAATAGAAAAATTGAATACTTTTATTTTATAAAATTCGGGGTCTTACAATCAACAACTAACAACTCCCACCATCTACAACTATAAAAATCATTTATTTTTAATCATCATCAAAACTCCATCATCTTTGATTAGATCCATTTATGCTAAACAGTTTTGCTAACCACAAAACCCACCATCTTCAATTTGAAGGAACAAAACAAAGAAAATAAAAAGGAAAGAGGAAGAAGATGAAAAAGTAGCAAATAGGTTTGAGTGCTGTGATTTTAGTAGGTGTGGGCATTTAATTCAGTTTTTTGGCTAACCAAACTGGTTCGAACCGGCCGGTTCGGTACAAAACCAAAGCGGTTCGGCATCGATACATACTTTCGGTATATACCAGTTTATCGGTACCGGGTTCGGGAAGTCATTTTGTATGTCTGGTATGTACCGTACCGAACTAGTTGTACCGGTTAGTTTAATACAAGAAGAAATTTCACGAAACATCATCTTCTAAAAGAAAACTCTACCAAACAAACCCCCAATTTTGATTCATCAAAAATTGCTCATCTGAGATATCATTTAAATTTTAACAAATCCCAAATTCTAATTGAACTTGATTGAAAAGACTAGAATCAAATCGGGTAAAGAAATGAAGAATGTGAGTGTGAAATGGAAAGTTACTTTTTCAAAATGGCCCATGGTGACGATGCCTCTGCATCCTTTATGAGAAGAAGAAAGGCGGAGGTGAGGGATGATGAGATTGAGATGGTGTGAGAGAAACAATTAAAACCATCAACTAAAACCTTTACCGCCTCTGTATATATATTAGGGACTCCGCCTCATATGGAATGAAGATTTAAATAGTGCCAGATATTCAAATTTTAATAGTCTCCACCGCCTCTACATGTATACTAGGGAGGATAGAGAGAGAATTTGAGTTGTACAATTAAAACCATCACCAACTAGTTAGCAAATACCAAAGAAGAAAAAACTAGTTCAAAAGTAGATAAAATCTGGTACCGAACTGGTTAACTGGTTTGGAATACCGTTCCAACCAGTATCGGTATCGGTACTCAAATTTAGGTATATTCGGTAATCGGTTTTGGTTCGGTCCGGGCCGGTTTGGTATGGTAAATTACCGATGAACACCCCTAGATTTTGGGAATCCCAAATCATTCGTAATTTTGCATCCAACTCGATTAGATCTGAGAAAGCTAAAGTCATGCGACTTTGTGAGGTTGGTTAGGGTTCTTTTTGTGATGGAAATATTACAACCATTTAACTCATGTTAAAATTTTTAGTGGATAAACGTGAGGTTTAGTGGATTTGGTTGTTTGAGGGTGGTGTCGATGGTGATAATGGTGGTGGTGGTGGACGGTTGTGGTGATTGATTTTGATTCCTACTAGTTGGATTTTATTTTGTTTTGATTTAATATAAGATAAAACATGGTTTGACGAAAATTTACCATGATCAGACAACGAATGTTAATAAAACATTGGAAATTAACATTTTTTTAATTACACGTAAGCGGGAGATAGGCCTACTCATGGGGTTACATCATCAATTTTTGAAGTTGGACGAAAGTTGAAAAAATTAATAATTTAATAATATAATAGACAAAATTAAAAGATAAATTATCGAAACGAAAAAATGAGAATAGTTTAGAGTAATAAAATATATTTAAGCATTAGTTATATACTTAGTTTCGCATCTTCTTTGGTGCTCCTGAGGTTTTTCATAGTACTTCTATATATTTATAAAAAATTAGGTGTTTTAGTGATGTTTTGAGAAAAATGATTTTTTATTATAACGCATGACATGATCCTAACTAGGAGCCACATCAAACGATGATAATCCAAGTTAAGTTCTTGATTGTCCAATTACTGTAATGCCCCCATATCTATACTCCCACGGTATCTGATATGGTGCTTACTATAAGTCAATGTATATAACGCATTCAAATCTATACACCCATAGTATCGAATTTTATGCTTATATCTAATTAAGTGACTATACAATTTATAACCAGATATAATTCCCATAGATCCAAGATTCATAGTATCCCATAACAGATAACAATTCTCAAGAGAACTATTATTGTGTTTGGATACCCACACTTGGATATATGAACTGTATTTGTGAATAATATCTATTTATCCAAAATTCAGAGTATTAGTAATAACATGAACAATCTATATTACCAATAACCTCACTCAAATGTATAGTCTATGTCATGCGAATTACACTATCGTATCGATAATACCTATTTATCCGAAATCCAGAGTATTAACAACAACATGAATAGTCCATGTTGTCAATACCCTAACTCAGATAAATCGTTCCCAAGGATCTCATACTATATTGACAATTCTAATTACATCTGTATATGTAAGAAAACACGGTTGCGGAAATAAAAGATGTTATATATATATATATATATCATTAAGGTTCGATTACATGATTCTTCATAAAGAATTTCTTATTACAAAGTATTACATTCAACTAGACAGTCATATAAACTAATCTAAGCAGGGACGCTTCCCTTTATTAACTGCAGAAGTGCCAGGGTTACCATCTAATACTGTAAAGAGAATAATTTACAAGGGTGAGCTATGACATGCTCAACAGGTTCTATATTTATAACAATATATGATTTAAAGAAGTATAACAAATCAAAATTTAACTGATAGTTGCTACCATTTCTGGAATTTCTTTTTCAACCATTCTTGGACTTTTTATTTCTGTCAATCACACAGACTTAGAAACTTTGTTTAGATATGAGGTAGGGGATCAACCTATTCAATATCCTAAGAGTATGCATCTCATCCTAATAGTGCTTACATGTACCCAATGTCAATATATTATTGACCAAACATCGATCCCTTTACGGGATACACAACTTCAGTATAGGATGTCGTACCAAAATAATTTGGTATGACATAACAATTTATGCTCAATAAACAATATCATATGAATAAACAATTCATTTCTTAGTTATGTTGAAGCAATAGCAATAACTTTTCAACAATTGGCAATTCAAGATTAGGTTTGGTATAACATATCAATAGCAATTCAAGATAAAATCTTGTTCAATGAATAAATAGGGTTTGAGAAATTTGCGTAAGTAATTAATAATTTGGGTTTAGTAAACTTGCATGAGCGAAGATCAGTCAAGCTATGCTACTCGATTTGTTAATAAACACCTAAGATGTTCATTCATATAAATCTAACACATTAGTATTGATAACAATACTCAAATACATAAACTACATACGTTCGGATTAAGTTTGATATGGTTTCGGTGTCCAAAGACTTTACCGAGTATTTAATAAATTGATAAATCGATTAAATTTTATTTATAAGCTTTATTATATTTTTAGATATAAATATCCTTTATAATAATTTCTAGAAGCTTATAATAATTTTTAAGTATTTATTTATCCCTTAAATGATTTTTAAATCATTTATTTCTATTTCTAAATAATTTAATATTTACATAGAATATTATAAAAACTTTGTTTACTATTTTTAAATAATTTATAATCATTTATTATGATTTTTATATCACTAATATTATTTTCAATAATTATTAATTATTGATAAGTAATTATTCTAATAACTTTATTATTAACTTAATTATTAATAATATCCAAATAAATTAAAATATTTATTGAATTTATGTAAAAATATTAAAAGTTAAATATTATAACTTAAAATAATTTTTAAAACTGTTTTTGAAATTATTTATATTTATTTATTAATTATTTCTAATTTTTATTAATTAATTTATTAGAAAACAATTTCTATCTGTCGCTAAAGCTCTATAGTGACAGGAAGTGTCGCTATATGTGTTCTTGAGTTTCTGGGTTTCAGTCGGTCATAGCCTAGGGACCACTTTGACCTTGATCTACTTTGCTACTATTAATGATTCTGAGTTTGAACAAGTATGTATGTTATAGTACTCATACAAATAGTACAACATCAGGCCAAAATCATGCATTAACCTACATATAACAAGAAATTATAGAGGCTCAAAGTCAATGTCAGAGTTGTTCTTGAGTTTCTGGGTAACCCAGAACAATTGTGACGCCCCCAAATTTGGACCTCCACATGGTCACTCGAATTCGGTTCATCACGTTCTCATGGTAAAACCATAATAACTAAAATAACGCATACAAAACGAAAAATCTATTTTAGAATAATATACAATGATTTATTATAATTATTCCCCAAGTCTCAAGAACTCTACAATTGCTTAATAGATTACATAATAGCATCGAATAAAGACCTATTACATAATCCTACTTAAGTTTAAACATAGTCCACAAATAATCCTAACATAACATAATAACTTTAAACATAAAAAGGACAAGCTAGTCAGTAGCCTTGCCCTTGTCTGCTCCAGAGACACCTCCCTGTTCTTCCTTAACTAAAAGGTTTTAAATAAGCAAGGATGAGCACAAATTGCCCAGCAAATAATATACAATAAGGGTGTAGGATATAATATCACAAGGTTTGAAATATCGAAGGGTTATTTCTAGGATAGTTCAAAGTGTCAGAATAATATCATGAATAAGGGATATAACAATTCAATATAAATCAACAGATATATATGAATTCAATGACTAACAACGTATCCAACTGGATAAGCAATTTATACTGAGCAGTCACTAAGGACTATGGAACTTCCACTAGAGTTACCAATATTAAACTGATAACCACAAATATCAAGTACTATAGATGATCAGTCTACAATACTTTACATTATGCATAACACCACAATAATATTTATTCATGTGTTGGGGTTTCCAACAACATACACTCCCCTTACACAAAGGGTTGTCCAACTCAGTTTTCAAGATTTCTGCACCAATCAAATGGCTTGGACAGTTTTTATAAACATGCATATAGTCTAGTTAATCAAATGGCATCGACTCTTTCACAATATTCAAGGACAATACCAATTTCAACATGAATAATAGCTTTCACAAGGGTTTAACAAACTAGCTCATTTGAACGAGAAAGTAGTGTAACTTGTATTCAAAGGGATAAGCTTACGGTATTTGTCAAATAATAATGCAAGGGTTTAGGATACTTGCTCAATAAAAGTAAGGTTCAAGAAAACTTGTTCAATAATAATTAGAGTAAGTTTAGGGAACTTGCCTTAAGCGTAGTTTATCCACGTTTAATAAATCAACACTTTCGAATCCTATTTATAACGCATTATACGTTCAAGATGTTAATTAGCTAACACAGTCTTTAACAAAGCTTGACACGATACAAGTATGCACATAGGGTACAAAATCAGTTTATAAGTCATCATGAATCAACTACTTAGTTACTTCACAAGCAAATCAAGAATGCTCAAGGTTAAGACCTCCAACTCATGGACTTTTCATTTCAATGCAACACCGACTTATCAACTAAGCATCACACATATATATGTACATCATATTTAGCATCATAAGTATCATGTAAGTTACTGTCCAAAATATCAGAATTCATTTTCTCGGTATTCTCAGATCAAGCGAAATGCACGCCATGGCTAGGCTTAGGACCATACAAGAATTTGCTGCCGTCCCCGACTCGCCAGACTTCTCACCGCTTCCTGGGGTTCTCATCTGTCTCGAACGCACACTCATACTTAATGTATTGTGACATGTTAAAGGCTTTCACGTGCTTCTAAGATCAATCTAGGCCCTTTCTTGCATATCATGGTTCTAAGTTCGATCATTTCAATAAATTAAGGTCATAAAACCACAAAGTCTAGCATGCTTGCTTTCTAAATCATACAAGTTAGTTACAACACTCATATTATACATACTTGTGTGTATTCGTAACACATACGTGAAACTAATCACCGCTTTAGTTGAAAATATGCTTTGTTCGTGCTTTTCTTGAAATATAACATACAAGCATAGTATATCCATGGTTACACTACATGAGTTAGTCTAAGAGAGTCATTAAATATGATCACAAATGTCAGATTCTAGTCCTCAAGGTAACATGATAATATTCCTATTCAAAGGTCATATTTTCATTTGTAAAGTATACAACATGTTCTTGCTTCTTTGCTAATCACTTAAGCATAAGCTAAAGGTTTATTCATGCATGTCTAAGTCACATTAACATGCTTTGCAAATTCATAATATACCACATGTAGAAATCATACAAGTTAGCATACTAGCCTAAGTCTTTCCTTGAAAATATTCCTAACATAAGGCTTAACAAGTTTTATCATGCTCAACGGACTATGTACACTACAACATGCTCATCTATGTGCAAAATCAGTCATGCATAGCTCGTTAGGTTCACAATTTGTAGAACAATGTCTTTAACATAGTTGGTTTTCAAAACTTAAGGTTCAAATCTCCATTTAAACCATATGTCTCCATTAATCATGCAAGTCTATGAAAACATGTTCACATTAGGTCAACATATCCAAATATATACATTATACACATGTTCACATGTTAGCTTAAGTCAAAATAACTAGCTACTCATGATCAGGTTTGAAAATAGATTGCTCAACTGAAGTTCAAGAATCGCAAAATTTACACCGCACCTCAATACAAATGTGGCGCAGACAATGCAGTTCGGTTTCAGCCCGAATGATTCTCAAGAATCGACTAGCCAAATCCCAAAATTTTTTCACCCAATGGGTTTTAAACACTTATAAACCAATTGGAACAAGTTTATATGACCATATAACATCTATATAGACATTACCCAACCTCATTAACATACAATTCAATGAATTCAAGAATTTGAATTTCAAGACCAAAACTCCATTTTTATAGAGAATGAAAATGGTAACAAGGAAAAGAGTTTATACCTCTGCAATGTGGTGAAGTACTTGCTCCAAATGAACTTTTAAGCTCTAGCACACTTGTATGCTCTCAATCTCTAACTTAACAAATTATCAGACAATTCAAGCAACATAGATAATGAAGAGAAGTGTCCAATTTATAGAGAATTATTTGACCATGCCAAGCCCTTGTCCAAGAAATCAAACTCATGGGTTGAGGGATTGCATGATGTATAAGAAGGAGTTGGTAATTAGTTGTTGGATTTCATCATGAGTACCACTCCCCCCATGATCATGCCTAGCAAGCTTGGAAGAAAATATGAAAAATATAGCCCTTAGCCTTTATGAAATGCACGTGAATGGGAAATGAGAGTAAAATGGGACTATCAATTTGGGACAAACAAATTAACTAGCATTCTTGTATACTCCTACACATCCACACTCTTATGTTATATTTTTAATACACATCTCAACCATATATTATAATTAAATATCATACTTAATAATTAAGGTTTCAATGTAGTAGATAGAATATGGAAATGTAATATACATATAATCTATGTACATTTTATCACACTGGTATACTTTAATAGTTCATGGTATATAATTTCCATAATGCCCATATACATATTGTCACATAGATAATATATTTATAACACATAGTTTCAATATGTTTAATTACAATGTCCCAGCAATATAGTTTTATAAGACTTAATATATAGTCACATAGTGACACACTACACTATATGATATAGTTGTATTATTACACATATGCACATAACTGTCAATATAATATTATTATATTACTAACTTACTCACTTATGTTAAATAAATTAATCATGCACTTCCTTAATTAATTAATACTAATATTAATTAATCCAACCATTGATTAATGTAGTTATGGATTTTCATAATCATTAATTATCTATAATAATCACCTATTATTAATAATTGCCAAGAAATCAATATTCCACCACAACCATTATCAATTAAATAATAATTAATAATCACATATTAACCGACCTTATTAATATCAATAAAAAAATCCATAAATATACTACAACAACACTTAACAATTAATATTACTTAATTGCTCATCTCAGAATTTCTTCGTCGCTTATCATTACTATTTGAATTTCCACCACCATGCCACACAAGGCTTTCAACGAGTTTACCACAAACTCCACGTATTCTCAATTATTCAATTATTAATATAATTGATTTATCTCATTTCATAACACGAAATTGTTCATAGTCAAATAAATATTTATTTCCATTAATATATTCATTTAATAATAATACGCAAAAATTCTTGGGTATTACATCCTCCCCCCCCCCCCTTATAAAAATTCCGTCCCGGAATTGCTACAAGGTTACACAAACAGATGGGGATAATCCCTCATCATTCTATCTTCTAACTCCCACGTTGCCTCCCCGACATCGTGGTTACGCCAAAGTACTTTTACAGAAGAAATAACTTTATTTCTCAAGGTTTGCTCTTTCCTATCTAGAATTTGGATAGGAATTTCTTCGTACGCTAAATTCTTCTCCACTTGAATGGGTTCATAAGAAATCAGGTGCTTGTAGTCAGGCTTGTACGGACGCAACATGGATATGTGAAACACGTTATGGATGTGCTCCAACTCAGGTGGTAGTGCAACTTTGTACGCTACATCGCCCACTCGTTGTAGTATCTCGAACGTTCCTATGAATCTTGGACTCAGTTTTCCTTTCTTGCCGAAATGGATTTTTCCCTTCCACGGAGATACCTTTAAGAACACAAAACTGTCGACTTCAAAGTCTCGGTCTTGGCGATGTAAGTCTGCGTACTTCTTCTGGCGATCTTGAGCTACTACAAGTCTGGCCCTTATCACTTTCACCACATCTCAAATTCATTGTACTAACTCCGCCCGAGTATTCGCTGCTTCTCCGACTTCGTCCCAATATAACGGCGTTCTGCACTTACTTCCGCAAAGAGCTTCATACAGTGGCATGCCGATACTCGCATGGTAACTATTATTATACGCAAATTCGACTAAGGGTAAGTGGTCGTCCCAATTTCCCTTAAAGTCCATCACGCAGGTCCTAAGCATGTCCTCTAGCGTTTGTATAGTTTGCTCACTCTATCTGTCTGTCTGAGGATGATAAGCAGTACTCAATCTCAACTGTGTTCCCATCCTTTCTTGCAAGTTTTTCCAGAATTTTGACGTGAAACGCGAGTCTCAGTCAGAAACAATCGACACCGGCACTCCATGTCGTGAAACGTATAGACTCCCTAATTGATTTAAACTGTAATGGATCTTGATAGGTAGAAAATGTGCAGTCTTCGTAAGTTGATCCACGATAACCCAAATGGCATCCAAACCTTTCTGCGTGACTGGAAGTCCTACCACGAAATCCATCGTAATATGCTCCCATTTCCACTCTGGTATTTCCAACGGTTGTAGTAAACCACTCGGTCGTTGATGCTCTACTTTTACACGTTGACATGTAAGACATCTACTAACGTACTCCGCAATTTCCCATTTCAGATTTGGCCACCAAAAATGTTGCTTCAAGTCCCGGTACATCTTTGTGCCTCCCGGATAAATGGAATACATCGTATTATGAGCCTCGTGTAAAATCTCCTCTCTTATCTTGGCCACTACCAATACCCATACTCTCCCTTTGAATCTTAAGATACCATCTTTATCTATTCAAAATTTTTCTTCCTCTATTTCCACGATCCTTCTTCTGATTTTCTCATACTCTCCATCTTTCTCCTGGGCTTCCTTTACTCTATCCAATAATGTCTGACAAGCTTCTATTACAAATAACTTTTCAGAGACCTCTCTGTCCCCTCACTTCTATTTCCAAATTCTCCATATCTTTATTAACTCCTCCCGAGTTGTCAATTAAACATTTTCTCCTTCCTTTCCTCGTCTGAGCGCCTAAGAACTACGTTTGCCTTCCCTGTGATAAAGAATTTCACACCATAATCTTTGATTAATTCTAACCACCTCCTCCTCGACGCATGTTCAACTCCTTCTGTGTGAAGATATATTTCAAACTTTTGTGGTCCATGTATATCTCACATTTCTCTCCGTACAAATAATGTCTCCATATCTTTAACGCAAAAACTACGGCCGCTAACTTTAGGTCATGAGTAGGGTATCGTTTTTTGTAATCCTTTAATTGTCGTGATGCGTACGCAATAACCTTTCCGTGTTGCATAAGCACATAACCAAGTCCTTTATGTGACACATCACTGTACCCCACAAATCCTCCCGTATCATCTGGTAATGACAATACCGGCACCTCGCTCAATCTCTTCTTCAACTCTTGAAAACTCTCTTCACATTTGTCGGTCCATACAAATTTCACCGTCTTCCTCGTCAAATTAGTCAACGGGGTTGCTATCTTAGAAAAATCTTGGATGAATCTTCGATAGTACCCAGCTAACCCTAAGAAACTTCTCACCTCCGTCGAAGTTCTTAGTTGTTCCCAATTACTCACTCCTTCGACCTTTTCGGGGTCAACTGAGATTCCATTCTCATCCACCATGTGGCCTAAGAATTGAACCTTCTTCATCCAAAATTCGCACTTAGAAAGCTTCTCATACATCTTCTCCTTTCGTAGTGATCTCAAAATAATCTTCAGATGTTCGGCGTGTTCTTCCTCCGTCTTCGAGTAGATCAAAATATCGTCAATAAAAACTACCACGAATTTATCCAAGTATGGCTTGAAAACTCGATTCATCAAGTTCATGAATGCTGCCGGAGCATTAGTTAAACTGAATGACATTACTCCATAACGGGTTCAAAACTCAATCTTTGGTATGTCCTCATCCCACACTTTCAGTTGGTGATATCCCGTCTGTAGGTCGATCTTTGAGAAACACTTCGCTCCTTTTAGTTGATTAAATAAGTTGTCTACCCTCGGTAGCGGATATCTGTTCTTGATCATTACTCTGTTTAATTCGTGATAATCGATACAAAGCCTCATCGATCCATCCTTTTTCTTACTGAATAACACTAGTGCTCCCCAAGGAGACACACTCGGTCGAATGTAACCTTTATCCAATAACTCTTGAAGTTGTATCATTAGTTCCTTCATTTCTACCGACGCCATACGATATGGAGCTTTCGAAATCAATGCCATTCCCGGTGTTAAATCTATTATAAATTTGATTTTTTTGTCTGGCGGAAGGCCAGGCAGATCGTCTGGAAACACATCATGAAATTCACTCACTACGGGTATATCTTTAATCTCTACTCCCTTTCTCCGAGTATCCACAACGTAAGCTAAATAACCTACACATCCTTTCTTTAACAATTTCTTAGTCTGCATCATCGTAACGCAACACGATTGCTTAAGCGATGAGCTACCATAAAACACTACCTTAGACTTACCCGGAGTCTGAAGGTGCACACATTTATTCTGACAGTCAATTACTGCTGCATAGTTATATAACCAATTCATCCCCAGTATTACGTCAAATTCTCCTAGTCTAATAGAAATCAAGTATACGCTAAGTTCATGTCCTCTAATGTTTGCGTGACAATTTCGATAGACGTATTCTACAGGGATTATTTCCTTATTCGCAACTTCTATGTTCAAAGGATCTTCTAAACGTTCTCGGGGTGTACTAAGTTTACTAGCAAATTCTTCGGAACAAACGAACAGGTGGCACCCGAATCAAATAATACATAAGCATTCATATTATTGATTGGGATTATACCTGACATCACATCCTTTCAGCCTACTTGCTGCGTCTTGGACTACCATGTTAAAGGTTCGAAAGCAATGATCGGTTGGGTTATGCAGTCCACCAATCATCAACTTACTTCCTCCTCCTTGGCTTCTGCCAGCTCCACCGCTTCCTTTCTTCAGGCAATCCTTTATCTGGTGCTCTGTTGATCCACAAGCAAAACATCCTCTGATTTTTTCCGGCTTTGGGCAGTTTGGTGAGATGTGCCCCTCTTAGTCGCAATTATAGCAAGTGTTTTTCCTCTTCTAGCATTCTCCCTGATGGTTCCTTCCTTATTTGTTGCAAGCTTCGGTCCTCTTCTTGAAGTTTCCCTGGTGATTCCCACCTTGATTGTTGCTCTTGTTGTTGTTGTTTTCCTATTTCCTCTTTTCGGAGTTACTCCCTCCGTTGCTGCTTCCTCCACGATGCTCACTACCAGTGTTCTTATTCTTCTTCTCCTTATGATACAAACTTAAGGCCTCACTGCCACCTTTCGCAATGATTGCCTTCTCCAATAATGTCGTAAAGGAATCAATTTGGAAGACCGATACCTTATTGTACAACCACGGTTTTAACCCTTGTTCAAAACGTCTCGCCCTCCTCTCCTCATCCACAACTTCGTGTTCTACAAACCGTGCTAGTTCATTGAACTTAACTGCGTACTGCACCACCGTCATATCACTTTGTTTTAATTCTAGAAATTTTACTTCCATCCTACTCTCCATACTCTTCGGAAAATAGTTTTCGAAAAACAACCTAGTAAACCTCTCCCACGTTATCGTTCCTTCCCCCGCTCTCTGCTGATTAGTTTCCCACCAATAGTTCGCTTCGCCCCTCATCATGTATGTGGAAAATAATGTCTTCTGGTCTTCACCCACGCGATCTATAGTGAAGGCCTTCTCGATCTCCTTGATCCAGGTTTGCGCAACTATCGGGTCAGTGGTTCCCGCAAACTCTGGGGGTCCTACACTCTTAAATTCTTTGAAGGTCGTTACTGGGATAGCTTGGGGAACGGGGGTACAGGTTCGTTTCTTCTCCTCAGAGCTTCTCCCAATAAATCTACCAGTCTCTATATCAGATCTACATGACCTCTCTCATCGTTAATTGACTCTTCTAGGACAGTTATTCTACATCTGGGCGGCATTTTCTGCATCACAAAATTTTCATTTTATTATCTAGTTATAATACTTAGACATTTCTCAATAGAAAAGAACTACAAGTTTATAACACGTTTCTGAAATAGGATCATTTATATTCATATGCCAAAGGGCTACATTACATTTTCTTTTCTAGCATACTGCTATAAATGATAACACATATCCCCTAATATCACAAAAGACAGGGACATACTATCTTACTACCCCTCTAACACTTTTTGAAAATTTGTGGGTTTACCACTATCTCACATCTTGCACAAAAGACTGAGATTACAACAACATTTTAATAACACAAAGATAAAACTACTATACTACTGGTCTTCATCCTCTAAACTCAATCTAACATCCCACGCTCAATGGCACTCTGATATTCCTTCTGTGTGATGTGCACCACCATGTCTCGGCTTATGGTATGCCGGGTTTGTCCTTGCTCAGCTGGGTAATGATGTACCCCATCTATCAATCTCTCTATGGCCATGCGAAGAGCATAGCCCATCTTGTTCATCTTCCTTCTCTTGCACCGCACCTCATCCTCTAGATCATCTGCCCTATTATTGGCTTCTTCCCACTTCTCCTCGAAGTGAATCCTATCCATCACCTCCATTTCTAACTGAGTTTGGAGAGCCTCCTTCTCCGCCCTCTCACTTAACACCTTTTGCTCTATTTCCTCCAGCTTTCCTGCCACCTCAACTTTCCTCGCCACCGCTCGGTGAAACAAGGCTCCCATCTGGATCCCTGCCTCCTTACGGTGAGCAATCTCCACCTCCATCTCCTGTATCACTAACTGCCTTTGATGGTCCTCGTCCCTCAACTTCTAGAATGCAGACTCCCTCTCCCTACCCTCGGCTCTTGCTCCTCCACTCTACACCCAAACTCCAATATCTGCTCCTCATACTCTCCTAACATTCGATCCTCAAAAGTAGCCTCGTCGGAGTCCTCCAAGGGATCGAGCTCCTCTTCCTAAGGCTCCTCCTCCGGATCAGACTCCACCTCTTCCTCATAGTCATCATCAAAAGGGGCTACTACTGAAATAGGATCTGCTATCAAGGGTGTCTCAAATACCACGTGGATATCATGCGGTTTCTCCTCTACTACTCGGCTAGGTCCTCCCATGTCAGTCATCCAACAATCACCAACATAAGACAACACAAACAACAACACTATTAGAATGTTAAACAAACATAAGTTCATTGTATAGAATGAAGTTACATTTCATAACACACTAAGCCTCTCAAGGAAAACTCTACATGAGTTTTATCTCCTTCCTAACTTCTAAGTTCCCTTACGTTATAATCTAAAGACACTCGCTCCTAAGGTTTATAACTAAGGCTTTGATACCAACCTGTGATGCCCCCAAATTCGGACCTCCACACGGTCACTCGAATTCGGTTCATCACGTTCTCATGGTAAAACCATAATAACTAAAATAACGCATACACAACGGAAAATCTATTTTAGAATAATATACAATGATTTATTATAATTATTCCCCCAAGTCTCGCAAGCTACAGTACTTAATAGATTACATAATAGTATCGAATAAAGACCTATTACATAATCCTACTTAAGTTTAAACATAGTCCACAAATAATCCTAACATAACATAATAACTTTAAACATTAAAAGGACAAGCTAGTCGGTTGCCTTGCCCTTGCCCTTGCCTACTCCAAAGACACCTCCCTGTTCTTCCTTAACTGAAAGGTTTTAAATAAGCAAGGATGAGCTCAAATTGCCCAGCAAGTAATATACAACAAGGGTGTAGCGTAAGACCCCGAATTTTATGAAATAAAAGTATTCAATTTTCCTATTCAGTAAATGGTTAAATTGATAAAAGTTTTAAGTTAAGGGTGATATATGTAAATATTTCAAAATACGCAAGTGGTTATAAAATACTCATTTCTGTCGAGAAATATTCGTTTGGTCGTGGAATATTCTTGTTGTCGGGGAATATTCAGATGACGAATACAGCAATATTCGTGGGCCTCATAATGTAATAACCGCTTGGATGAAGAAAATGACAAGTTTGAGTTTTTATAAATAACTACAGTAGTAGTTATCGTTAACACAATCGTTGAATACCCTTGAGTTAAAATACGAATATGCGTGGTTGCACAAAGAGAATACACGATTTACATACGATTTTTGAATTATTGATTCTTATGTCGTAAAGGCACTACTCAATAATTGTTACGAGAATTACCGCTCGATATTCTATTTTATTGATTCAATAATTGTCGCGTTGATATTTTATATTATTGTTGTTTCAATAATTGTCACCGCTTGAAAGATTTCTCATTATCGATCAATAATTCATATTATTTGAATAATATTATTAGATAGCATTATTGGCAATGTCTAGAAAGTTCTGTCAAGGAGAGGTTTGGTCACCTAATTGTGCGCCAATAAGGAGAAATCCTTATCGGAAAGCCCCATCTTTCCTGGGAACCACCTGGTTGTCATAATTCTGATTCTGTAATATTATTTGTGCATAATTAATTATTAATTTATATGATAAGGAAATATCTATTTGATGCGGATATAAATGATGGATTTATTTATTTTATGTGGTTATAAATAAAGGAATTAATATTGAGGTGTTTTATCAATATTTTTGTCGGAATGGAGGTATTAAAAATCAAATAATTATTTTTACGATATATTGCGTGAGTTATAATTTTTAATCCGACCGTTGGATCGTTGTGATTTTTGAATATGTTATACATATATAAGTTGAGTATATGTCCACAAATTTTGAACCGTTAAAAATGAACGTATGAATTGTTATTAATTTTAAGAGGTGACACTAGTTCAGAAATTTTTGAAGTTTCAGAATTTATCATTTTGGTGGAAAATTCTAGAATGCGTGGGCCCCACTTGTGGTTGGTGAAGAAATGTGTTGAAATTCTAATTCAAATGTGGTGGGTGGCAATAGTAGCAGGTAAAGTCATCAGGTAGCAGGTCAAGTCTACTTCGGCGTGCTAATATTTTCCTATAAATAAAGGGCTAAGTTAGAATTGAAAATCACACCAGAAACATAAGCTTTCTCTCTTTCTCTCTCTATATTATCAAGAATATTTTATGAGTATTTAGATACTTGGAGAGTTTCTATTCAGTGCAAGGTTCCTTCGGCTTTACATTCTGGTCAGAAGTACTGCTCTTTCGAGGTAAGGGATTTTAAGGGTTATTATGTTTCTTCAGTTTCGTAATTTTTCTGATCTTCAAAAATTATAGAAAAATTTGAAATGATATTTTGATGAGTTTTCTCGATTGTGTCCAAAAATGGTGATTTTTAGATGTATAGATTAAGAGTTATGAATTTTATGGGAAAATACTATTTTAAAAGTAAACCCTTATAACTCCTTGTGGTTAACTCCAAAATTGGTAAAAATTTTATTGGGAGTACATCTATATAACATCAGTATATTTTGTAAATTTCGGAATTTTTGGACAAAAGTACAATTTATGATAAATGTCTAAATATTCGACAATTTTGGCCATGTGAAAAATAGTAAATGAATTTTAAAAATTCTGAAAACAATATATGTTCAATATGGGACTATATTCTGCTAAATCCCAAAAAAGAAATATTTTTGGAACTGATTTGGTATTTTTCATGAAAATAGACTAGTTATGAGTAAATGAATTAAATATGTTATGTGAAGTAACAAAATTGGAAAATAGGATTTTATGGCTTGGGAATCCTATATAAGGTATATGCAGATTTTTGATGAGGGTTTTGGTTATTGGTGATAAAATTTTATGATTTTGGCATTTTAGGATGATTAAATGCATTAATTGATAATGTGTAAACAATTAAAATAAATTGTTTATAAGTTAAGAAATGATTAAAATATTGTGGTAAATTAATAATATTAGATTATGAAATTATTAAGTGATTTATAACATTTGAATTAAGGTGTTATGCAATCATTGATTCATGAATATTACTCTTGAAATTAAATGCAGTTGTTGATCGTATTATTTTTATTATCATATATAACATTTTTATAATCCCGGTGATGAAATTTCTCTTTGACTTAAGTGTAAAGATGGGTAGATTATTGGTATGATCGTGACTATGGGTTCTCTTTGGCCAGCAGTTCAAAGATGTATTTTTGACTGGTATGATCATGACCATTGAATTTACAATTGAATATTTTTAGCTTAAGTGCAAAGGTGAATTAATCAACATTGTTATAATTATGGTTTATATAAATTCTGAAATGATTATGTATCTCTTTGAGATATTAATATCTTTGGCCTGTAGTGCAAAAATAAATTATTGTTGAATATCTTTGGCCTGTAGTGCAAAGATGACCTGTTGTTGAATATCATTGGCGTGTAGTGCAAAGATGACTTGTTGTTGAATATCTTTGGCCCATAGTAAAAAGATGATCGGTTGTTAAATATCTTTGGCATGTAGTGCAAAGATGAACTGTTAATGAATATCTTTGGCCCGTAGTGCAAAGATGAACTTATTAGTATGATTATGAACAGGAACTGTGATTTGGTATAACCATGATCTTTGATGTTTCAGGTTAAGACATGTGATGAAAAATATCTTCATCTTGGATGAGAAGAGAAAATTAGAACTACAATTATGATTATGAGTTATTCACATGACTGTGAACAGGATCTGTTGATTAATATTACAAGGTTAAAGCATTGTTGGTGGA
Source organism: Panax ginseng (assembly GCA_020205605.1). Taxonomy (NCBI): domain Eukaryota; kingdom Viridiplantae; phylum Streptophyta; class Magnoliopsida; order Apiales; family Araliaceae; genus Panax; species Panax ginseng. The sequence goes on along the minus strand of CM035132.1, from coordinate 121,008,928 downwards.
CTTTTAATATGGAGAAGATAATAGACTTTATGGTCTATTTGACTCTTCTAATGGATTGCTCATTCCGCTGCAACTATGGTTGAAAAGTTTTATCATCTACCATATGTTCTAAATCTCTGATTTATTACTGATGAAGGCTATTGATAATTTAATTATCTTTAGTCATAATATTCTTTACTGAGCTAGTTGTGCTCACCCTTTTGCTTCACAATTCCTTTCAGGTAATAAGAGTGTAGATGGGCCGAGCGGGGATAACAGGGGAATAGTGTGGTGGTCCGAGACTGTCAAAGTTTCTCAACATATTATAAAATGGCATGACATACAATATATAATTGTATTGAGGACCTAAGATGTGTGTGTCGTATATTATACGTCACTTAATAATTGATTTTGGTGAACAACAATAGGGTGAGGTAAACCCAACTTTGGAAGGGTATTTTGCCACTATCATACAAGATGTCTAATGACATTCAATCTCGTGTTATCGTAATTCAGGGTTGTGCACATCCAGTTGCTGAGTATATCTACGAGCACTACCTATATGATCTTGGAGTTTATTTGAAATATAATTTTCAACTAGAGACAATGGAGATAGTTATATGTCAAGAGAAGACTCATCATTGGAAAGAACATGATAGTAATCTTCTCGTTTTTCTTTGGGGTCTATTGGGTCAACCAATGATAATTCTCTGGACATATGATATCTATCATAACTTAGATTCATGGCCTCTTATGTACGAAGGTTTCCTTGAGCACTTCCCAAAGATTTTAATTTCTAAAATAGTTATTGACTGTAAATTTATGTAATGTATCAATGTGAGGTGTTGTCCATAGTTGGGACATGAGTCAAAGTTGGTATGAAAACTCACAGTATATGTGTTGTTGTATTTTGCACGACAATTGTAGTAATAAAATTTGTAGTTGTTTTTTGTACCATGTATTTGATGACTGAAAATAGGTTGAATGGATTAGACCTATTTTGGGGGCGTCACATTTGGTATCAGAGCTTAGGGATATGATCTCTGGCAGAGACCGGGGAATAGAAATAGGAGGGGAGAGACGAGTAATATCCTTCGCTAGTGTGTGTCCAACCTAAGCTGAATTTTCTTACTTAATTTGACAAATTGTGATATGTCAATTAACCTTTTTTTTGAAGCTGTATTCTAGAATGATATCTAAAATACAGAAGATGTGCAATGGAGAAATCATGATGACAGAGAAGATGGAATCTGAAATGAAAGCAAGGTATTCTCAACTCTTCGAAATACCAGGTACGTAAATTTCGGGGATGAAATTTCATAAGGAGGGGAGATTGTAAGACCCCAAATTTTATGAAATAAAAGTATTCAATTTTCCTATTCAGTAAATGGTTAAATTGATAAAAGTTTAAAGTTAAGGGTGATATATGTAAAAATTTCAAAATACGCAAGTGGTTATAAAATACTCATTTCTGTCGGGAAATATTCGTTTGGTCATGGAATATTCTTGTTGTCGGGGAATATTCGTACGACGGCGCAGCCATTCGTGGGCCTCATAACAGAATAACTGTCGAATGAAGAAAATGACAAGTTTGAGTTTTTATAAATAATGGCGTAGTAGTTACCGTTAACACTGTTGGAATACCCGGTGGTTAAAATACAGTAATATGCGTGGTTGCACAGTAGCACACATTATTGCACAATATTTTTGAATTATTGATTCTTACGTAAGAAGGCACTACTCAATAATTGTTACAGTAATTACTATTCGATATTCTATTTTATTGATTCAATAATTGCTGCGTTGATATTTTATATTATTGTTGTTTCAATAATTGTCACTACACAGTATTTCTCATTATCAGATCAATAATTCATATTATTTGAATAATATTATTAGATAGCATTATTGGCAATGTCTAGAAAGTTCTCACAAGGAGAGGTTTGGTCACCTAATCATGCGCCAAGAAGGAGAAATCCTTTATCTAAAGCCCCTCTTTCCCGGAACCACCTAGTGTCATAATTGTGATTCTGTAATATTATTTGTGAATAATTAATTATTGATTTATATGATAAGGAAATATCTATTTGATGCGGATATAAATGATGGATTTATTTATTCTATGTGGTTATAAATGAAGGAATTAATATTGAGGTGTTTTATCAGTATTTTTGTCGGAATGGAGGTATTAAAAATCAAATAAGTATTTTTACGATATATTGCGTGAGTTATAATTTTTAATCCGACCGTTGGATCGTTGTGATTTTTGAATATGTTATACATATATAAGTTTATATGTCCACAAATTTTGAACCGTTAAAAATGAACGTATGAATTGTTATTAATTTTAAGAGGTGACTGGTTCAGAAATTATTGAAATTTCAGAATTTATCATTTTAGTGGAAAATTCTAGAATGTGTGGGCTCCACTTGTGGTTGGTAAAGAAATGTGCTGAAATTCTAATTCAAATGTGGTGGGTGGCAATAGTAGCAGGTAAAGCCATCAGGTAGCAGGTCAAGTCTGCTTCGGCGTGCTAACATTTTCCTATAAATAGAGGGCTAAGTTAGAATTCAAAATCACACTAGAAACATAAGCTTTCTCTCTTTCTCTCTCTATATTATCAAGCATATTTTGTGAGTATTTAGATACTTTGGAGAGTTGTTATTCAATGCAAGGTTCCTTCGGCTTTACATTCTGGTCAGAAGTACTGCTCTTTCGAGGTAAGGGATTTTAAGGGTTATTATGTTTCTTCAGTTTTGTAATTTTTTTGATCTTCAAAAATTCTAGAAAAATTTGAAATGATATTTTGATGAGTTTTCTCGATTGTGTACAAAAATGGTGATTTTTGGATGTATAGATTAAGAGTTATGAATTTTATGGGAAAATACTATTTTAAAAGTAAACCCTTATAACTCCTTGTGGTTAACTCCAAAATTGTTGAAATTTTTATCGGGAGTACATCTATATAACATCAAGATATTCTCAGAAATTTTTGAATTTCGGACAAAAGTACAATTTATGATAAATGTCTAAATATTCGCGCTTTTGGCCATGTGAAAAATAGTAAATGAATTTTAAAATTACGAGAAAAATATATGTTCAATATGGGACTATATTCTCGCTAAATCCCGTAAAAGAAATATTTTTGGAACTAATTTGGTATTTTTCATGAAAATGGACTAGTTATGAGTAAAAGAATTAAATATGTTATGTGAAGTAACAAAATTTGAAAATATGATCTTATGGCTTGGAAATCCTATATAAGGTATATGCAGATTTTTGATGAGGGTTTTGGTTATTAGTGATAAAATTTTATGATTTTGGCATTTTAGGATGATTAAATGGATTAATTGGTAAAGTGTAAACAATTAAAATAAATTATTTATAAGTTAAGAAATGATTAAAATATTGTGGTAATATTAATAATATTAGATTATGAGATTATTAAGTGATTTATAACATTTGGATTAAGGTGTTATGAAATCTTTGATTCATAAATATTACTCTTGAAATTAAATGCAGTTGTTAATCGTATTATTTTTATTATCATATATAACATTTTTATAATCCCGGTGATGAAATTTCTCTTTGACTTAAGTGTAAAGATGGGTAGATTATTGGTATGATCGTGACTATGGGTTCTCTTTGGCCAATAGTGTAAAGATGAATTGTTGACTGGTATGATCATGACCATTGAATTTACAATTGAATATTTTTAGCTTAAGTGCAAAGGTGAATTGATCAACATGGTTATAATTATGGTTTATATAAATTTTGAAATGATTATGTATCTCTTTGAGATATTAATATCTTTGGCCTATAGTGCAAAGATGAACTGTTGTTGAATATCTTTGGCGTGTAGTGCAAAGATGACCTGTTGTTGAATATCTTTGGCGTGTAGTGGAAAGATGACCGGTTGTTAAATATCTTTGGCATGTAGTGCAAAGATGAACTGTTAATGAATATCTTTGGCCCGTAGTGCAAAGATGAACTTATTAGTATGATTATGAACAGGAACTGTGATTTGGTATGACCATGATCTTTAATGTTTAAGGTAAAGACATGTGATGAAAAATATCTTCATCTTGGATGAGAAGAGAAAATTAGAACTACAATTATGATTATGAGTTATTCACATGACTGTGAACAAAATTTGTTGATTAATGTTACAAGGTTAAAGCATTGTTGGTGGACTTTTAACATGGAGAAGATAATAGACTTTATAGTCCACAAATAATCCTAACATAACATAATAACTTTAAACATAAAAAGGACAAGCTAGTCAGTAGCCTTTCCCTTGTCTGCTCCAGAGACACCTCCTTGTTCTTCCTTAACTGAAAGGTTTTAAATAAGCAAAGATGAGCACAAATTGCCCAGCAAGTAATATACAACAAGGGTGTGGGATATAATATCACAAGGTTTGAAATATCGAAGGGTTATTTCTAGGATAGTTCAAAGTGTCAGAATAACATCATGAATAAGGGATATAACAATTCAATATAAATCAACAGATATATATGAATTCAACGGCTAACAATGTATCCAACTGGATAAGCAATTTATACTTAGCAGTCACTAAGGACTATGGAACTTCCACTAGAGTTACCGTTATTAAACTGATAACCACAAATATCAAGTACTATAGATGATCAGTCTATAATACTTTACATTATGCATAACACCACAATAATATTTATTCATGTGTTGGGTTTTCCAACAACATACACTCCCCTTACCAAAAGGGTTGTCCAACTCAGTTTTCAAGATTTCCGCACCAATCAAATGGCTTGGATAGTTTTTATAAACATGCATATAGTCTAGCCGAATCAAATGGCATCGACTCTTTCACAATATTCAAGGACAATACCAATTTCAACATGAATAATAGCTTTCACAAGGGTTTAACAAACTAGCTCATTTGAACGAGAAAGTAATGTAACTTGTATTCAAAGGGATAAGCTTACGGTATTTGTCAAAGAATAATGCAAGGGTTTAGGATACTTGCTCAATAAAAGTAAGGTTCAAGGAAACTTGCTCAATAATAATTAGAGTAAGTTTAGGGAACTTGCCTTAAGCGTAGTTTATCCACGTTTAATAAATCAACACTTTCGAATCCTATTTATAACTCATTATATGTTCAAGATGTTAATTAGATAACATAGTCTTCAATCAAGCTTGACACAATACAAGTATGCACATAGGGTACAAAATCAGTTTATAAGTCATCCTGAATCAACTACTTAGTTACTTCACAAGCAAATAAAGAATGCTCAAGGTTAAGATCTCCAACTCATGGACTTTTTATTTCAATGCAACACCGACTTATCAACTAAGCATCACATATATATATATATATACATCAGTAGGTTTTAGATCATATTTAGCATCATAAGTATCATGTAAGTTACTGTCCAAAATATCAGAATTCAATTTCTAGGATTCAAGATCATGCCTTGCTTTTGCCATGGCTAGGTTAGGACTCCAAGCCATTGTACTGGTAGATCCCCCGACCTCGCCAAGACTCAATTTGCTTCCTTTTGGGTTCTGTCCGGTCTCGAATGCACACTCATACTTAATGTATTTTGACATGTTAAAGGCTTTCACATGCTTCCTAGATCAATCTAGGCCCTTTCTTGCATATCATGGTTCTAAGTTCAATCATTTCAACAAATTAAGGTCATGAAACCACAAAGTCTAGCATGCTTGCTTTCTAAATCATACAAGTTAGTTACAACACTCATATTATACATGCTTGTATGTATTCGTAACACATACGTGAAACTAATCATCGCTTTAGTTGAAAATATGCTTTGTTCGTGCTTTTCTTGAAATATAACATATAAGCATAGTATATCCATGGTTACACTACATGAGTTAGTCTAAGAGAGTCATTAAATATGATCACAAATGTCAGATTCTAGTCCTCAAGGTAACATGATAATATTCCTATTCAAAGGTCATATTTTCATTTGTAAAGTATACAACATGTTCATGCTTCTTTGCTAATCACTTAAGCATAAGCTGAAGGTTTATTCATGCATGTCTAAGTCACATTAACATGCTTTGCAAAGTCAGAATATACCACATGTAGAAATCATACAAGTTAGCATATTAGGCTAAGTCTTTCCTTGAAAATATTCCTAACATAAGGTTTAACAAGTTTTATCATGCTCAACGTACTATGTACACTACAACATGCTCATCTATGTGCACAATCAGTCATGCATAGCTCGCTAGGTTCATAATTTGTAGAACATAATCTTTAACATAGTTGGTTTTCAAAACTTACGGTTCAAATCTCCATTTAAACCATATGTCTCCATTAATCATGCAAGTCTATGAAAACATGCTCACATTAGGTCAACATATCCAAATATACATCATACACATGTTAACATGTTAGCTTAAGTCAAAACAACTAGCTACTCATGATCAGGTTTGAAAATAGTTTGCTCAACTGAAGTTCAAGAATCAAGCACAATGTTGCCATTTAGACCTCAATACAAATGTATAGCAATACAAGGCCAGTGTTCGGTTCAAAGCAGAGTAGTCTGCTTCAAGAATCGACTAGCCAAATCCCAAAAAAATTTAACCCAATGGGTTTTAAACACTTATAAACCAATTGCAACAAGCTTATATGACCATATAACATCTATATGGACATTACCCAACCTCATTAACATACAATTCCATGAATTCAAGAATTTGAATTTCAAGACCAAAACTCCATTTTTACAGAGAATGAAAATGGTAACAAGGAAAAGAGTTTATACCTCTGCAATGTGATGAAGACTTGCTCCAAATAAACTTTTAAGCTCTAGCACACTTGTATGCTCTCAATCTCTCACTTAACAAATTATCAGACAATTCACGCAACATAGATAATGAAGAGAAGTGTCCAATTTATAAAGAATTCTTTGACCATGCCAAGCCATTGTCCAAGAAATCAAACTCATGGGTTGAGGGATTGCATGATGTATAAGAAGGAGTTGGTAATTAGTTGTTGGATTTCATCACGAGTACCACTCCCCCCCCCCCCATGATCATGCCTAGCAAGCTTGGAAGAAAATATGAAAAACATAGGCCTTAGCCTTTATGAAATGCACGTGAATGGGAAATGAGAGTAAAATGGTACCATCAATTTGGGACAAATAAATTAACTAGCATTCTTGTATACTCCTACACATCCACACTCTTATGTTATATTTTTAATACACATCTCAACCATATATTATAATTAAATATCATACTTAATAATTAAGGTTTCAATGTAGTAGATAGAATATGGAAATGTAATATACATATAATCCATGTACATTTTATCACACTAGTATACTTTAATAGTTCATGGTATATAATTTCCTTACATGCCCATATACATATTGTCACATAGATAATATATTTATAACACATAATTTCAATATGTTTAATTACAATGTCCAAGCTATATAGTTTTATAAGACATAATATATAGTCACACAGTGTCACACTACACTATATGATATAGTTGTATTATTACACATATGCACATAACTGTCAATATAATATTTTTATTTTACTAACTTACTCACTTATGTTAAATAAATTAACCATGCACTTCCTTAATTAATCAATACTAATATTAATTAATCCAACCATTGATTAATGTAGTTATGGATTTCCATAATCATTAATTATCTATATAATAATCACCTATTATTAATAATTGCCAAGAAATCAATATTCCACCACAACCATTATCAATTAAATAATAATTAATAATCACATATTAACCGACCTTATTAATATCAATAAAAAAATCCATAAATATACTACAACAAGACTTAACAATTAATATTACTTAATTTCTCATCTCATAATTTCTTCGCCGCTTATCATTACTGTTTGAATTTCCACCACCATGCCACACAAGGTTTTCAACGAGTTTACCACAAATTCCATGTTTTCTCAATTATTCAATTATTAATATAATTGAGTTATCTCATTTTATAACACGAAATTTTTAATATTCAAATAAATATTTATTTCCATTAATATATTCATTTAATAATAATACGTGAAAATTCTCGGGTATTACAACAGTGGTCATGGTCGGTCAACTGTTTTGTAACTTCTATATCTTTCAATCTGTGTAATAGATTTGTGTTTTATTTGTTGTAATAGGTAGTCTATATGTCAAGGTACATATATGTAACATTGATTTAGACAAAGTATAATTCTAAGGTCTTGATCTATGTTGGTCAAAGTACAGCCAAAGGATGTTCTTCATGTTCATTAGTTTTTTGGGTAACCCAGAAAACTTGGTCATGCTCGGTCAACGAATTTTGACCATTAATTCTGGTAATCCTATGAACTGTTTAAGCAATTTAATGTCATAGATATGTAATATGTATGTCAAGGTATTAATTCATTATAAAAAGTTATTATAACAACAAACAGAAAGCGATTAAAAGGTTGGTCAAAGTAGCCGGTTCAACCTGTTCTTGAGTTTTCTGGGTAACCCAGAAAACAGAACTTTGTGATCGGTCAACCACTTTTGGCCACTTATATCTTGCAATATATGGTTCTAATGAACCTGTTTTCTTTTCCAGATTAAAGACCTCATGTCATACTACAAATAACACACAATTAACATACCTAAATATTAACACACATGGATCTATAGGCTCTGACATTCGACTGTCAGACCTGTTTTTCTAAATTTTCCAAATTGCTTAAAACACTAATTTGAGGCATCTAGAAGTTATAAAAACACATTCTATCAACTTAGCATACTTTCTAACATGTTATTACATAAATCTAAACATCTAAACAATAATTTGAACATAGCATCAAAGATCTAGTTATAAATTAGGGTTTACACCTTTCTTGCTTGATTTTGATTTTTGGCTACTAAATCTGATGTTGCTATCATCCAGGCTTGATTTGGTATGTTTGTAAGAGTGTTTAGGCTTAGACAATTTGTTGGTTTGACTAGAGGATGGGTTTCTATTTATAGACTTAAGTAACTTAGTTTTTATGGTCATTTTCCACCTACTTGCCTCCTAAAAGATCTTATCTGTGACTCTCCTGGTACTTGGGAGTTTGGAAACATGTCATGTGATGTTTTGGAACTTGTGTGGATGACTCTCAACCTACTTGTAAGCTAGTTGACCTAATTAGTAGCTTAATTTTGCCCTAATCCTCACTAATCTTGATTAGGGTTTTGGTTTTTATGATTAGGGTTACTCAATGATGTTTATTAGTACCTAATTAAAGTTTAGTAATCACGATTAGGTGTTAGAATAACCTAATTAGGGTTTAGTTTAGCTATTTAGGGTTAGGGTTTACAAATTAGGGTTAGGATTTGTAATCTAGGTTTAGGGTTTATAATCTAGGGTTCCTCACTTAGATGTTCCACAAATCCTAACAAGCACGACAAATCATTTTGTCAGTGTAAGCACGACAAAACAACTTGTCAAAACAAATATACCGAAAAGTCCATTTTCGGATGAAAATTTTTAAGCAAGAGGTGTCAAGCACGTCAATTTTTTCGGATAAAAATTTATTTGACCTAATTTTTTAAACATAGTATATATTAACACATAACACTTTCAGAATGGAGAGATTTTATTAATATAACAAAATTTACATATCCGAGCCTTATTAGGGTTTTGGGTTTTATATTCACCCCTACTAATAAGAATTTCATCCTCGAAATTACAGTACAAGTTAAGTAAACAGTTGAGGATAGTTCTCTCGCATTTTATCTTCGAGTTCCCATGTAGCCTCTTCAACGTTCTGATTCCTCCAAATAACTTTGACTGGTGTTTTCACTTTATTCCTCAGGACTTGTTCTTTACGATCAACGATCTGCACAGGTTCTTCTACATAAGAAAGATCTTCTTCGATTTGGATTGGCTCATAATTTATAATGTGTTTGTAATCAGATTTGTATGGTCGTAATACAAACACATGAAACACATTATAAATATGGTTTAACTCAGGAGGTAGTGCTATTTCATAAGCAACTTCACCTATCCTCTTCAAAATTTTAAAAGGTCCAATGAATCTCGGACTAAGTTTTCCTTTCTTGCCAAAACGTATCTTGCCCTTCCAAGGAGATACTTTCAAGAATACGTGGCTTCTTACGTTAAAGTTTCATTGTTAACGATGTGGATCAACGTATTTCTTTTGTCAATCTTGTGATGCTTGTAATCGTTCACGTATAATTCTGACGGTTTCAGTAGTTTGTTGGATTATTTCAAGTCCTAGCATTTGCCTTTCCCCAACTTCATCCCAACATAAAGGTGTTCTACATTTCCTCCCATATAAGGCTTCATAGGGTGGCATACCTATGCTAGCATGATAACTGTTGTTATAGGAAAATTCTGTGACGCCCCCAAAATAGGTATACACAACCCATTTTGAGTCGTCAAATACATGGTACATGATACAAATACAAACTTAATTAATACAACTATCGTGCAAAATACAACAACATAATAGCTAAGTTTTAGCACAAATATTGTCTTCTAGACAATATCCACACTCAATGGAGTCCTCATTACAATTATTATCACACTATTTCATAGAATAGTGAGGACTAATATAGCCACTTATCCTGGACCATCACTCCATTTCCCGACTAGTCCCAGCTACATTCTCATTTCCTGAAGAAAACAATGAAAGCAAAAGGGTGAGCTTAACTAGCCCAATAAGAAATATTATGACTAAGATAATGCAGAATAAATTATTATTAGCCTTCAACAGTGTTTAACTGATAGAATAAATAAATAACAAGTTTATCTGCAGCAGAACAATCAATCCATTAGAAGAGTCAAGTAGAGCATGATATCTACCATCTTCTATGATGTAGAAAGTTTATCATCAATTTTATCGCTGAGACTCAGCTTAATAAATAATCCACATCGCTGAATTATTCATGCACTACGGGCCAATGATATTCATTAGTATCACAACTACGAATTATCTGAAATTCAGATAAGGGACACTTAGAAGGGGGGTTGAATAAGTGCGGGTATATACTATTACCAATTTTTATTCTTTAAACCATACTATTTAATATAGCCTACTATATTGATGAATGCAGCATGCTAAATAAATATAGCCTACCGAATTGATTGTTTGATTTTATGAAAATATCTTGCTCAAGTTATAATTCAAAGAAAAATACTTAGTGCTTAATTTTAATTATCAAGCCAAATTAACAAGTCTTTGAGAGTAACTAAAGAAAAACAAGTAATAATAATCAACACAAAGATTTTTACGCGGTTCAGCTATTACCCTCTATAATAATAGCCTAGTCCACGTCCAATACCAACTAGTATTGGAGACTTCACTTTTATTTCTTTAAAATTGACCCTTGTTACAAAATAGATTCTATCAAATTTGAATTACAATAATTCACTTGAGTACACTTGCTCATTGTGCACCAATGCACCCCTTAAGCACCTTTGCTTCCTTGAACCTGTTTGTAAACAAAACTTAATCCACCTGGATTAAATTCCTTTAGATAACACTTAGTCTAAAAATGTAAGATTATAAATATAGAGGTCTAATGATCAAAGCAAATAAGCAATTTAACAATGCAAGGCTCAACTAATATATGCAATGATCAAATAATAAAAGAAATGTCACCAATTATGAAGCTCACAAAAATCAGCTAGAATGATCTGAATATAAATTGCACAGTAGCTGGAAATTTTGCACTAAGAATAATGAAGTAGATTTTTCAAGTATATAAGTGCAATAACTGATTCAAGTGTTGTGTATATATCATTGATAACAGTTCTTCTTATATAGCCTAAATATTACCGTTTGCGAAATAAATTATTTTCGTTATCAGAATTTATTTTCGTTGCCAACAACAGATAAGAAGCGTTCCAACAATACATCCGTTGATAACAAATCCATTGTAACAGCCCCAAATCCGGGTCCCGAATCACCACGGATTTGGTACAATCATTTTATAACTATTGCGAAAGATATAAACATAAATTGTTTATACATGTAAACAAAAGCTGGAACTGTCTTTAACCTTTCTTTGTATCTGACGCATTCATCTTAATCTGCAATGTTTTATTATGATATAACAAGGGTGAGCATAAGTTTGCCCAGCAAGTATAAATATATTTGAGGATATATCATGATTGAAAGAGTTTGAATAATAAGCTGGCTATAATTTAATAATATAGTTGTGAATTAGCACGAACAAATTTTTGATTGAACAGATATTGGACATTAACACATACACACACACACACACACACACACACACACACACATATATATATATATATATATATATATATATATATATATATATATATATATATATATATATCCGAACCGAATGGTAATGAAGGTGATCAGCCTTTCATACCTGATACATACAGTACGCACATAGTGCAATTTAATAATTCTTAGACATGGCAATCAGAGATGATTAACCATAAGTATAATTGAATAATACAACTCAAGGTTGAGTTAAATAAAACTTGCACAATAATTAAGAGTTCAAGTTTAGGAACTTGCCTCTTCGGTTGATTACTGCTACGCATTCTATATCGCTTTATTCGAAGACCTAATATTAGTAATATAGATCTTCAATATTAGAATAATATCATCACAGTATAATACTGTTATATATATAATTATAACATAGTCCTAAACACATAACACATAATCCTATCAGTCTATAACACACCTATGACTCGGTATCAAGTCAAACTATTTCAGTCTGAGTTGAACCCGACTCAATTCTAACATCCCAACGGTCTAGTCGGACAAATATCGAGTTTAAGTTCAATTAAACTCTGCCTAAACACTTAACACTTAACTTAGATAATTTTATTATCAGTCAAAATAATTTTCATAAGCTTGTAATAATTTTTCAGATAATTATTACCATTTATCATGATTTTTCAATCATTAATATCGTATTTAAATAAATTAAATACCACATTATACTATTATCATTAATATTTATTTAATATTAAATATTAATGAAAATCATATCATAATATTATAATATATTTATAATATTACCAAGTATTTTAAAACTTTAAAAATCATATTTATATGATTTTAAACACTTAAATCCATTATCCGATAATTGATATTAATATTAAAATATTAATATTTTTATGGCAAAATATCAAAAGTTATATTTATAACTCAAAATATTTTTTCTAACCCTTAAATAATTTTTATATGATTTTTAAAGCATAAATTCTAATTTTCATAATTTATTTAATATATTCATTAAATAAATTAGTCACCATTAATATAAATTTATTAATGAAATTTATCACAAAATATCAAAAGTTGTGAAAAATAACTTTCAAATATTTTCTAACACCATAATATAATTTTTCATGATTTTTCAAGTATTAAAATCATTTTTAACTAATTTATTTAATATTATAATTAAATAAATGAATACCTTTTATATTCCAAAAATATTAAATATTTTTGAAATATACTCAAAATAATTAAAAACTAATTTTCGGGCTTTAAAATAATTTTTAGGAATTTATTTGGTATTTTTAATAATTAAAATCTATTTTTCTCTAATTTTTAAATAAATAATTAATTTTCATAATTAACTGTCGCTAAAGTGCCCTATAGCGACAGAACCGTTGCCATAGGTATTCTTGATAATTTTCCAGATTTCATGTTAAATGGCAAGATGCCTTGTTTTACCAGAATTAGATCTATGATCGTATTGATTCTGGGCTGGTAATTTGTGTTGGGTTTGTAGTATATGTTTAACACTACAATTACAAAGCAATATCAGGGCTATAACATAACACAACACTGAGAACTAAGCTCTCAAAATCGTTGTCAAGGGTTGTTCTTCATTTCTGGGTTTCCCAGAAATGAAGAACAGTTCGTGGGTCTAATTTCTAAGCCTTTAATCTTTGCTTTCCAGACATACTTTATATTATCTTAAGGTTTAATATTGTAGTCCTTGTGTCAGTGAACAATTCTAGAACATCAGATCAACATAAAAACATCCAAATCATAAGATCCAAGGCAGTCAAACCTGGTCAGAAATACGACTCTTGAAGATTTCTGGGTTTTCCAGAAATTTTACAAAACAGACGGTCAATGATACTTTGACTAGAAATATCTTTGATCCTGTTATGGATCTAAGTGTTCTAAAGACTTGTATGTGTAGTACACATACCAGTCCACAAGATCAACACAACAACATAGACTAAACACTAACACACAGCAAGATGTGAAGCAGAGAAAAGCTTGTCAGACCATTCTGGCAATTACAGTCGCCCAGATTTTGATTTTTTTGGTCGTCACCAACCGACTTTGACCACTCATAACTTGTAATCTACACATGATATGAACCTGTTTCCAGTTCCAGATCATAGACAACATGGCATACTGCAGATCTATAACTTTAAACACCATAAATCTTTAACATACAAGAATCTAAGAGCCCTGACATTGGCTAGTCAGACAACAAAACTAGGGTTCTTAACCAGTTTTTAAAACTTGATTTTCTGGCTTCTAGATGTTATAGATCTATGATATAATCATAGATCACTAAATAACATCCCTAAACACACTTCTAAGCAACAAACAACAACATCAAACATGAAATCACATGATTTTTAAATTTTAGGGTTTATACCTTTCTAAGCTTGATCTTTGATTTCTGACTTTGGATTCTATTCTTGGCTTGCTAATACTTGATCATATCTCAACTTTTAACTCTCTCTCACTCTAGATTTCAAAAGTGAAGAGAGAGAAGGGACTTGGAGAGAATTAGAAGTAAAGTGAGATTTTTACTTACTTAAATCTTTGATTTTTGATTCATGTATCTAATGTTTGCAAGGTGGCACACATTGGCTGATTACTTTCCCATTTAGAGCACATGTGATATCCAAGGTGATGAGTCACCAAAGATTTGCCATATCGTTTACTTCAGTTTTAAGTAAAAGGGTATTTTGGTCATTTTGCACTCACTAAGGGCAATTTGGTCTTTTCCTCTACAACTGGAAAGGTATTTTGGACATTTCCCTGTTATCCCATACATTTATCACTAAGCCATTCAAACTTAACTTTTGAATTCCCAATTTAGGGTTTGTAATATCCGAATTAGGGTTTCAGATTCCCGGGACTAGAATTAGGGTTTCTGAACGTATCGTTAGGGTTTCTAACAGTTCGTTAGATTTTTCTAACTTAATAAACACATGTTTAACATAACTTTAGGGTTTGCTAAAGTTACAACTTATCCGATCAATCCTTGATCCTTATATCACAACTGTACACATAATGATTTACTGATTAGGGTTTAATAACTTAACCTTAACGTTCTCATTATAATTTTAGGGTTTGTCACCTATGTAACTTATCTGATCGAAATTTCATCCTTATCCATAAATTGTACACATAAAAAATTATTGTTCATATATAATCACATATACCGATTCGTATACACTTAGATACTTAACCCTGATAATTCTTCACAAGAATTTTAAATCCACCAAAATCTTATACCTCATTACCAGACTATCACTTACAGTCCACCAAATTATTCAAGTCTTGTCCAAAAATTTTGAAATCCTTAAAATTTCATTACAGAACTGTCAATTCCATACACTTATTTTCAGTCTAGGTCCTAATATTGAACCTTAAATTAATCAATTATGATTTTAAAAATTTTCTAAATTCTCGGGTTGTCACATCCAATTATCTTTGATAGTTACAAATATATGTTGGACTCTTGAAATAGTAATCCATAAAGAGACTAAGTCAGATGCAAAGCACTTCTAGACTTTTCAATTCCTATAAAGTCTGTCGCCACTTGTTATATCAAAATTCGAAACAAAAGATATCATGATAATATACAGGAGTGTCAGTTACTTAGCGTAACAAATCCCAACTCTCAAGAATAATCATGATTTTATATTTCCAAGGCTTGTGCTTATTTAACTTATTAAAACTCTATTGCCATATATACTGCCTTTCCATTTACCAAGATGTATGAATCAAAAGCGGTGGCATTTATTTGTTAACAATAAATCTGATTTTGTATGCATGGCAATATAAATTCTAACCAATTAAGAATAGTTAAGCAAAAATATTAATCATGCATAAAATATTAATTTTTTAATCAACTTTAAATGCACACATAAAATGTCCAAGAGCCTTGTATTGAAAAATTAAGTATTTGCAATGACCTTACATATTAATCTTAAGACTCAAATCTTCAAATCTTTTGACAAAAATCCTTTCATCAATTTCCTAAAATTTCATAATAAACAAATTAGTCCATATTATCAAATCATCACCAAAACAAAAAGGTTAGAATATTAACAAGTCAACATTCTCCCCCTTTTTGATGATGACAACACACACAAAAAAAATTAACTCCCCCTGAATTCATGCATATTTTAAAATTTCAGAAAGAAACAAACATAATCCAAACTAATTACCATCATGCCTTTTGTTTAGGCATTATTTATCCTACAAATATTGTTAGATATAACAAATATTAGATAACACAAAATTAAGCAATCATAATATCTAATACTGGCTCCAGCCAAATTGTTTTAAACAACCCAAAAGGCAGAATCTTAACAAACTTAAACAAATATTGGTGCCAACCAAATCGTTTTTTTAAAACCAATAAAATCAATCCAAAAATAGTCATTTTACGTCTTCATCATAGCAACCACATCTTCACAGCAACATCAGCATCAGTCGTGTCTCCCCCTTTGTCATCACCAAAAAAAAAATTCAGATATCAATATCGTCAACGTGAATCACAGGTAAAGGACGAGTAGTGAAGTAGGGACGATGAATCCTTTCTTTCATAGAGAATTCATGAGCAAACCTAGGAGGACGAGGAATAAAAGTCTCATTGGGTAGAGGCGGGTCAAGAAAATCTCCAATGTACTCGGCCATCCAATTACATCAAGGCCATTTCGGGACTGGAGAGTGCATTCTGTCAAAGTGTAGCCGTCGACCAACATCGTTCATACGATGAGACATAAAATCAGCAAATTCTCCAATTTGGTAACTCACAAACTTCAGTTCTTGACTTAATTGATAAGAATTTCTATTGATCTTCCTGTGAAGGGATTCAACCATAGCCATTGTATGCAACTCAAATTCGGCTTGTAAATCAATAAATTCGTCTTCAATTTGAGAAAAAAACATTTGTTCAAATCATTTGCCCGAATAGGCAGTTTTCCTTTTTCTAAAACCAAAAGCCTGTGTTTAACATCTAAAATATCAGAACGCATAAGCTATTGATTTTTGAGGATTTGAGTCAACATGTCAACTTCTTTTGGAGATGAAACCGATGAAGCAGGAAGTGTAGAAGAAGTTGGATTATCTGACGGCAAATCAGAAGAAATAGAACTCGGTGGAGTAGGAATGGGATCAGGAACAATACGAACAAAAGAACCATCAACAAAAGAAATATGTGATTGTTTTAAATTAGCAGAATCAATGAATTCATTGTGTGACACCACAATTTCATCATCAAGGTAGATTTTGAAATGCTAAAACATTTTTGTCAAAAACAAACCATAGGGCAGACACTTTTTAACTTGACGAATACAACTCATCATGTGGGACAACATCATAAGAGAAAAATTAAAATCGACACCTTTTAAAATCATTGCAACAACCACAAGATCTTTGTAAGTAAAATCTGCTCCACCACCTACTCGGGGAAATAGATTATAACGAAGGAGTTTGTACAAAACGTGTAATAACCCAATATTTTCTATATAAATAAATCAGAATTTTTGCGTATAATTTTTTTTAATTATTATTACTATTTATTTATTATTTTAAAGAAAAGGATATATGCAAGGTAATGTGTATGTATTTATGTGATGAATATAAAATATATTTATTACATGAATGATTATAAATAATTTTATTTTAGAATTATTGATCATTATAAAGTATATTCTTATAATAATTAATTTTACAAGAATATTATTTTTATTAATTATTTTCCATGAAAAATATGATTATTATATTATTTAAGTAATATATGAAATGATTATCAAATTATTATAATAATTATTTTATTGTATGAATTTATTTCGCATTAATTAAGTTAGTTATTTAACTTAATTAATAATGTTATATATGACAGATAAATCAGATATGGAATTCAAACCCTAATTCTGGATTTGGAATAAGGAAAGAGAATAATAATATAATATTAATTATATTTTGATTTTTCAGTGCTATAAATGTGTACTGCATGTACGTATTGTTGATGGTTGGCCAATTATGGTGCAGTATTGCAAAACCCTAAAATTAAATTATAAACCCTAGTTTTGAAGTCAAATGAGATTTTAAAATTTGTTAGGTAATTATGTTATGTGATTAATGAAATTTATTATAATATTATTTTATTTCAGTGTCGTACGTAAATATGTACTGTATATGTGTGGACTGATAACGTTGGTTAAATTATGTGTATAATGTCAAAAGCCTAGTTTTAAGTTGTTAAACCCTAATTCAAAAGTCGGATGCCAGCTTAAGACTGTTATGTAATCATGTTAATGTGGGTAATGAACGGTATTAGAGATATTAAACCTAATTAGGGAGGACCCTAATTTTCAAAATCCTAATTAATATTTATAAATCCTAATTTCTATATTTGGAACCCTAATTGTCATGTGGGGGAAACCCTAATTGCTAATTTAGCATGCTTAATGATAATTAGTAAAACCTAAACCTAATTATCATGTTTTATGTAATTAGAAACCCTAATCTAATTAACAAACCCTAATTTTTTATTTTTTTTTAAAACTAATTTTATTTTATTTTAAACCCTAAATGAAAACTTAGAAATTTAATGGTGTAAAACCTAAGGGTTAAAACCTTAGGGTTAAACCCTAAGGGTTGGATTAGATTGTCAAGAATGCCATTAAAATTGAGATCAAATTGACCAAACTACCTTTTTTGTATTATTTAGTAAGTTGCTTGCAAGTCTAACCAAAACTTTATTTGGTAACCAACCCTTGACTTACTCTTGTACTAAATGGCCAGTACATTATCCCTTATCAACCCAAAACAGCTTTGACAGCCTTTTGAATGCCTTAGATCTTGCAACTTGATGATGTTTGGTCATTCTAAGTGATTTATTCATGTACTATGTTAGTTATTCTACAAAGCCCGACGTATATAATACCTTTAAAAACAACAGATTACAAGTTATAAGGCTAACAATACCGTTGACCGGCCATGACCGTATAGTTCTAGGCAACCCAGAAAAACGAAGAACAGTCTGACAATGATTTCAAAGCCCTATATCTCGTATCTGTATTACGAAATGAACCTCTTAATTGCTGGATCATGTAGTATTACATTATTTGTAAGACCCCAAATAATTAATAAATGAAATTTATTTTCCTCTATTTATTATTTTGAAATAGTAAGGGTTGATTTGATTAATGTGGATAGTTATGGGTAAAATACGCAAATATTTCAAAATAAGCAAGTGGTTATAAAATTTTCATTGTTATCGAGGAATATTCGTTGGTCGTGGAATATTCGTACTGTCGGGGAATATTCGTACGACGGCGCAGCCATGTGTGGGCCCCATAACGGAAAGCGATTGGATGAAGAAAACGACAAATATAAGTTGTTTAAAAATAATGGCGTAGTTATTACTGATTAATCTTCGTTAAAATACTCTCGATTGGTTAAAACACGAGTATCATTAATATTGCATCAATTATTGATTCTTACGTAAGAAGGCACTACTTTCAATAATTGTTACAAAGAATTATCTTAAAGATTTTTATTTTATTGATTCAATAATTGTTGTGTTGATATTTTATATTACTGTTGTTTCAATAATTATCACTACACAGTATTTTTCATTATCGAAGCAATAATTCATATTATCTGAATAATATTATTGGATAACATTATTGACAATGTCTAGAAAGTTCTGTCTAAAGAGAGGTTTGGTCACCTAATTGCGCCAAAGATGGAGAAATTCTTATTGAAAGCCCCTCTTTCCTGAACCGCCTCGTTGTCAATATTGTGATTCTGTAATATTATTTGTGAATAATTAATTATTGATTCATATGATGAGGAAAATATTGATTTTATGTGGATATATATGGAGAAAATTTTTAATGTGTTAATTGTTGAAAATTAAAATTTTATCTTTTTCTGATAAAATAATTCATTTAAATATATTATTATATTTTTAATAATATAATAATGGTGATATTTTTACAATGAATGTGTGATATATGAGTATACGAGAAGAACGAGTATTTTTGTTGCAATAAATGTTTAAAACATGTTAAACATGTCGGTGGACCCCATTTCTTGACTAAAATTTGATTATAGCCTGTAAAATCTCCCATTTATAGATTTCGGTCAACTTTTGTTAGGAATTTGGAAAAACTTTCTTCTGTAAAGTTGTAGAGAATTGAATTTCCTATAAAAACTCGCGAGATTTGAATTTTTGAAAAAAGAACTATTTATTATGAATTATTGAAGTTTCGAAGCTCCGAAATAATTAATTTTGGAAGTTTAAAATATTTTAATTAGAAAAACGTTTTTTTAATGTTTTGGCATGTGTGGCTGATGTTGTAATGGGTAGTGGGCGATGACTTTGAAAAAAATTATATTAATATTTTTATTAAATTTTCTACTTTGGTGTTCTAAGCATTTTCCTATAAATAGGTGCTTAGGTTAGAATTGAAAATCACACCGTAAATCAAGTTTTCTCTCTCTATTATCGAGCGTATTCTTGTGAGTATTTTGAGTATATTTTGAGTATTGCTATACGGTGCAAGTTCAAGTCATAGCCTATAGCCGGTGTTTCAGCTAGAAGTACTGATCTTTCGAGGTAAGGGATATTATTTTTTTAATGATATTATTAATTCTAATATCATTATGCCGAAGTATTGATCTGAACTTTTTAATCAAATTTGGAGCTTTTAGTGTCGGGGTTACTATTCACGTATACGGCACTATTCACGTATACGGTACTATTCACGAATACGGCACTATTCATCGAAAAAATAAAAATTTTCCTTTTCGTCCAAAATATTTATTGTGGATACTAGCTTTGATTGTATCCATGTTTTGATCATTCTTGAATTTTTCACCACTATGATTATTTTTGAGGTATTTTTGGACGTGGATAAAACAAAGTACGAATCCGTAATCCTTAATCCTTGTCATTTTGTTTCACTGGATTCGTTTCTTTAAAAATATTTTTCATCATCCTCAGTCTTAAATGATGATATTATTGAATATCTTTGGCCTGTAGTGCAAAGATGAATGATTTCTGATGAATATCTTTGGCCCGTAGTGTTTAGATGAACATGACCAACTGATGAATATCTTTGGCCTGTAGTGTAAAGATGAATATTTGATTCCAGATATATATTGATTGAAGGGATAAAAGATAGACGATGAACTTTAAATTCATACATAGAAGATAGTAGTTTGCATTCTCTACTTAACTCTTCTAATGAATTATTATTTCCGCTGCGAATATTGATTTAAAATTTGTTGTTTATTGTATTCTATTAGATTTTTCTCTGTTGAAGACTAACGATAATTTGTTGTATATTATCGTAGTCATAATATTCTTTACTGGGCTAGTTGAGCTCACCCTTTTCCTTTTTGTTCCATTTTTCTTCTCGTGGAGGCGAGAATGTAAGCGAAATGCGAGCCGGGGTATGGAATGATGGTTATAGAGAGAGTTGTTTAGTAGTCCTCACCATTTTTGTAAAATAATATATCAATAAATGTGATGAGGATTTATTTGGGTATAGATATTGTCTAGAAGATAATATTTGTATTCAAACTCACAGTTTTACTATTGTAATAATAAAATTGTAGTTGTTTCTGTACCATGTATTGACAACTCAGAATGGGTGATCAAAGTTATATCATGCCCAGTTATATCATGATCAACTATGTTTTGTCAAACATGGCTAGTCGATCACTGACATTGAATGTTCTTGAGTCTCAAGAACATCTATATGACGCTTTTACGTCGCAAAGGCTTTTAGCTTACGTATACATGGTTACTTTTAATTAATTAATTTACAAAAATCATTTAAAATAAAAATTAATTTCTGAAAATTACAAAATTATTTTAAGTTATAAAATTAACTTTTAGTAATTTAACATATTTTCATAAATATTAGTATTTATTTGAATATTATTGATATTTAATTTATTTAATAAATGCATTAAATAAATTAATTAAAAATCATTTTAAATGATAATAAGGTATTTAAAATTATTTGAAGTTATAAAATATAACTTTTAATATTTTAAAGCAAATTTCACTAATTATTTAATATTAATGATATTAGATTTATTTAATAATTATAATAAATAAATTAATTTAAAATGATTTTAATATTATAAAAATCATTTTTAATGAAAATAAAGTGTTTAAAGATATTTTAAGTTATAAAATATAACTTTTAATATTTAAAGGATAATTTCATTAATAAGTTAATATTAATTATATTAATTTAATATTAAATGATATTGGATTTATTTAATAATTATATTAAATAAATAGTTTAAAAATCGTTTTATGTATTTAAAAATCATTTAAAAGGATATAAATGAATTAAAATATTTTAAGTTATAGTTAATGACTTTTAATATTTTGATAAATAGTACATTAATATTTAAATATTAATGGTAATTATTTAAGAATGATTTTAAATATTTTAAAAATCATTTAAGGGGTAATGGTAATACTTTAAAAGTATTTTAAGTTATTATAAATAACTTTAATATTTTGGCAATGGTTTCATTAATAGTTTAATATTAATTAAATATTAATGATAATAGAATTATTTGATATTTATATCATTTTATAATGATTCCGGTGTTTGAAAATTTAAAATAAATGTATAAAAATTATTGTAAGTCATTTAAAAATGATATGACTGTTATTTAAATAGTCTAAATAGATATTGAACTTTGATATAGAGTCTTAGACTCGATAATTACCTGATAAAGTCGTCGGTACGCCGACAGGTTTTCAGAAATTGATTCGGACTTGCATAATGTGTCTGTATACGTGTTTATTTGTTATTTAATGACTATGAAACATGTGTGACAATGTGATTAGGTTATGTGCTGACTGCAATAAGCAGTACTATGTGTTATGATATGTGATTCTAATCGATAGAATGATCTTGTTAATGATAGGTTTTGATATAAAAGATAAAACTACGTTGCGTATTGTAAGCAGCAAACCAGACAAGTATCCTACCTTTGCATTTCCTTTATGCAATGGATATGAGTAAAAATGTTTTAGAACTATATTATTATTATGCTAAATTATTAAACCTATTGTGATATATTCTATATCCGATCATTGTTTATCAACGTGATATTATATTATATAATTCAGTTATATATTTTGTTCATTATTTTCTAAACATGGTTATACAAGTGTCCCCACTTGGGTAATCATTGTATTTAATCACATTTTGATATATATATATATATATATATATATTGAACCCCAGTATAAATGTAGTAAAAGTCGTCTAAGCTATTTGATCCAGCTAAACACAGATTCAGAAATATCGTTAAATATGATAAAACCCTATTGTATCCAATCAAATTGTTTTGGTTCGAATTCCATACTAAGTATAAACATCCCGATCAAGGGAAAACTTTTATGCACCCAAGGTGGACAGAGTGAATGATAATATCGTTCTAGCATGTAGTATTGATCAATATCGGGCACACTGCGATGATCACCCTCGCGCCCGTAAGTTATGACGGTTTGCGGATGAAGTTCTGTTAAACCTATTCGAAAATTGAAAACAATGTTCATAGTATGTCAACTAACCCTATATATATATATATATAGTCAATACGTAGTTTCAAAAATTTGGGATAGAATTGTTATGTTAGTATTATTAGTTCAGTTTACTTCACAACTATTAATTCGTTGTAGAAGTGATGTACAAAGAAAACATTTAATTCTTTTAGCTAATTATATTTATAATTGTTATTACTTGTTGGGCACCCAAATGCTCATTCTTGCTTTAAATTTAAATGTTTTCAGCTATTTTATGTTATATTTTGTAATAGTTAGACTGTATTAAGATAATGATATGCGTTATATATCATGTAAAGAATAGTAAAGGTTGCGTACTTGGGATTAGACTCTGATAAATGTAAATTAAGTTTGATATTTATATTATTGTTATTATTATTAGTATTATTTCTGCTCATAGAAATGGTATCGTAAAGCACTGAATTCGGGTTTCAAGTGCCTGAATTTAGGGGCTTTACGTTGTGGTATCAGAGCTTTAGGGTTAAAAACCTTAGGTGGGTTAGACCTTAGGCTATAACCTTGGGACAGAGGGAAATGTTAAAAATACAAATAACTCATATGGAGTTTAAAAAGGAGATGAATTGAATAAATTCATCATAAAACAAAATAAAAGATAACTTATATAAATCTATTATGTGTTATGTGTATATATTATGTGCTAATCAAGATAGTTTGTGTGTAGGTGTCAGATAGGAAAAGGATTAAGATACCCTCAGGTTGTAAAGAATAAGTCAACCTCCATAACTGAGCCAATATCAAAGCCAATAGCTGAAATAGAGGCTCACATTGAAAGCTACCTCAATGAGGTGGATATTGTGGAAAAGTGTAGTACTGGACCCAAAAATAATAGTATAACTGATAGATAGAGTATAGTTAAAGAATATGTGGTCAATGTCGAGTTCTTAAACTCATGATATGTGGTAAGTTTGACGAATTTGGTATAGTTATATGTGAATGGATATTAAGGATAATAGGAATAGATAGGTTACTAAGAAATTGATCTTTAGTGAAGGCGTAAGAAATAAGTAGTATTAGTATTACTTAAATAGGTATGATTTTATGTGGTGTATATGATAGGTATGTCTGTAAAAGGTAATATTCTTAAATTTTGTATAAGTTGTGGCAACGATTCCCGACACTTGAGTCACAAAGGGATAACGAATGTTTAAAGCAGTATGTGCTATGGTATGTCAAGGGCTATGAATATGGATCTGTGTTGGATTAATGAAATAAGTTGGTATAAAGATAATAATTATTTATCTGAATATTGGTTAGTATAGTGAACCAAGTTTTCAAAATCTAATATTTTGAATATATGATTATGTGAGTAAAAAATTTCGCGTTATATGTCGAATGTATACGATAAGGTTTAGAATGTGAGAAAATAAGGGATAATTTACGATAATGCCGCCAAGACGAAAGTGAAACCAAAGGACAGAAGAATCTGTCAACAAAGCTGGAGGACAACCAGACCCGATACAGAATTTTGCGAATATGGACGCTCAAGCTATGCAGAACGGAATACCAGCCACGGGAAATCAGCCAAATAATTGAACGGCAAACGTCAAAGACTTCAAGGCATTCGTACTGCCAGGAATTAAAGGATCAATTGATCTGGTAGAAGCGTTTGTGATAGCTGGGATAACAGAAGGGCAAAAGATAACTTTTTCCACCTATGCGATAAAAGGAAAAGAGATAAAGGGAAAGTTTATGTGTTATTAGTATGGGCAGAAGGGACGTGTCTCTCCCAACTGCCCCAATCCAAGAATGTATAGTGGGTGTTTTAAGTGCCAATGGAGCATAAGGTGAAAGACTGCCCAAGAAGGAGAAGGGAGGCAAGAAATGCAAAAACGGGAAAAGGCAGCAGGACATTGGCGACAACGGGACCAACATCAACAAACAAACCAGAAATCAACCGCAAGCGTCTTTAACATGACCGTTCAAGATATCGTGGCAGCCGGGGATGCAACTCCAGGTATTATTCTAATCAATTTTATTTTCTTATATATGATTTTCTTATATATATAGTATATTATTTTATAAATTATTTTGAAGGAGGAAATTGAGTTCTATTAGAAATCAATTTTCCGTATAAGCAGATAAATAAAGCTTTATGTTGAATAGTTAAAGATCGGTTCGATCAATTATGATCAAGATCTACTTGCAATGATTGTGTATGACATTTACCCTGGTATATATAGATTTTAAAATGGTGATTCCGGGGATGGAATCTTTATAAGGGAGGGTGAATGTAATAACCCGATATTTTCTATATAAATAAATTAGAATTTTTGCGTATACTTTTTTTTTATTATTTATTTATTATTTTAAATGAAAGGATATGTACAAGGTAATATGTATTTATGGGATGAATATAAAATATATTTATTACATGAATGATTATAAATAATTTTATTTTAGAATTATTGATCATTATAAAGTATATTCTTGTAATAATTAATTTTACAGTAAAAATGTTTTTATTAATTATTTTCCATGAAAATATGATTATTATATTATTGAAGTAATATATGAAATGATTATCAAATTATTATAATAATTATTTTATTGTATAAATTTATTTAAGATTAATTAAGTTAGTTATTTAACTTAATTAATAATGTTATATATGACAGATAAATCAGATATAAAATCCAAACCCTAATTCTGGATTTGGAATAAGGAAAGAGAATAATAATATAATATTAATTATATTTTAATTTTTCAGTGCTATAAATGTGTACTGCATGTACGTATTGTTGATGGTTGGCCAATTATGGTGCAGTATTGCAAAACCCTAATATTACTAATAAACCCTAATTTTGAAGTCAAATGAGATTTTAAAATTTGTTTAGTAATTATGTTATATGATTAATGACATTTATTATAATAGTATTTCATTTCAGTGTCGTACGTAAATATGTATTGTATATGTGTGGACTGATAATGTTGGTTAAATTATGTGTATAATGTTAAAGTTAACCCTAGCTTTAAACTGTTAAACCCTAATTCAAAAGTCGGATGCCAGCTTAAGACTGTTATGTAATCATGTTAATGTGGGTAATGAACGGTATTAGAGATATTAACCCTAATTAGGGAGGACCCTAATTTTCAAAACCCTAATTAATATTTATAAATCCTAATTTCTATATTTGGAACCCTAATTGTCATGTGGGGGAAACCCTAATTGCTAATTTGGCATGCTTAATGATAATTAGTAAAACCTAAACCTAATTATCATGTTTTATGTAATTAGAAACCCTAATCTAATTAACAAACACTATTTTTCTATTTTTTTAAAACTAATTTTATTTTATTTTAAACCCTAAATAAAAACCTAGAAATTTAATGTTATAAAACCTAAGGGTTAAAACCTTAGGGTTAAACCCTAAGGGTTGGATTAGATTGTCAAGAATGCCATTAAAATTGAGATCAAATTGACCAAACTACCCTTTTTGTATTATTTAGTAAGTTGCTTGCAAGTCTAACCAAAACTTTATTTGGTAACCAACTCTTGACTTACTCTTGTACTAAATGGCCAGCACATTAACCCTTATCAGCCAAATTCATTGTAACATCATGTTATAAATAGGATTGGAAAGAGAAAATTTGATCATTCATGCTCATTTTTGTACAAACAACCAGCCTATCTCTCTCAAGCTCAAACCCATGAAATGTTGTAGTAGACCAGTCCCATATTCAAGCCCGGCGAATTCCTTAAACAAATCAGTAGCCCAGAATTCAAGATTTGTTCATAGAAAGGTATAAAGCTAATCTTACAATCTGATCTTGAATGATGTGTTAGAAGTTGTGTTTAAGTGTTATAATATGTAGTATGTAGTGTATATAGATGATTTGGGTTGCTAGATGTTAGATCCATAACATCTAGAGGCTCAGATTTGAAGATTTCAAGAATTTGGAAATTTTTGATTTTGAGTCTGACAGTCAAATGTTAGTCATCATAGATCTTTGTATGTTATGTGTTTTTGTTGTTTAAGTGTTTGATCGTGTAGTATGCTACGTGGTCTATGAATTGGAACTGGTGTTAGGGTCGTAGCATGTACAGATTTCATTTTATTTATGGTCAAAGGTCGTTGACCGACCATGACCTTACTGAATTTGGGTAACTCAAATTGCCCAGAAACGTCTGACAATCATTTTGCAGTCCATAGATCTTACATATGGTTGTTGTTTTGTTAGGAATTTTGCATCTAGGTTGTATTCTGATATATGGACTATATATTCATGCTAATAGAACACCTAAAAACTTATTAGGATGAAATTTGTGGATGGTCAAAGTGACTGAAATGATCATGAAAACCATTTTCTAGAATTTCCAGAAATTATTAGCATAAACCTTCTGACAAGGTTTGGCCAGATTAAATCTAGTGATTGTTGTGTACTCGGACTAAAATAATGTTATATATGTGTTACCTGACATAAGGACTACAACCTTGAACGTTAATAACAATATCTTGATGATCAGAACCTAAAGGAAATCGACCTTCAATATAGCACCATGAAACTGTCTGGGTTTCTGGGTTACCCAGAAAACCCAGAACAGTTCTGACAGCCTTTGAATGCCTTAGATCTTGCAGCTTGATGATGTTTGGTCATTCTAAGTGATTTATTCATGTACTATGTTAGTTATTCTGCAAAGCCCGACGTATAGAATACCTTTAAAACCAACAGATTACAAGTTATAAGGCTAACAATATCGTTGACGACCATGATCAGTATAGTTACGGCGACCCGAAAACACAAAGAAAACGATCTAACAATGATTTCAAAGCCTTATATCTCGTATCTGTGTTATGAAATGAACCCCTTAATTGCTGGATCATGTAGTATTACATTATTAATGTATGATCAAAGTTATATCATGCCTAGAAACTTCATAACCTGACAACTATGTTTGGTTAAACATGGCTAGTCGATCACTGACATTGAATGTTCTTGAGTCTCAAAAACATCTAAGGCGACGCTTTCTGTCGCCAAAGGCTTTAGCGACAGACATGGTTAATTTTAATTAATTAATTTACAAAAATCATTTAAAAATAGAAATTAATTTCTAAAAATTACAAAAATTATTTTAAAAATTATTTTAAAAATTATTTTAAGTTTTAAAAATTAACTTTTAATAATTTGACATATTTTTCTTAAATATTAGTATTTATTTGAATATTATTGATATTTAATTTATTTAATAAATGCATTAAATAAATTAATTAAAAATCATTTTATTCTATTAAAAATCATTTTAAATGATAATAATGTATTTAAAAATATTTTAAGTTATAAAATATAACTTTTAATATTTTAAAGCAAATTTCACTAATTATTTAAAATTAATTATATTAGATTTATTTAATAATTATATAAAATTAATTAATTTAAAAATGATTTTAATATTATAAAAATCATTTTTAATGAAAATAAAGTGTTTAAAGATATTTTAAGTTATAAAATATAAATTTTAAAATTTAAAGGATAATTTTATTAATAATTTAATATTAATGATATTAATTTAATATTAAATGATATTGGATTTATTTAATAATTGTATTAAATAAATAGTTTAAAAATGGTTTTATTTATTTAAAATCATTTAAAAGGATATAAATTA
Organism: Panax ginseng; assembly: GCA_020205605.1. Classification (NCBI taxonomy): domain Eukaryota; kingdom Viridiplantae; phylum Streptophyta; class Magnoliopsida; order Apiales; family Araliaceae; genus Panax; species Panax ginseng. The sequence continues at coordinate 120,979,466 of CM035132.1, read as the reverse complement.
ATTTAAAATATTTAAAAAGGATTTAAAAATCATTTAAAAAGGATATTAATGACTTTTAATATTTTGATAAATAGTACATTAATATTTAAATATTAATGGTAATTATTTCAAAATGATTTTAAATGTTTTAAAAATCATTTAAGGGTAATGGTAATACTTTAAAAGTATTTTAAGTTATTATAAATAACTTTAATATTTTGGCAATGGTTTCATTAATAGTTTAATATTAATTAAATATTAATGATAATAGAATTATTTGATATTTAAATCATTTTATAATAATTTTGGTGTTTAAAAATTTATAATAAATTATAATAAATGTTTAAAAATTATTGTAAGTCATTTAAAAATGATATGACCGTTATTTAAATAGTCTAAATAGATATTGAACTTTGATATAGTCTTAGACTCGATAATTATCTGATAAAGCCGCTTATTCGATGCGAAAGCGTGTTTTAAATTGATCTGGACTTACATAATGTAATACGATATCGTGTTTATTTGTGATTTAATAACTGTGAAACATGTGTGACAATGTGATTATGTTATGTACTGGCTGCAACAGTACTATGTGTTATGATATGTGATTCTAATCGATAGAATGATCTTGTTAATGATAGATTTCGGTATAAAAGATAAAACTAAGTTGCGTATTGTAAGCAGCAAACCAGGCAAGTATCCTACCTTTGCATTTCCTTTATGCAATGGATATGAGTAAGAATGTTTTGGAACTATATTATTATTATGCTAAATTATTAAAGATATTGTGATATATTCTATATCCGATCATTGTTTATCAACTTGATATTATATTATATAATTCAGTTATATATTCTGTTCGTTATTTTCTAAACATGGTTATACAAGTGTCCCCACTTGGGCAATCATTGTATTTAATCAAATATTGATATATATATATATATATATATATATATATATATATATATATATATATATATATATATATATATATATATATATATATATATATATCGAACCCCAATATGAATGTAGTAAAAGTCATACAAGCTATTTGATCCAAATGAACACAGTTATTCGAAATAACGTTGAATATGATAAAACCCTATTGTATCCAATCAAATTATTTTGGTTCGGATTCCAGACTAAGTATAAACATCTCGATCAAGGGAAAACTTTTATGCACGCAAGGTGGACAGAGTGAACGATAATATCGTTCTGGCATGTAGTATTGATCAATACAGGGCACACTGGGATGATCACCCTCGCGCCCGTAAGTTATGACGGTTTGCGGATGAAGTTCTGCTAAACTTATTCAAAAATTGAAAACAATGTTCATAGTATGTCAACTAACCCTATATATATATATAGTCAATACGTAGTTTCAAAAATTTGAAATAGAATTGTTATGTTAGTATTATTGGTTCAGTTTACTTCACAACTATTAATTCGTTGTAAAAGCATTGTACAAAGAAAATATTTAATTCTTTCAGCTAATTATATTTATAATTGTTATTACTTGATGGGCACCCAAATGCTCATTCTTGCTTTAAATTTAAATGTTTTCAGCTAAGCGTGACCAACTTGAAGGTTCAGACAAGATCAAGTGAAAAGGAAAACAAACAGAATATGTTTTATGGTATATTCTGTAATAGTTAGACTGTATTATGATAATGATATGTGTTATATATCATGTAAAGAATGTAGTAAAGGTTGCGTACTTGGGATTAGACTCTGATAAATGTAAATTAAGTTTGAGATATATATTATTGTTATTATTATTAGTATTATTTCCGCTCATAGAAATGGTATCGTAAAGCACTGAATTTGGGTTTCAAGTACCTGAATTTGGGGGCTTTACAAAATGCATGCAAGTGGACATACATCAACAGTTTTAGGGGTAAACAGAGTTGACAATGATGAATCGTTCATCACAGTGTGAAGTTGCTCAAGAGGAGGAAAGGTTATATTGGGAGCACCCTTAAGGGTAAATGGACAATGACCGGATGAGGGAATATTAAAAATACTCCCAAAATCGACAACTGTGAAAAACAGAGAATTTCCCATCACAAAGGACGTACAACAATCCCCATTACACTCTAAATTTGTGTAGAACTGTTGTACCAAACGGGGATATGCCTTAGTGGGGGGGGGGGAAGAGCATAAATGAAATACCACAAGAAGTCAATAGTTTTTCCAAAGATGAATTTTTGAAATAAAACAAATCCAAAATTTTCTCATAAACAAAATGTTTAGCAGAAATAGATGTTTTGAAACGAGCTTCAAAACAATGACCGCTAAAGAAATTGTCTGGCAAATCTGAAGTAGAAGAGAAAAGATCTACCAGATTTGATAGTGTGTCTGGTTGAGAAGGAGGAGGCTCCGAACCAGGAGATTTTGGGGATGTCTTTAAGAAGGAAAAGTTGGAATCTGACCCATCAGAAGAAACATGAACAGATGTCTAGCGAGGCTGTTTCTTGGACTGCTTCGGTGATCGTGTGGTATAAGGAGATCGTGGAAGATTTCCTTCTTTGATTGTTATACCGGATGAACGCTTATTGGCCCGAGTCTTCATTATCGTTGTCGAAAGTAGAACATTTGAAGAATAGTGAAGAAGTATCAGTGAAGAGATATCTGAAGGCGTGTGAAAAAAGGAGTGAGTGTTCTGTGTTTAATATGGAAGAGTTGGATACCGAAAAGACTCCTTGAAACACTAAACTCTCAGCTTCTGCCTTTTCAAATTTTGAATTCTATAATGATATTTACCGTAAGTTATGCCGAGTAGATACGTCTCCCTTAGTCTTCGGTGAAGAAGAGATAATGTTTATCAACAAAACACATTTAAAATAATAACATGCAAATATACTTTAAATATGAGATATTTTATGGATGAACTATTTTAGTACGTGATCATATTATACCATGCACATTCCAAGTTCTCTTTTTAACATGCAAAACCTTTCTTCACTTAAGGGTTTAGTAAATATGTCAGCCAATTATTTTTCTGTTGGTATAAAAATTAATTTAATTAAACCTTTTGAAACATTATCTCTTAGAAAATGATGCCTAACCTCTATATGTTTTGTTCGTGAATGCAAAACAGGATTTCTTGAAATGTCAATAGTGCTAGAATTATCACAGTAAATGGGCACACTATTACATAAAACTTCAAAATCACATAGAGTTTGTTTTAACCACAAAATTTGGGAGCAACAACTCCCTGCAGCTAGGTATTCACCCTTAGTGGTTGATAAAGCAACTGAAGTCTGCTTTTTACTATGCCATGTAACAAGAATGTGACCTAAAAATGTGCAAGCACCACTGGTACTTTTTCTATCAATTTGACATCCTGCATAGTCAGCATCTGAATATCCCATTAGTTCAAAATGATCGCATATGGGAAAAAATAATCCCAAATTAATTGAACCACTTAAATATTTAAAAATTCTTTTAACAACTTGTAAATGAGATTCTTTAGGATTTGCTTGAAAACGTGCACATAAACAAACACTATACATGATATCTGTTCTAGATGCAGTTAAATATAATAAGCATCCAATCATACCTCGATATTTAGTTACCTCCACATCTATACATTTTTCGTCAGTCGTAAGTTTTATTGAAGTACTCATTGGAGTAGCCTTTGAATTTGATCCTTCAAAGCCAAACCTTTTGAGTAGCTCCTTTGTATATTTGGTTTGATGAATGTATATACCTTCCTTTGTTTGCTTGATTTGGAGTCCCAAGAAGTAGTTAAGTTCACCCATTAGACTCATATTGAATTCCTTGTGCATGCACTTAGAAAACCACTCACAAAGGAAATCATTAGTAGCACCAAAAATTATATCATCTACATTTATTTGTACAATGATAATATCTTTATTTTCATGCCTTAAAAATAATGTAAAATCAATTTTTTCTCTAATAAAACCATTTGAAAGTAAATACTTACTCAACCTTTCGTACCAAGCCCTTGGAGCCTGATTTAGTCCATAGAGAGCTTTCTTGAGCTTGTAGACATGGTTTGGATACCTCTCATGTTCAAATCTAGGAGGTTGTTTTACATATATCTCTTCGTTGATGTATCCGTTGAGGAAGGCACTCTTTACATCCATTTGATAGAGTGTGAACTTCTTGTAATATGCAAATGCTAACAAAATGCGGATAGACTCTAGTCTAGCAACTAGGGCATAAGTTTTTTCATAGTCTATCTCTTCTTATTGATTATATCCCTGAGCTACTAGCCTTGATTTGTTACGAGTGATTGTTCCATGCTCATCAAGCTTATTCTTGAATACCCATTTTGTTCTAATGATAGAAACAATCTTTAGGAGGGGACATAAGTTCCCAGACTTGGCATCGTTCAAATTGCTGAAGTTCTTCCTGCATTTCCATTAGCCAGCTTTCATCTAAGATAACTTCTTTAGCATTTTTGGCTCAACTTGTGATAGGAATGCAAAAAATGCACATTGATTTTGGAATCCTCTCCTTGTGGTGATTCCTTTGTTTATATCTCCAATGATATTTTATGGTGGATGGTTCTTGAGACATCTTGCAGTATTTGGCATTTGTATATCATGTATTACTTCTTCTTACTGGGGATTGTCAACTTTAAGCTCTTATGTTGTTCCTTGTTCTACTCCTTGTGAATTTTCCAAATCAGCTTGCTGAATGTTTCATTCGGTTTACTGAGTAGATTTTTCTGGTTTGCTGGATTCACTGAAATCTCCAAATTTCCTACATCATCATCATCTCTTTCTTTTAGAAGATCATTGTCAGTTTCATTAAATGTAAAATGAATAGATTCTTCAACACATAACTTGTTAATATTGAACACACGATAAGCTTTACTATTTTGTGAGTAACCAATGAAAATTCCTTCGTAAGATTTAGCATCAAATTTTCCCAAGTTTTCACTAGTATTTAATATAAAGCATTTAGATCCAAAAACTTTGAAATAACCTATATTAGGAATCTTATTATTTAAAAGTTCATATGGAGTCTTCAAAATGATTAGACGAATGAGTACTCTATTTAAAACATAGCAATAGGTGTTTACAGCTTCGGCCCACAACTTTTTACGAAGTTTACTTTCTTGTAACAAAGTTCTAGCTATTTCTTGTAGTGTCCTATTCTTTCTTTCTACCACACAATTTTGTTGAGGAGTTCTTCAAGCTGAAAATTCATGACTAATTCCTTTTTGATCACAAAATATTATAAAGTCTTTTTAGAATTCAGTACCATGATCACTTCTTATCTTTACAAGTTTGAGACTATATTTTGTTTCCAAATTCTTATTAATTTATCAAATTCTTTAAACGCTTCATCTTTAGTTCTTAAAAATAATACCCATGTATATCTAGAAAAATCATCTACTATTACGAAAGCATAAAACTTACCATTTATACTGGGCATGCCTTTCCGACCCAAATAAATCAAGATGAAGTAGTTGTAAAGGAGAAGAAGTAGATACCATGTTCTTTGCTATAAATGATGTTCTTACTTGTTTCCCAAGTTGACAAGAAACACATATTCCCTTCTTTACATACTTTATCTTTGGCAATCCTTTGACAAGATTCTGTAAGGATAAATTCTTTATTAAGTCCATGTGAACTTGTCCCATCCTTTTATGCCACAAATTTGCCTCATCTTGTACAGATGTAAGACATAATTCTCCATCATGTTGCTCAAAATCAATAGTATATATATTTTCTTCCCTTTGTGCAACTAAAGTAACATTGTTAGTATCGTGAGAAATAGTGCATTTTTCTTTATCAAAAACTAACTTGGTGACCATTATCCATCAATTGACTTATATTAATAAGATTAAATTCAAGTCCACTAACAAGATGTACATTATCAATATTAACCTTACCATTACCTATTTTACCTTTTCTAATTATTTCACAGGTTTGATTATCTCCAAATGTGATTGTACCATTTTTCTTCTTGCTTTTTAGATCCACGAACTTTGACTTATCACCAGTCATGTGACGCGAGCATCCACTATCAAGAATCCATTTTTGAGATGGAACCCTTGCCTTGAGACATACCTGTCAAGAAAAAATAATTCATCCTTTTGTTACCCACATCTTTTTGGGTCCTTTAATGTTAGTTGCACGTAATTCATCCTTTTTAACCCATACATTTTTAATTTTATTTTTCTTAAAACAGTTATGTCCAAGTGTCCTTTAATACCACAATTTCTGCATGTTGTAAAAGGAGAAAAATAATTTAATCTAAAATGAGATTTTTATTTTAGCATTTTTACATCTCCCTTTTTATGCATAGACGTATAGCCAATTCCTTGTCCATCAAAACTAGGTCTTTGTTTACTTAATATGACATTTAAATTTTCTTCACCTTGAATAAATTTAGCAAGGGATAACTTTAGTGAATCTATTTCTTTTTGAAGTTCATTATTAGGTAGGATTTTATCAAGTGATTTATCACTAAATGCATCAATACATACATCTCTCATTTTTAGTTCATTTGTCAATTTTTGGACCTCACTATTCAAAAAATTTACCTTATTGAAAAGTATTTTGTTGAAATTATCTAAATAATCAATTTTAGCAATTAAAACCTTTTCTTCTTTACATGTAGATTCCTTTTCAATATCTTTCTTTTCATCTATCAACGAGTCTTCCTCATTCATTAATGTATTTACCAAGTCTTTCAAATATGCATTCTTTTCTTTCAATTTATCATTTTCTTGTTTCAAAGAAATAATCTCAAAATTATGTGACGCCCCCAAATCCGGGTATCTTCCAACCCGACATATGGTGCTACACGGTACTCATAACTATACAATCATTCCATTGAAAATACAACACAATGAATGTATTCACTATCTTCTTATTACAAATATAATAAAATCCTTTCCCAGGTTCATAAACTGATTACATCATTCGTTGTTCATAAAGTATAAAACATACAACCATACTAATCTATTACATGATGGTTAATTATCCATCTTAGCCTTGCCCTTATCTCTCTTAGCATTCTCAGTACGTTCAGCCTTAACTGCAAACATATAATTCACGCAAGAAGTGAGCATAACAAGCTCATCAAGTTTTAACAAAGAATAATATCAATACCACATTCGTGAATTATATGACTATCTTTCTATTTTCATACTTGAAAAGGACATCACAGCACTAAGGTTGTACATCCGGCATTACTTACAAGCACTTTTAGGTGATCAGCCTATAGTACTCTATGTTGATCAACATTCATCCGTTAAACGTATTTAAATTTAAGTTTTGGCAAACTCGCGTGCCCATGGAATAATCAATGAAAAATACTTTTGTTTGTTCATAGACAAACTTACCTTTGAATCTGTACCAAATACTTGGCATAGGATAGCGTTACCATTTTTATATAGAAAGATATGTATACAAATCAATCTATCTTTTACGAATAGTCTAGCCGAGTTAAAACTGGCATTGACCCTTTCTTTAAAATCATTCATGAAACTCAGTACAATGAATCACACAAAACTCGACTAACTCGAAGGTTAGAAAAGCGTTAAGAAAACTTTCCTTCAACCGTCTTCAAATAACGTAATCGACTATTCTCAGCGTTTACAGAATCTACATGATATATTCACATAGCACACTGTAATTAGCTACCAAACAATTAATCACATTGTTTCTACCAACTTCTTTCTCTTCTATGTCTTAGTTGACTTTATACCATTAATAATGTCAATTCAACTTACTACCCTTCATTCCAGCTTGTTAAATTTCTTTCATTACTAACCGGACTCAATCATCATTGGTGAAGTTCCAATGTCGATTACCGTTCACGGTTTATTATTAACACTTTATGTTCTTCGTTAACAACTAATAACTTGCGTTCAATTCTTAAGTTCATTACCATATACATTAGTATATGTAACATAGGAATATTTTTAGTACATTCATTGAGTATATAAACTCAACTCATATAGGTCTCAAAACAATTGAAGTTCAAAACCTAGCTTCTCTAACGAAAGCCACGCTTTCAAGACCGCCATGGCGTGGCTCTTATATTAACAATCAAATCTGCTTATTTCGATCACCGCGATAAGTTAAGTCCTTGGTTCGGGCATTGCAATACATGAAACTCCTTCATATGAGTGGTGCTGTGGCGCCACTCTTCAATAGGTCATTACACTGTTCCGGCGCTGCGGTATGACACATTAAGCCTTGTCTGGCGCCGCGGCGGCTGACCTCAGCACCAGAAAATTTGTACAGATAAAAATTTTAGTGAACTTCCCGGCCTCAATACTTCTTCATTATAAGTCCGATTTGGTCTGTTCAAAAGCCTACAACTCATAAATTACATACTCTACGCGTTCATATAAGAATTTTACAATTTCGAATCTGTTAACTCGGAATTCACTTTTAAGTTCATTTTCGAGCGTTCGTTAAACGTTATTGAGCGTTCAATACTCGTTTTCTTCGTTTTAAGTCAGAATTCGACGACTTTTGAGCCCGCGACTCTTAAATACCCTATCTCACGTGTTGACATTGAAAACCAACATTTTCAAGTTTTACAGCAACTTTCGACTACAAATCAAGAATTTCTACGTTTTCGACGTTTAACGTCTAATTCTGTAAAATTCATCATAACTTCGTTACTATTGTTCTATAAGCCAAATCGAATGGAACACTCCATTGATTTCATATCTATATCCTAACCAAGCAAGATGCACATATATTAATATTGTTGGGGTTCAATTGTTCATCAACAACCAAACTCATCAATCAATATTTCCTACGATTTAAAATTATGCAAACCCTTACAATTTCTATTTCCACATGACTTATAAAGGTTTTACATAATACAAGCCATCCTTATTCCTCCATAAGAATCATGCTCCACTAATTATAATTCTTTATAATCAAATAAATCAAAAGAGATGGAAAACTATTATTAAGGAATATTTCCTTTACGATCTTGGTGTTCTTGTTAAAAACTCTAAGGTTTTTGCTTTAAAGTGATATGTTTGCTTAAGTCTAGCTCTTTCTCTCTCTCAATATATGTTGGATGACTCTTGGAAAACCAAATATAACCAACATTTGCCTTCTATTTATAGGCAATTCAAATGGAGGGTAGTATGGTCCTTTCTCCCACCTCCTTACTATTTACTACTTCATCACCAAGTAAAATGCTTAGTGATCAAGTAGATCACTTTACTTGGCCACCAAGTGGCTGGCCCACATGCCCATGGGTCATCCCCATGGGTTACCCCATGGGTTTTACCCATTCGGTGACCCACTGGTTCGATCCACGGTTCAGTTTATTGGATCGGGCTTAATTAATCCTAACATTGGGCATAGACTTGGGCTTAAACACATAAATCTTTGGGCTTGATTACTTAATCACTTGGGCTTGATATAATCCAAACCCAATTGGATTATACTAAGTCCTAAACTCTAAGTCCATAACACCAATTGTATTCTATACGTATAATTCATGTATTCTCTTCGTATAATACTCGTACGATAATCGTATTGTACTTCATATTAAATCTTCGTATTATACTCGTATACTAAATAGTATCATACTCGTATAACGTACAAATAAACATTATCGTAATTCATTATACGCGTCTCATTTCCTTCTCGGAAATCATTCTACTAAACCCTTAGGTTTAAGTCCGCAGGCAAAAACTTCGTTTGCCATAAATGAAATATTATTAAATATTTCATCTCGTCTTCATATTCTATCATTACACATTTCTCAGAATTTCAAACTTAATTCCCGAGCAGAAACGGATGAATAGTGTTTTTACGAAAATTTCTCAGAAAACTTTTATTTTCATCTTAGAAATTTAAAACAATTAATCCTAGCATGTAGCCAGAATACTAACCACATTTGCACATTCTAGGTCATAGAACGACTTTCACATAGCTTACTCACATAAATAATGAATTAAATTCATTTAATTCACATAATCAAATAAAAATTTAATTCTCATATAAATCTGATTTTCTCAGGCGTTACATTCTCCCCCCCCCCTATAAGGATTCTGTCCCCGGAATCTCGCTTATAATTATATAAACAAATGAGGAAAATTTTCTTTCATTTTACTTTTGAGTTCCCACATTGCTTCTTCAGCATTGTGGTTTCTCCATATCACCTTCACTGAAGGTATTATTTTATTTCTCAAAACTTGTTCCTTCCTATCAACAATTTGAACTAGAAGTTCTTCATACGATAAATCTTTCATTATTTGGATAGATTCATACTCTATTACGTGTTTATAGTCCAGCTTATAGGGACGCAACACAGACACGTGAAACACATTGTGAATGTGTTCTATTTCTGGAGGTAAGGCTACTTCATAAGCTACCTCTCCTACCCTTCTTAAAATCTCAAAAGGTCCTATAAACCTTAGACTTAACTTCCCTTTCTTTCCAAAACTTATCTTCCCTTTCCAAGGCAATACTTTCAGAAATACATACGACCCTACTTCAAATTCTCTCTTTTCTCTATGAGGATCGGCATACTTCTTTTGCCTATCTTGAGCCGCTACCAATCGAGCACGTATTATCTTTACCATGTTCGCCGTCTACTGTACCATCTCAGGTCCCAACATCTGACGTTCACCTACTTCATCCCAACACAATGAAGTTCGACACTTTCTTCCATACAATGCTTCGTAAGGCGGCATGCCTATACTAGCGTGAAAACTATTGTTGTATGCAAATTCCACCAACGGTAGATGGTCGTCCCAACTCCCTTTGAAATCCATAACACAAGATCTTAACATATCTTCCAGCATTTGAATTTTTCGTTCATTTTGTCCATCCGTTTGAGGATGATACGCCGTACTCAATCTCAACTGTGTTCCCATTTGCTCTTGCAAACTTCTCCAAAAGTTCGATGTGAATCATGGATCACAATCTGACACAATCGAAATAGGTACTCCATGTCTGGAAATAATTTCCTTAACATAAAGCTTAGCTAATTGGTCTAGGTTATACCTAACCCCTATTGGTAGAAAATGAGCCGATTTCGTCAATCGATCCACTATCACCCAAATAGTGTCGTATCCTTTCCTTGTTGTTGGAAGTCCCACCACAAAGTCCATTGTGATGTGTTCCCATTTCCACTCTAGAATTTCCAGTGATTGCAACAACCGACTAGGTTATTGGTGTTCAGCCTTAACCTTTTGACAGGTTAAGCACCTACTAACATATTCTGGTATCTCTCTTTTCATGTCCGATCACCAAAAGTTCTGACAAAGGACTTGATACATCTTTGTACTACCGGGATGTATCGAGTACCACGAACTATGGACCTCACTCATTATCTCCTCCTTTAATTCGGAATTATTCAGAACCCAAATTCTTCATTCAAAATGAAGTAATTCCTCCTTATCGAGGTTATACTTAGTCTTTTCTTCATCTTCTATCCTTTTCTTCATATGCTCGCATTCTTCATTGCTCAACTGCACTTCCTTAACACGTTCCACTATGGTCGGTTGAGTCTCCATAGAAAATAACATCTCCACTGCTTCCTCTAGTAATTTAATTTCTAATTCAATTCTTCCCATCGCTGTTACTAACTCATCCTGAGTCGTTAACATTGGCAATTTCTCTCTACCCTTCCTACTTAGCGCATTGGCTACTACATTTGCTTTCCCCAGATGATATAAGATATCACAATTGTAATCTTTTATTAGTTCCAACCACCTTCTCTATCTCATATTCAACTCCTTCTATGTGAAGATATATTTTAGACTTTTGTGGTCCGTGTATATCTCACACTTCTCACCGTACAGATAATGCCTCCATATTTTTAAGGCAAAAACTACAGCTGCCAATTCCAAATCATGAGTAGGATAGGCCTTCTCATAATCCTTTAATTGAAGTGACGCATATGCAATGACCTTGCCATGCTGCATGAGCACGCAACCCAGTCCTCTATGCAAAGCATCGCTATACACTACAAAGTTCCCTGTATCATCTGGTTAAGACAATACAGGTGCCTCACTCAACCATTTCTTTAGTTCCTGAAAACTGTTATCACATCTTTCAGTCCACACATACTACACCGACTTCCTCGTCAGATTTGTCAACGGAGTAGCTATTTTAGAAAAGTCCTGGATGAACCTTCTATAATATCCCGCTAACCCCATAAAACTCTGAACCTCTGTTGGCATTTTTGGTTGCTCCCACTCATTAACTGCTTCTACTTTTGCCGGATCCACGGAAATGCCATCTTTATCAATAACATGTCCTAGAAACTGCACTCGCTCAAGCCAAAATTCACACTTTGTGAATTTTGCATACAACTTTTCCTTCCATAGTGTTTCCAACACTATCCTCAAATGCTCAGTATGATCTTCTGACGTCTTAGAATAGACTAGAATATCATCAATTAACACTACGACGAACTTGTCAAAATACTATTTGAACACTCTGTTCATCATATCCATAAATACGACTGGCGCATTAGTCAACCCAAACGACATTACCAGAAACTCGTAATGACCATAACGAGTTCTGAACGCCGTCTTAGGTACATCCTCCTTCCTCACTTTTAACTGATGATACCCTATACGCAAATCTATCTTAGAAAAATACTTTTCCCCTTCCAACTGATCAAATAGATCATCGATCCTGGGCAAGGGGTATGTATTCTTAATCGTTAACTTGTTCAACTCTTGATAGTCGATACAAAGTCGTAACTACCCATCCTTTTTCTTTACAAACAATACCGGTGCTCCCCAGGGAGACACACTCGGTTGAATGTACTTTTTGTCTAATAGTTCTTATAATTGAACCATTAACTCCTTCATCTCTACGGGCGCCATCTGGTAGGGTGCCCTTGAAACTGGTGTCGTACCTGGTAACAGATCAATCACAAATTTAACCTCCCTATCTGGTGGAATACCCGATAATTCCTCCGGAAATACATCCGCGAACTCTTGAACTATAGGTATCTGGTCCAAGGATGTTCCCACTCTTTGGGTATCCACAACATGGCACCGATAAACTACACACCCTTTTCTCAACATCCTCCTAGCATGTGTCATCGTTAGACAACAAGAGCACCTCGGTGATTTACTACAGAAGAACACTACCTTGGTTTTCTTAAAAAGTCGAAGGTTCACACTTTTCCTATGGCAATCTATTATTGCCTTATGGTTAATCAACCAATCCATTCCAAGAATTACATCGAATTCTTTTAACCTTATCGGTACTAAATCTACCGATAACTTATTACCTCTAATATCTACGCAACAATCCTTGTAACGACCCCAAAATTCATATAATTTAATTCTCGACTTCGGTCATTAATAATACATTCAACCTCTAATTTTACATCATTAAACGATAATACAACCATTGAAATTTGTGGAATAATTACAATTTTCTATTACAAACTATCCTCATTCCCAAAACTTTCAACCTTTACATCTAAATATCTTAGAATCATTTTAATACTACAATAGTTTACATCGCAAAACGATATTATGATTCAACATTAATACATTATTCGAAACCTTAAACATGGTTCAAATAATAATAACACAACCAAAGTGTAAAAATCTTCAAGTATCACATAACTTTACCTTGAATCTTGAACCTGCAAAAAATGGTTATTTGCAAGGTTGAGCTCGACAGCCCAGCAAAATCAAACAGTTTTCATGCATCACATAGCACATAATAACATGCTCAACATATAACATACATGCTATAATTCATATAACAGGTATAAAGATTGAGTCCTTACTCAATCAGCATGCTTTAATCAATCAACATAGTCATAAATTGACTTTAACATTTCATACTTTCAACATATACAGATAACACATCATGCTCTTTGCAATAAAGATTTAAAACAGTTAATCATCAAGTTCACACAGCAAATAGGAACTGAAAGACTTGCCTTGATTGTTGTTTACCAATAATAGTTTAACAGCTTAGAGTTATCTGCACTTCACGTACCCCGAAAATACAAGTTTCACAAACTGAATACACACTTTCACGCCAAAATTTAACTAAGGAGGTCTTTATAAAAAGTCCTCCCACAACAAAGCCTTTCTCAAAAATTGGAGGTCTTATCATTGGTGAATGAAACAAAGGATCAAGCCCTTCTATTTATAGGTTTAGCAAAGGGTAAAGTTCTCAATTTAGTTGATGTGGGACTTGGTTTATACTAATTCTAATTTGTTTATACTAATTTTTCTTATTTTCAACATGCTATGTGTAGTCATTCATCACGAATTCGTTTCTTAACCAATTCGATCCGTTCAATTTGTGTTGTTTTCGTTTTATAGAGGAGAACAACAATTATCCATTAATTTAAAGTTTCCATCATGAATTCATCATCAACTTTAGTCCCAAAGTATACCAAAACACACATTATAATCAAAACCCAAACTCCTCTTCTTTAGTATAAATACATGAATTTGATTTTCTGAAAATTTGTTTCTAGATGACCATTATCAAATTATAAATATCTAATAACATATATAACATCGTAACCCACAAATTCATTAACCAAAACTCCAATTTTAAAAGAAACTCAAGAACACATAAACTAGAAATATAAAACTAAATTATGTACCTTTAATTCCTTAAGAAATAAAATTAACCTTATTAGTAAAATTATAATTTCTATTCAACCATTTATAATCATAACATTATTTAACAAATTCTCACCCTCTAATTTAATTATTTAATTAAATTAGAATATCATAATTATACTCGCGTAATAAAATACGTATAAATCTCATCTATTTTATCACACTTAAATAAACTATCCCATAACAATTTTCATCAAATATTTATTTAATACCATAAATATTTATTTTATTCCATAAAGTTTCCAACTAAAATATTTAATGTACTTAATAAATATTTTACTCGCATTATACTAACATTTACATTTTCATGCAATATATTACCTTCTCACTTTATTAAATCAATTATACTTGTATTAATTCACTATTTTAATTAAGTGAATTATTCACACTATTTATGAAACTTAACTCATAATAATTTCCATTGCCCATAAGGCATAATAATTAAAATTATATTATCTCATAACATAATTTTAACTTAATTAAATAAACTAATATTATTTAATTTCTTTAATAGTTTAATTAACTATTAAATCTCAAATTCTCTAACATATGAATATATAATTCTCTTCACACCAAATCACAAAATTCAAAATTTATATACCTTATAATAAGAATTTTAATTATAAAATTCTTATTTTAATAACTTATGAAAATTTGGGTTGTCACATCATTTCCTCCTTATAAGGATTCCGTCATCGGAATCAAATAAACCTCCCTTACTCGGTTTTCACTAAATCTCTTTTCAAAATTTACTGGGGATATTACATTCACCCTTTCTTCTAAGAATTTCGTCCTTGAAATTTTATCTATTAATCTTTATTCATTCAATCTATCAAAATAGATTTTACGTTAATACTTTATTCAGTCATTGGGTTCTACAACCAAATTCTTTCTCGAATGATCTTTCTAAGATCATCATATTCCTCACCTCTTCCTCTTCTAAGAGTTTCACATTTCTCTTCTTTTTGGAATTTCATTTCTTTCTTGAAATTATTAAGTTTTGCTTAATTTTCTCTTCCTTTCCACTTTCACCTTTCAGAATAAAAAGAATCTTCCACAATTGTTCAATAATTGGGAAGTGGTATGAATAACAAGAATTTAAAAGATTCCAAAGCATGCTGAGGGGTCACAAGACCGTGAACTCTATTCTCAGTTTACTAGTGCTTCAACTCAATCCTTCACACTGCAAACCAGAGTGTTTATCAATTACAAAGACCGAAAACACCTCCACACGCATACTTAGGTGGCGACTTTATTGTACCACTACGTTAGTATAACGTAGTGTTTTGTAACGACTATATGCGTTACGCTCAGAACCATTGTCCCCGAAAACATGTCCCTTTATAGGGTTGTTCACCTCAAGTTTTCAACATCTGAATCCGCACCAAAATAATTTGGTTTGGCATAACTTTTCAATAAACGCTTGAATTTCATGAACATCTTTCAATAATCATCTAGCTGAATCAAATAGCATAGACTTCTACAATAATTCGAACATCAATCGAAATATACATACACACACACACACACACACACATATATATATATATATATATATATATATATATTCTCACATCTTAAAGAAGCCTCAAAAATCTTTTTATGACGTCATGATACCACACTGTATTTACAGTCCGTTTGAGGATTCCGTCATTTTGTGACTTTGTCATACTACATCATACTATAGTGGGTTGACGATCCTTAGATCACATCCAACACTAAGTAATTCTACATTAATAACTCCATCATTTTTATCATCTCTGCACCATTTACATGATGCATTAATGATATAAAAATACATTTTGATAATTCAAATCATTTTCTTCTAGCCGAATCAATTAGCATAGACTCTTCTTTAAACCGTTCAAAAACCTTTGAAAATCATGTTTGGTGTCATCATCAATGCCACAACAGTAACGATGTGTTAGTGGCCCGAAGTCCACACCTACACACTTGTCACTATGTGTTGAGGATAATAAAAATTCATTTTTAAAGCACATCGGTGCGAATTTAGCTTGATGTCAAAAACTTCAAAGTCTATCATAGCTAGAAGATTTTGAATACCTATGCTTCCACCATCAAATTCACTTTATCTAATGATCCATTGCTTAATAAATCTATCTATTCTTATAATCCTCAATGCTCCATTCACAACTTAATTATACCCCAGTTCATCAAACTTACTGCACATTGGAAGTTCGTGACTTGTCACAATAATATGAGTTTAAGAACTTATCCTAGTCGGGACCATAGGCGCCCATTCATTTGAGGGGTTCAAAACATACCATATTATTATGAGTCACGAACTTACCATATGCATTAGTTTTAAGAACCGCACCTAATCCTAATATTATCTGACTAATCTTAATAGTTTCTAACTATCAAACATACCCATGAGAAAAGAATCACCTTTTCGTCACATATACATTGATAGCGCGACACCAACATTCCAATGATTATCAATATGATAAATTGAGTGCAAACATAAAACCCTCGCCCGTACAAAGATTTGTACAACTCAACCATCACATGAGTCCTCAATTGAAATCCCACCTAACTCTATCTTACTCTTAACATGCTCTTTTCTCGATACGAATTCTTCGTATCACATTATCTATAACTCCTCGTGAGTTTATCTCGTACTATATCATAGTACATTAACTTCATAGCATCAAGCTATAATTATTCAAACATTACAGACCATCTTTCTTTTATAACTTAAACAGATCATGTCGTAATCTTATTCTATAATCATCTCCCTTAAAATTCTTTTCTTAACTCATGATCGTTTTGCTTTACGATCCTCTTTCATTCCATTTTTCATCATTTACGACATTATTCGTTATCTTGGCTATTTCCATTTCTTATCTTTATATCTCTTCAAAATTCTTCATTGAATTTTCTTGTTTATATAATAATTCTTGCTTTAAGAATTTCCAACTTCATTTATATTGTTCAACATTTCATTCAAGTTCTACATTTTCATCATACGTATCCATTTTCAAGACTTGGTACACATCGAGTCTCTACCAGTTTCAATATGGTACGCTGAGTGGTTTCCCACAAACAACCAACAAACTAGGTTTCGAGTTACTAGTTTGTATATACCTCCGCTCTATGAAGGAATCGTTTAGCCCAGATACCATACCTTAACTACTAAAGAGTACAATTGTACCATACTTTACTATAACTTTTTATTCTTAACTTCCTTACCAATCTCTTCTTATAGACATTGTCTATTTATTATAACCTTACATCCTTATTGTTGGAGTTGGGTAACCCCACATTCATACTCCTTATAACTTTGCGAGATTCTTCTTTGAATCCTTTCACGCATGTTTTAATTTTTTCTTTATAAATTTCTTAAATTACTTCTTATTGTTCAAACTCTATTTGAGCTAATTCTTTCATTATATTCACATTCCTTCTCTAATGTTATAGCCTATGGTACTCCTACCTGTGGTTTATAACCTACAGCTTTGATACCAACTGTAACGACCCCAAAATTCATACAATTTAATTCTCGACTTCGGTCGTTAATAATACATTCAACCTCTAATTTTACATCATTAAACGATAATACAACCATTGAAATTTGCGGAATAAGTAAAATTTTCTATTACAAACTATCCTCGTTCCCAAAACCTTCAACCTTTAAATCTAAATATCTCAGAATCATTTTAATACTATAATAGTTTACATCGCAAAATAATATTACGATTCAACATTAATACATTATTCGAGACCTTAAACATGGTTCAAATAATAATAACACAACCAAAGTGTAAAAATCTTCAAGTATCACATCTGATTTATGTCTTTCAAGTAACACATAACTTTACCTTGAATCTTGAACCTGCAAAAATGGTTATTTGCAAGGTTGAGCTCGATGAAATTGACAAAAGAAAATCTAACAGTTTTCATGCATCACATAGCACATAATAACATGCTCAACATATAACATACATGCTACAGTTCATATAACAGGTATAAAGATTTAGTCCTTACTCAATCAACATGTTTTAATCAATCAACATAGTCATAAATTGACTTTAACATTTCATACTTTCAACATATACATATAACATATCATGCTCTTTGTAATAAAGATTTAAAACAGTTAATCATCAAGTTCACATAACAAATAGGAACTGAAAGACTTGCCTTGATCATTGTTTACCAATAATAGTTTAACAGCTTATAGTTATATGCACTTCACGTACCCCGAAAATACGAGTTTCACAAACTAAATACGTACTTCCACACCAAAATTTAACTAAAGAGGTCTTTATAAAAAGTCCTCCCACAACAAAGCCTTTCTAATATAATTGGAGGCCTTATTGTTGGTGAATGAAACAAAGGATCAAGCCCTTCTATTTATAGGTTTAGCAAAGGGTAATGTTCTCAATTTAGTTGATGTGGGACTTGGTTTATACTAATTCTAATTTGTTTATACTAATTTTTCTTATTTTCAACATGCTAAGTGTATTCATTCATCACGAATTCGTTTCTTAACCAATCTGATCCGTTCAAGTTGCGTTGTTTTCGTTTTATAGAGGAGAACAACAATCATCCATTAATTTAAAGTTTCCTTCCCGAATTCATCATCAACTTTAGTCCCAAAGTACATCAAAACATACATTACAATCAAAACCCAAACTCCTCTTCTTTAGTATAAATACATGAATTGGATTTTCTAAAAATTTGTTTCTAGATGACCATTATCAAATTATAAATATCTAATAACATATATAACATAGTAACCCACAAATTCATTAACCAAAACTCCAATTTTAAAAGAAACTCAAGAACACATAAACTAGAAATATAAAACTAGATTATGTACCTTTAATTCCTTAAGAAATAAAATTAACCTTATCAGTAAAATTATAATTTCTATTCAACCATTATAATCATAACATTATTTAACAAATTCTCACTCCTCTAATTTAATTATTTAATTAAATTAGAGTATCATATTTTTACTCGCGTAATAAAATACGTATAAATCTCATCTATTTTATCACACTTAAATAAACTATCCCATAACAATTTTCATCAAATATTTATTTAATACCATAAATATTCATTTTATTCCATAAAGTTTCCAACTAAAATATTTAATGTACTTAATAAATATTTTACTCGCATTATACTAACATTTACATTTTCATGCAATATATTACCTTCTCACTTTATTAAATCAATTATACTTGTATTAATTCACTATTTTAATTAATTGAATTATTCACACTATTTATGAAACTTAACTCATAATAATTTCCATTGCCCACAAGGCATAATAATTAAAATTATATTATCTCATAACATAATTTCAACTTAATTAAATAAACTAATATTATTTAATTTCTTTAATAGTTTAATTAACTATTAAATCTCACATTCTCCAACATATGAATATATAATTCTCTTCACACCAAATCACATAATTCAAAATATATACACCTCATAATAAGAATTTTAATTATTAAATTCTTATTTTAATAACTTATGAAAATTCAGGTTGTCACAATCTTTATGAATATGTTCAATGAGGATTATCTCTTCGTTTGTTACCTTAACGTCTAAAGGTATTGCTAACTTTTTAGGGATTAAACCTAATCGCTTAGCAAATCCACATGTTATAAAAGAACAAGTAGCACCCGAGTCAAATAACACTAAAGCATTTATTTCATTGACTGGAATGATACCTGCTCATTCGATGATGCAGCCGCATCTTGGACAGTTATATTAAACGTATGGACCGAGGGTCTACCCACAGATGGTGTTGGTCCATTAATGGCTAACTTACCACTACCAGAACCCTTATTTCCCTCTAAACCTTTCTTCGGGCAATTCCTTGCCATATGGTCTAACGATCCACAAACAAAACACCCATGATTTTTCTTAGGGTTAGGACAGTTGGGTGACAAATGTCCCTCCTTCCCACAGTTGTAACAAACTGATTTCCCCATTAAACAGACTCCCAGATGAGTCTTTCTGCATGTCTTACATGCCTCTATCCTACGTTTAGAATCTCCTTGTTTCACCTCAGTATTCCCAGGGTTAAATCTCTTCCTCTTTGGCATATTGCCACTACCACTGGCAACCTCCACCTTATTTCCTCCCTCTACTTTATTATTATTCTTCCTTTCCTTGTGGTACTGAGATAATGCCTCACCACCACCTTCAGCTATTATTTCCCTTTCCAGAATGGTCCCGTAGGAAGCACTCTAAAACACCAAAATTCTACTTTAGAGCCAGGGTTTCAAGCCCTGCTCAAACCTACGAGCCTTTCTCTCTTCATGTCCACGATGTGCAAATGAATCTTGCCAATTCATTGAATTTGGTCACAGCGTCTTTGAGGAACTCAAGATATCCCCTTGTTTAAGTTCCAAGAAATTAATCTCCATTCTACCTTGCATGTTAGTAGGGAAGTAGTTCTCAAAGAATACCTTCTTGAACTGTTCCCAGGTAACTGCCTCCATCCTAGCCCCACCCTGGTGAGCCTCCCACAAGTAGTTGGCCTCCCCCTTCATCATGTAAGTCACAAAAGAAGTCTTTTGCGCCTCACCCACGTTTGTAATAACAAATGCCTTCTCTATTTCTGTCACCCATGTCTGAGCCTCTAATGGGTCCGTCATTCCTCAGAACTCCGGAGGATCCACACTCTTAAATTCCTTAAACGTAGTTGTTCTTGCTACCCTAGGTGTCACGGGAATTCCTCCCCCAACTTGGTTAAATGTTGTCGTTAATAAATTAACGAACTCTTGCATAGGATTATTTGAACCCCCCTGATTTTCATTATGAGACTCGGCCTCTTGGTTACGTTGTCACCTTCTTGGCTACATAATTCTGATTAAATAATAAAGTTTCATTATTATCTATTTAACTGCTTAGTTATCATTCCCAAATAACAACTCATACCACAACAAGCACATTAAATAAAACTTCATTATATTAATATGCCTTCATAGTCAAAACTATTTACACTTTGCTTCCTTAGCCAAAAAGCTATTACATAACTATCCTGCGATTGACTTCTACAAAAAATGGGATTTACAAAAAGACTACCCTTTAATTATACAAAAGAGGGTTTTACGTCACTACCATATACAAAAAGATCTAATGATCTACTAACATTGCCTTACAGCATTCTCATGTTTCTGATTTGCTAAAATTGAAACAATATCTCGACTAATTGTATGTCGAGTCTGCCCTGACTCAATAAAATAACAAGTAATTTTTAGCTTGAAATCCTTGTGAGCACATTCATGGATGTACGCCATCCAAGCAATCTTCTGGTCTTTTTCAACCAGTTTCTTTCGAAGCTCTACAGTCTCTTCCTTATAATCCCTCGCCTTATCCGTCATCAACACTTTCTCATCCTGCTCTGACTCAAAATCCGCCTCTGCAGATTCCTTCACCTCATATAGGGTGGTAATCTCCTCGTTTTGTGTCTGCACCACAGTGCGCAGATGCACATTCCTATCCAACACTTCCAGGTACAATGATCTCATTGCATCCGGAGGTGTTGACTCCTGAGTAGGTACCATCATATTAATCGATGTTACCTCCATCTTCTCAACAACATCTATCATCATATTCAGATATGAAGATATTCCCATTGTTTCCTCGGAGTACTCCTCCTCAGAAATGTACTCTTCCAGATCCGAGTCTTCTAGAACCACTAATGGTACCTCTGCCACTGGCATAGGTACTATCTCCACTTGGTTCACCGACTCTTCACTTATCATGTGAATGTCTCTATACTTCAAGCTCTCGTTTGACATCTACAAAACACATAACAAGTTGATTAGTACATAATACACAATAGTATAAGCACAAATCATATTTAATTTATTTAGGATTAATTTCCTTCTTTTAAATCTTTCAATACTAAGTTTTCTCAATACCTTATTAATTCATTCGACTCGAATTTCTTTCTTCGGACTTTACCTTCCTTACGAGGTTATTAGCCTAAGGTTCTCCCCCCTTAAGTTTTATAACCTAATGCTTTGATACCAACCTATGACACCCCCATACTGGGTATCTTCCAACCCGACATATGGTGTTACATTACTCATAACTATACAATCATTCCATTGAACATACAACACAATGAATGTATTCACTATCTTCTTATTACAAATATAATAAAATCCTTTCACAGATTCATAAACCGATTACATCATTCATTATTCATAAAGTATAATACATATAACCATACTAATCTATTACATGATGGTTAATTATCCATCTTAGCCTTCCCCTTATCTCTCTTAGCATTCTCAGTACGTTCAGCCTTAACTTCAATCATATAATTCACGCAAGAAGTGAGCATAACAAGCTCAGCAAGTTTTAACAAAGAATAATATCAATACCACATTCGTGAATTATATGACTATCTTCCATAACTGAACAATTAGTCATGAAGTATTACGAAACATCAATACTCAAAAATTCACAATCTCAATTCCCAAAGTATATAATAGTTTAGGAATCCAAAACCGGTCGAAAGACCATGAACAGTATCTTTCTGTTTTCATACTTGAAAAGGACATCACAAACACTAAGGTTTGTACATCCCATTACTTACTTACGAGCACTACTAGGTGATCAAATTTATATAGTACTCTATGTTGATCAACATTCACCCGTTAAATGTATTTACGTTTAAGTTTTGACAAACTCGCGTGCCCATCAAATAATCGATGAAAAATACTTTTGTTTGTTCATAGACAAACTTACCTTTGAATCCATACCAAATACTTGGCATAGGATAGTGTTACCATTTCTATATAGAAAGATATGTATACAAATCAATCTATCTTTTACGAATAGTCTAGCCGAGTTAAAACTGGCATTGACCCTTTCTTTAAAATCATTCATGCAACTCAGTACAATGAATCACACAAAACTCGACTAACTCAAAGGTTAGACAAGTGTTAAGAAAACTTGCCTTCAAGCGTCTTCAAATAACCTAATCGACTATTCTCAACGTTTACAGAATCTACATGATATATTCACATAGCACACTGTAATTAGCTACCAAACAATTAATCACATTGTTTCTACCAACTTCTTTCTCTTCTATGTCTTAGTTGACTTTATATCATTAATAATGTCAATTCAACTTACTACCCTTCATTCCGTCTTGTTAAATTTCTTTCATTACTAACCAGACTCAATAATCATTGGTGAAGTTCCAATGTCGATTACCGTTCACGGTTTATTATTAACACTTTATGTTCTTCGTTAACAACTAATAACTTGCGTTCAATTCCTAAGTTCATTACCATATACATTAGTATATGTAACATAGGAATATTCTTAGTACATTCATTGAGTATATAAACTCAACTCATATAGGTCTTAGAACAATTGAAGTTCAAAACCTAGCTTCTCTAACGAAAGCCCCGCTTTCTACATCACGCACAGGTGGCCCTTATACCTAACAACTTGGCAATGCCACGCTTCGATTCTGATAACTAAGTCCTTTCCCGGCACATGGCTGAAACTCCTTCCTATGAGTGGCACTGCGGCGCCACTCTTCAGTAGGTCATTACACTATTCTGGCGCTACGGCGCGGCACATTAATCCTTGTCTGGAGCCGCGGCGGCAGACCTCAGCACCAGAAAATTTTTACAGACAAAAAGTTTAGTGAACTTCCCGGCCTCATAACTTCTTCGTTATAAGTCCGATTGGGTCCATTCAAAAGCCTAAAACTCATAAATTACATACTCTACGCGTTCATGTAAGAATTTTATACTTTTGAATTCGTTAACTTGAAATTCACTTTTAAGTTCATTTTCGAGCGTTCGTTAAATGTTATTGAGCGTTCAATACTCGTTTTCTTCGTTTTAAGTAGGAATCGGACGATTCTTGAGCCCACGATTCTTTAATACCCTATCTCACGTGTTGACATTGAAAACCAACATTTTCAAGTCTCACGGCAACTTTCGACTACAAATTTAGAATTTCTACGTTTTTGACGTTTAACGTCTAATTCCGTAAAATTCGCCATAACTTCGTTACTAGTATTCTTTAAGCCAAATCGAATGGAACACTCCATTGATTTCATATCTACATGCTAACCAAGCAAGATGCACATATATTAATATTGTTGGGGTTCAATTGTTTATCAACAACCAAACTCATCAATCAATATTTCCTACGGTTTAAACTTATGCAAACCCTTACGATTTCTATTTCCACATTACTTATAAAGGTTTTACATAATACAAGCCATCCGTATTCCTCTATAAGAGGCATGCTCCACCAATTTATGATTCTTTATAATCAAAGAAATCAAAAGAGATGGAAAACTATTTTAAGGAATATTACCTTTATGATCTTAGTGTTCTTGTTAAAAACTCTAAGGTTTTTGCTTCAAAGTGATATGTTTGCTTAAGTCTAGCTCTTTCTCTCTCTCAATATATGTTGGATGACTCTTGGAAAACCAAAAATAACCAACATTTGCCTTTTATTTATAGGCAATTTAAATGGAGGGTAATATGGTCCTTTCTCCCAACTCCTTACTATTCACTACTTCATCACCAAGAAAAATGCTTGGTGATCAAGTAGATCACTTTACTTGGCCACCAAGTGGCTGGCCCACATGCCCATGGGTCATCCCCATGGGTTTTACCAATTCGGTGACCCACCGGTTCGATCCACGGTTCAGTTTCTTGGATCGAGCTTAATTAATCCTAACATTGGGCTTAGACTTGGCCTTAAACACATAATTCGTTGGACTTGATTACTTAATCACTTGGGCTTGATATAATCCAAACCCAATTGGATTATACTAAGTCCTAAACTCTAAGTCCATAACACCAATTGCATTCTATACGTATAATCATGTATTCTCTTCGTATAATACTTGTACGATAATCGTATTGTACTTCGTATTTAATCTCTGTATTATAATTGTATACTAAATAGTATCATACTCGTATAACGTACGGATGAACATTATCGTAATTCATTATACGCGTCTCATTTCCTTCTCGGAAATCATTCTACTAAACCCTTAGGTTTTAAGTCCGCAGGCAAAAACTTTGTTTGCCATAAATGAAATATTATTAAATATTCCATCTCGTCTTCATATTCTATCATTACGTGTTTCTCAGAATTTCAAACTTAATTCCCGAGCAAAAACGAATGAATAGTATTTTTACGGAAATTTCTCGAAACTTTTATTTTCATCTTGGAAATTCAAAATAATTAATCCTAGCACGTAGCCAGAATACTAACCATATTCGCACATTCTAGGTCATAGAATGACCTTCACATAGCTTACTCACATAAATAATCAATTAAATTCATTTAATTCACATAATCAAATAAAAATTTAATTCTCATATAAATTTGATTTTCCCGGGCGTTACAAATTAGATACCTCGTTTGATTCACCTTCTATTCCCATGAAGCATACTTGAGCTATCTCATCCTTGACATTGACCTCAACTTCAGATTCTTATTCCTCACTCCAAGTGACTAGTGCCTTGTTTCTCTTATTATCCTTGAAACTTGTTTTTCCTTTATTCTTTAATTAAAAACAGTCCTTCTTGAGTGCCCAGGACGTCCACATTCAAAACACGTCTCCTCAGTTTTCTTTCCTTTGCCTTTATTTGTGTTGAAGGTATTCTTTCGTTTATTCTTCCTTTGCAGAAGTCCTTTGAGTCTCCTTGACATCATGGCTATCTCTTCATCTGAATCATCATCAAGCTCTTCTTTATTTCCTGCATTAAGAGCTAAAACCTTTCTTCGAGGAGTTTCCTCCTCATCGTCATACCTCTTTAACTGATGTTCATATTCCTCAAGTCCACCAAAAAGAGTTAGTGTATCCATATTAGATATGGTAGAGGAATCTTGAAGACTAGTGATTTTAGAAGTAAACCTCTTGGGCATAGCCCGAAGTAACTTACAGTTAATCTCACTTTGTGGAATGGATTTGTCCAGTAGTTTTAAGGAGTTCAGAAGAACAAGGAACCTTGCTTGAGCCATCTTTACGGTTTCATCTTTCTCAAGTTTGAACAATTCATAATCGTACGTGAGCATACTTAGTTTTACTTCTCGAACCTTGGATGTTCCTTCATAGCTCACTACTAAAGTATCCCAGATTTCCTTAGCTGTGTTGCATGAGGAAACTTTGTCAATCTTGGATTATACCATGTCGCTAAGTAATGTGTTCATAGCCCTTGAATCATAGGAAACCATGAAAGTCTCAGTTGAGTCCATCTATAGCAAGGTCTTTGGAGTGTCGTCATCTTTTCTTGGAATAATTGGTCTGTTCTCCACAACCCACCATTCCCAAGGATCTCTTTTAAGGTAGATCCTCATTCAGAATTTCCAGAAGTTGTAATTTTCTGTTCCATACAGCAAAAGAGGTCTATTGGTTGATTGACCTTCTTGATTGTTGTTCTTAACCGCGCCGTGTCGAATCTTTCCCTACAAGTCTCCTTTAAGACCAAGTAAGTAGAGCCAGGCTCTGATACCAAATGAAATTCAGATAAGGCACACTTAGAAGGGGGGTTGAATAAGTGTGGGTATAAACTATGACCAATTTTTATTCTTTAAACCATACTATTGAATATAGCCTACTATATTGATGAATGCAGCTTGCTAAATAAATATAGCCTACCGAATTGATTGTTTGATTTTATGAAAATATCTTGCTCAAGTTATAATTCAAAGAAAAATACTTGGTGCTTAATTTTAATTATCAAGCCAAATTAACAAGTCTTTGAGAGTAACTAAAGAAAAACAAGTAATAATAATCAACACCAAGATTTTTACGTGGTTCAGCTATTACCCTCTATAATAATAGCCTAGTCCACGTCCAATACCAACTAGTATTGGAGACTTCACTTTTATTTCTTTAAAATTGACACTTGTTACAAAATAATTTCTATCAAATTTGAATTACAATAATTCACTTGAGCACACTTGCTCATTGTGCACCAATGCACCCCTTAAGCACCTTTTCTTCCTTGAACCTGTTTGTAAACTGTAACGCCCCGGAAAATTGAACAATTGTAAATACTTTTAATAATGAATAAAATAATATTATTTATTATTATTACGTGTTGATAAGATGAATGTCGTTCTATAACCTAGAAACGTCGGAATGTCGTAGTATTTTAACTACGTGAGTGAATTAAGGTGTTTGAATTTCTAAGACGAAAATAAAATCTCTCCGAGAAATTTTTTGAAAAACACTATTCATCAATTTCTGCTCGGAAATTATTTTTGAACTTCTGAGAAATACGTAATGTTATAATATCAAGGTGAGATGGATTATGTAATAATAATCTAAGTATAGAAGACGTAATATTTCGCATGTGGACCTAATTTGGGAACGTTAGGTTTATTAATCGTAAAGGAAGAAAAGTTGTGATTATATAATGTGTATACATTGTATGAAGTAATGGATGTAAGTATAATACGACGTATTGTACTATTATGTATGAAGAATGAGATAACATATATTACTAACTAACATACGAGTTAGCATACGAAGATTATACGTGGGGGAGAAATGTTAAGTTGGTTAATTAAAGTTAATGGACTTGTAGGATTATTAGCCTAATAAGAGAATTCCAATATAATGTGACAATCAAGCCCAAGAGTTTGATAAGTCATGAGTCCAAACTATGGTAGCACAAGCCCATTAAAGAAGTAGTTAGATTAATTATCAAGTCCAATGAGAAGCCTTGATCCATGGGGCAAACTAAGTATGAAGTGGGTAAGCTTGATGGGCAAGGATTTTGTGTGGTGACCAAGTGATGTGATGAGCAAGGAATGAATAGTAAGGAGGTGGAGGATGAGGAGGTGGAATAAGGAGGTGGAATAAGGAGGTGGGATGTTTTAAAGTCTAAAATTCCCTAACCTTTGGTGGCCTATAAATACAAGCCTCATTTCAAATTTTGTTGGTTGTTATTTTCATCCAATTCTTCTCTCAATATAAAGCTAATTATTGGTTAGGGAGAATAAGCACTTTTAAGTTAAAGCTTCCTTTGTTAGACTTTCCAAGAAGAAGAAGTTAGACTTCAAAGGTAATGATCTTGTGTCCAATATTCTTTCATCTCTATTATAATAGGATGATAAGAGAAGTGTAATTAATGAACATGTATGTTAAGAACATATAAGAATTAAGTTATGAATGGACTTAAGCCGAATTAGTTGAATAAGCAACTTGAACTCAAATAAGTTGTTGGAATCCTTAAGAACTTGTCATATGTTTGGCATATGATGTTAGTATGTTGAATATAGTATGAGAACATTGATTGATGGACTTAAGTTTATAGTAAGTCATAAGCATGAGGAATTGTAGTTCATAAGTTAAATAAGTCACTGACTTATGAGAATAAGTCAAAACCTACTTTGATTATAAGTTGGTGTAATAAGTAACTTGTAATGATCATATGTTGGTTGAAATCCATTTAGAATCATTAAGAATGTAGTTTATCCGAAATTCACACGATTGGACGATTATCGTCGAATTCGTAAAATTCTCGGAATGGAAGTCGTATTTTGTGTTTAAAGTCAAAAATGTTGGTTTTCGATGGAGACAAGTCATATTTGACATTATAGAGTTGCGGACTCAAAAATGACCGAATTCCGACTTAGAACGAAGAAACGAGCGTTGAACGTTCACGAACGTTTATCATTTTCGTTAAAAATGAACTAATAGGTGAAATTTTAGCAAACGAAGTCAAATAGATAAAATTCTTACATGAACGCATAGAGTATGTAATTTGTGAACCGTAGGCTTTTGAACGAGCCAATTCAGACTTATAACGAAGAAGTTATGCGTCCGGGAGTTTCGTAAAATTTTCAAAATTTTGCAAACTATCTGAGGCACAGAGTCTGTGCTGCTGCGACTCCACGACTCTTTAAAGCCTGCACTGCAAAAATGAGGGCGAACTGCATATCTCTAACTAACTTAGCTTGCAGTACGAGATGCAGAGTTAAGTGTGGCGTCGCGGCGCCAGTCCTAGAATTTTGATGGAGAAGAATGTTTACAAATATATAATGAAAGAGAACTCTTGGTAATGAACTAAGGTGTTAATATAACATTGTTAAGGCATTGTTAGACATGTAATGTATGAAGATTAAAGGTTGATAATCAATTCAAAGATGAATGAAACATGAATGACGTAATGAAAGCCAGAAACCCATAATAACAGATCTAAGTCAGGATTTAAATTGAGATGAAGGGTAAGATATAATAATATACCTATTTGATTATATAAACCCTAATGTGGTACGTTATATGATCATGTATTGTAGAGACTTAGAGACCTAA
This sequence comes from Panax ginseng, assembly GCA_020205605.1. Taxonomy (NCBI): domain Eukaryota; kingdom Viridiplantae; phylum Streptophyta; class Magnoliopsida; order Apiales; family Araliaceae; genus Panax; species Panax ginseng. The sequence goes on along the minus strand of CM035132.1, from coordinate 120,949,578 downwards.
AGTGTACATGTGATAATCAATAAGCAGACGCTGAAGGCAAGTATTCTAACCCTTGTTCCAGTTCAGTTTGGACAAGCTTTGTAATACATGTATTCTTTCGCATGAAGTCTTGAATGATGAAGTCAAAGCCAATTCTTTCGGCTAGACTTGTATTATGAATCTGTTAAGCATGATTAATATTTACCGAGTTATATTGGTATGGTTTTCAATCGAAGACCGAGTATGCTAAAAATGTTTTTATCGTTTAACGACTGGCATGTGAGGTTGCCATAACTTAAACGTATACACGTTTAACGAATGTAGTTTTGATCAACATAGAGTACTATGGGTTGATCACCCAGAAGTGCTCGTAAGCTATGCCGGACTTACGGACTTAGTGTCGGGTTTTCCTTTTCAAAAGAAATTATGAATTGCTCATAGTTCCGAGCCTTAGTTGATATTCTACTGAATATTGTTGTTGGAAAATATTTTGAATAAAAAGAAGTGCTATTTTGAATTATCGATAGTACTTCGTAACTATTGTTCAGTTACTAAAGATATATAAGTTCTATGTTTCAAGCATATTGTTTATTAGAATTGTAGTACTTGCTGAGCTAGTCATGCTCACTCTTGCTTGAACCATATAAACACAGCCAAGATCGAGCGGACCGAAGGCTCAGGCAAGGACAAGGGCAAGGCGAAGACAAATCCTTAGATTACTTATGTAATAGAATAGTTGAATGACTATAATACATTGAATATTATGACAAGAACAAATGAATAGGTTACAAAGAACTTGGGAAATGTAATATTATTTTGGATATATATAGAATTTATATTTGTCCTTTTGAGACTATTCAATTGAATGAATGAATGAATGGTAGTACCGTGTAGCACCATCTGCCGGGTTGGAAGAGACCCGGATTTGGGGGCGTCATATAAACAAACCTTAATCCACCTGGATTAAATTCCTTTAGACAACACTTAGTCTAAAAATGTAAAATTACAAATATAGAGGTCTAAGGATCAAAGAAAATAAGCAATTTAACAATGCAAGGCTCAACTAATATATGCAGTGATCAAATAATAAAAGAAATGTCACCAATTATGAAGCTCACAAAAATCAGCTAGAATGATCTGAATATAAATTGCACAGTAGCTCAAAATTTTGCACCAAGAATAATGGAGTAGCTTTTTCAAGTATATGAGTGCAATAACTGATTCAAGTGTTGTATATATATCACTGATAACAGTTCTTCTTATATAGCCCAAATATTACCATTTGCGAAATAAATTATTTCGGTTATCGGACTTTGTTTTCGTTGCCAACAACAGATAAGAAGCGTTCCAACAATACAACCATTGATAACAAATCCAATTATCTTTGATAGTTACAAATATATGTTGGACTCTTCAAACAGTAATCCATAAAGAGACTAAGTCAGATGCAAAGCACCTCTAGATTTTCAATTCCTATAAAGTCTGCCGCCACTTGTTATATCAAAATTTGAAACAGAAGATATCATGATAATATACAGGAGTGTCAGTTACTTAGCGTAACAAATCCTAACTCTCAAGAATACTCATGATTTTATATTTCCAAGACTTGTGCTTATTTAACTTATTAAAAATCTACCGCCATATATATTGTATTTCCATTTACCAAGATATATGCATCAAAAGCGGTGACATTTATTTGTTAACAATAAATCCGATTTTGTATGCATGGCAATATAAATTCTAACCAATTAAGAATAGTTAAGCAAAAATATTAAGCATGCATATTAATTTTTTAATCAACTTTAAATGAACACATAAAATATCCTAGAGCCTTGTATTGAAAAATTAAGTATTTGTAATGACCTTACATATTAATCTTAAGACTCAAATCTTCAAAGCTTTTGACAAAAATCCTTTCATCAATTTCCTAAAATTTCATAATAAACAAATTAGTCCATATTATCAAATCATCATCAAAACAAAAAGGTTAGAATATTAACAAGTCAACATTATCCATGCACTACATGTGAGACCCCAAATTTTATGAATAAAGATTTAAATTTCTCAAAATATTTTTTTGAATATTATGGTGTGGATTTGATATAATGTTATAGTTGTGGGTAATATTTATATATTTTTCAAAGTAAACAAGTTATTATATAATATTCGATTGGTCGGGGAATATTAAATGCGATGGTACAATCATTGGTGGACCCCAATAACTAAGTATTGTCGTAGTTAAAAAGCAGCGTAATTATCATTTTATAAAAATAAAGGCGAAAGTGTTACCGTTAAAACTGTTGAACTACCTGGTAGTAAAAGTACAGTAATACGCGTGGTTGCATAGTAGTATACAGTATTGATTTTTGATGCTTACATAAGAAGTCACTCAGTTATAGTCAATTATTGCTACAGTAATTGATGCATCATATCTCTCATATTATTGATTCAATTATTGTCATAGTATCATCTGCATAATATGTTATATTATTAAATCAATAATTGAGACGTCAAAGTTATTCATATTATTATTTTCAATATTGACAATGTCTATAAGTTCTGTCAAGGAGAGGTTAGATAATCTAATTGCGTGCAAATAGGGAGAAATCCTAATCGAAAAGCCCCCTCTTTCCTGGGAACGACCTGGTTGTTAAATATTGTGAGTTATAATATTAGTGATGACTAAGTTTGTGTTGATTAAATATGAAATTGATAATTCCATTGTGTGGGAATTATTAGTGTTAGTGAAAATCGACATTTATTTCGATAATAATTGATGTCTGGAGGTTATATTGACCAATCGGGTAATTAATCGGATAAATGAGCAATTAATTGCTATTAATTCACATGCTTATAACTATGTGTTCACATGTGTGTAATATTGATTCACGTGATTTACTATTAAGGGAATTGGTGCAAGATTGATAATACTTGCATGACTAAATTAAAAATAGAGGTATAGATGAAGGTACTATACTATAATTAATTTTTTCACATGTTTAGAACTATTGAGTCACATGATTTACTATTGATTCACATGATTTACTATTAGGGGAGGTGGTGCAAGTTTGATAATACTTGCAGGACTAAATTAAAAATGAAGAAAAAGAGGAAGGTATTATACTGTAATATTTTGAGCCCCAAAATATGCAATTATCGAAACTATATTTTCCTATAAATAGAAGCTCATTCCTTCATTATTTTTCACCAATTCACTAAAGCTATAAAGAAATTATTATAGAGAGAAATTATAGAGAGAAAGAAGAAGAGAAGTCTGTTACCTCACTATTCCAGTATCCAGTTTTCTTCTAAGGTAAGGGGTATTATTCTTTCGTATTCATGAAGAGAGTTATTTTCTTTCAATACTCGTAAGGGTTGTTATTCCATTCTTTATTATTATGTTGGAATAACTTGTCTATGTCTGATACCACATACATGGTGAAATTCTTACATTATTCCATTCTTTATTATTCTATTGGAATAACTCATCTGCATGCGGATCTATCGCATGCCTAGTAAATTCATTGTTATTCCATTCTTTATTATTACATTGGAATATCACATGCATGCGGATTACGCATGACCGGTTCCATTCTTTATTATTCATTAGAATATCCCGTCTGCATCTGGATTCGCATGACCTGGTTCCATTCTTTATTATTCTATTGGGAATAACCTGTCTGTACGATCTATCGCATGCCTGGTGAATTCTTCTGTTATTCCATTCTTTGTTATTCTATTGGAATAACATGTCTATGTGGATTACCGCATGCATGGTGAATGATCCTTCATATTCATTCATTATTAAATTATAGAAATGATCTGTCTACGTGGATTACCGCATGGCGGGTGAAAATCCATTTGCAGTTTCATATATTCTATTATACTTAGTGGTTAAAGTTTTGGCTTCTATACTCCATGAAATTAGTAGAATATCCTGAATATTTGTGCTTCATCCAGTATCTTTTCATGGAAATATTCTTCTGAGCATTCTTGAATTTTACTCCATAAAGGAGTATCATGTTGACAATTTGGACGTAATTGATTTCAAGATAAATTAACTTATAAATCTTTAAAATTTATTCTTGAACTTATTTTATTGAATTATTATGTCATTGTCATCATCCTCATGCTTATATTGTGATGAAAGTCATCTTTGGATTACGTGCATAGATGGACTTGGTATGATTATGACCAGGGATCATTCGGTATAATCATGACCTGTAATGTTATAAATGATGTGGTAAAAGTCCTCAGTGGCCTGTAGTGCATTGATGGACAGTTTTTTGTTTTGATTATGACCAGGGATTATTCGGTATAGTCATAACCATTAACGATTTAATGAATATCCTTGGCCCGTAGTGCAGGGATGATTCGATAATGTGGTTTATTTATTAAGCTGAGTCTCAGCGATAAAAATTGATGAAAACATTTTAAATCATAGAAGATAGTAGATATCATGCTCTACTTGACTCTTCTAATGGATTTCTTATTCCATTGTAGTTAAACTTGATGTCTATTGTATTTTATCAGTTTAACATTGTTGAAGGCGAACGATAATTTATTCTGCATTATCTTAGTCATAATATTTCTTACTGGGCTAGTTGAGCTCACCCTTTTGCTTTCATTGTTCTCTTCAGGAAATGAGAACGTAGTCGGGACTAGTCGGGGACCGGAGTGATGGTCCGAGATGGTGTTATAGTAGTCCTCACAATTCTATAAAATAGTGTGACAATAAATGTAATGAGGACTCTATTTGAGAGTGGATATTGTCTAAGGCAATATTCTGCTTTAAACTCTCGACTATGTTTTGTCGTGATATATTACCGCGCGTTTGTATAATTAAGTTTGTATTTGTATTCGTAAAATGTATTTGGCGACTCAAGATGGGTGATGTATACCGTTTTGGAGGCGTCACGCTTAATATATCAAAGCTTAGGGATATGATCCCTAAATGAGATGTGAGATAAGAACTAGGAGAGGAGAGGAGGCAGAATTCCTTAGCTAGTATGACCTACCTAAGTTTATTTGGTATTTAATTGGTCGGTCGAGTATAGGGATAATATGTGATATGTCAATTAACCCTTGTTTCATGACGATTAATACTGAAAATAGCATCCAAAAAATGTTGAGATAAGAAATGAAGCACATGAGACCGCTTGTCACCAATGATCAATACACGTGATAATGTGCAATCCGATAATAATCCTCAAAATAACAACACCGATCAAATGATGAAAATGGGATGTTTAGAGGCTTTATGAATTATATAATCCGAAAATTCAAATTTAATATTAAATATTTATTGAATTATATAAATATTTATTTGATGTAATTATTGAAATTTATGAAATAAAAATTTTATTATTGATGTGGTTATTATTATTAAATATTTATGAATTAAATTTATTAGATAATATTCTAAATTAAATTAATTTATAAATTAGAGAGTTGTAATATAACATGAGATGTTATATTTTTGTTTTAATTTAATAATTTAAAGTGGTATGTTAAATTATTAAGTAAAGTTATAATGAGAATATAATTATGTGATATTTGTTTAAGTGAAATATGTATTTAAAATATAGTATGTGTAATTAATTTATTTTACTAATGTTGGATATGGAAATCTTTATTAAAATAAATTAAAGGAGTTTAATTTAGTTTTGACCAAACAAGGCTTAAAAATATTAAGTCTTTATTTTAAAGACTTTTTGCCAAACAAAGCCTTATGGCTTTTGGATTTTTAAATTTTGAATTTTAATTATAATAATAATATAAATAAATTAAATTAAATAATAAATATAATATATTTATAACCTAAGCGTTATATCTATAACTGATATTCTAATAACTAGACGTATTAAGGTTATCAGTTTTTTTTATCTATACGCTTAAGTGTGTATTAGTTTTGCGTGAATTGTCTTTTAGCCTAAGAGGAGGAGAAGTTCAGAGAAGCTTGAGAGGGTTGAGAGTATTGAGAGAGAACCTAAGGATTTCCAAGCATTTTTAGTGTTTAACAAAGAGGATTACAAGCTAAGTGAAGGTAATTTTACATAACCATTAGAATTATATATATATATATATATATATATATATATATATATATATAAGTTTACGACAAAATTTTATACTCTGTGAATTTCATTTGTTTTTCGAATTGTTGTTATATAACCTGTTTATGGTGATTGCATATAATTATGATGTTAGAGTATATAGTTAGGCAAGAATTCGTATGCTAATTATAGTTAAACGTGGAAAATTTTGACAGTATATGTGTGTTCTTATACATGGCTTATGACAGTAACAAATTTGATGGTTAAAGTGTATACAAATTGTAAAAAATTGAACTGTGAATAGTTAATTGGGTATGAAATAAAGAGAACTTAGTTCAAAAGAATCAAATTGGTGTATCATTATGATCAAAGTGTTCACTGTGTCAAGAAGTATCAAAAATGGAATTTTTGGTTTTAAAATTTGTTATTCTAGTATTTTATTTTTCTAGAATTATGGTTTAAGTTTTGTTAATTTAGTATTTGTATGTTTGGTGAAGTTTATGTGTAATTTGCATAAGTTATACATGTTAATTGGTGTTAGAAATTAAGACATAGCTTTGTTCTCTGTTTTGTTTTGGGGTGTTTGGTAATTCGGAGCCCCAGCGCCAAATTTCATGACCTCAAATTAAAAATTTCGCACCTCAAATACCAAAAATAGGCGCGAAGTTCATACCCTAAAGCGAATTCATACCGACGCTAGAATTTATGCCCCAACGCCACCGTTCTCTCACCCAAATACCTGAAAAGTGGTCTGGCCTGACAGCTTTGACCTCTTGTAGTAAAAAATGGCCATAACGCTTTTCATACAAACTCCGATTGAGGTGATTCAAGATGATTCGGAAAGAGGACAAATAGGCCTATAACTTTTATTCTTTAAGGTTTCAATATGAAATCGTTATGAAGGGTCAAAATCGCCATCTTTAGGACTATTATGTATTTGGAGCCAATCGAAGGGCGTGGGGATGCGCGAATGCAAGTGCAATCCTTTGTGTATTAGTATAACTTAATGATAACATGTTGGACATGTAATAGGATGTTGTATCAAGTTGTTAATGTGTATGTGGTGCAATGACATGATCACTTAAGTAGTTGTAATAAAGCTAAAAAGTAATGTTCATGAAAAGATGCGATGTTATTTAAACTTAAACTTAGTTAGTAGCTATACTAAAAATAAGAAAGCAACTCATGAAGGTAATGTTAGTGTAACTAATGTGTATTGTCAATACATATGGTATGTGTGTAGGACTTGGGGTGAACGTGAGTAGTGATTGTTTAACCCACGACGAGGGCAAGTTCCCTAACTTTGCTACTTTATTATTCAAAGAAGGTTACTTTTCACTGTTATGTTATACTTATGCAAATTCTCTATTTCTAATCTCTTGTTTAACGATTTATTGTCATGCAAGTTCTTTAACCCTCATTTATTGTTGAGCAAGTTAGTTAATCTTTGTTTATTTATTCCAATTGAGATTACCTTGGTTATTCAAAGTATGTACTCATTTATTGTTGAGCAAGTTAGTTAATCTTTATCTCTTTATTCAAAGTATGTATTATTATTGTAAGAAGTGTGTTTATTCAGCTACTAATAATTGTTGTTTGATCTTCGTTCTTCAATATCATTGTACTATCTTACGTTATTGTACCAAACTCTAAGTTGCTTAGCGATTCTTTACCAATTCAACTAATCCTTAGTTGATGAATGTACTAAACTCTAAATTACCCTTGAAGTCTACCCAAACAAAACTTCCTTTGGTTTGTTTATGTACTCACACAACTTTGAAATCATGTTGTCAATGATAACATTTGTTCAACTTAGAAATTGTTAATACTCTTGCCCTTATTGATTCATCAATATACCTTGTTCATGAAGATATTATAATCAAACCCTTGAATAGTTATTGGTTCCTATTTGATTCAACCAGTACTTGGTTGATGAGTGTTCTAAAAATCTAGACTTCCTTTGAAGTTAATTCCCAACCAAACTTCCTTTGTTCTAAACCCGATAATCTAAGTTGAGATGAACAACCCTATATCGGGAGGGGATTATTTTAGAGTTATGCAATAATAAGCGTTAAAATGTTTCATGTAATATATAGTACAAAGGGCTGATCACCTGGAGTACGAAATGATGGTCCATGTAGTTGTTTAGACCGATAAATGTTACAAAGAGAAACACACATGTGAACCTAGGACATAGATGATGATTATAGTCTTTTAGACTGTTAAAGGTTAAAGTAGAAATACTTGTAAACCTAGAATAGAGTTCGTGGTCTTATGACCCTCAGTATATTCTTTGATGTTGTTATCTATTTTTAACTTAAACGTTCATTATTCCTTTGAACTCATAGCTGTTGAATTAATTTTCATGTTCCGGTAACAATATTTTACCATTGAAAGCTCAGTTAATTGTCATTCATAAAATATTATTGTATATTATCATTCTTGTGGGCATTAGTTTGCTCACTCTTGCACAAAACAATGCAGATGAAGTTACGAAGTTTGAAAAGCTTTATACAAGCAAGGGCAAGGAAAAAGTGTTTGATTAGACGACAATGTTTAATTTATATTTTATTTATGAAGCTTATGTAATGTATTTAGTTATAATCATGTTTTAATTTTCTGCGAATGATTATAATAAAGGTTAGATGACCTAGGATTTATTTTAAATGATGTAACCCTTTAATGGGAGATTAATTGTTTAAACTTTTGAGTTTAATTATATCCTTTGTTTATGGGTAGTTAGTTATGATTTATTTGGACAGTGAACACCAAATCTGTAGGGTTGAAGTGCCCGGATTTTGGTGTGTCACAAGTTGGTATCAGAGCCTTAGGTTATAAACCTTAGGTGGGGAAACCTTAGGCTATAACCTTCTATGAGATCAAAAATATAGAGGTGATAAACTCTTATCGAGTTGTTAAGGAGGAAGTAGTAAAATACTTATGTGTTTATGTGTTAATGACTTATGTGCTTGCAAGTACTTAGGAGTAGCAAGTATTATACACATTTAAGTCGTGGGGTTGTTAAAATTTGTTGTCGAGAAATGAGAAGGTCTAGCGAGCCACGTTAGCGCAAGAAGATGTCGCGACTCAAGACCTTACTACACAATTTGCAGATGTAGAGCGGATATTAGCTCAGTCAGAATATTAAAGAGGATAGTTATTAGCTGGGAATGAGATTGCGTAGGAATAATCGGGAAAAGAAGTCGACAAAGCGCGCGAGAGAGAGAAGACACGAGGTGAAGGCTTCTAAATTCATAGATCGTGTTGAAGACAAGTTGAAGAAGGCCAAGTGAATGATGGAACTTAGAATTTAGTATTCTATTTTCTATATAGGTTGAGATTTATTTTTGGTATGTGATAGATCGTCAATGGTTCGTATTATGGAGCAAGAGCGCAATGAAGTTTATACAATGTGGAATGTTCTTGTAGATTGCAAGAAAAACATTAAGATTATTTATAAATCACGACGAAAATTAATAAAATATAAAATCTGACTTTTGAAATAAATAGTGAGATATGATGAAGTAATCCTAAAATTTTATTATTACAGGTATAAATAGCAGTGAGGTTATTTTGTGATGTGGTGATGTAATAAACGAATAAATACATCGTTATTTATTGTCTATAAGTGGTTAAGATAAGTTTGAAAATTTTAATGCGTGTGTGAACGATGATCTAATGGTATAAGTTTTAAACAGTAAGATGTCGCCTAGAAGAAGACAGCAACGTCAGCAGAGACCCAAGGAATATGCATACAATAGGGAAGCTAACGCAAATCCAGTGCCACAATTGGTGAATTTTCTTGTGGGAGCACTGGCAAATCAACTGAATTTCTGGCTATACAATCAAATCTCGATGTTCCAACCAAATTTGTTTACAACAGAGCTAGAAAGAATGATTCATGTAGACGGGGAAGGTAATACGCTGGCATACAATCAAGAGCAGAGGGGAATGAAGAGTGCAGAAGATAAGGTGGATGATAGTTATACCGGTAATGCCTGGAAAAGAAAGTGGGACAATAATATTAACGCTGAAAATCAGCAAGGGAAGGAAAAGAAGAAGGTGGAGGCGTGTAGCAACTACGGAAAGAAACATGTAGGTGTTTGTTTGAAGGGAAAAAGGGTGTGCTTTAATTGTGGTTTGAAGGGCCACATTGCACCAAAGTGTTCAAGACCGAGGAAGGAAGCCTGCTTCACGTGTGGATCGAAGGAGCACTTGGCTCGAGAGTGCCCAAAGAAAGCGGTAGAAAAAGCAAGTGGAAGCAAAGGGGGTAGTGGCAAATTGGTTATTATAGAATCAGCTCCGCCGAGTCGACCAACCGAACAATCAACTAACATGACGATCCAGGACGTAAAGCAAGGTATGGTTCCGATCAGTTATCTATACAATAACGTGTTATTTAATTCAAGTGCCACTTGTAATTTATGCCTGATGAATTCGTTTAGAAACTAGATTCGCTTCGAGAAAAGTTAGACTATTCCCTAAATATGGAAAGTGGGAATATTGATTCTTTTAAGTTGATGTGTAGAATTTGTGTATTGGAATTAATATGGCACCTGTGATGTCTCTACCAGATAATACAAGAATGTTGTGTTGTATAGCGACGCATCCTATAATATACTAGGTTGTGTGTTTAGGCAGAGCGACAGGGTTATTTCTTATGTATCGCGTCATTTAAAATTTTTATGTGAAAGGATATCCGACTCATGATTCAGAGCTAGAGCTGATAGTGGTTGCCCTGAGGATTTAACGATATTACTTTTAGATAGTAGTGTGAGATATAAAAAAACCATAAGTGTTTAAAGTATATAGGGGTATTTAACCGTGCGTTGAAGTGATAGTAGGAGTTGATCAAGGATTGTGAATGCAAAATCCTAAACGATCGTGGTTGCTGACGTCTTAAGAAAAAAAGTAGTAGTTATTCTTGTTAACTGTGCAAGATGGGTTCATAATAGAAATGACTAATTTGTGGTAGGAGGTAAGATATATGAAAAGTCAGAGGAGAAGCTATTCAGATGGAAAACCGTACAGCTTTTATGGATAGGGTAAAGGAAGAGTAGCTCCAAGATGAAGTTGTCAAATTCATAATCGATACTGAAAGATAGTTGAAAGTTGAAGGAAGAAACTAGGTTTCGCTAATGCTAGGAATTGAAAATGAAGTTTTGCATAAATTTATATATTGAATCAACTAGGAAGCACGAAAATATATATTGCCTTCGATAATACTATCTGTGACAAGATATGGTGATAGAGTTTATAGTATGTCAAAGTTAGCATATTACCTATCGATCAGTGTGTGAAGTTATATGTTAATGAAATTGTTTTAAGACACGGTGTTTCAGTGTCAATTGTGTTAAATTTTCATGATTCATATCAAATTTTCAGAAAGGTTTTTGCAAGAACGTGTGGAACACAATTTGAAATAAGTATGTCATATTGTTTGCAAATCGATTGTCAAACTAAAAAGAAATCCAGACATCAGAAGGCATGCTAAGCGCACGAGATGTTTTCGATAACGTCATACAAGGAATCCGCATTGAGAAAGTTATGGGCAAGTTAAAAATAATTGAAGAGTAAGGTAATGTTCGGTGGGATTTCAACTGAGGACTCATATGGTGACTAAGTCATACAAACTTTTGTATGGGCAAAGGTTTTGTGCATCTACTTGGTTTATCACATTGATAATCATTGGAATGTCAGTATTGCGCTATCCATGTATATGTGGTGGAAAGGTGATTCTTTTCTCATGTATATATTTGATAGTTAGATGATATTAGGATTAGGTTCGGTTATTAAAACTAAAACATATGGTAAGTTTGTGACTCATAATCATATGGTATGTTTTAAACCCCTCAGCGAATGGACGCCTATGGTCCGACTAGGATAAATTCCTAAACTCATATGATTGTGGCAAGTTCCTGAATTTCTAAAGTGTGGTAAGTTTGATGAACTATAGTGGGTATAAAGCAGTTATAGTATAGGAAGCATTAATGAAGTTGAAAAGATGGTTTAGAGGTAGCCTTACCTCTACAGTAGAGTGCATTCGCAATATTTTTCATGTTTCGGTGATATGCTTAAACAAGCTCGACTCCAATCATGTAAGCAAGTACGAACCGTTATGGTTGTTCTACTAGGAAATTAGTATCCAGATAGTCGATAGGAAATAACAAGTGCAATAGATAAGGTGATACCTTCTGTGAAGGTGATTTGGAGAAACCACAATGTCGAAGAGGCAATGTGGGAACTCGAAGCTGAAATGATGAAGAATTACCCTAAGTTATTTGTTTAGTCTTTGTCTTCGATTTTGGGGACAGAATCTTTATAAGGAGGGAAGAATGTGACGATTTGATTGTTTGAGTTGTGATTCTTGGGACAAAATCCTTGTAAGTAGGGAAGGATGTAACAATCCGGAAATTAAAATTGTAATATTAAATATTTATTGAATTATATAAATATTTATTTGATGTGTTTATTATTGAAATTGATGAAATAAAAATTTTATTATTGATGTGGTTTTTATTATTAAATATTTATGAATTAAATTTATTAGATAATATTCTAAATTAAATTAATTTATAATTTAGAGAGTTGTAATATAACATGAGATGTTATATTGTTGTTTTAATTTAATAATTTAAAGTGGTATGTTATATTATTAAGTAAAGTTATAATGAGATTATAATTATGTGATATTTGTTTAAGTGAAATATGTATTTAAAATATAGTATGTGTAATTAATTTATTTGACTAATGTTGGATATGAAAATCTTTATTAAAATAAATTAAAGGAGTTTAATTTAGTCTTGACCAAACAAGGCTTAAAAATATTAAGTCTTTATTTTAAAGACTTTTTGCCAAACAAAGCCTTCTGGCTTTTGGATTTTTAAATTTTAAATTTTAATTATAATAATAATATAAATAAATTAAATTAAATAATAAATATAATATATCTATAACTAATATTCTAATAACTAGACGTATTAAGGTTATCAGTTTTTTTTATCTATACGCTTAAGTGTGTATTAGTATTGCGTGAATTGTCTTTTAGCCTACGATGAGGAGATGTTCAGAGAAGCTTGAGAGGGTTGACAATATTGAGAGAGAACCTAAGGATTTCCAAGAATTTTCAGTGTTTAACAAAGAGGATTACAAGCTAAGTGAAGGTAATTTTACATAACCATTAGAATTATATATATATATATATATATATATAAGTTTACGACAAAATTTTATACTCTGTGAATTTCATTTGTTTTTCGAATTGTTGTTATATAACCTGTTTATGGTGATTGCATATAATTATGATGTTATAGTATATAGTTAGGCAAGAATTCGTGTGCTAATTACAGTTAAGAGTAGAAAATTTTGACAGTATATGTGTGTTCTTATACATGGCTTATGACAGTAACAAATTTGATGGTTAAAGTGTATACGAATTTTAAAAAATTGAACTGTGAATTGTTAATTGGGTATGAAATAAAGAGAACTTAGTTCAAAAGAATCAAATTGGTGTATCATTATGATTACAGTGTTCACTGTGTCAAGAAGTATCAAAAATGGAATTTTTGGTTTTAAAATATGATATTCCAGTATTTAATTTTTCTAGAATTATGGTTTAAGTTGTGTTAATTTAGTATTTGTATGCTTGGTGAAGTTTATGTGTAATTTGCATAAGTTATAGATGTTATTTGGTGTTAGAAATTAAGACATAGCTTTGTTCTGTGTTTTGTTTTGGGGTGTTCTATAATTCGGAGCCCCAGCGCCAAATTTCGCTACAGAAAGACCAAATTTTGCACCTCAAATACTAAAAATAGGCGAATTCGCGGAAATTCAAAATTAGCTTGACCTGGATCGCTCAAGCTACCTCAACGCTGGAAAAATGGTCTGGGTCGGACAGTTTTGACCTCTTGTAGTAAAATGGCCATAACTTTTTCATACAAACTCCGATTAAGGTGATTCAAGATGATTTGGAAAGAGGACAAATAGTCCTATAACTTTTATTCTTTAAGGTTTTCAATATGAAATCGTTATGAAGGGTCAAAATCGCCATCTTTAGGACTATTATGTATTTGGAGCCAATCGGAGGGCGTCGGGATGCGCGAATGCAAGTGCAATCCTTTGTGTATTAGTATAACTTAATGATAACATGTTGGACATGTAATAGGATGTTGTATCAAGTTGTTAATGTGTATGTGGTGCAATGACATGATCACTTAAGTAGTTGTAATAAAGCTAAAAAGTAATGTTCATGAAAAGATGCGATGTTATTTAAACTTAAACTTAGTTAGTAGCTATACTAAAAATAAGAAAGCAACTCATGAAGGTAATGTTAGTGTAACTAATGTGTATTGTCAATACATATGGTATGTGTAGGACTTGGGGTGAACGTGAGTAGTGATTGTTTAACCTACGCACGAGGCAAGTTCCCTAACCTTTGCTACTTTATTATTCAGCAAGGTTACTTTTCACTGTTATGTTATACTTATGCAAATTCTCTATTTCTAATCTCTTGTTTAACGATTTATTGTCATGCAAGTTCTTTAACCCTCATTTATTGTTGAGCAAGTTAGTTAATCTTTGTTTATTTATTCCAATTGAGATTACCTTGGTTATTCAAAGTATGTACTCATTTATTGTTGAGCAAGTTAGTTAATCTTTATCTCTTTATTCAAAGTCTGTATTATTATTGTAAGAAGTGTGTTTATTCAGCTACTAATAATTGTTGTTTGATCTTCGTTCTTCAATATCATTGTACTATCTTACGTTATTGTACCAAACTCTAAGTTGCTTAGCGATTCTTTACCAATTCAACTAATCCTTAGTTGATGAATGTACTAAACTCTAAATTACCCTTGAAGTCTACCCAAACAAAACTTCCTTTGGTTTGTTTATGTACTCACACAACTTTGAAATCATGTTGTCAATGATAACATTTGTTCAACTTAGAAATTGTTAATACTCTTGCCCTTATTGATTCATCAATATACCTTGTTCATGAAGATATTATAATCAAACCCTTGAATAGTTATTGGTTCCTATTTGATTCAACCAGTACTTGGTTGATGAGCGTTCTAAAAATCTAGACTTCCTTTGAAGTATATTCCCAACCAAACTTCCTTTGGTTCAGAACCTGATAATCTAAGCTTAGATAATCAACCCTATATCTGGGGATTATTTTAGAGCTATGCAATAGCGTTAAAATGTTTGCGCAATATATAGTACAAAGGGCTGATCACCTGGAGTACGGAATGATGATCCATATAGTCTTTTAGACTGTTAAAGGTTACGGTAGAAACGCATGTGAACCTAGGACATAGATGATGATTATAGTCTTTTAGACTGTTAAAGGTTCAAGTAGAAATACTTGTAAACCTAAAATAGAGTTCGTGGTCTTGTGACCATCAATATATTCTTTGATGTTGTTATATGTTGTTAACTTAAACGTTCATTATTCCTTTGAACTCATAGCTATTGAATTAATTTTCTTGTTCCGGTAACAATACTTTACCATTGAAAGCTCAGTTAATTGTCATTCATAAAACGTTACTGTATATTATCACTCTTGCACAAAACAATGCAGATGAAGTTACGGAGTTTGCAAAGCTTTATACAAGCAAGGGCAAGGACAAAGTGCTTGATTAGACGACAATGTTTAATTTATATTTTATTTATGAAGCTTATGTAATGGATTTAGTTATAATCATGTTTTAATTTTTCGCAAATGATTGTAATAAAGGTTAGATGACTTGGGATTTATTTTAGATGATGTAACCCTTTAATGGGAGATTAATTGTTTAAACTTTTGAGTTTAATTATATCCTTTGTTTTTTGGGTAGTTAGTTATGATTTATTTAGATAGTGAACACCAAATCTGTGGGGTTGAAGTGCCCAGATTTGGGGGTGTCACATGCAACATCAGGTAAGACAGACTCATGTTTAAAATATAGGTGGAAATAATGGCAACCCACGGTCGGTCACCGCTAAGCAGTTCAAGGAGCTGGGACCGCCGGAGTTTTTGGGAAAGTTAGAACCACTTAAGGCGGAGACGTGGTTAAAGTAGATTACCAAGATATTTGACGTCTTGGGATGCTCCGAGGAGCAAAAGGTTCCCTTTGCCACCTTTTTGTTGCGTGAAGAGGCAGATTACTGGTGGGAATCTGTAAAACGTACCTAGCCTAACGCACTCAAGATGTCTTGGGAGAAGTGCCAAGAGTTTTTCAACGACAAGTACTTCCCCGAAAGTATTCGTCACATGAAGGAGGTGGAGTTTATGAAGTTGGAGCAAAACAATATGACCTTGTCGCAATACGAGGCTAAATTTGCGGAGTTATCACGATTTGCATCCCAATTGGTCGGTAATGAGGAGCGAATGACGCGAATGTTTCTAAGAGGTTTGAAACCCGATATACGTCAATACCTCATTTCTCACAAACTTTGTTTATATTCAAATGTTGTGAATAGGGCTCAGTTATTGGAGAGCGATAATGAGTCAGCACAACCAAAAGGCAATGACCAACAACACAATAATAATCATCTGGGTGACAATCAGTCCATCTAACAATGATAACCATCGTGGGGGAAATTATCATGCCAAGAATGGTAACCACTTTGGTGGTAATCATGGCCAAGATAATAGGAGTGGAAATTTTAAGAAGAGAAGGATCAACAACGATGGAAAGACAGCAGCACCAACACCCGTTTTCAAGGAAGGAGAATGACCACCAATTGTATGCTTCAAATGCGGAGGGGAGGGAAATATCAGTCCAAACTGCGTGATGCAGTCCAAAGCATGTTACAATTGTAGAAAAGAAGGTCACCTAGCCCGATTTTGTCATGCACCAAAGTCAAGTCAAGCTGGGACGGTGGCACCAAAGGCGGATACGGACAAAACAAAATCGGTGGTTTCAAGAAGAGCACTTTTTGTGACTTCTCAAAAAGCGAGTAACCCAAACGAAGTTAGCATGGGTTAGTTAATTTTAAATTTTTATAAAGTCTATACCTTATTAGATACCGGTTCTACCCATTCTTTTATCTCTCTTGCTTGCGCTCAACCTTTAAATTTGACTCTGGAGAAATTAGACTTTGACTGATTGGTTGAAACTTCGTTAGTAGAAACCTTCATTACCTCCACTGTTTATAAATCTTATTGATACAAATCGACACTTTCACGTTACCTGTCGATCTTATCTCTTTGAAAATACTTTCCTTTTATGTGATTTTAGGAATCGATTGGTTAACTACTCATCAAGCTTTTTGTAAGGTTGTTAGCTTTCATATGCCTAACCAACCTGTTATGCAAATTCAAGCAACCAAACCACTAAAGTTAATCACTGTCATATCAAGCCATAAGTAAAGAGCCCCGATCCTTTCGTTGTTGACTTCCTTGTGTGGAATGCACCGAAGCCAGACTTTCTGTAGGTGACGTCGTGAATGACGATCGCAAGTTGATAGGTATCAATGTGACGTGTTATCCAAGTCTTGGGATGAGAGTCACAATTTTCAATGATATTTCTATTGTTAATAAATTTCCTGGCTTATTCTTGAAGACTTCTTAGCCTAACCCTAGAGCGTGAAATTGAATTTTTTATTAACCCCAGTATAAAATCCATTTCTAAAACCCTCAAATATTTCTTCAACTAAAACAAACGTATTATGCACCAAAGACGTTGGCTCGAGCTATTAAAGATTACGACCATACCATTCAATACCATCGTGGGAAAGCGAACGTGGTAGCTGATGTGTTGAGTAGAAGATCGTATGCGGTTACGAGTGTGACGTTGTTAACACAAAAACTCATTTCATATAACTTACAAATGATAAAGATAGAGTTAAAGACTCTAGGGACCCACGTGAAGATAACGAATATGCGAGTAGAATCGACTTTAATCGATAAAGTTAAAGCTGCTCAAGCTACACACCCGGAGCTGATGAATGTGAAGAAGAAGGTTCAAGAGGACGTTATTCTAGAAGCAAGACTCTAGCAATTAATTGCTATTAATTCACATATTTATAACTATGTGTTCACATGTGTGTAATATTGATTCACATGATTTACTATTAGGGGAATTGGTGCAAGATTGATAATACTTGCATGACTAAATTAAAAATAGAGGTATAGATGAAGGTACTATACTATAATTAATTTTTTCACATGTTTAGAACTATTGAGTCACATGATTTACTATTGATTCACATGATTTACTATTAGGTGAGGTGGTGCAAGTTTGATAATACTTGCAGGACTAAATTAAAAATGAAGAAAAAGAGAAAGGTATTATACTGTAATATTTTGAGCCCCAAAATGTGCAATTATCATAACTATATTTTCCTATGAATAGAAGCTCATTCCTTCATTATTTTTCACCAATTCACTAAAGCTATAGAGAAATTATTATAGAGAGAAATTATAGAGAAAAAGAAGAAGAGAAGTCTGCTACCTCAATATTCTAGTATCCAGTTTTGTTCTAAGGTAAGGGGTATTATTCTTTCGTATTCATGAAGAGAGTTATTTTCTTTCAATACTCGTAACGGTTGTTGTGACGCCCCCAAATATGGGTATCTTCCAACCCGACAGATGGTGCTACATGTTACTACCATTCACACATTCATTCAATAGAAAAGTCTCAAAAGAACTAATATATCTTCTATATATTCAAAATAATATTACATTCTGTAACGACCCAGAAATTTAGATTTTCCAGAATTTAAGTTTAAAGAATTAGTTATTAATAAAATGAATTTTTTATTAATAATATTATGTGCTATGTGTTTATTAATCGTTCTAAAACCTAGGATGATTATAAGTCGGGAGGATTTTGGCTACCAGCTAGACTGAACGAGTAATAATTTTCAAGACAAAAATGAAAATTTTTTGGGAACAAAAATATTTCTGGAAAAAAAGACGAAATAGGCACTATTCACTTGACGAAACCTAAGGGTTAGGGTTTGAATAACCTAAGCCGTTCTGAGAGTTCAGTATGTCGAAATGACATTCCGTCTAAAGATTTGACGATAATATATCTTGAAAAGTTAAGTAAGCCGATAAAAGTTTTTCTCGAAAAATGTGCAGAAATCGAACGAAATAAAAACGACGAAAAGTATTGCTGTGTACTTTTCACTGGTTTAACTACGTTAGGGTAAAACGTGAAGGAAAACGCTTAACGCCAAAAAGTGTTTTTCAATTTTTCGAAAATCCGAAGAATAGGTAAAAGTTAATCGGTAAAGGAAAGACGAAATATCCAAAAATATTTGGATTCCGAGAATCGCAATTTTTAAAACTGTCGGATGAAAACCCGAAAGACGGAACCACGTAACTTAAAGGCTAAGTAGACTTATGGGCTAAGTTAACTTAATACTTAAGTCATGAATAGTAAGGAGGTGTGAATAGTAAGGAGGTTAGGGGTGAAATGACTATTTTGCCCTAGCTTTGGAAAATCTATAAATATGAAGCTTATTTCATTTAAATGAGATTTTGAAAATCCTACACTAGAGAGAGAGAGAGATAGGATTCAGATGGAGAGGGAGAAGGAAGAGCATGAGCATGATGGATCGGATCAAAAATGTTCGTGAAATAGAAAAGCTAACAAATCGCCGGTGCGAAAGAAAAATAAAGAGGAAAGGTATTAAAACCTAACTTCTATGTTAGATTTTCTTTAAGTTTTATATGTTTAAAATATAACTTAATGAGAATAAGAAGTATATGATGTTAGGGATGATTTCATATGGTTGAAATCATGAGAAATAAAGAAAATAAGAATTTGAAGTTTAGTAAATAAATTTCTTAAGGAAGTATAAGATTTGTAATGAATTAGAATGATCCGAGTGGATTATATCAATAAGTAGGTGTAATAAGTAAGGAATGATGATCTATAACATCAAATTCCAATAAAAAGTGAAATCGTAATCCAAAATATCGATTAAAAATGAAGAACGAGCGAAGAACACGAAGAACGTTGTTGATGGACAAATTTAAAACCATCGTTGGATAATTGTTGTTGATGGACAAGTTTAAAACCATCGCTTATAAGTTAGATGCATATTGCTTAGTTAGGAATGGTAGAAATGTTCCTGAAGAATGGATTAAACTTAGCTATAACGAAGTTATGGCAAAAATTTTATAAAAGACAAATGGGAATTAGAAAGTTAGTAAATGAACCGGAACGTGTAGGGTTTCATAAGAATGTAAGAAAACATAGAAAATGTGAGTTGTGGACTCAAGAACGAACGAATTCTGAGTTCAGAAGACCGAATTACGGACGAACAAACGAAGTGCGTTAAAAACGTAAAATGAATAAAGGGTGAAGATCAAGCCAATCGAATGGCACGTTAATGGATTCAGAATGAAGTTCTGTTTGGGGGGTATTGAAGAACATAAGATAAGGAAGAAAATGGCTTTGGAACGACCTCGTTCCGAGTTATAACGAATAAGTTATGAAAGCGGGAAGTAAGCGTCTCAAATTGGATTTAACACTTAGAGAAATTTTCTAGGGTTAGGGCTTGGCGCCGTGGCGCCATCCATGCCTTGTAAGGTGGCGCTACAGCGCCAGACCAGGGAGCCAGGTACTGCAAACTCGTGTTGCGGCGCTAGAAATAGAAGGGAGAGTGGCACCACAACGCCAGTGTAGGGAGAAAGCCAGAGAAGAGCTTTTAACTGCTCAACTCTTGGGGGGAAACGTAAGGGAAGATAAAGAATATAATGTTAAACTAATATAACACTTAAACAAGTGAATTAAACCTTTAATGAAGGTCAAACGAAAAAATTAAATTAGAGTAAAAGAGAAAGAATGTAAACGCGGATTACGAAATCGATATCCGGGGACCGTAGTTACGATAAACGAACATGGAGGATTGCTATGGTTGTGATTTCTTAAACGTTGAGTGACGAGGGTAATGAATATAATTTTCATGTTATGTCATGATAGTGAGAGATAAGTGTGAAGCGTATAGACGTTGTGTACGCAACGCTATTGCGATAAACGAGTGGTCTTAGCATACAACGAACGGTATGGCTTGGACATTAAGAATGACTAATGAACATGGGGTTCAAGTAATGGATAACGAAAGTAATAAGTAAGATATGAATGGTATTAAGAAAGCCATAATGAACAGTAATAAGATTAATGGAAGCCGAATATGACTCGGATGAGAACGTTAGAATAAAAGGTATGCGTTGAGCACTTTAACCGACGTGAAGGTTGAGGGTACACAAATATTAAACGGATAGAACCTACACCCTGTGTATGGTTTGACCATAAGATGATGAAGATCAATGATTAAACCGTGAATGGTAAAGAAGTTGAATTAAAGATAATAATGTTTAACGTAATGAAGCCGAGTTAAGGATTAAAGGGAATGATCGCCTTGAGTATACAAAAGACTATATGACTTAGACGATAAAGAATGAATCCTGAGGTATGGCATTTAGTTATTAGAAAGCTAAAAAAGGAATAAGAAATTGACTTAACGAATATTATAGTTTAATGGTTCGGATAAGTTATGATAAGTTAGGTTGTGGTACAATCGTAACCTTTGATGGTTGACTTATGGGAGCTGGGCTAAACAATTCCTTCGGAGAGCGAAGGTATATACAAAACCGGCAACCGATCTAACTCACTGTTATGGGCAGTGTAGACGAGATGGGAACTTGTTTGTTGGTTGTTTGTGGGAAACCACTCAGAGTACCATATGGACTACTAGCAGAGAAGCAATGTGTGCTGAGTCTTAGAGAAGTTATAAGAAGAAGATAAGATGTAAAACATCAAAGATGATGAATGTATAAGTAAGACATCTCCATATGTCATGAAGCCGTAGAACGATAATGAAAGTGGTCGCGTAAACTTAGGTTATAAGAACGCGAACCCTAAGAAGTAAAGTTAAGCAAACTAATGTATAAGTCAAATATACATGACTAATTAGTGTACGTGTTGTTTTTCTTATGTGCTACATAGGGACCTGGAATGAAGCGATTCAAATAAGTAAGCTATAGTCCGTATGTAAAAAAGCAAGTTTCTTAACTTCATTCATATTTCAAATGAATGCTAGTTTCTTAAACTTCTCAGATGTTGAACTTGAGAAGTTCTATCTATGTGCTAATGTGCGATATTTGTGTAAAGTGGTAGAACATATGAGGTCTTGTGCCACAATGTGAACACTTCGGTGTTTTTATGAGATGAATTGTTCTGTGATTTAACTGTTTAATAAGAGAATGCTCTGTTCATACATGATCCGTTATTGTTAAGTCTGTGCTAATGATTCTAGCCAGACAGAATGTGTATGAAAAAGGTAGAAGAATGAAAGTATTTTAAAATTACAGTGAATATTGTTTTAAAATGATAGGAATCGAGATTATTCCTATTATTCAAGCTGCTTCATAACCTTTGTTTGATTATTGAAGTCTTAAAAGAATGTTTGAATTCTTGAAGATGTTTGTTCAACTATTATGACTTGCTGGGCAATTGAATGCTTACACTTGCTTTAAATGAAAAATATTTTCAGTGAATGATGTTAGAAGAACTTAAGGATCTTGTAAAGATCAAGCTGATGGTATCCAGATGAAGTGTCATTCAGAATGTGGATGAACGAGAAGATCAAGTGAAGACGTGTAATATAAAATAAGTTAAATGAACTTTAGAATAGTTTAATGAACGGTGATGTATCTTTGGTGGCGGATAAAAGTCACTCTTGTAAAAGATAACGAATAATGTAATAATCGTTATTTGTAATAAAAAGGGGTTATAAGGTTTTAGAACCTGGGAATTTAGAATGTATATTGTTATATTTCAGTATATATTGATATATGTTTGGATGAAGATGGGATCGTGATGTACGGAATTCGGGTGTGAAGATAGACCGGATTTCGGGGCGTTACACATTCCCCAGGTTCTTTATAACCCATTCGTTTGTTCTTGTTATAATATTCAATATATTACAGACATTCAACTATTCTATTACATAAGTAATCTAAGGGTTCGTCTTCGCCTTGCCCTTGTCTTTGTATGAGCCTTCTGTCCATTTGATCTTAGCTGTGTTCATATGGTTCAAGCAAGAATGAGCATGACTAGCTCAGCAAGTACTAGAATTCTAATAAACAACATGCTTAAAACATAGAACTTGTATATCTTCAATAACTGAACAATAGTTACGAAGTACTATCGATAATTCAAAATAGCACTTCTTTTCATTCAAAACATTTTACAACAACAATATTCAGTAGAATATCAACTATAACTCAAAACTATGAGCAGTTCATAATTTCTTTTGAAAAGGACAACCCGGCACTAAGTCCGTAAGTCCAGCATAGCTTACGAGCACTTCTGGGTGATCAGCCCATAGTACTCTATGTTGATCAACACTACATTCATTAAACGTGTGTATGTTTAAGTTGTGGCAACCCCACGTGCCTGTCGTTGAACAACAAAACCATTTTAGCATACTCAGTATTCGATTAAAAACTAAACCAATATAACTCGGTAACCATTAAACATGCTTGATAGAATCATAACATAAGTCTAGCCGAAAGAATTGGCTTTGACTTCCTCATACAAAACTTCATGCGAAAGGATACATGAATTACAAGGCTTGTCCAGACTGAACTGGAACAAGGGTTAGAATACTTGCCTTCAACGTTTGCTTATTGATTATCACACGTACTCTTTAAGTCTCTAAGTCTCTACAATCCATGATCATATAACATACCACATTAGGTCTTATATAATCAAGTAAGTATATTATTATATCTTACCCTTCATCTCAATCTAAATTCTGACTTAGATCTGTATTTATGGTTTTAGATATTTCATTACGTCATTCACATTATAATCATCTTCAATTGATTATTAACCTTTAATCATCATACATTAAGTGTCTAACAATGCCTTCACAATGTTATATTAACACCTTAGTTCATTACTATTGAGTTATCTTTCATTCTATACTTGTAAACATTCTTGTCTGTCAAAACTCTGGGACTAACACCGCGGCGCCACACATCACTCTTCATCTCACGCCGCGGCGCGAGTTTGCAGTAGGCAAGCCTCGGACTCAGCGTTGCGGCGTCACTCATTGGCCTTGGGTTGGCGCCGCGGTGCCAACTCTGTGCCTTAGAAAAATTACAGCTTTTGCAAATTTCTCGAAACTCCCGAACACATAACTTCTTTGTTATAAGTCTGAATTGGCTCGTTCAAAAGCCTACAATTCACAAATTACGTAATCTATGTGTTCTTGCAAGAATTTTATCTATTTGACTTCGTTTGCTAAAATTTCACCTATTAGTTCATTTTTAACGAAAACGATAAACGTTCATGAATGTTCAACGCTCGTTTCTTCGTTCTAAATCGGAATTCGGTCATTTTTGAGTCCGCAATTCTATAATGCCAAATATGACTTGTCTCCATCGAAAACCAACGTTTCCTACTTCAAACACAAAATACGACTTCCATTCTGAAAATTTCACGAATTCGACGATAATCGTCCAATCGTGTGAATTCCGGCAAAACTTCATTCCTAATGATTCTAAATGGATTTTAACTAACATATAAACATTACAAGTTACTTAATACACCAACTTATTGACAAAGTAGGTTTTGACCTATTCTCATAAGTCAATGACTTATTTAACTTATGAACTACAATTTCTCATGCTCATGACTTACTATGGACCTAAGTCCATCAATCAATGTTCTCATACTATATTCAACATACTAACATCATATGACAAACATATGATAAGTTTCTTCATAAGTTTATCAACTTATTAGGTTTAAAGTTGCTTAATCAACTTATTCGGCTTAAGATCATTCATCAATGACTTCTTATAGGTTCTTAGCATACCATCCCACTTCTCTATCTATCCTATCATAGAAGAGTTAAAGATAATAGACATTAGTCTTACCCTTGAAGACTATTACTTCACTTTACTTTGGAAAATCTAGCAAAGGTTGAAATGACTTATAAGTGCTTATGTGGCTTATTCTCTCTAACAATTAAGTTGTTTATCTTGAGAGGAAATTTTTGGATGAAATAACAACCAACAAATGAAATGAGGCTTGGTATTTATAGGAAATCCAAAGTTAGGGTAGAATGGTCAATTAGGCCATTCCACCTCCTTAATAACCTCCTCACTTTCCACCTCCTTACTATTCATTACTTGTCTAGCACAACACTTGCTCATCACACAATTTGTTTGCCCATAAAGACTACCCACTTTACACATGGTTTGCTCCATAGATCATGTCCAATTCATTGGGCTTGCTAATTTATCTAGCTAATTCCTTATTGGGCTTATGCTACAATAGATTGGACTCATGACTTATCAAACACGTGGGCTTGAGTATCACATTCTATTGGACTTCTACCATTAAGCTAATAATCCTACAAGTCCATTACCTGTAATTAAACAACTTAACGTATATACACCACGTATAATTCTTGTATGCTAGCTCGTATATCAATTCGTAATATACGTTATCACATTCTTCATACATCATAGTATAATACCTTATATTATACTTACGTTCATTACTTCGTACAATGCTTACACGTCATACGATCACAACTTCTTTTCCTTAACGCTTAATAAACCTATCGTTGCCAAATTAGGTCCGCATGCGAAATATTACATTTTCCATACTTAGATTATTATTACATAATCAATATCACCTCGATATTATAACGTTAAGCATTTCTCGGAAGTTCAAAAATAATTCCCGAGCAGAAATTGATGAATAGTGTTTTTTGGAAAATTTCTCAAAAAGCTTTTATTTTTGTCTTAGAAATTCAAACACTTTAATTCATCCACGTAGATAAAATACTACGACATTCTGACGTTTCTAGGTTATAGCACGACATTCATCTTATCAACACATAATAATAATAAATAATATTATTTTATTCATTATTAAAAGTAATTACAAAATGTTCAATTTTCCGGGGCGTTACATTCTCTCTCCGTTATAAGGATTCTGTCCCCAGAATCTCGCTATAAATAAAAAAAATTACACAAATAATTGAGGGTAATTCTTTTTCATCATTTCTTCTAACTCCCACGCCGCTTTCTTCCGCATCGTGGTTCTTCCATATACCTTCACTAAGGTATGACTTTATTCCGCAGAACATGTTCTTTTCTATCGACAATTTGAATCGGCGTTTCCTCGTACGTTAAGTCCTTCTCGATATGAATAGGTTCATATTCTATCGCGTGCTTATAATATGGCTTATAAGGACGTAATACGGATACGTGAAATATATTATGTATTCGTTCTAGGTTTGGAGGTAATGCTATCATATAAGCTACCTCACCCACCCATTTTAATACCTCAAAAGGTCCTATAAACCTCGAACTTAACTTTCCCTTCTTTCCAAAATGTATCTTTCCTTTCCAGGGAGATACTTTTAGAAATACGTACGAACCTACTTCAAATTCTCTATTCTCTTTATGCGAATCCGTAAACTTCTTCTGTCTGTTTTGAGCTTCTAAAAGACGCATTTGTATCATCTTGACAATGTCCGCTGTCTGTTTTACAAATTCTGGTCCCAACATTCGACGTTCTCCTACCTCATCCCAATACAGTGGTGTTCTGCATTTCCTCCCATACAAAGCTTCGTAAGGCGGCACACCTATGCTTACATGATAACTATTGTTATACGCAAACTCCACTAATGGTAGATGATCATCCCAACCACCCTTGAAATCCATGACGCAAGATCTTAGCATATCTTCTAACGTTTGAATTGTCTTATCGCTATGTCCATCCGTTTATGGATGATACGCTGTACTAAAATTCAACTGCGTTCCTAACTGCTCTTGTAGACTCCTCCAAAAGTTCAATGTGAATCGTGGGTCACAATCTGACACAATCGATACTGGTACTCCATGTCTGGAAATTATTTCCTTAATATAGAGTCTAGCTAACTGGTCTAAGTTATACTTGACCCTAATTGGCAAAAAGTGAGCCGACTTCGTCAACCGGTCCACTATTACCCAAATCGCTTCATACCCGTTCGTTGTAGTTGGAAGTCCTACCACAAAATCCATCGTAATATTCTCCCATTTCCACTCTGGAATTTCCAATGACTGTAGCAAACCACTTGGTCGTTGATGTTCGGCCTTAACTGTAATAATCCAGAATTTTAAATTGTAATTTTAAATATTTATTGAATTACATAAATATTTAATGGATATGTTTATCGTTGAATAGATATTTGTTTAAATTGATATGATTTACTTTGGTGAATTATTTGTTAAGTAAATAATTAAAAGTTAAGAAAATTAATTGTTATGAGATAATATACTAATTTAATTTAATAATTAAATTAGAGAGTTATAATGATTAAATGAACTATTATATTTTAATTTGAATTTATAATTAAAATGATGTGTTAGTTGATTAAATAAAGTTATAATTATAAAGAAAATTATAATTATGTTGTATTGATTTATGTGTTAAAGTAATTTAATAAATTGTTATTAGAATTAATTAAATTGCTTATTAGAAATTTAATTAAATAAAAGTGTGACAAATAACCTTACTATAAACGAGTTATTAAAATAAATTAAAGGAGTTTAATTCAGTTTTGCCAAACAAGACTTAATGCATATTAAGTCTTTAATTTAAATATGTTTACCAAACAAGGTGTAAGATTTAATGGGTTATTTTTAATTAGCTAGCCAAACAAGCCTTATGGCTTTTGATTTTCAAATAATATTATAACCGATATGTCGCTTAAAGTTATAATTATATTATATACTTAATACCTATATTATTATTATAATGCTATATTCTAGTATGTAAGTTAGAATAGAGAAGAAAGACTCAGAAGAAAAAGAAGAGAAGAAGAAAATTGAGAGAATTCTAGAGAAGCTTTGAGAGAAGAATTGGGAAAAAAAATATTATTGATCAAAGGGAAAGTTATCATCTTCTAAAACTAAGGTATTGTCTTAATTCTTTTATTTTTAAAGTTTTAGCTTTCTCTTCCCAAAATTCTCTGTAAAATCTTTGTAGATGATGAATTATTTGTTATATATAGTTTTATATGATAAATTAGTTGTTGTGAAACTGTTTTCATGAGTTTGTATATGAGTATAGTCAATAAATTCATGTTATGTATGTAATTTGTGAAGAAAACCATATTACAGTGAGTTTATATGAATATATATGAATATGGCTTAGTTTAAAGTTAAATTAAGGTTTAATTAGTTATTTAATTTATAAATTGACTATTGAAGTTGAAAGAGGATGAATAAACATAAACAAGGTACTTTGAATTAACTATTTTGGTTGAAAAACACAAGCACAGTGATGATTTTCACTGAAAATGTCAAAAGTGAAGTTTTAGCAAAAATAGTGAAAATTAATGGTTGTAATTTGGATGTTTATGTTGTTTAGATGGCTAGAAACACGTTAGAAAACATTAGATTATGTTTATGTAAACCTATTACACCTTAGATAGGTTGGTATGGTTGTTAGAAAGGAGCTTGGAGGCCTAATTTGGTTTTCCGTAGAGTTACAGAGCCTAAATTCGCAATTCGCAGAAGGGACCCCCGCCCCGGTGGGGGGGGGTAATCTATTAGGCCGATTTTGGAAAAAAAAACTAACATAACTTAGTTTACTAAAATGGGCATAACGTCTTCATACAAACTTCGATTGAGGTGATTCAAAATGATTCGAAAAGAGGACGAATAGGCCTATAACTTTTACACATTAAGGTTTTCAATTTGAAATTGTTATGAATGGTCAAAATGGTCATCCTTAGGACTGTTGTGTATTTGGAGCCAATCGGAGGCCGTCGGGATGCGCAAATGGAAGTGCAGTCCTTTGTGTATTAGTATAACTTAATGATAACATGTTGGACATGTAATAGGATGTTGTATCAAGTTGTTAATGTGTATGTGGTGCAATGACATGATCACTTAAGTAGTTGTAATAAAGCTAAAAAGTAATGTTCATGAAAAGATGTGATTTAAACTTAAACTTAGTTAGTAGCTATACTAAAACTAAGAAAGCAACTCATAAAGGTAATGTTAGTGTAACTAATGTGTATTGTCAATACATATGGTATGTGTAGGATTTGGGGTGAACGTGAGTAGTGATTGTTTAACCTACGCACGAGGCAAGTTCCCTAACCTTTGCTACTTTATTATTCAGCAAGGTTACTTTTCACTGTTATGTTATACTTATGCAAATTCTCTATTTCTAATCTCTTGTTTAACGATTTATTGTCATGCAAGTTCTTTAACCCTCATTTATTATTGAGCAAGTTAGTTAATCTTTGTTTATTTATTCCAATCAAGATTACATTGGTTATTCAAAGTCTACACTCATTTATTGTTGAGCAAGTTAGTTAATCTTTATCTCTTTATTCAAAGTCTGTATTATTATTATAAGAAGTGTGTTTATTCAGCTACTAATAACTGTTGTTTGATCTTCGTTCTTCAATATAATTATACTATCTTACATTATTGTATCGAACTCTAAGTTGCTTAGCGATTCTTTACCGATTCAACTAATCCTTAGTTGATGAATGTTCTAAACTTTAAATTACCCTTGAAGTCTACCCAAACCAAACTTCCTTTGGTTTGTTTATGTACTCACACAACTTTGAAAGCATGATGTCAATGATAACATTTGTTCCACTTAGAAATTGTTAATACTCTAACCCTTATTGATTCATCGATATATCTTATTCATGAAGATATTATAGTAAAACCCTTGAATAGTTATTGGTTCCTATCTGATTCAACCAGTACTTGGTTGATGAGCGTTCCAAAAATCTAGACTTCCTTTGAAGTTAATTCCCAACTAAACTTCCTTTGGTTCGGAACCTAATAATCTAAGCTGAGATGAACAACCCTATATCAGGGGATTATTTTAGAGCTACGCAATAGCGTTAAAATGTTTGTGCAATACATAGTACAAAGGGCTAATCACCTGGAGTACGGAATGATGGTCCATATAGTCTTTTAGACTGTTAAAGGTTACAGTAGAAACACCTGTGAACCTAGGACATAGATGATGATTATGGTCTTTTAGACTATTAAAGGTTAAAGTAGAAATACTTGGAAACCTAGAATAGAGTTCGTGATCTTGTGACCCTCAATATATTCTTTGATGTTGTTATCTATTGTTAACTTAAACGTTCATTATTCCTTTGAACTCATAGTTGTTGAATTAAA
The DNA here is from genome assembly GCA_020205605.1 of Panax ginseng. Lineage (NCBI taxonomy): Eukaryota > Viridiplantae > Streptophyta > Magnoliopsida > Apiales > Araliaceae > Panax > Panax ginseng. Next base: position 120,919,374 of record CM035132.1, on the reverse strand, counting down.
GTTTATTGTTTCGGTAAGAACACTGTACCATTGAAAGCTCAGTTAATTGTCTTTCATAAAATGTTATTGTATATTATCCTTCTTGTGGGCAATTTTTTGCTCACTCTTGCACAAAACAATACAGATGAAGTTAAGAAGTTTGAAGAGCTTTCTACAAGCAAGGGCAAGGACAAAGTTCTTGATTAGATGAAAATGTTTAATTTATATTTTATTTATGAAGCTTATGTAATAAATTTATTTATGAACATGTTTTAATTTTTCCGTTGATGATTGTAATAAAGGTTAGATGACCTGGGATTTATTTGAGATTATGTAACCCTTTAATGGGAGATTTATTGTTTAAACTTTTGATTAATTATATCCTTGGTTTATGGGTAGTTAGTTATGATTTAATTGGACAGTGAACACCAAATCCATGGGGATGAAGTGTCCGGATTTGGGGGTGTCACATTAACTCTCTGACAAGTTAAGCACATGCTCACATACTCTGCTATTTCTCTCTTTATGTTCGGCCACCAGAAACTCTGTCGAAGATCTTGATACATCTTAGTGCTACTAGGATGAATCGAAAACCTTGAACTATGAGCCTCTTGTAGAACCTGCTCCTTTAATTCCGTCTCATTCGGAACCCAAATTCTTCCTTCAAATCTCAATAATCCCTCATTATCAAGATTGTACTTAGTATCTTTTTCATTGGTCAGCCGCTCCTTCATCTGGTCACACTCATCAGTTCTAAGTTGCACCTCCTTGATTCTCTCTACGATAGTAGATTGCATTTCTATCGTAAAAAGTATCTTCCTCGCTTCACTTGGCAACTTTACTTCTATCTCCATCCTAGCCATCTCTATTATTAACTCAGTTTGAGCCGTTAACAAAGACAACTTTTCCCGACCTTTCCTACTTAAGGCGTCGACAACTACATTGGCTTTTCCAGGGTGATACAGGATTTCACAATCGTAATCCTTTATCAACTGCAGTCATCTCCTCTGCCTCATATTCAACTCCTACTGTGTGAAGATATATTTTAGACTCTTGTGGTCCGTGTATATCTCATATTTTTCTCCATAAAGATAATATCTCAATATCTTTAGAGCAAAAACTACTATGACTAGTTCCAAATCATGAGTAGGGTAAACTTTCTCATAATCATTCAACTGCCTAGATGCATACGCAATAACCTTGCCATGCTGCATGAGCACGCAACCAAGTCCTCAATATGAAGGATCACTATAAACTACAAAATTTCTTGTGTCATCAGGCAATGACAAAACAGGCGCTTCACTCAACCTCTTCTTCAGTTCTTGAAAACTGTCCTCACACTGGTCTGTCCAAGCGTATTTCACCGTCTTCCTCGTCAAGTTAGTCAACGGAGTAGCTATCTTCGAAAAATCTTGGATGAATCTCCGATAGTAGCCTACTAACCCTAGGAAACTTCGTACCTCAGTCGGCGTTTTCGGTTGTTCCCAATTCATCACAACTTCCACCTTTGATGGATCTACTGAAATCCCTTCTTGATCATAACATGACCTAAAAACTGTACCTTCTCTAGCCAAAATTCACACTTCATGAATTTCGCATACAACTTCTCTTTTCTCAGTGTCTTCAACACTAATCTTAGGTGTTCAACATGATCTTCTGGCATCTTAGAATAGACTAGAATATCATCTATAAACACCACGACAAACTTGTCCAAATATTGTTTGAACACTCTGTTCATCATATCCATGAATGCAGCTGGTGTATTTGTCAATCCAAATGACATCACCAGAAACTTGTAATGACCATAACGAGTCCTGAATGATGTCTTTGGTACATCCTCCTTCCTAACCTTCAACTGATGATACGCCGTTCTTAAATCTATTTTTGAAAAATACGTAGCCCCTTTCAACTGATCAAAGAGATCGTTGATCCTGGGCAATGGGTATTTATTCTTTATCGTTAACTTGTTCAACTCTCGGTAGTCGATACAAAGTCTTAACGATCCATCCTTTTTCTTGACAAATAGTATCGATGCTCCCCATGGTGAGACACTCGGTTGAATGTACTTCCTATCTAACAGTTCTTGTAACTGCACCATTATCTCCTTCATTTCCACTGGCGCCATACGATACGATGCCCTGGAAACTAGTGTCGCTCCTGGAACGATGTCTATCACAAACTTTGTCTCCCTATTCGGCGGAAGACGCGACAATTCACTCAGAAATACATCGGCGAATTCTCTCACTACAGGTATTTGTTCCATGGTTGCTACCACTCTCTGGGTATCAACAACATGGCACAGGTAACCTACACATCCCTTCCTCAGTAATTTCCTAGTTTGTGTCATGGTTAGACAACACGAACGTCCTGGCGATCTATTCCTGTAAAATATTATGTGAGGTTATCTTGATGATTTAATGTTCACACATTTCTTTTGACAATCTATAATTGCCCTATGGTTAACTAACCAATCCATTTCGAGAATTACGTCGAATTCTCCTAACTTTATCGGTAACAAATCTACCGATAATTTACAACCCCGTATATCTACGCAACAACTCCTATAAATATCTTCAACAGGAATTATTTCTTCATTTGTTACCTTAATATTTAATGGTATAGGCAACTTTTCGGGAAGTAATCCTAATCGTCTAGTAAAATCGCATGCTATAAACGAACAAGTAGCACCCGAATCAAATAGCACGTAAGCATTTATGTCGTTGATCAAAATAATACATGCGACGACGTCCCCTGATGCAACTGCATCTTGGACTATCATGTTAAAGGTACGGCCCATCAGTCTACCCGGTTGCGTTGGTCCACCAATAGCTAACTTACCACTATTAGTGCCCTGGTTCCCGTCTGTTCCCTTCTCCGGGCAGTTCTTTGCTATGTGATCGGTTAACCCACACACAAAGCATCCGTGATTCTTCTTCGGACTCGGGCAGTTAGGCACAATGTGCCCCTCCTGTCCACAGTTGTAACAGACGGCCTTCCCCTTGAGACAGACTCATAAGTGAGTCTTCCCACAGGTATTGCAGGCCTCCATCCACCTCTTCGGGTCTCCTTGCTTCACTCCAGTATTCCCAGAGCTAAACACCTTCCTCTTCTGACCCTCACCACTCCCGCTGGGTCCCTCAATCTTTACTCCCCCGTCTACTTAACCCTTACTCTTCTTGTCTTTGTGGTATTGGCTCAACGCCTCGCTACCACCTTCGGCGATTATCGCCTTCTCCAAAATGGTTCCAAAAGAAGTACTTTAAAACACTGAAATAAGGTTATAGAGCCAGGGTTTCAAGCCCTACTCGAACCGTCACGCCTTTCTCACCTTAGTATCCACTTGGTGTGGAGTAAACCTCGCTAGTTCGTTAAACTTGGCGGCGTATTGGGGAACCGACATGTCCCCTTGTTTCAGCTCAAGAAACCGCATCTCCATCCTCCCTTGCATGCTCGTGGGAAAATAGTTCTCGAAGAATATCTCCTTGAACCTCTCCCATGTCAGATTCGCTATCCCGGCCCTAGCCTGATTAGCTTCCCACCAAAAGTTGGCCTCTCTCTTCATCATATAGGTCGCAAAGGCAACCTTTTGGGCCTCATCGACATTTACTATAACAAATGCCTTCTCTATTTCCTTAATCCACGTTTGGGCTTCAATAGGGTCCGTAGTTCCTTTGAACTCCGGCGGACCCATGCTCTTGAAATCCTTAAAGGTAGTAGCTCGTGCTACTCCTGGATTTACGGGGATATTATCCCCTGTTCTATTAAAGACAGCTGTTAATAAATTAACAAACTCTTGCATCGGGTTAACCGGACCTCCCTCCGGTTGATTCACATTCGCTCCTTGGTTACGTTGCACTCTTCTCGGCTGCATTTTGCTGATACAATAAACACATTTCGTTATTATTTCCTTCTTTATTAGTTATTATTTACTAATAAACAATAACTTCAACATCCATTACCCATTGATTTCCATAAAAAGACTTATATTCATTCTTTGTAGTATAATACTACATCGGTTACATACACAGCCTAAGCTGATTACATTACTTTCCCGCTATCACTTTCCAAAAATTGGGATTTACAAAAAACTACCCTCTACTATACAAAAAGGGCTTCACGTCACTACTAGTTACAAAACATTTATATACTACTCTGACTACTACTAGTCTATATCTGCCTTAAGGCATTATTAAAATCTGCCTTGGCAAGGCAAGACCTGAATAATATCACGGTACCGATAGTATGTCATGCGCCTTCCACCTCTATAGGATAACTTGCTACCTACTGCTGGAAATTTGTGTGAGAACTCCTATGGATATAGGACATTCTCCCTATCTTCTGCAGTTTGGTCTTTAGCTCCTCCTTAAGCTCAAAGACCTCATGTTTCAGCTCGTGGACTTTGTCCTTGGCCAAAACTCTTTCATCATGTTCCTGCTCCCACATGGACTCGACATCAGTCTTGTCTTCTATAACAGTTTGGAGCTCTGCCTTCAACTCCTTGACCTCCTAACAGTAATGAATATTTCTATCCAATACTGACATGAACAGAGACATCATCGACCCCCTAGGAGCTATATTGGCTACTATAGCTACTGGATTAAAGGACACTGTCTCTACTTCCTCCTCTATCATCCCATCAAATACTGACATGTAGTCAGCCTCATCTGAGTCTCCTGACTCAATAACTACCACTTCCGGATCTGCTGCTATAGGGTTCGGTATAACCTCTATTTGGTTCACCGATTCTTCACTAATGTTTTGACCATCTACATACATTCCTTTTACTCCTGACATCTACACAAAATAATTAAGTTGATTAGTACACGTCAGTAGAATAATAAAAACACATAACATAATTATAATGCATTTTTTTATAAGGTTATTTTCTTCTTGTACTTCTTTGACTTCTCTTAAGGTTATGACTTAAGGTTTTTAATCCCCCCTTAAGTTTTATAACCTAATGCTTTGATACCAACCTGTGACGCCCCCAAATCCAGGTATCTTCCAACCCGATAGATGGTGCTATACGGTACTACCATTCATACATTCATTCAATTGAAAAGTCTCAAAAGAACTAATATATCTTCTATATATTCAAAATAATATTACATTCCCTAGGTTCTTTATAACCCATTCATTTGTTCTTGTCATAATATTCAATATATTACATACATTCAACTATTCTATTACATAAGTAATCTAAGGGTTTGTCTTCGCCTTGCCCTTGTCTTTGCCTGAGCCTTCTGTCCGCTCGATCTTAGATGTGTTCATATGGTTTAAGCAAGAGTGAGCATGACTAGCTCAGCAAGTACTACAATTCTAATAAACAACATGCTTGAAACACAGAACTCGTATATATTCAATAACTGAACAATAGTTACGAAGTACTATCGATAATTCAAAATAGCACTTCTTTTCATTCAAAACATTTTACAACAACAACATTCAGTAGAATATCAATTATAGCTCAAAACTATGAGTAGTTCATAATTTCTTTTGAAAAGGACAACCCGACACTAAGTCTGTAAGTCCAGCATAGCTTACGAGCACTTCTGGGTGATCAACCCATAGTACTCTATGTTGATCAACACTACATTCATTAAACATGTATACGTTTAAGTTGTGGCAACCTCACGTGCCTGTCGTTAAACGACAAAAACATTTTAGCATACTCAGTCTTCGATTGAAAACTATACCAATATAACTCGATAAGCATTAAACATGCTTGATAGAATCATAACATAAGTCTAGTTGAAAGAATTGGCTTTGACTTCCTCATACAAAACTTCATGCGAAAGGATACATGAATTACAAGGCTTGTCCAGACTGAACAGGAACAAGGGTTAGAATACTTGCCTTCAGCGTTTGCTTACTGATTATCACACGTACTCTTTAAGTCTCTAAGTTTCTATAATACATGATCATATAACATACCACATTAGGTCTTATATAATCAAGTAAGTATATTATTATATCTTACCCTTCATCTCAATCTAAATTCTGACTTAGATCTATATTTATGGTTTCCGAGTTTTCATTACATCATTCACATTACAATCATCTTCAATTGATTATTAACCTTTAATCATCATACATTAAGTGTCTAACAATGCCTTAACAATGTTATATTAACACCTTAGTTCATTACTATTGAGTTATCTTTCATTCTATACTTGTAAACATTCTTGTCTGTCAAAACTCTGGGACTGGCGTTGCGGCGCCACACATCACTAGTTTGCAGTAGGCAAGCCTCAGACTCGGAGCTACGGCGTCACTCATTGGCCTTGGGTTGGCGCCGCAGCGCCAACTCTATGCCTTAGAAAAATTACAGCTTTTGTAAATTTGGCGAAACTCCCGGACGCTTAACTTCTTCGTTATAAGTCCGAATTGGCTCGTTCAAAAGCCTACGGTTCACAAATTACATACTCTATGTGTTCATGTAAGAATTTTATCTATTTGACTTCGTTTGCTAAAATTTCACCTATTAGTTCATTTTTAACGAAAACGATAAACGTTCGTGAACGTTCAACGCTCGTTTCTTCGTTCTAAGTCGGAATTCGGTCATTTTTTAGTCCACAACTCTATAATGCCAAATATGACTTGTCTCCATCAAAAACCAACGTTTCCTACTTCAAACACAAAATACGACTTCCATTCCGAGAATTTCACGAATTCGACGATAATCATCCAATCGTGTGAATTCTGGCAAACTTCATTCCTAATGATTCTAAATGGATTTTAACTAACATATGAACATTACAAGTTACTTAATACACCAACTTATTGACAAAGTACGTTTTGACTTATTCTCATAAGTCAATGACTTATTTAACTTATGAACTACAATTTCTCATGCTCATGACTTACTATGGACCTAAGTCCATCAATCAATGTTCTCATACTATGTTAAACATACTAACATCATATGACAAACATATGATAAGTTTCTTCACAAGTTTATCAACTTATTAGGTTTAAAGTTGTTTAATCAACTTATTCGACTTAAGATCATTCATCAATGACTTCTTATAGGTTCTTAGCATACCACCCCACTTCTCTATCAATCCTATCATAGAAGAGATAAAGATAATAGACATGAGTCTTACCCTTGAAGACTATTACTTCACTTCACTTTGGAAAATCTAGCAAAGGTTGAAATGACTTATAAGTGCTTATGTGGCTTATTCTCTCTAACAATTAAGTTGTTTATCTTGAGAGGAAATTATTGGATTAAATAACAACCAACAAATGAAATGAGGCTTGGTATTTATAGGCAATCAAAAGTTAGGGTTGAATGGTCAATTAGGCCATTCCACCTCCTTAATAATCTCCTCACTTTCCACCTCCTTACTATTCATTACTTGTCTAGCACAACACTTGCTCATCACACAATTTGTTTGCCCATCAAGACTACCCACTTTACACATGGTTTGCTCCATGGATCATGTCCAATTCATTGGGCTTGCTAATTTATCTAGCTAATTCCTTATTGGGCTTATACTGCAATAGATTGGACTCATGACTTATCAAACACTTGGGCTTGAGTATCACATTCTATTGGACTTCTACCATTAAGCTAATAATCCTACAAGTCCATTACCTTTAATTAGACAACTTAACGTATATACACCACGTATAATTCTTGTATGCTAGCTCGTATATTAATTCGTAATATACGTTATCCCATTCTTCATACATCATAGTATAATACCTCGTATTATACTTACGTTCATTACTTCGTACAATGCTTACACATCATACGATCACAACTTCTTTTCCTTAACAATTAATAAACCTATCGTTACCAAATTAGGCCCGCATGCGAAATATTACATTTTTCATACTTAGATTATTATTACATAATCAATATCACCTCAATATTATAACGTTACGCATTTCTCGAAAGTTCAAAAATAATTCCCGAGCAGAAATCGATGAATAGTGTTTTTTAGAAAATTTCTCGGAAAGCTTTTATTTTCGTCTTAGAAATTCAAACACTTTAATTCATCCACGTAGATAAAATACTACGACATTCCGACATTTCTAGGTTATAGAACGGCATTCATCTTATCAACACATAATAATAATAATAATAATAATAATAATAATAATAATAATAATAATAATAATAATAATAATAATAATAATAATAATAATAATAATAATAATAATAATAATAATAATAAATAATAATATTATTATTTTATTCATTATTAAAAGTAATTACAAAATGTTCGATTTTTCGGGGCGTTACAGTTGTTATTCCATTCTTTATTATTATGTTGGAATAACATGTCTATGTGAAGTACCGCATACATGGTGAAATTCTTCTGTTATTCCATTCTTTGTTATTCTGTTGGAATAACCTGTTTGTGTGGTGTATCGCATGCCTGGTGAATTTTGTTGTTATTCCATTCTTTTTTATTCTGTTAGAATATCCTGTCTGTGCGGATTACGCATGACCTGGTTCCATTCTTTATTATTCTGTTGGAATATCCTATCTGTGCGGATTACGTATGACCTGGTTCCATTCTTTATTACTCTGTTGGAATATCCTATCTGTGCGGATTACGAATGACCTGGTTCCATTCTTTATTATTTTGTTGGGAATAACCTATCTGTGTGGTCTATCGTATGCCTGGTGAATTCTTTTGTTATTCCATTCTTTATTATTCTGTTGGAATAACCTATCTATGTGGATTACTGCATGCATGGTGAATGATCCTTCGTATTCATTCCTTATTAAATTGTGGAAATGATATGTCTACGTGGATTACCGCATGGCGGGTGAAAATCCATTTGCAGTTTCATATATTCTATTATACTCAGTTGGTTAAAGTTTTGGCTTCTATACTCCATGAAATTAGTAGAATATCCTGGATATTTGCGATTCATCCAGTATCTTTTCATGGAAATATTCTTCTGAGCATTCTTGAATTTTACTCCATAAAGCAGTATCATGTTGACAATTTGGATGTAATTGATTTCAGGATAAATTAACTTATAAATCTTTAAAATTTATTCTTGAACTTGTTTTATTGAATTATTATGTCATTGTCATCATCCTCATGCTTATATTGTGATGAAAGTCATCTTTGGCTTACGTGCATAGATGGACTTGGTATGATTATGACCGTGATCATTCGGTATAATCATGACCGTAATGTTATAAATGATGTGGTAAAAGTCCTCAGTGGCCTGTAGTGCATTGATGGACAGTTTTTGGTATGATTATGACCAGGGATTATTCGGTATAGTCATGACCATTGATGATTTAATGAATATCCTTTGTGACACCCCCAAATCCGGTACTTCCATTTCCATGAGATTTTGTGTTCACTGTACAAATATCATCTATCTATCTACCCATAAATAAATGCAAACCATGCAATAGATAGAAATAATAAATAAATCTCCCCTTATGGGGTTTCATCAACTGCATAATAAAAATCCCAGGTTGCTCTAACCTTAAACATTTGTGCGGAATCATAAACAAATAAGTCTTAAGTAACATCAATTCTAATCATCATTACATAACCACAATAAAAAAAACAGTCTTCATTACTTGCTAATCTTGTCTTTGCCCTTACTAGTGGAAGGTTCGTCTGCTCTTTCGTTCTTAACTGCAATGTTAGTATTACGCAAGAGTGGACACGATTTCCCATAAGTATAACAATATAACAAATGACTAATAATAACATGCGAATAAATTAACAACTTCTGATTTAAAAGATCAACTTTTGAATCAAGAATGAATAACAAGAATCAAAAGAACTTCTGAGGGTCATAAGACCTTGAACTATGTCCTAGGTTGTCAAGTGTTTATACTTGAAACCTTTAACAGTCATAAGACTATGGACTCTTCTTCTCGTACTTAGGGGATCACCGACAGTACCATCATCGTGTAATAATATCTTAATGCTAACGCATAAGTAATCCCCTATCTGAGGTTGTTCATCTCGGTTTGACATTAGAGTCCGCACCAAAGGAAGTTTGGTTTGGATAATTCATCAAGGGTTCTGAAATTTAGAACGCTCATGAACTATGGACTAGTCGAATCAATAAGGGTTCGCTAGTCTAACAAGGTTTAACAATAACTGATAATTAACTTGGATAAAATCTCAAAAGTATACAATAGAATAAGTATTGTATAACAACATCATGCTTGAAGCATTAATAAGCTTTAATATACAAAACAGACTTAATCAATAGTAATGAGAATTTGCTCGATGTAGAACAGTGAAATTATCAACTTATAATGATAACAAGTAGGGTTAGGAAACTTACCTCGTGCGTAGATTACAAGTTAATAAAACTCGTTCTTTGATTTAAATCCTACATATCATTCACGTTCACAACACCAATCAATTATAACATACTAAACATCACAAGTTTATTCTTTGTCTAACTCGAGTTCATAACTATACTTAGTCAATTACTACACTTATTGTCAAAAATTAAGACTTCACGAACAATAAGCTAACTATGCATTTGATCATTCAATTCACACGTAATTGTGTTATGGACATGTTAAGAATTTATTCTAACACCTCATTATATGTCTAACAAGTTTTTATAATCATTAGACTAAATTGCTATCACATTTCTATACTTGAATACCAAAAAAAAATATTTTACGGACATTACGCTAAGGAAATATTTCACTTTTATTTTATCTTTGTATATTGGTATTTGCGACTTCCGGTGGTCTTCATGACGATACTTAATGACTGCATGCAGAAATGAACTAGAGGTGAGGTACACGGCCACGACACTCCAGCACTCAATTTCCGGTTCACAAGAACACAGTAATTCAAATAAATAAACACTACATAATCATTAATTTCACCAAATTACACATACCTACATGTTAGAAATCATACATAATCAATACCCAACACTTGTAGAGTGATTTTAACCCATTAAAACACATAATCATAGAATTAAATCATGCAATTTGTACTGTTCTTGATGTTCTTGAAATTTTTGAACATAAATTCTAAAATTCAACGCCATAGATTCGTTAAGACCAAATCCAACCATTCAAGTTTCGTTTTGTTCATTTTATCATGCATAATCATGCAAGTGTGTGAATTTTGCAAAACAATTTATGTTTGACATATAAAAAATACGTATAAGGCCATATGGCAATATTACATACTCTAAAATCTTTTACTGTATAATTTCATGAAACTGAAGATATGGAAACCCATATAATATATATTAAAACATGTTATGATGTTATATTAACACATAATCACATAAATCCTACTCTTTACAATTAACAGAGACCTTATAGAGTTTTGAAAGCCATTTTTATCAAAACTTAAATAACGTAAAATATAAGAATTGGGTTAGGGAAAAATTACCCAAAGCGTAGAATATAATTTGCAAGAGATAAACTCCTTCTCAACAGTTCTTCAGTTACCCAATCATGGATAACTGCTATCAATTCCCCTTAGGGCCTTCTTTGGCTAGCTAGAATAGGTTTCAAAAATTATTTAATTTAATAAAACCTTATCATATAGTTTAAATAATGTCACACCCATTATAAAATAAATCTAATATCTTATTTAATTTACTTAAATAAAATATAATAATTTCTCAATAATGCACATAGTCACATAATTAAATTTTCTCATTTAATAATAATATCAAATTATTAAATCTCTAATTAATTAAAATACTATCAGGCTTATTAAATATTTCTTTTAAAACAATAAGCTCACATAATCACATACTTCGTATAGTAAAAATTCTCCATATTAATTTAATAAATATAACACATATAATTAAATTAATCTACCACAACTTCATCAATTAATTATTCAATCTAATAATTAATTCATCGAAAAAAAAATTTATTCATTCCAATAAATATTAAAGTTAAATTACAAAATCTCGGTTGTCACATCCTTGGCCCGTAGTGCAGGGATGATTCGATGATGTGGTTTATTTATTAAGCTGAGTCTCAGCGATAAAAATTGATGAAAATATTTTAAATCATAGAAGGTAGTAGATATCATGCTCTACTTGACTCTTCTAATGGATTGCTTATTCCGCTGCAGTTAAACTTGATGTCTACTGTATTTTATCAGTTTAACATTGTTGAAGGCTAACGATAATTTATTCTGCATTATCTTAGTCATAATATTTCTTACTGGGCTAGTTGAGGTCACCCTTTTGCTCTCATTGTTCTCTTCAGGAAATGAGAACGTAGCCGGGACTAGTCGGGGAACGGAGTGATGGTCCGAGATGGTGTTATAGTAGTCCTCGCTATTCTATAAAATAGTGTGACAATAAATGTAATGAGGACTCTATTTGTGAGTGAATATTGTCTAGAAGGCAATATTTCTATTTAAACTCTCAACTATGTTTTGTCGTATATTACACGACGTTGGTATAATTAAGTTTGTATTTGTATTCTGTACCATGTATTTGGCGACTCAAGATGGGTGATGTATACCTATTTTGGGGGCGTCACACTACGGGCCAAGGATATTCATTTTTTCACCAATGGTCATGAACATGCCAAACAATAATTCATCTTTGCACCCTTGGCCGAAGAAAACGCATGGTCAAGATTATACCAACAACTGTCCACCAATGCACTACGGGCCAATGGGGACTTTTAACACATCATTTGTAACATTACAGGTCATGATTACACCAAATAATCCCTGGTCATAATCATACCAATCAACAGTTCATCATTGCACCCTTGGCCGAAGATGACTTTCATCACAATATAAGCATGAGGATGATGACAATGATATAAGCATTAATCAAACGAAATCAAGGATAAATATTAAAGACTTTAAATTTATCCAAAATTTAAAAATATCCAAATTGTCAATATGATACTGCTTTGTGAAGTAAAATTCAAGAATAATATTCATGTATCAAAAATAATTTTGGACAGAAAAGAAATCAATTTTTGTCGTAAATAGTACCCCGGGTGAATAGCAATTGAGTGATTAGTACCCCGTGAATAGTACTTCGGGAATAGTACCCCGTCAATAGTACCCAGGCATGAAAAGTGCCCCGAATACCCGAGTGAATAGTAACCCGTAAATAGTACCCCGATATGAAAATTACCCCGAATACCTGAGTGAATAATATTCGAGTGAATAGTAACCGGGTGAATAGTAACCCGTGAATAGTACCCCGGGTGACAATATTGATATTTAATAAGAAAGTTCAGATCAATATTCCAATGAAATGATACTAGATGAAGCGCAAAACTTAAGGATTTTCCACTAATTTCAGGGTTTATAGAAGCAATACTTACCATAATAAGTTTAGATTTAAGTATATGAAAAGAAATAACATACGAAACTGCAAATGGATTTCACCTGTTATGCGGTACGTAATCCGTGTAGACAGGTTATTCTGACATATTAAAGGATGAATACGAAAAATAGTATAAGAGAATGGACTAAATAGTAACTGACTCATGAACGGTCCAGATTGATATACTATTAGAACAGACGGTCCATATTGATTACTATTAAAACCACAACCGACGATCCAGATTGATTTACTTTTAAAACCACCACCGACGGTCCAGATTGATTTACTTTTAGAACCACCGCCGCCGGTCCAGATTGATTTACTATTAAAACCACCATCAATGGTCCAGATTGATTTACTATTAAAACCACCATCGATGGTCCAGATTGATTTACTATTAAAACCACCACCAACGGTCCATAAAATTAGTAAATCTTCCCATGGAATACTAAGTCAAACTTAAAACAAACGCCTCATAACAAATCCCTATATTTATATCAAAAATTGAATAAATATTGACCACAAATTATTTATCTTAAATAAACACATTTTTCTATTAATAATTATTCATCATTAATATTATAACATACAATATTGACAACCAGATCATTCCCAGGTAAGAGGGGGCTTTCCAATACAGATTTTTCCTTGTTGGCTCGCAATTAGGTGACCAGACCTCTTTTCTCAATAGAACTTTCTAGACATTGTCAATAATGTAAATAATCATATGAATAAATGTGTTTTCTCAATTATTAATTTAATAATATAAAATATAGTGCATCTGATACTGTGATAATAATTGAATCAATAATATGAGATACTATGCAGCAATTATTGTTGCAATAATTGAATAAATTGAGTGGCTTCTTACGTTAGCATCAATAATCAGAGATACTGTGCAATATCGTGTGCTACTGTGCAACCACGCGTATTACTATATTTTTATCACCGGATATTTTAACAGTTAACAGTAAAACTTTTGCCATTATTTTTATAAAAAGTTATTTCTATCGTTTCTATCTCCGACAGCTATTCCGTTGTAGGGTCCACCAATGATGTTGTCGTCATACGGATATTTCCTGACAAAATGAATATTCCCCGACACAACGAATATTTTATATTAACTTACTTATATTGCAAAATTTTCAAATATCACCCTTAACTTTAACATTTTATCAATTTAACCATTTATTAAATAGAATAATAATTATAAGAAAATTGGATACTTTCATTTCATATAATTCGGGGTCGTACAATCTCCCCTCCTTATAAAATTTCCCCCTCGAAATTTATGTACGTACCTGGTATCTCGAAGAGGTGAAGATACCTCATCAAATTCTAACTCTTTGAGGTATAACCTTTGAGCGTAGAATATGTTTCTTCTTATCCAAGATTTTAACAAGTATCTCCTCATACATTAAATCTTATGCTATCTCGTCTAGTTCTAATTCAATAATGTGGTTCGGGTCGTCCACATATTTATGTAAAATCGATACGTGAAAAAACATTATGAACACGCGACATACTTGGCAGTAAGGCTAGTCTATAGGCCACAGTTCCTACTCAGTCGAGGATTTCAAATGGGCCAATAAAATTAAGGGTTGAGATTTCCTCTCTTCGTCGATTCTAGCTTCTAAAATAATGCTTTCTTGCACCTTCTTCTTCACATTCATCAGCTCTGAGTCTGTATCTTGAGTGGCTTTAACTTTATCGATTAAAGTTGGTTCTAATCTTACATTCGTTATCTTCACGTAGGTTCTTGGAGTCTTTAACACTATATCCATCCTTTGTAAGTCGTACAAAATGGGTCTTCGTGTTAACAATGTCACACTCGTAACCACATACGATCTTCTACTCAACTCGTCAGCTACCACGTTCGCTCTTCCACGATGATATTAAATAGTATGGTAGTAATCTTCAACAGCTCGAGCCAACGTCTTTGGCGCATGATACGTTCGTTTTAGTTGAAAAATATTTGAGGTTTTAGAAATGGGTTTTGTACTAGGGTCAATACAAAATTCAATTTCACGCTCTTGGGGTAGGCCAGTAAGTTCTTCAGGGAATACGTCAGAAAATTTATTAACAATAGAAATATCATTCAAGACTGACGTTTTTTGTTTAAATCAGTGACATGGATAAGAAAGATTGACATCCATTTTTTAATAAACGAATAGCTTTATGGCTTGATATGACAGTGATTGACTTTAGTGGTTTGGTTTCTTGAATTCATATAATAGTTTGGTTAGGAATATGAAAGCTAACCACCTTATGAAAACAATTAATTTTAGCATGGTGAGTAGTTAACCAGTCGATTCCTAGAATCACATCAAAGGTAAGTATTTTCAAAGAGATAAGATCGACAGGTAACGTGAGGGTATCGATTTGAATCAAACAAGACTTATAAATAGTGGATGTAATAAAGGTTTCCCCCGATGGAGTTTCAATAGATAAGTCAAAGTCTAATTTCTCCGGAGTAAAATTTAAACGTTGAGCGCAAGTAGGAGAAATAAAATAATAGGTAGAACCGGTATCTAATAAGGTATAGACTTCGCAAGCGTTTATAATTAGCTTACCCATGATAACTTCATTCGGGTTCCTCGACAAACTCTCTCATTTAAACTACCTACTTTGACTAGTCTGGGATGGCATTTGGTGTCATCATTACCTCTTGAATTGACTTTGTTGTATCCCTTTATTCCACAACCGCCTACCATTCTTCACCATGCTCTTCTAACTCACGAATACGATCTTGTAGTTCTATATTTTGATTATAAAATTCTCCTAATTCATCACTTAAACTCTATATAATTTCATCTCTTGATTTTCAGATGTCATTCCTAAATACTGTCATAAAACAAGGGTTAATTGACATACCACATATTATCCCTATATTCTGACCGACCAATTAAATAAAAAATAAGCTTAGGTAGGTCATACTAGCGAAGGATTTACCCGTCTCTCCCCTCTTAGTTCTAGTTTCACATCTCAGCTAAGGATCATATCCCTAAGCTCTGATACAAACTGTGACGCCCCCAAAATAGGTATACACAACCCATTCTGAGTCGCCAAATACACGGTACAGGATACAAATACAAACTTAATTAATACAACTGTCGTGCAAAATATGACAACACAATAGTTAAGTTTTAACACGAATATTATCTTCCAAACAATATCCACACTCAATGGAGTCCTCATTACAATTATTATCACACTATTTCATATAATAGTGAGGACTACTATAGCGACTTATCCTAGACCATCACTCCATTTTTCGACTTGTCCCGGCTACGTTCTCATTTCCTGAAGAGAATAATGAAAGCAAAAGGGTGAGCTCAACTAGCCTAGTAAGAACTATTATGACTAAGATAATGCAGAATTAATTATCATTAACCTTCAACAGTGTTAAACTGATAGAATCCAATAAACAACAAGTTTATCTGCAGCGGAACAAGCAATCCATTAGAAGAGTCAAGTAGAGCATGATATCTACCATCTTCTATGATTTAAAAAGTTTATCATCAATTTTATCGCTGAGACTCAACTTAAAAAACAATCCACATCACTGAATTATTCATGCAATATGGGCCAAGGATATTCATTAGTATCACAACCACGAAATATCCATGCACTACGGGCCAAGGATATTCGTGTTTTCACCAATGGTCATGAACATGCCAAACAACAATTCATCTTTGCACCCTTGGCCGAAGAGAACGCATGGTCATGATCATACCAACAACTGTCCACCAATGCACTACGGGCCAATGAGGACTTTTACCACATCATTTGTAACATTACAGGTCATGATTACACCGAATAATCCTTAGTCATAATCATACCAATCAACAGTTCATCTTTGCAACCTTGGCCAAATATGACTTTCATCACAATATAAGCATGAGGATGATGACAATGATATAAGCATTAACCAAACGAAATCAAGGATAAATATTAAAGACTTTAAATTTATCCAGAGTTTAAAAATATCCAAATTATCAACATGATACTGCTTTGTGGAGTAAAATTCAAGAATAATATTCATGTATCAAAAATAATTTTGGACAGAAAATAAATCAATTGTTGTCGTGAATAATACCCCGTGAATAGTACTTTGGGAATAGTACCCTGACATGAAAAGTGCCCCGAATACCCGAGTGTAAATAGTAACCCGTAAATAGTACCTCGGTATGAAAAGTACCCCGAATACCCGAGTGAATAATATTCAAATGAATAGTAATCGAGTAAATAGTAACCCATGAATAGTACCCCGGGTGACAATATTGATATTTAATAAGAAAGTTCAGATCAATATTCCAATAAAACAATACTGGATGAAGTGCAACAATCAAGGATATTCCACTAATTTCAGGGTTTATAGAAGCAATACTTACCATAGTAAGTTTAGATTTAAGAATATGAAAAGAAATAACATACGAAACTGCAAATGGATTTTCACCTGTCATGCGGTACGTAATCCGCGTAGACAGACTATTCTGACATATTAAAGGATGAATACAAAAAATAGTATTCCTTATAAGTACGAAAGAAATAATACCCCTTACCTTAGTAGAAGACTAGATACTGCAATAGTGAAGTAACAGAATACTCTTCTTCTTTCTCTCTATAGTTTCACTCTCTATAGTTTCTCTCTCTATAGTTTCTCTTGTGAGTCTCAGTGAATTGGTGAGAATGAAAGAAGAATTAAGCTTCTATTTATAGGAGAATGGACTAAATAGAATAATAATTATAAGAAAATTGGATACTTTCATTTCATATAATTCAGGGCCTTACAAATTCTACCAAGTTAATTAATCTTCCTAACTTCCTTTGAAATCGATGATACATGTTCTTAACGTATCATCTAATATTTGAATGGTTCTCTCACTTTGCCCATTAGTTTGAGGGTGATAAGTTGTACTCAATCTTAATTGTGTTCCTAAGTGTTTCTGAAGGCTCTTCTAAAAATTTAAAGTAAAACGTGGATCTCGATTTGACACTATAAAAATAGGTAGTCCATGTCTACAGATGATTTCATTAATGTACAGCTTGGCAAGTTGGTCTAAGTTATGAGTAACTTTAATAAGTAAAAAGTGAGCTGATTTGGTTAAACGGTCAACTATTACCCAAATGGCATTGTGGCCCTTCTATGTAGCTGGAAGGCCTACACCAAAGTCCATGGTTATATGTTTCCACTTCCACTCAGGAATTGGTAAGGGTTGAAGTAAACCACTAGGATTTTGATGTTCAGCCTTAACCCTTTGACACGTGAGACATTTGCTTACCCATTCAGCTATTTCTCTTCTCATATTCGACCACCAAAAGTGTCGACTTAAGTCCTTGTACATTTTAGTACTGCCAGGATGTGACAACCAAGATTTTGTAATTTAATTTTTTAATATTTATTTGATTAAATAAATATTTTCGATGAATTAATTATTAGATTAAATAATTAATTGATGAAGTTGTGGTAGATTAAATTAATTATATGTGTTATATTTATTAAATTAATGTGGAGAATTTTTATTATTCAAAGTATGTATTTATGTGAGTTTATTGAATTAAAAGGAATATTTAATGAGCCTAATGTTATTTTAATTAATTTAATAATTAATTAGAGATTTAATAATTTGACATTATTAATAAATGAGAAATTTAATTATGTGACTATGTGAATTAAGGAGAAATTATTATATGTTATTTGAATTAATTTAAACTAGATGTTTGATTTATTATCTAATTGGATGTGACATGATTTAAACTATATGATAAAAGTTTAATTAAATTAAATGGGTATAAGCCTTTTAAAGGCTAGCCAAACATGGCATTAGTGGAGGTTGGGAGCAGTTAACCCATGATGGGTAATTGACCTCCACAACGCGTTAGTTCTTTATTATATACGTTTTCCTTCTTTTTGTTTGTTAAGTCTTTTATTTGCTAAGTCTGGAAAAGTAAAAACAAAGAGAGAGAGTTTTGAGAATCAGTGAGATTAAAGGAGAAGTGTTGGGAAATTGGGAGTTGTTATCACCCTATGTAATTCAAGCAGAGTAATCAAGGGCAATCTCTTCTTCCCCAAATTTCAAATTAAGTTGTTTAAGTTTTTGTAAAATAATTGGCTTTCAAGTTTTCTGTAAAGTCTCTGTAAATTGGAAAGAGTGAGGATTATGTGCATATATGTGTTAAGATGTTGTTTTAATGTGTTTTCCTATGTATTAGATGGTTCCATATCATCAGTTTCATAAAAATTATACAGTATATGGTTACAGAGTATATTATATGGCCATATGGCCCTTATACGTGAATTTAATATGTCAAACATAAATTGTTTTGTAAAATTCACACACGTATATAATTATGCATGTTAAAACGAAGGAAACAAACCTTGAATGGATGGATTTGGTGTTATAACGAATCCGTAGTGTTAATATTATGTTTTATGTTCAAAACCTTCAAGAACATCAAGAACAGTGAAAATTTCATGTGTTGATTTCGTAAATTATGTGTTTTAACTTGTTAAAATCATGCTAGAAGGGTTGAGTATTAGTTATTTGTGTATTACAATATTTGGGTATGTCTAAATTCGTGTAAAAATAAGTGAATTGGAGTTTTTTGGCCATGTTCTACAATTTTCGCGAATTGCAGAATCGAATCGGAGTTTCATCATAAATGGCCTAATTCTGCCTTATTACCATAGCATGCCATACCGCCATGCAGTGATGCAGATCCTTACTGTGCAAGTCATGGGGTGCCATATAGCGCCAAGAATCTAAGATATAACGATGGCATGCTGGCCACTACTTAGCGAAATAATCTAGAAATGAATTTTTTTAAATGTTCAAGTCTAACAATGTGTTGGTAACTTAATCTAATGAACATAAAAATATGTTAGACATATAATGAGGTATTAAAATAAATTCTTAACATGTCAATAACACATTTATGTGTAAACTGAATGATTGAATGCATAGTTAGCTTATTGTTCATGAAGTGTTAATTGTGACAATGAGTGTAGTAATTTGACTAAGTATAGTCATGAATTCGAGTTAGACAAAAAGAATGAACTTGTGATGACTAGTACGTTATAATTGACTGGTATTGTGAACGTAAATGATATGTAGGATTAAATCAAGGAACGAGTATAATTAACGTGTAATCTACGCACGAGGCAAGTTTTCATAACCCTACTCGTTATCTTTATATGAGCTTATAAGTTGTCTCTTTACATCGAGAAAATTCTCGTTATTATTGATCAAGTCCATTTTATTATATTAAAATGTATTAATCTTTCAAAGTATGATTATGTTATACAATAATTATTCTATTGTATACCTTTTGAGATTGCTATTCAATTTTAAATTATCAGTTACTGTTGAACTTTATTAGACTAGTGAACCCTTAATGATTCGACTACTGATGAGCATTCTAAATTTCAGAACCCTTGATGAATTATCCAAACTAAACTTCCTTTGGTGCGGACTCTAATGTCAAACTGAGATGAACAACCCTGTATAGGGGATTACTTATGTGTTAGCGTTAAGATATTGTGCACAGTATGGTACTAAGGGCTGATCCCCCTAAGTGCGAGAAGAAGAGTCCATAGTCTTATGACTGTTAAAGGTTTCAAGTATAAACACTTGACAACGTAGGACATAGTTCAAGGTCTTATGACCCTCAGAAGTTCTTTTGTTTCTTGTTATTCATTCTTGATTCAAAAGCTGAGTTTCCTATTCTAGAAGTCTTTGATTTATTCTCATGTTATTATTCATTTGTTATATTGTTATACTTGTGGGCAATCGTGTTCACTCTTGCGTAATAATAACATTTCAGTTAAGAACGAAAGATTAGACGAGCCTTCCACTAGTAAAGTCAAGGGCAAGGTTAACAAATGAGGAAGACATGTTGTTATTATGTATTTATTTTCAGACTTGATGTTATTAAGACTTGTTATTGTTTATGATTCTGCATAGATGTTTAAGGTTAGAGTGACCAGGGATTGTATTTTTATGCAGTTGATGTAACCCCATAAGGGGAGATTTATTTAATATTTCTATCTATTGCATGGTTTGCATTTATTTATGAGTAGATAGATAGATGATATTTGTACAGTGAACACCAAATCCTGTGGAAATGGAAGTACCCGGATTTGGGGGTGTCACAAGTTGGTATCAAAGTTGTAGGTTATGAACCTTAGGTGGGGGAACAACCTTAGGAAGTAGCCTTGTAGGAGATTGAGAACATAGTGGTGGTAAACTCTTATCGAGTTATAAGAAATGAATTTATAAATTCATGGAAGATAATAAAAGACTTTATGTGCTTATGTGTTAATTATGTGTTCGCTAGCACGGATTAGTAACTAAAACTTTTGTTGTCAAGATGTCGGATGTTAGAGGAGCTAGTCGAGCTGGGGAGGAGGAACCCCGAGTACCTACAGAGGAGGAGCCCCGAGACATTCATGTCGTCAAGGAACAGTTGGTACAGAGAGAACCATCTCCGTTGATCACTATTGTTGGTCGGGAGCAGGAGCCTGAGACTGATCCAGAGGAGGATTCTGATGAAAAAGAGGAGGAAGAGGAGATCCCACCGAACTCCATCGATGCTGAGATGTATGAAGCACTTTATGATCGTAATATAGAGTTGCAAGACACTCATTAGGGAGTGAATGAGAGGATCAATATTCAAAGAGAAAATACCATCGAAAGCGTAAGGATGGGGAAATTGTGACTCTTCACACACGTTTAGGAAATGTGGAGTGGGATTTGGTTCACGAGAAGGGTCAAACTGAGGAGAAGACCGAAGAAATAGAAAAGTTGAAGAAAGATCTGAAAGAGAGCTCAGAAAGACTGGAATTAGCAGAGGAAGGCTGGTTAAGAAGGTCACATTGTGCTGATCTTGCTGAAGAGGATTCGTGCGAACAAGGCTAAGCTTGGGGAGACGTACTCTACACTTCACAATGCAATGGATGTGACCCAGGATCGAGTTATGAAGTATCCAATCCAGTTAAAAGGTCTACCATCATATATGCTAGATCGCAGGACGATGTCCCGCATCATGGAAGAAGAACGTGGCAAGGCTATTCAGCGCCTTAATAGGTAGTGATAGGATTAGTTTATTTATGTGAACTCTATCTGGTAGTTAAAGATGTAAATTCTGATGTGTTTATAAACAAAGGAATATTTAAATGTTTTAAATCTTGTAGATTCTTTATCTCGGGATACATTAAATAGCAATTTTCGTAATTTAAAACTTTTGTTATATTAAATTTATTTAATTGAAAGAGAATTATTTAAATATTTAATGGATTGAATAAAGACCTTTATATTCTTAACGTATGAATAAATAATTGTTCAAATTTGAACCTTGATTAACAACCAACCACAAGCTCCACCAAACACATCGTTTATTTGTTAAATAAATAAAATTAACATTCTAGGAAAATTATATTAAATATTTATTGAATTATTTAAATATTTAATTTAATTAATAAATAATTGTTAGAAATTTGAATTTGAATTAATTTGTTAAATAAATAATTAAGGAAAATTAATTATTTTGCTTTTAATTTAATTATTAAGTTAGAAATTTTGATTAATTGAATTAAATTGGAATTGTAATTAAAAGGATGTTTAGTTGATTAAATAAAGTTATAATTATATAGAAAATTATAATTTTGTGATATTGATTTATGTGATTAAAGTGATTTAATAAATTATTTTTAGAATAAATTTAATTAAGTTAATGTGTGACAAATAACCTTTTATAAAGGAGTTATTAAAATAACTTAAAGGAGTTTTAATTAGTTTTGGCCAAACAAGGCCTAATGCCTATTAAGTCTTTAATTTATTTGAGTTTTACCAAACAAGGTGTAAGGTTAATGGGTTATTTTTTTTAGTTAGTAACCAAACAAGCCTTATGGCTTTTGATTTCAAAATTCACATAAGCGATATCGATTATGTTTATAATTATATTATATAATTAATATATATAATATCTATATATCGTTATTTGTTAAGGCGTATGTTAGAGGAGAGAGAGGTTAGAGAAGAAAAAAAAAACTGGAGAAGAAGAAGAAGAAGAAGAAGAAGAAGAAGAAGAAGAGAAAAGAAAGGCTAGAGATTGGGAAGGAGAGGCTTGAAAGAGAAAAGAATAGCCATATCATCTTCATCAAGGTATTCTCCAATTTCTTTTTAGTTTTAAAAGTCTAGTTTCTCTTCCCAAATTCTCTGTAGAATTTTGTGTAAGCATGAATTATTGTGTTATGTGGCTTTATATGACTTATTAGTGATGTTAAAACTATTTTCATAAATTATAATCTATGAATTGTTGATATGTATGTAATTTGGGAAGATAAATATTTTACTGATGAGTTTTGGTGATTACATATTGTCTAGTTAAAATAGAAATTATGGGTTGAATAGTTGTTTTATTGATAAATTGGCTTTTCAATTTGTTAGAGTATATATATACTTTGATAAAATGCTTTGAATTAATGGTTTTGGTTGCAAAAAAAAATTACGATGGTTGTTTTTTTAAAAATATCAAAAAAAATGAGTTTTAGCCAAAAATAATGAAATTGGGTGTGTTAATTTTGTTGTTTATGTTGTTATATGAGTAGAAACATGTTAGGAATCCTTGAATTATGTTTACATGAAGTTTTGTATGAATTATATATAAATCGATCATTAGAAAGCGAACTTGTAGGCCAAAATTGGCTTTTTCACCTGATTTATTCTTTGAAGTTTGTCGATCGAAACTACTGATTTTATGTGCATATGACCAACAATATTAGTTTTCTTGTGTGGCGCTAGCACCACACCGCAGCGCGGCCTTGTAGCCTTATTCATCACATGTGTTCATACTCTACCATGTCAATGCAACCTGATGTGTAAAGCTGTATGGCGCCCATGACATGAGTTTAGCGAAATAATGGTCTGACAGTGTACTTTTTGTACACTAAATTTTAAGAAAAGTTATGTGATGATAGTAGGACTACTAAATATTGATTTTAGTATTTCTATACTATGAATAAGTATGTTATTAACAATTAACTTGTGTTATAACTCGATTATGTGATTAAAAATCTAATATTAAATGATGAACATACTTAGTTATGTTTGTAAGATGGTAATGACTAATTATGTCATGATGACATATGTTTATAGGATATTGTGATTGGTATTGATTTGGTTTAGACTGCGAGCAAGGCAAGTTTTCTAAACTTTCTTTTTACATTGAGCAAGTTCTCTAACTCTACTTTTGTAATTTGAATCAATTATTGTTCTTAATATAATAATGCAAGATTTCTAATTCTTTATCTTGTTGAACTATTTATTGTTTCAATTCGATTACCTTATGAATGATGCAAGCTTTCTAAACTTTGGTTTAATGTTGACAAGTTATTCTTGTATTTAACTTGTTGTTTAGCATGCACAACTATTTATACTAATGTTGAGCAATTTCATCGTTCAAACTATTTATGCATGCTTAGTACCCAATTCTAATTAACCTTGACTTAATATTGTTCAAGCAAGGCATGTTATAATTATTCAAAATATATGCTATTAGATTATTCCTAAAGCATGATTTTGGTTTACCATATTGATTCAATTACGATTATTACGTAATATGATGTTATTAATTCAACTAGTCCTCTAGTTGATGATCGTTGAACTTCAAATTACCCTTGAAAGCTTATCCAAACCAAACTCTCTTTGGTGCGGACTTGTACTCAAATCTTGAGATGAACAACCCTATTATTATTAGGGGATAACTTACGCGTAGCGTTAAATGTTTAATGCACAATACATGGTATGAAGGGGTGATCCCCCTAAGTGCGAGGAGTCCTTATAGTCTTATATTTTTTAAAGTTGGAGTTGAAAGATTACTACTTATTTGTGGACATAGTTCATGGTCTTATGACCCTCGATTATATTTATTCTACATTTTGGATTTCATTTACGATTATTGATGATAAAGTACTATTCATTGTTGATGAGCTTATTATTGGCGATTATTATTACTATACTCTGTTGATTTCATATTGTATCCGATGAGCAATTGTTTTGCTCACTCTTGCATATTTAAAACTCATTTCTGACTAAAGAAGAGAAGGTAGATGAACCTTAAGTCTAGCAAAGAAAGGAAAAAATGTACAAGTGATGAAGACTTGTAATTTTTACTTTATACTTTTATTATGATGATCTTAGACTTGGTTTTAATGAAGTTTATTTAATTTTTGCATTTGAATGATTGTAATTAAAGGTTAGATAACCTGGGAGATTTTATTATGTAACCCTTTAATGGGAAAGGTTTTATTTATCCAGTTTTATTGTGATTGGGTAGTTAGATATGAATGTTTGATTAAGTGAACACCAAATCCTGTGGGAATGAAGTACCTGGATTTGGGGGTGTCACAAGTTGGTATCAAAGCTTTAGGTTATGAACCTTAGGTGGGGGAAAAGCCTTAGGAAGTAACCTTTGAAAAGATAGTGATGATAAACTATTATCGAGTTTCAAGGAAAAGTAATAAAACACTTATGTGCTTATGTTTTACAACTTATGTGCTCATGAGAGTGAGTAGTGATGATTAATAACTAAAACTTAAAAATCTTGTTGTCGGGATGACTAATGTTGGAGAAT
Organism: Panax ginseng; assembly: GCA_020205605.1. NCBI lineage: Eukaryota > Viridiplantae > Streptophyta > Magnoliopsida > Apiales > Araliaceae > Panax > Panax ginseng. The sequence continues at coordinate 120,893,466 of CM035132.1, read as the reverse complement.
CCAGGTCGGTAGGGAGGAAGGACCTCGGATGCCTAGAGAGGAGGAATCTCGTGATATTCAAGTGGTTTGGGAACAAGCTGCTTCCACGAGTCGGCTCCATTACTCGCGATGGTGAGTCGAGGATGATGATGATGATGTAGAAACAGATGAGGAAGATTCCGTGGAGCTACTTGCAGAGATGGATGAAGAGGGGCGAGGAGGAAAGGATTCCACTTAACTTTCGATAGTTAGCCTTATATACGATGAGGTGCATGACCGCAACGTGGAACTTCAAGATACTGTTGAGGAATTGCAAGAGATAGTAGGTGAACAACAGACTTCGTTGGCACAGAAGGACGACGAGATTCGAGGATCGAGAAGAACGGTGAACAATGTTGAATAGAAGCTGGTTCACTGCTTGAAGAAGAAACGATCAAATGAGAGCAAAGGTTGCAGAGTTGAAGAGCAAGTTGAGAGAAGAATCTGCAAAAAGGGTAAGAGCCAAAGACGCGTACAGTGAAGCTTATCAACAAGCCGAATAGCAAAGGGAGACGCACAAACAAAGAGAAGGAAGATGGAAGAAATGGATAACGTGTTTCAACACCGCGATCAATCGAGCTCAAGATCGGGTCATGGGTTATCCAATTCGATTCGAGACGCTTACCCTCGTTCATACTTGGCCACCGTCGAACCATGTTTCGAAGTTATGGAAGAAAGAGCGTTGTAAGGCCTTGCAATATCTTAATAGGACATCGTAGGGAGTGTACTTGACTTGATTTATGTTATGATAAATAATTTGTTAATCCCAAGTGTTATTCAACTTATGGGATATGATGATGATGTCCTGAAACTTTAGTAGTTCGGAAAAATAATGTAAATAAAGTGATGTTATTGATATGATGTTTTTAAAGAAGTTTTGAATAAAAGATATTATTTTCTTTATCCAAAGTGTTATGTGTTATGTGGTGATTATTTTCATGGGGGCAAGTTAAGTAGAAATTACTTGAAAAGAGTTGAGTAATAATCTAATGAATGTATTTTTTTAACGAAAAATGCCTCCAAGGCGTCAACCACCTCCGTCGAGAGAGAACCATATGAAGAACCAACAACGATAATCTTTGAAGCTAACTCCGTTCGGCGAGTTGGTGACGTTACTAACAGTGCCTTTGCAAAATCAACCATGAAATCAACCTCGAAACCAAGGTACTACGTTTAAGGACTTCAAAGGCGGTTGGACCACGAATTTCGTGGATCCATGAATCCGGTTGAAGCCTGAGACTTGGATCATGGAAATTGAGAAAGGTTTTTGATGTTGCTAGGGTAGAGAGAGAATCGAGAAGATCGCTTTTTTGCAACATTTATGTTGAAGGAGGAGGCTAGCTATTGGTGGCGAGCCAATAAAACTCGAGGAAGGACCGGGAGTAATGACTTGGGATAGGTTTAAGGAGATTTTCTTTGAGACTTATTTCCCGAGAGTTCAAAAGTCGATTAAAAGGTCTAGTTTTTGGAGTTGAAGCGAGGAACGATGTGGTGTCGGAGTATCTTGCAAAATTCAACGAGTTAGCGAGGTTTGCGCCATATCGGTCATCACAGAAGAAGCAAAAAGGCAAAGAGTTTGAATAAGGACTGAAACCTTGGTTGTCTGATAGGGTTTCCTGTTCGATTGAAGCCATTTACGTGATGATGGAGAAGGCAATTCTCGAAAAAGTGGAGAAAGGCGGTAACAAAGCATAATCAAGAAGCGAAGAAGAAGAAGAAAAGTGAAGGTGAAGCTAAGAGTAGTGGTAATGGTAGTAATGGCAACAACCTGAAAAGGAAGTGGAATGGGAATGGAGGAGCTGGAAATCAGCAAAGAAACCAACAAAATAAAAAGTTTGAAGCATGTGCTACGTGCGAAAAGTTTCATAAAGGGAGTGTGTTTCTTTGGGGGAAATGTGTATGCTTCAATTGTGGCCGGGAGGGTCACATCGCCCCAAATTCACTCAAGCTAAGAAGAATGTGTGCTTTCACGTGCGGGATCTAAGGATCACTTTGCTCGTGAATGCCCCAAGAAGAGATCTGGTGAGACAAATGGGAGCAAGGAAATGCTAGTGGAAGTCGCGTTGGCTATTGCTGGGACCAACAACAACAAATAAGCCCACGGCGAACCTTGAACATGGTATGCAAGATCTTTGTGCAATCAAAGGATGTGGTGTCGGTATTATCCCGATCAATGATATTGATGCTTATGTATTATTTGATTAAGGGTGCTACTTGCTCATTTATATCGATGAATTTGCTATGAGATTAGGATTGCCTAGTGAAGAATTGAATTTCCTTTTAAACATAGAAATTGCGAATAAGGAAGTAATTCTGTTAGGTTCGTATCTGAAGCGTGTAGGGTGAACATTAAGGAAATATTTTGATGGTAGATTTGATTCCGATCGGGCTAGGAGAGTTTGATGTTATTTTGGGAATGGATTGGTTGTTCAATTATGGAGCGATAATTGGTTGCCAAAAGAAATGTGTAAACCTTATGACTCCGTCAAAGGTAGTATTCAATGGTAGCAAATCGCTGAGACAAATGAAATGTGTCGGCGATTATGCGAGGCCAAAAAGTTGTTGTTGAGTTAAGTGTGTGGGTTATTTAGCTTACATAGTCGATACTCGGAAGAAGAAGGTCTGGCCCCGGAAGAAATACCGATGGTTAGGGAATTTATGGACGTGTTTCGGAGGATTTTCGGGACTTCCTTTGTGAGAAATCGAGTTAAGTGATCGACTTAGTGCGAGGAACCACTCCGATGTCGAAAGCCCGTCTGAGAATGGCTCGGTGGAGATGAAAGAACTGATGGTACAACTACTAGGGAGGCTGTTGGACAAAAAATACATTCATAGAGTGTGTCATAGTAGGGAACACCGGTGTTATTAAATAAAGAAGAAGGATGGGTCAATGCGTCTTTGCATTGATTATAGAGGAGTTAAACAAAGTCACTATTAAGAATAAATATCCATTCTTGAGAATAGATGACTTGTTTGATCAATTGAAGGTGCTAGATATTTCTCAAAAATAGATTTGAGAAGTGGGTATCATCAACCGAAGGTAAGAAAGGAGGATGTCTTGAAGGCGGCATTAAACTCGGTATGGACATTATGAATTTTTGGTGATGTCTTTTGGTTTGACAAACGCCCTACGGCGTTCATGGATTTGATGAATAGGGTGTTTAAACCATTTTTGGACAAGTTTGTGGTGGTGTTTATCGACGATATTCCGGTGTACTCTAAAACTCAAGAGGAACATGTGGAACATTTACGTCTAACGGCGGAGACGCTAAGAAAAGAAAAGTTGTATCTGAAATTCTCTAAATGTGAATTTTGGCTAGGAGCGTGTACAATTTCTTGGGCACGTAATTGACAAGGATGGAATTTCGGTGGATCCATCAAAGGTTGAAGGCATGTGATAAATTGGGAACAATCGAGAACTCCATCGAGTGAGAAGTTTCTTGGGATTAGCGAGGGGTATTACAGACGGTTTATCCGAGTTTTCTCAAGATTGCCACTCAGTTGACAAATTTAACGAGGAAATCTATAAAAATTTGTTTGAATGGAGAAGTGTGAAGAAAGTTTCAAGAATTGAAAAAGAAGCTAAGTATGGCACATGTGTGTTGTCATTACCGGATAATCTGAGAAATTTTGTATGTATAGTGATGCTTCACATAAGGGATTAGGGTGTGTCTTATGCAAAATGGTAAAAGTCATCGGCGTATGCATCAAGACAATTGAAAGATTACGAAAAAGGGTATCAGACTCATGATTTAGAGTTGGCGGCGGTTGTGTTTGCTCACGAAGATATGGAACCACTATCTCTACGGAGAGAGAAATGTGAGATTTACACAAACCATAAAAAGTCTGAAATATATTTTCACACGAAGGACACGAACATGCGTCGAAAGAAGATGGATGGGCCGATAAAAGATTATGATTGTGAGATCTTTTATCATCCGAGCAAAACAAGCGTGGCGTGGTTGCGAGATGCCTTGAGTAGGAAAGCGCGGGGAAAAGTTTGATGTTGTTAAGCGATAAGGAGGAGCTTATTACAATGAATGTCAGGTTAGAGTTGGAAATCAAATTTCCAAGAGAATCCAATGAAAGATGTTACGGATGGAAGCTAGTCCAACTTTGGTGGATAAAGTGAAGAACGCTCAAGCTGCGGGATGAGGAATGCGAAAAAAATTCGAGAAAAAGTGTGGTTGAGGAAAAGAGGTGAAATACAAGATTGATCTGGAGTGGAATCTTTGCGATTTGAAGGGCGAATATGGGTTCCAGGATGATACGAGGTTAAAGAAGAAATCTTGATGAAAGCTCATAACTTCGAGATATTCAATTCATCCGGGAAGTACGAAGATGTATCAAGATTTGCGGCGACATTTTGGTGGCCAAATATGAAAAGAGGCGTTGCGAGAATCGTTGCAAAAGTGCTTGACATGTCGAGAGTCAAGGAGAGCATCAAAGACCAAGCGGGTTACTTCAACCGTTGGAGATCTGGAATGGAAATGGGAGCATATCACAATGGATTTTGTGGTAGGTCTTCCAACAACTCAGAAAGGATACGATGCGATATGGGTGATAGTGGACCGATTGACAAAATCGCACACTTTTTGCCAATAAAGATTAGATTTAATCTTGATCGGTGGCAAAGTTATATGTTAAGGAGATCGTTTCAAGACATGGAGTTCAATATCAATTGTGTTTGATAGAGATCAGAGGTTCACATCAAACTTACGGAAGAGACTACGAGAATGTATGGGAACACGATTGCGAATGAGTCTGCATATCATCCATAAGCGGATGGCCAAAAGCGAGCGAGCGATTGAGACATTGGAAGATATGTTGAGAGCGTGCATCATGGATTTCAAAGGAAGCTTGGGATGAACAATTACCGTTGGTGGAATTTGCCTACAATAATAGATTACCACGCTAGCATCGGCATGCTTGCCTTATGAAGCATTATATGGCGAGAAAGTGCGAAACTCCTTTGTCTTTGGGATGAAGTCGGAGAACGTCAACTATTAGGACCCGAATCTGGTACAACAAAGCTGCTGAGGTTGTCAAACTCATCGAACAAGATTGATAGCTTGCTCGAAGAGCAGGACAAAAGAAATATCTTGATCAACACGAGACAAGATCGTGCATTCGATATAGGAAATTTACGTATTCCTAAAGGTTTCTCCTTGGAAGGAAAAATTCGATTTGGTAAGAAGGAAACTAAGTCCGAGATTTATTGGACCCTTGAAGTCTTTGCGAAAAAGGTTGGAGAGGTGGCTTACGAGGTAGCTCTACCTCCGGAGTTACAAAACATTCATAATGTTTTTCACGTGTCGATTATTCGACCGTACAAACTGATTACAAGCATGTGATTGAGTCGAACCATTACGGTTTGAGAAAGATTTGTCTTATGAAGAGATTCTATCCGGATAGTCGACGAGAAAGAACAAGTGCTCAAGAATAAGGTGATACCTTCTGTGAAGGTAATTTGGAGGAACCACAATGTCGAAGAGGCTACGTGGGAACTTCGAAAATGAAATGATGAAGAATTACCACAGAGTTATTTGTTTTAATCTGTGTCTTGATTACGGGGACGAGAATCTTTGTAAGTAGGGAGAATGTGGCCGAATGAATTGTTTGAATTGTGATTACGGGGACCAGAATCCTTGTAAGGAGGAATGATGTAACATTCTACAATTTTAATTGTTATATTAAATATTTATTGAATTATTTAAATATTTAATGGATGTGTTTATTGTTGAATAAATAATTGTTCAAATTTGAATTGATGTGGTTAATTATTTGTTAAATAAATAATTAAGGAAAATTAATTATTTTGCTAATTTAATTTAATTATTAAGTTAGAGAATTTTGATTAATTGAATTACTATTCTTTTTATTGGAATTTATAATTAAAAAGGATGTGTTAGTTGATTAAATAAAGTTATAATTATATAGAAAATTATAATTTTGTGATATTGATTTATGTGATAAAGTGATTTGATAAATTGTTTTAGAATTAATTTAATTAAGTTAATGTGTGACAAATAACCTTTTATAAAGGAGTTATTAAAATAACTTAAAGGAGTTTTAATTAGTTTTTGCCAAACAAGGCCTAATGCCTATTAAGTCTTTAATTTATTTGAGTTTTACCAAACAAGGTGTAAGGTTAATGGGTTATTTTTTTAGTTAGTAACCAAACAAGCCTTATGGCTTTTGATTTCAAAATTCACATAAGCGATATCGATTATGTTTATATATTATATATATATAATTAATATATATATATCTATATATCGTTATTTGTTAAGGCGTATGTTAGAGAGAGAGAGAGGTTAGAGAAAGAAGAAAACTGGAGGAAAGAAGAAGAAGAAGAAGAAGAAAAGAAAGAGAAGAAAAGAAGAAAGGCTAGAGATTGGGGAAGGAGAGGCTTGAGAGAGAAAAGAATAGCCATATCATCTTCTTCTCAAGGTATTCTCCAATTTCTTTTAGTTTTAAAAGTCTAGTTTCTCTTCCCAAATTCTCTTTGTAGAATCTTTGTGTAAGCATGAATTATTGTGTTATGTGGCTTTATATGACTTATTAGTGATGTTAAAACGATTTTCATAAATTATAATCTATGAATTGATGATATGTATGTAATTTGGGAAGAAAAATATTTTCTGAGTGAGTTTTGGTGATTATATATTGTCTAGTTAAAATAGAAATTATGGGTTGAATAGTTGTTTTATTGATAAATTGGCTTTTCAATTTGTTAGAGTATATATATACTTTGATAAAATGCTTTGAATTAATGGTTTTGGTTGCAAAACAAAATTACGATGGTTGTTTTCTTCAAAATATCAAAAAAATGAGTTTTAGCCAAAAATAATGAAATTGGGTGTGTTAATTTTGTTGTTTATGTTGTTATATGAGTAGAAACATGTTAGAAATCCTTGAATTATGTTTACATGAAGTTTTGTATGAATTATATATAAATCGATCTGTTAGAAAGCGAACTTGTAGGCCAAAATTGGCTTTTTCTGTGTTGTTCTTGAAAATTTGTCGATCGAAGCTATGATTTTACTTTATGCATGCAACCTGACCATTGATGATAGTAGTTTAGCATACAGTGTGACATACCCACTTATGCCCTTGTATAACCTTGTATTCCTTATTCATTATGTGCGCCATACCATACTCCATATTCATGTATGCGACCCACGATGATAAACTGTGGCGTGCATGCGCGAGAGTTAGCGAAATAATGCGACGATTGTACTTTTTGTACACAAAATTTTAAGAAAAGTTATGTGATGATAGTAGGACTGCTAAATGTTGATTTTAGTATTTCTATACTATGAATAAGTATGTTATTAACAATTAACTTGTGTTATAACTTGATTATGCGATTAAAAATCAAATTTTTAAATGATGAACGTACTTAGTTATGTTTGTAAGATGGTAATGACTAATTATGTCATGATGACATATGTTTATAGGATATTGTGATTACGTATTGATTTGGTTTAGCCTCTGAGCAAGGCAAGTTTTCTAAACTTTCTTTTTTATTGAGCAAGTTCTCTAACTCTACTTTTGTAATTTGAATCAATTATTGTTCTCTAATATAATAATGCAAGATTTCTAATTCTTTATCTTGTTGAACTATTTATTGTTTCAATTCGATTACCTTATAAATGATGCAAGCTTTCTAAACTTTGGTTTAATGTTGACAAGTTATTCTTGTATTTAACTTGTTGTTTAGCATGCACAACTATTTATACTAATGTTGAGCAATTTCATCGTTCAAATTTATTATGCATGCTTAGTACCCAATTCTAATTTAACCTTGACTTAATATTGTTCAAACAAGGCATGTTATAATTATTCAAAATATATGCTATTAGATTATTCCTAAAGCATGATTTTGGTTTACCATGTTGATTCAATTCACGATTATTACGTAATATGATGTTATTAATTCAACTAGTCCTCTAGTTGATGATCGTTGAACTTCAAATTACCCTTGAAAGCTTATCCAAACCAAACTCTCTTTGGTGCGGACTTGTACTCAAATCTTGAGATGAACAACCTATATTATTATTAGGGGATAACTTACGTAGCGTTAAATGTTTAATGCACAATACATGATGCGAAGGGTTGATCCCCTAAGTACGAGGAGTCCTTATAGTCTTATATTTGTTAAAGTTGGAGTTGAAAGATTACTACATGGCTGTGGACATAGTTCATGGTCTTATGACCCTCGATTATATTTATTCCACATTTTGGATTTCAGTTTACGATTATTGATGATAAAGTACTATTCATTGTTGATGAGCCTATTATTGGCGATTATTATTACTATACTCTTGTTGATTTCATATTGTATCCGATGAGCAATTGTTTTGCTCACTCTTGCATATTTTAAAACTCATTGCGACTAAAGAAGAAAGGTAGATGAACCTTCATCTAGCAAAGGAAAGGAAAAATGTAAAGTGATGAAGACTTGTAATTTTATTTTGATTGTAATTTTATTTTATATTTTTATTATGATGATCTTAGACTTGGTTTTAATGAAGTTTATTTAATTTTGCATTTGAATGATTGTAATTAAAGGTTAGATAACTTTGGGAGATTTTATTATGTAACCCTTTAATGGGAAAGGTTTTATTTATCTAGTTTTATTGTGATTGGGTAGTTAGATATGAATGTTTGATTAAGTGAACACCAATCACAATGAAGTACTGATTTGGGGTGTCACATCAAACAGGGTTAATGAAGTACACAGGTTTGGGGTTATTGTCATGAACGTAGATCTTATCCTATTCGACTTGGAGAATTCGATGTTATTTTGAGTATGGATGGTTATCCAATTATGGGCGATAATTGATTGCCGGAAGAAGCGTATTAACCTTATGACTCGTCAAAGGTTGTGTTTTTATGGTAGCAAGTCGCCTAGACAAGCGAAGTTATCTAACGATGATGCGAGCCGAGGAGGTTGTTAAAGGCAAGGTACGTGTAGGATATCTAGCTTACATAGTCGATAGTCGTAAAGAGAATCCGAAAATAGATGAGATACCAGTAGTGAGAGATTTCGCAGACGTATTTCTGGACGATTTGCCAGGACTTCCTCCAGATAGAGCAATTGAATTTGTGATCGATTTGGCTCCAGGAACGACTCCAATATCGAAGGCACCATACCGAATGGCACCGGTAGAGATGAAAGAACTGATGGTCAAACTACAAGAATTACTGGACAAGAAGTATATCCAACCAAGCGTATCACTGTGGGGAGCGCCGGTTTTATTCGCGAAGAAAAAGGATTGGACAATGCGACTCTGCATCGACTATAGAGAACTGAATAAGGTCACGATTAAGAATAGATATCCATTACCGTGAATCGACGACTTGTTCGATCAGTTAAAGGGAGCAAGATACTTTTCACAGATAGATTTGAGGAGTGGTTATCATCAACTGAAGGTGAGACCAGAGGATGTACCGAAGACAGTGTTCAGAACAAGATACGGTCATTACGAATTTTTGGTAATGTCATTTGGTCTAACAAATGCTCCTGCAGCATTTATGGGCTTAATGAATGGAGTGTTCAAGCCGTTTTTGGACAAATTCATAGTGGTATTTATAGATGACATTTTGGTATATTCGAAAACCAAGGAAGAACGTGAAGAGCATTTGAGGATGACATTAGAGACATTGAGAAGGGAGAAGTTGTATGCCAAGTTTTCGAAATATGAATTTTGGATTGAAAGAGTACAATTTCTTAGACATGTGATTGATAGGGACGGAATTTTGGTGAATCCCTCCAAAGTCGAAGCTGTGATTAACTAGGATCAGCCGAAGACGCCGTCGGAAGTAAGAAGTTTTCTTGGATTGGCAGGTTATTACAGAAGATTCATTCAGGATTTTTCCAAGATCGCGACTCTGTTGATGAATTTGACTAGGAAATAGGTGAAATTTGTTTGGACGGAGAAGTGTGAGGAAAGCTTTCAAGAATTAAAGAAGAGGTTGAGTTCGGCACCTGTATTATCTCTTCCGGATGATACAGGAAATTTTGTAGTTTATAGTAATGCATCGCATAAAGGACATGGTTGTGTGCTCATACAAAATGGCAGAATCATTGTGTACGTGTCACGACAACTGAAAGATTATGAGAAGGGGTATCTGACCCATGACTTGGAGTTAGCTGCAGTGGTTTTTACTTTGAAAATCTGGAGGCACTATCTCTATGGGGAGAAGTGTGAAATATATACAGACCACAAGAGTCTGAAATATATTTTTACACAGAAAGACTTGAACATGCGCCAAAGAAGATGGTTGGAGTTAATTAAGGACTACGATTGTGAGATTCTATACCATCCGGGTAAGGCAATGTGGTTGTCGATGCTTTAAGTAGAAAGGGTCGGGAGAAACTAATGATGTTGACCGAACAGGAGGAGTTAATTTCAGCAATGAAAAAGCTAGAATTGGAAGTGAAGTGTCCTATGGAGATTGATGAGAAGTTGTTTCAGATGCAATCTGGTACAACTCTACTTGAGAAGGTTAAGGAGTCCCAACTTCAGGATGATGAATGTAAAATGGTGAAAAAGAAGATATCTGAAGGAACAGAATCAAGATTCAAGATGGATAAGGAAGGAATACTGAGATTTGAGAGTAGAATTTGGGTACCGCCAGTACCAGAGATTAAGGAAGAAATTTTGAGCGAGGCTCATAACTCACTATATTCGATTCACCCTGGTAGTACCAAGATGTACCAAGATCTTCGACAACATTTCTGGTGGCCAAATTTGAAACGAGAGGTTGCAGAATGTTTTGCCAAGTGCCTGACATGTCATAAAGTGAAAGCAGAACATCAGAGGCCGAGTGGGTTACTACAACCTTTAGAGATTCCAGAATGGAAATGGGAACATATTATGATGGATTTCATGATTGGCCTACCGATAACTCAGAAAGGCTACGACGCAGTATGGGTTATTGTTGACCGATTGACAAAATCCGTACACTTCCTTCTGATCAAAATTAGATTCAACTTAGATCAGTTGGCAAGGTTATATGTGAAAGAGATTGTTTCAAGGCACGGAGTTCCGATGTCAATTGTTTCTGATAGAAATCCGCACTTTATGTCAAACTTCTGGAAACGTCTACAAGAATGCATGGGTACACAATTGCGAAGGAGCACGGCATATCACCCTCAGACAGATAGACAGAGTGAAAGAACAATTCAGACATTAGAAGACATGTTAAGAGCTTGTATAATGGACTTTAAAGGAAATTGGGATGATCATCTCTGCTCGTGAGTTCGGCTACAACAACGATTACCACGCTTAGTATTGGCATGCCGCCTTATGAAGCGTTATATGGTAGAAAGTGCAGAACTCTGCTATACTGGGATGAAGTTAGCGAAAAATAATTACTAGGCCTAGAATTGGTACAACAAACAGCAGAAATAGTCAAAGTGATCTGAACACGATTGATAGCAGCTCAAGATAGACAGAAGAAATACGCCGATCCACACCGAAAAAATGTTGAGTTCGAATCGGGTAGTTATGTGTTTTTAAAGGTCTCTTCCGGGAAGGGAAAGATCAAGTTCGGAAAGAAAAGGAAATTAAGCCCAAGATTCATTGGACCCTTTGAAGTTCTGCGAAGGGTCAGAGAAGTTGCTTATGAGGTAGCCTGACCTCCAGCTCTAGAGAATGTCCACAACGTTTTCCATGTCTCAGTCCTACAACCCTACAAACCCGATTACAAGCACATGATTGAATACAAACCCCTACATTTCGATAAAGACTTATCTTACGAAGAAATTCCTGTTCAAATTGTGGACCGAAAAGAGCAAGTTCTAAGAAATAAAGTAATACCTTCTGTTAAGGTAATTTGGAGGAACCACAACGTTGAAGAAGCTACGTGGGAACTCGAAGAGAATATGATGAAGAATTATCCTCATTTATTTACTTAGATTATTATAAGCGATTCTGAGGACAGAATCTTTGTAAGGGGGAGAATGTAACGGGACGAATTGTTTATTATTCGAAGTATGTATTTATGTGATCTTATTGAATTAAAAGGAATATTTATTGACCCTAATGTTATTTTAATTAATTTAATAATTAATTAGAGATTTAATAATTTGACATTATTAATAAATGAGAAATTTAATTATGTGACTATGTGAATTAAGGAGAAATTATTATATGTTATTTGAATTAATTTAAACTAGATGTTTGATTTATTTTCTAATCGGATGTGACATGATTTAAACTATATGATAAAAGTTTAATTAAATTAAATGGGTATAAGACTTTTAAAGGCTAGCCAAACATGGCATTAGTGGAGGTTGGGAGCAGTTAACCCATGATGGGTAATTGACCTCCACAACGCGTCAGTTCTTTATTATATACGCTTTCCTTCTTTTTGGTTGTTAAGTCTTTTATTTGCTAAGTCTGGAAAAGTAAAAACAAAGAGAGAGAGTTTTGAGAATCAGTGAGATTAAAGGAGAAGAAGTGTGGGGAAATTGGGAGTTGTTACACCTTGTGTAATCCAAGCAGAGTAATCAAGGGCAATCTCTTCTTCCCCAAATTTCAAATTACGTTGTTTAAGTTTTTGTAAAATAATTGGCTTTCAAGTTTTCTGTAAAGTCTCTGTAAATTGGAAAGAGTGAGGATTATGTGCATATATGTGTTAAGATGTTGTTTTAATGTGTTTTCCTATGTATTAAATGGTTCCATATCATCAGTTTCATAAAAATTATACAGTATATGGTTACAGAGTATATTATATGGCCATATGGCCCTTATACATGAATTTAATATGTCAAGCATAAATTATTTTGTAAAATTCACACACGTATATAATTATGCATGTTAAAACGAAGGAAACAAACCTTGAATGGATGGATTTGGTGTTATAACGAATCTGTAGTGTTAATATTATGTTTTATGTTCAAAACCTTCAAGAACATCAAGAACAATGAAACTTTTATGTGTTGATTTTGTAAATTATGTGTTTTTACTTGTTAAAATCATGCTATAAGGGTTGAGTATTAGTTATTTGTGTATTACAATATTTTGGTTTGTCTAAATTCGTGTAAAAATAAGTGAATTGGAGTTTTTTGGCCATGTTCTGCAATTTTTGCAAATTGCAGAACTGGAACTGGAGTTTCGCATCGCGGCGTCAACTCTTACCTTGTGTACCACGCCGCAGCGCCAGATCCTTACGCCACAGTGCCAAGACCTAGTATAACAGTGGCGCCGCAGCGCCACTTAGCAGAATGATCCAGAAATGAATTTTTTTAAATGTTCAAGTCTAGCAATGTGTTGGTAACTTAATCTAATGAACATAAAAACATGTTAGACATATAATGAGGTATGAAAATAAATTCTTAACATGTCAATAACACATTTATGTGTAAATTGAATGATTGAATGCATAGTTAGCTTATTGTTCATGAAGTGTTAATTGTGACAATGAGTGTAGTAATTTGACCAAGTATAGTCATGAATTCGAGTTAGACAAAAAGAATGAACTTGTGATGACTAGTACATTATAATTGACTGGTATTGTGAACGTAAATGATATGTAGGATTAAATCAAGGAATGAGTATAATTAACGTGTAATCTACGCACGAGGCAAGTTTTCCTAACCCTACTCGTTATCTTTATATGAGCTTATAAGTTATCTCTTTACATAGAGCAAATTCTCGTTATTATTGATCAAGTCCATTTTATTATATTAAAATGTATTAATCCTTCAAAGTATAATTCTGAAATACAATAATTATTCTATTGTATACCTTTTGAGATTGCTATTCAATTTTAAATTATCAGTTACTGTTGAACTTTGTTAGACTAGTGAACCCTTAATGATTCGACTAGTCCATAGTTGATGAGCGTTCTAAATTTCAGAACCCATGATGAATTATCCAAACCAAACTTCCTTTGGTGCGGACTCTAAAGTCAAACTGAGATGAACAACCCTGTATAGGGGATTACTTATGCGTTAGCGTTAAGATATTGTGCACAATATGGTACTAAGGGTTGATCCCCCTAAGTACGAGAAGAAGAGTTCATAGTCTTATGACTGTTAAAGGTTTTAAGTATAAACACTTGACAACCTAGGACATAGTTCAAGGTCTTATAACCCTTAGAAGTTCTTTTGTTTCTTGTTATTCATTCTTGATTCAAAAGCTGAGTTTCCTATTCTAGAAGTCTTTGATTTATTCGCATGTTATTATTCATTTGTTATATTGTTATACTTATGGGAAATCGTGCTCACTCTTGCGTAATAATAACATTTCAGTTAAGAACGAAAGATCAGACGAGCCTTCCACTAGTAAAGGCAAGGGCAAGGTTAACAAATGAGGAAGACTTGTTGTTATTATGTATTTATTTTCAGACTTGATGTTATTAAGACTTGTTATTGTTTATGATTCCGCACAGATGTTTAAGGTTAGAGTGACCTGGGATTGTATTTTTATGTAGTTGATGTAACCCCATAAGGGGAGATTTATTTAATATTTCTATCTATTGCATGGTTTGCATTTATTTATGGGTAGATAGATAGATGATATTTGTACAGTGAACACCAAATCCTGTGGAAATGGAAGTAGCCAGATTTGGGGGTGTCACACAGGATGTATGACAAATTTAGAATTGTGAGCTTCGTTTAAGATTTCATCTTTTAAGGCTTGATTTAACGGAATCCAAATTCTATCTTCTTTGTAACACCCCGAAATCCGGTCTACCTTCATACCCAGATTTTATACGTCACGGTCCCATTTCTTTCCAAACATACATCATTATATACTGAAATATAACAACATACATTCTCAATTCCTAGGTTCTAATACCTTATAACCTCATTCATTACAAATAATGATAATTACATTATTCTTTTCATCTTACACGAGTGACTTTCATCCGCCACCAAGGATACATAACATTTCATTAAACTACTCTATTGTTCAATTAACTATTCTTTATTACAAGTCTTCGCTTGATCTTCACGCTCATTCATCTAATGAATGACACTTCTTCTGGATACCGATCAGCTTGATCTTTATGGGATCCTTAGGTTCTTCTACTCGCACGCTGAAAATGTTTTTCATTTAAAGCAAGTGTGAGAATTCAATTGCCCAGCTAGTCATAACAGTTGAACAAACAACTTTAAGAATTCAAACATTCCTTTAAAACTTTGATAACCGAACAAAGGTTATGAAGCAGCTTGAATAATAGGAATAACCTCGATTCCTATCATTTTAAAACTTTATTCTCATTCACTTTGAAATACCTTCATTGTTCTACCTTTTTCATACACATTCTTTCTGGCTAGAATCATTAGCACAGACTTAACAATAACGGATCATGTATAAACAGAACATTCTCTTATTGGACATTTCAATCACTGAATAGTTCATCTCATAGAAACACCAAAGTGTTCATATTGTGGCACAAGGCCTCATACGTTCTACCACCTTGTAAAAATATCACACATTCGCACATAGACAGAACTTCTCAAGTTCAACATCTGAGAAGTTTAAGAAACTAACATTCATTTAGAATATGAATGAAGTTAGAAAACTTGCCTTACGCACAGCTACAGCTTACGCTGAACTGCTCATTCCAATCCCTATAACACATAAGGAAATAACACATACACCAATTAGTCATATACTTAACTTACGTATTGGTTTACTTAACTTTACTTCTTAGGGTTAGCGTTCTTTCCACCTAAGTTTACGCGAAAACTTCGTTTACCGCATTATGGCTTCATGACATACGGAGATGTCTTATTTAATACGTTCATCATCTTTGATGATTTGCATTCTTATCTTCTTCTTATAACTTCTCTAGGACTCAGCACACATCGCTTCTATGTTAGTAGTCCATATGGTACTCTGAGTGGTTTCCCACAAACCAACAAACAAGTTCTCATCTCATCTACACTGCCATCACAGTGAGTTAGATCAGTTGCTAGTTTCGTATATACCTTCGCTCTCTAAAGGAATTGTTTAGCCCAGTTCCCATATGTCAACCATCAAAGGTTACGATTGTACCACAACCTAAACTTATCTTAACTTATCCGAACTATTAAATTATAATGTTCGTTAAGTCAATTTCTTATTCCTTATGGCTTTCTGGAAACTAAATGTCGTACCTCGGGATTCATTCTTATCGTCTAAGTCATATAGTCTTTTGTATAATTAGAACAATCATTCAAGTTAATAATTAACTCTGCTTGTTTACGTTAAACGTTATTGTCTTTAATTCAGTTCTTTACCATTCACGGGTTTAATCATTGGTCTTCATTACCCTACGGTCAAACCATACACGAGATGTAGGTTCTGCCCGTTTAATATTTACGTACACTCAACCTTCACGTTGGTTAAAGTGTTTAATGCTTACATTTCATTCTAACATTCTCCATTCGACTCACATTCGGCTTCCATTAATCTTATTACCGTTCATTACGGGTTTCTTGATAATTCATATCTTACTTACCTTCGTTATCCATTACATGAACCCCATGTTCATTACTCTTTCTTAATGTCGAAGCCATACCGTTCGTTGTATGCTAAGACCGATCGTTCATCGCAACAATGTTGCATTTACGCTCTTTGTCTTTTAATCTCGTTTAATCTTTCCGTTCAACCTTTACTAAAGGTTTAATTCACTTGATTAAATGTTACATTTGATGAACTATATGTTCATTAGCTTTCGTTACACATCCCCCAGGTTTTGAGCATTTAAAAGCTCCTCTGTGAGCCTTGCTCGCTGCTGCCGGCGTTCTTGCCAGATCCCTTTCCATTCCTCATGACTGCTTACACATCAAGCGTCATGGCCCACTCCCTATGTTATAACTCTTGTTGCAGTATGAGTTCCCAAATCAAGGCTCTCTCCTGTCTAACATCTGCGGTGCCAGCTTACAAAGCATGGCTGGCGCTATGGCGCCAAGCCCTAACTTTCCAAATTTTTTTCTAAGTGTTAACTTATTTTGAGATGCTTACTTGCTGATCTCATAATTTAATCGTTATAACTCGGAAAGAGGTCGTTCCAAAGCCATTCTCTTCCTTATCTTACGTACTTCAATCCCCCTCAAATAGAACTTCATTTTGAATCCGTTAACATGCCATTAGACCAGCTTAATCTTCATCCTTTGTTCATTTTACATTTTTAACGTTCTTTGTTTGTTCGTCCGTAATTCGGTCATCCGAACTCAGAATTCATTCGTTCTTGAGTCCACGACTCACATTTTCTATGTTCTCAAGTCCATGACTCACATTTTCTACGTTCTCTTATATTCTTATGAAACCCTACACGTTCAGGTTCATTTACACACTTTCTAATTCTCCTTCGTCTTTTACAAAATTTTTGCCATAAATTCATTATAGCTTAGTTTTAATTCGTTCTTCATGAACGTTTCTACCATTCCTAATCAAGCAATAAGCAACTAACTTATACGTGATGGTTTAAAACTTGTCCATCAACAACAATTATACTACGATAGTTTTAAATTTGTCCATCAACAATGTTCTTCACGTTCTTCGCGCGTTCTTCGCGTTCTTCATTTTTAATCGAAAATTTGATTACGATTTCACTTTTTATTGGAATTCAATGTTATAAAACACCATTCCTTACTTATTTCACTGAATCGTTCATATGATTCATTCAGATCGTTCAAATTCATTACGAATCTTATACTTCCTTAAGAAATTTTTAACATAAACTTCAAATTCTTATTTTCTTTATTTCTCATGATTTCAACCATATAAAATCATTCCTAACATCTTTTACTTCTTATTCTCATTAAGTTATGTTTTTAACATATAAAACTTAAAGAAAATCTAACTTAGAAGTTAGGTTTTAATACCTTTCTTCCTTTAGACAAAGCTGGCGATTCGCTAGCTTTTCTATTTCACGAACACCTTCGCTCCGATCATTCATGCTCATTCTCTTCCTTATCCTTCTTCTCCAAGCTCTCAATCTCTCTCTCTTCCAAAGTGTTGGTTAATTTTTGAAAAAATCAACTAACACTTTCATTATATAGATTTTCAAAGCTAGGGGCAAAATAGTCATTTTGCCCTTACATTTACTTGGAAGTTTCGTGGTTCCGTCTTTCGGAATTTGTTTGACAGTTTTAAAAACTATGATTCTCGGAATCCAAATATTTTTGGATATTTCGTCTTTTCTTTACCAATTAACTTTTACGTATTCTTCGTAAGACGCCCCCAAAATAGGTCCAATCCATCCAACCTATTCTGAGTCGCCAAATACATGGTACAGAATACAACTACAACTTTATTAATACAATTATCGTGCAAAATACAACAACACATATACTATGAGTTTTAATACCAACTTTGACTCATGTCCCAACTATGGACAGCACCTCACATTGATACATTACATAAACATACAGTCAATAACTGTTTTAGAAATTAAAATCTTTGGGAAGTGCTCAAGGAAACCTTCGTACATAGGAGGCCATAAATCTAAGTTATGATAGATATAATATGTCCAGAGAATTATCCTTGGTTGACCCAATAGACCCCAAAGAAAAATGAGAAGATTACTATCATGTTCTTTCCAATGGTGAGTCTTCGGTTGACATATAACTATCTCCACTTGTCTCCAGCTTGAAAATTATATTTCAAATAAACTCCAAGATCATATAGTAGTGCTCAGAGATATACTCAACAAGTGGATGTGCACAACCCTGTCTTATGATAACACGAGGTTGTATGTCATTAGACATCTTGTATGATAGTGGCAAAACACCCTTCCAAAGTTGGGTTCACCTCACCCTATTCGGTTCTGTGACAACCCGATATTTTCTATATAAATAAATCTTAAATTTTTCGTATAAATTTTTTTTTTTATTTTAAGGATGAGGATTTGTACAAGATTATGTGTATATGTATTTATGTGGTAAATGAAAATATATATATTACATGAATATTTACAAGTAAATTTATTTTAGAATTTTTGATTATTATAAAGTATATTCTTATAATAATTAATATTATGATAGAAATGTTTTTATTAATTATTTTCCATGAATATATAATCATGTATTATTTAAATAATATATGAAGTGATTTTAGAATAAATATAATAATTATTTTATTATATGAATTGTTGTATGATTATTAAGTTAATTATTTTACCTTAATTATTAAGGTTAAATATGAAAGAATAATCGAGATATGGAATCCAAACCCTAATTTTGGATTATTGTCAAGGTATGAGAATAATAATATAATATTAATTATATTTTGATTTTTCGATGCTATGAATATATACGGTATGTCTCAGTATTGATAATGGTTGGTCAATTACGATTGTATTCGACCAAACCCTAGTAATAATATTAAACCCTAATTTGAGATCCAAATTAGAGTGTGAGATTGTTTTATAAATGTGTAATACAATTTATGTCGTGTATTAAATGTATTAATTAGGTAAACCCTAATTAAAATTCTGAAAACCCTAATTGCTATAATTAGTAACCCTAATTTGAAATTAGAGTTTGAGATTTGTTGGTGAGTATCGATAATGTGATCAATTAACAAATATTGTGTTTATAATTATTAAATTTAGAAACCCTAAATTGTTAAACCTTAATTACTAAACTAAAACCCTAATTTAGTAATTAAAAACCCTAATAGTAATTTGGTAACCCTAATTACCAAAAGAATAAATCCTAATTGCTAAATTAGCAAAAGTCAATGATAATTATATGATCTAAACCCTAATGTTCTCAGATAAAGTAATTAGAAAATTAATCTAATTAACAAACCTAAATTGTCAAATTTTAGAAACTAAAATTTGGTTATTTTATAATAAACCCTAATTGCTTTGTTAGTAAAGTTCATTATGATTAAGGGTAATAAACCCTAATGTTCATGTAAGTACAAACTTAATTTAATTAACAATATTAATTTTGCAAAATTTTAGAAACTAAAAGTTATTTAATTTTAATTATTTAATTAATCTTTCTTTATTATTTTTGTGCAAACTCTAAATTGGAAATCCTAGATTTTGGTTTAAAACCCAAATTGGCTCAAACCCTAAACCCTAAATCAAACTCTAACCCTAAGGGTTTGGAAAGTTACAATTTTGCCATAAAATGAATTATCAAAGGACCAAAATGCCCTTTTTAGCATTAAAGAAGCTAGACATAGGTTTTGACAATAGGAGAGAGTGGTTCACCAAATCAACAACTCCCAACAACTCAATATGCACGAATTTGCCAGCAAATCAGCTCCTAGATCAGTCCATACATGCATCTTGTGGCCTATAAATGGATTAAAGGAGAGAGAAAATCACTTTTGTTCATTATATTTTGCACAAAACCATGCTCAACTCTCTCAAGCATCACACCTCCGAAATTTGTTGATAATATCACCACAAACACAAATTACATCTAAATTCCATACCAAAAACAAAGAACACAAAATCGGATCTTGGACATTAAAGGTATAAAACCCTAGTTTAAATTCATCCAAAATTTTGTTGTTAGATGTTAGTTTTGTTGTTGTAATATGTTGTATTTAGTCTCTAGTGATGATCTGGGTTGGTATTTATCAAATCCATAACATCAAAGTGCTCGAAATTAAAGATTTTCAAAATCTGGAAAATTATTTTTTTGAGTTCGACATCAAATGTCGAATATTTGTAGATTGTTGTTATGTGTTTAATGTTTTGTTGTTTAAGTATAGGATTTTGTAGTCTAGTATGTGATCTTTAATCAGTATCAAGAATCAAGCTTAGATCATTTTTTAGAATTCAAGTTATTACGGTTCAAACATGGTTGATCGACCATGACTATCGATTTCTGAAAACCCAGATTCGCCGTAAACAGTCCTCGACAACCGATTTGCAATCTTAGATCGTCAAGTGTGTTTTATATGATATGTGTTTGTTCTTACATCTAAGTTGTAGTATGTTTGTTAGACTACATCATCATGCCTTAAGATCACATAAGTAATGAACAGATTGATTTGGGTGGCTGGTCAAACTAGTCAAGTCGATCATGTTTTCTGTTTTCTGGGTAACCCAGAAAACATAAGAGCATGACGACTGACATAGTTTGACCAGGCTAGATTTTATGATTGTGTTGATGATTTAATGGTTGTTTGTGTTAGATCTCTTCCTTATCATGTTAGGTATATACTGGATGCTTAATATCACTTAAACATTATCAGGTTAGCAAGTTGTGGAGCCAAAGGGGATAGTCGTCGGATCGTTTCTTCATTTCAGGCAACCTGTAAAATGAAGAACAGCTCTGACAGCATCTTTAGAGGCTTAGATCTAGCTTATGTTAGGTTGTTTGATCATGTTGTTTGTTAGAAAATGTAGTCTTGAACTTTGTCTACAACATCTAGCTTTTGTAATTCCGAGAAACACAATACACGTATAATTAAAGTGGGTCAAATACATGCCACTCTAAGAATCGCCATGAAAGATCTCAGGTTTATGTATGAACATGAAGAACTCCTATAATGACCCAGTTACGTAAGCTATAGGTGATCTTCAATGACGAAAAAATAATTTATTTTCCTAAATTAATTAATAATTATAGAAAATTAGTTTTAAATTACGAAAAATACAAAATAAATTATAAAAATTATTTTAAATTACGAAAATTAGTTTTTAATTATTTTAAATATATTTCATAAATATTTAATATTTTTGAATATTAAAAGTAATTAATTTATTTAATTATAATATTAAATAAATTATTTAAAAATAATTTTAAATCATGAAAAATCATTTAAAATTATATTATGATATAAGAAAAATATTTTAAGTTATTTTAATAACTTTTAATATTATGTGATAATTTTCATTAATAAATTAATATTAATGATAATTAAGTTATTTATTAAATGAATTAAATAAATGAATTAAAAATGATTTTATTATATTAAAAATCATTTTAAATAATAAGAAGGTATTTAAAATATATTTTAAGTTATAAAATATAACTTTTAATATTTAAAGGTAAATTTCATTAATTAATTATGATTAATGATAATAAAGTTATTTAATAATTATATTAAATAATTTAGTTTAAAAATGATTTTATTATAATCATTTTAAAGTGCTTAAAGATATTTTAAGTTATAAAATATAACTTTAATATTTAAAGGATAATTTCTTTAATAATTTAATATTAATGATTATTAAATTATTATAAATGATATTAAATTTATTTAATAATTATATTAAATAAATAGTTTAAAATGGTTTTATTTATTTAAAAATCATTTAAAAAGGATATTAATGATTTAAAAATATTTTAAGTTATAATTATTGACTTTTAATATTTGGATAAATAGTTCATTAATATTTAAATATTAATGGTAATTATTTAATAATGATTTTAAATATTTTAAAAATTATTTAAGGGTATTATAAATACTTTAAAATATTTTGAGTTATTATCCATAACTTTAATATTTTAGCAATGGTTTCATTAATAGTTTAATATTAATTAAATATTAATGATAATAGAATTATGTGATACTTAAATCATTTAATAATGATTACGATATTTCAAAATTTTGATAAATGATAATAATTATTTAATAATTATTATAAGGCCATGAAAAAATAGTGTGACTAATGTTTAAGTTTCCAAATGGATATTGAACTACGGTTTAGAGTCTTAGACTCGATAATTACCTCGAAAAAAGTCGTTCAGTGAGAATCCACATATATTCGAAAATTGATCCGGACTTAGAAATTAAGTTAGTTAATTGTTTATTTGTGATTCAATGGTTTGTTAAGGTTGTATGACAATGTGATTAGGAAGGTGTTGATGTTTGATTATGAGTCAACGATTGTTAAACATGTGTGATAATGTGAATAGGGAATGTCTTTGGCTGCAATAAAAAGGTGTTATATGTACGTTATGTTATACTAATCAAGAAAATGATTTGATTAATGATAGGTTGTGATAGAAAAGATAAAACTAAGTTGAGAATAGTAAGCGGTAGATCGTGCAAGTATCCTAACTTTGCATTTTCTTTATCTGATGGATGAAGTGAAGTTCGTAATTATTGTTATTATTATACATTGTTAAGCTTATATTATATATGCCCATTGATTATCAACATGCTAGTATATGATAATTCGGTTAAATATATTACGTTACACAATTTCTATAAATGATTATACAAGTGTCCCCACTTGGATAATCATTATATTTAATCGCATGTTGATACACCTTTGATATACATATATGTTGAATTATATAAGACCTTTGTTATGAAAACCCGATGATATGAACATCCCGATAATGGGAAAATTTTATGCGCCCAAAGGTGGATGAATGAGCGAACGATAGCATCGTTCATGTAAATGTAGTATTGATCAATCACAGGTACAACAAGGTGATTGATCACCCTCCGTGCCAGTAAGTCATGACGGTTTACGGATGAATTTCTGCTTAAACCTTTTCAAAATGAAAACAATGTTCATGGTATGTCACGAAAACCCATATACAAATCGTACGTAGTTTTCAAAAATTTGAATGAGGGTTGTTATGTTATTATTATTGGTACAGAGATTACTTCACAACTCTTGACTAGTTGTAGAAGATATTATAAAGAAAACATTTAAATTCTTTCAACCTATATATATATAATACTATTTGGGCACTCAAATGCTCAACCTTGCTTAATTTAAATGTTTTCAACTAAGTGTGAAGGACCGTAAGGATCCATCAAGAACAAGGAAAAGGGAAAGTTCTTTGAATGACTTTTTTATGTTCTTTGTTTGTAATAGTTTAGATTATGAAGACTATGATATATATATATATATATATATATATATATATATATATATATATATATATATATATATTATGACATGTAATGAATGTTTAAAGGTTACGTGCTTGGGAGAATGACTACGATGTATATGTAAAATTTAAGTTTAAGTTTTATATTATTGTGATTATTATTAGTATTATTCCGCTCATAGAAATGGTATCGTGATGTACCGAGGTTAGGGTTTCAAGTATCCGAATTTGGGGACCTCATAGAATGGTATCAGAGCTATAGGTTTAGAAACCTTCGGTGGGTTAGACCTTAGGCTATAACCTTAGAACAGAGGGAAACGTTGAAGATATAAATAACTTATATAGAGTTTAAAAAGAGATGAATTGAATAAATTCATCGTCAAACAAATTAAAAGATAACTTATATAAAACCTTTATGTGTTATATGTATATATTTTATGCTAATCGGGATAATTTATGTGTGTAGATGTCGGTGAAAAGGATTAGGATACCCACGGATCGTAAAGAATGAGCTAATATCGGCCAATAGCGAAAATAGAAGCTCACAATGAAACCAAATTTCGACGAGGTGGTTATCGTGGAAAACATAGTACCAGATCCTAAATAGTGGATCTGACAGATAATGATTCAGACCCTAAAGCTGAAGCTGATCAAGCATCATTGGAGATGCAAGAATTGAGGAACAAGGTATCTTCTCTAGAAGGGTTGTGGAAGACAGAAAAACTGCTTAATAGTCAATTGCGTCAAGCGTTAATAGAAACAATGGAAGAGCAGGATAAGCTTCAAATCCAAATCAATCAGATGGGAGCCTCAAGCAACACTTCGTTTGCAGCTCCGAGAGATAAGGGAAAAAGGAAGGTAGAAGACCATGATTTAGGAAAACCGGGGAAGAAGAAATGGAAAAGAATATGTTATCTTTGTGGATATGAGGGACATACTACTCTGTATTGTCCTGACTATAAACGGGGAGCATGTTTTGTTTGTGGAAAAGAAGATCATCAGGTGAAAAGCTGTCCAAGGAAGAAGGCTTAGTAAATAGGTAGTATAGGTTATGTCGTGTAAGCATGTTTAATATAATATGTGTGTTTAGTATGTCTGTGTAATACAGTATTATAAGACTTTTGTGCAAGTAGTGATGTAAATCCTGACTTTTGTAGTCACAATGGGATGACTGATGTTTAAAGCACTATGTGCTGTGGTATGTAAAATATTTTGAAAGCAATGAATGAATATGAATCAAAGTTTGAGTTATGAAACAAGTTTAATAAGTTTAAACTGATATGATAAGGTTTAGAATGTAAGTTAATTTATGGTTTTTATTTAACCGGATAATGCCGCCAAGACGTCAAACTCAAATCGAGGGCGAAGAGTCATCAACAACGTTGAAGGACAACAACAAGCGGACCCAATGCAACAGTTCGCGAATATGGTAGCTCAGGCTATGCAACAAGGAAATCAGTCGGATAATCATTTGGCAAATTTTAAAGACTTTAAAAATCAGTAGGACCGCCGAATTCAAAGGTACAATCCGACCTGTAGAAGCCCAAACTTGGGTTAAAGAAATCGAGAAGGCGTTTATAATAGCTAGGGTAGGTGAGGGCAAAAGACCTCTTTGCCACCTACATGATGAAGGGTGAAGCAAATTTACGGTGGGAGCGAATCGGTGAGGCGGGGGAGCGGTGTGGTAGCATGGGATAGATTTAAGGCGTTATTTTTCGAGAATTATTTTTTCACTAATCCGCAGGCTAGAATGGAGGTAAAATTTCTGGAGTTGAAGCAAGGGGATATGTCGGTGGCGGAATATGCCGCGAAATTTAATGAGTTAGCTAGGTTTGCTCCGCATCAAGTCGATACGGAGGCTAGGAAGGCGAGGAGATTTTAGCTGGGATTAAAACCCTGGCTCTATAATAAGGTGGCAGTGTTGCAGATTCCAACATTTGCAGCACTCATGGAGAAGGCGATAATTGCCGAGGAAGGGAGTGAGGCTATGAGCCTCTACAATAAGGAGAAGAAAAACAAGGGCAAGGTCGAGGGAGCTAAGAAGGTGAGGATTAATAGTGGAAGCAGGAATGTTGATGGAAAAAGGAAGGGGAACAATTTTGGTAATGATCAGGTTAAACAGGAAGGTGTTAAGAAGCCAGCGATTCAGTGCAAGACATGTGGAAAGAACCACTCTGGGGAGTGTTTAAAGGGGAAATTTGTGTGTTATAAGTGCGGGCAGGAGGGCCATATCTCTCCCAACCGCCCAAATCCTAGAATGAAACGATTGGTTGTTTTATTTGTGGATCATTGGAGCACAGTGGTGAAGGATTGTCCGAACAGAGGGTAGAAATTTGGAAGTGTAAATCTTTGGTAAGGGTAGTGGAACATTAGCAATCGCGGACCAGACATCATCGAACAAACCAACAAAGTCAACATCAAGAGTCTTCAACATGACGGTTCAAGACACGGTGGCAAATTGGCAATGCAGCCTCGTGTAATATTCAATAACTTTTATTTGCGTAATTAGAATTTTTCTATTTACAGTAAATTATTTTATAAAAAAATTTTGAGGAGGAATTTGAGTTCTTTTAGAAACCAATTATTTCGTTTAATCAGAAAGACAAGCTTTATGTGATTAATTAAAGATCGGTTCGATTAAAGTTAATCGAGATCTATTTACAAGATCGTGTATGCTATGAACCCAGTTATGTGTAGGTTTTGAAGTGGTGATTCCGGGGACGGAATCCTTATAAGGGAGGGTGAATGTGACAACCCGATATTTTCTATATAAATAAATCTTAAATTTTTCGTATAAATTTTTTTTTTTTTTTTTTTTAGGATGAGGATTTGTACAAGATTATGTGTATATGTATTTATGTGGTAAATGAAAATATATATATTACATGAATATTTACAAGTAAATTTATTTTAGAATTTTGATTATTATAAAGTATATTCTTATAATAATTAATATTATGATAGAAATGTTTTGATTAATTATTTTCCATGAATATATAATCATGTATTATTTAAATAATATATGAAGTGATTTTTAGAATAAATATAATAATTATTTTATTATATGAATTGTTGTACAGATTATTAAGTTAATTATTTTACCTTAATTATTAAGGTTAAATATGAAAGAATAATCAGATATGGAATCCAAACCCTAATTTTGGATTATTGTCAAGGTATGAGAATAATAATATAATATTAATTATATTTTGATTTTTCAGTGCTATGAATATGTACGGTATGTCCATATTGATAATGGTTGGTCAATTACGGTGTATTACGACCAAACCCTAGTAGTAATAATATAAACCCCTAATTTGAGATCCAAATTAGAGTGTGAGATTGTTTTATAAATGTGTAATACAATTTATGTCGTGTATTAAATGTATTAATTAGGTAAACCCTAATTAAAATTCTGGAAACCCTAATTGCTATAATTAGTAACCCTAATTTGAAATTAGAGTTTGAGATTTGTTGGTGAGTATCGATAATGTGATCAATTAACAAATATTGTGTTTATAATTATTAAATTTAGAAATCCTAAATTGTTAAACCCTAATTACTAAACTAAAACCCTAATTTAGTAATTAAAAACCCTAATAGTAATTTGGTAACCCTAATTACCAAAAGAATAAATCCTAATTGCTAAATTAGCAAAAGTCAATGATAATTATATGATCTAAACCACGATGTTATCAGATAAAGTAATTAGAAAATTAATCTAATTAACAAACCTAAATTGTCAAATTTTAGAAACTAAAATTTGGTTATTTTATAATAAACCCTAATTGCTTTGTTAGTAAAGTTCATTATGATTAAGGGTAATAAACCCTAATGTTCATGTAAGTACAAACTTAATTTAATTAACAATATTAATTTTGCAAAATTTTAGAAACTAAAAGTTATTTAATTTTAATTATTTAATTAATCTTTCTTTATTATTTTTGTGCAAACTCTAAATTGGAAATCCTAGATTTTGGTTTAAAACCCAAATTGGCTCAAACCCTAAACCCTAAATCAAACTCTAACCCTAAGGGTTTGGAAAGTTACAATTTTGCCATAAAATGAATTATCAAAGGACCAAAATGCCCTTTTTAGCATTAAAGAAGCTAGACATAGGTTTTGACAATAGGAGAGAGTGGTTCACCAAATCAACAACTCCCAACAACTCAATATGCACGAATTTTCCAGCAAATCAGCTCCTAGATCAGTCCATACATGCATCTTGTGGCCTATAAATGGATTAAAGGAGAGAGAAAATCACTTTTGTTCATTATATTTTGCACAAAACCATGCTCAACTCTCTCAAGCACCACACCTCCGAAATTTGTTGATAATATCAGTCACAAACACAGCCCCACGAAATTCCATACCAAAACAGCAACACAAAATCAGATCTTGGACATTAAAGGTATAAAACCCTAGTTTAAATTCTGTCCAAAATTTTGTTGTTAGATGTTAGTTTTTGTTGTTGTAATATGTTGTATTTAGTCTCTAGTGATGATCTGGGTTGGTATTTATCAAATCCATAACATCAAAGTGCTCGAAATTAAAGATTTTCAAAATCTGGAAAATTATTTTTTTGAGTTCTGACATCAAATGTCAGACGCTGTAGATTGTTGTGTGTTTAATGTTTTTGTTGTTTAAGTATAGGATTTTGTAGTCTAGTATGTGATCTTTAATCTGTATCAAGAATCAAGCTTAGATCTGTTTTAGAATTCAAGTTATTCTGGTTCAAACATGGTTGACCGACCATGACTATCAGTTGATTGGAAAACCCAGATTCGCCCGAAAATGATCGACAACCGATTTGCGGTCTTAGATCGTGCGGTGTTTTTTATGATATGTGTTTGTTCTTACATCTAAGTTGTAGTATGTTTGTTAGACTACATCATCATGCCTTAAGATCACATAAGTAATGAACAGATTGATTTGGGTGCCTAGTCACACTAGTCAAGTCGATCATGTTTTCTGTTTTCTGGGTAACCCATAAAACATAAGAGCATGACGACTGACATAGTTTGACCAGGCTAGATTTTATGATTGTGTTGATGATTTAATGGTTGTTTGTGTTAGATCTCTTCCTTATCATGTTAAGTATATACTGGATGCTTAATATCACTTAAACATTATCAGGTTAGCAAGTTGTGGGAGCCAAAGGGGAAAAGTCGAATCGTTTCTTCATTTACGGGCAACCTGGAAAATGAAGAACGACTCTGACAAAGATCTTTAGAGGCTTAGATCTAGCTTATGTTAGGTTGTTTGATCATGTTGTTTGTTAGAAAATGTAGTCTTGAACTTTGTCTACAACATCTAGCTTTTGTAATTCCGAGAAACACAATACAGATAATTAAAGTGGGTCAAATACGGCCACTCTAAGAATCGCCCTATGAAGATCTGGGTTTATGTATGAACATGAAGAACACCTATAATGCGTCGGTTACGTCGCTATAGGTGGTCTTTAAATTACAGAAAATAATTTATTTTCCTCCTAAATTAATTAATAATTATAGAAAATTAGTTTTAAATTACGAAAAATACAAAATAAATTATAAAAAATTATTTTAAATTAAAAATTAGTTTTTAATTATTTTAAATATATTTCATAAATATTTAATATTTTGGAATATTAAAAGTAATTAATTTATTTAATTATAATATTAAATAAATTATTTAAAAATGATTTTAATTCATGAAAAATCATTTAAAATTATATTATGATATAAGAAAAATATTTTAAGTTATTTTAATAACTTTTAATATTATGGGATAATTTTCATTAATAAATTAATATTAATGATAATTAATTTATTTATTAAATGAATTAAATAAATGAATTAAAAATAATTTTATTATATTAAAAATCATTTTAAATAATAAGAAGGTATTTAAAAATATTTTAAGTTATAAAATATAACTTTTAATATTTAAAGGTAAATTTCATTAATTAATTATGATTAATGATAATAAAGTTATTTAATAATTATATTAAATAATTTAGTTTAAAAATGATTTTATTATAATCATTTTAAAGTGCTTAAAGATATTTTAAGTTATAAAATATAACTTTAATATTTAAAGGATAATTTTTTAATAATTTAATATTAATGATTATTAAATTATTATAAATGATATTAAATTTATTTAATAATTATATTAAATAAATAGTTTAAAAATGGTTTTATTTATTTAAAAATCATTTAAAAGGATATTAATGATTTAAAAATATTTTAAGTTATAATTATTGACTTTTAATATTTGGATAAATAGTTCATTAATATTTAAATATTAATGGTAATTATTTAATAATGATTTTAAATATTTTAAAAATCATTTAAGGGTATTATAAATACTTTAAAATATTTTGAGTTATTATCCATAACTTTAATATTTTGGCAATGGTTTCATTAATAGTTTAATATTAATTAAATATTAATGATAATAGAATTATGTGATACTTAAATCATTTAATAATGATTACGATATTTCAAAATTTTGATAAATGATAATAATTATTTAATAATTATTATAAGGCCATGAAAAATAGTGTGACTAATGTTTAAGTTATCCAAATGGATATTGAACTACGGTTTAGAGTCTTAGACTCAATAATTACCGAAAAAGCTGTCGGTTAGACCGACATGTTTCAAAATTGATCTTGGACTTAGAAATTAAGTTAGTTAATTGTTTATTTGTGATTCAATGGTTGTTAAGGTTGTATGACAATGTGATTAGGAAGGTGTTGATGTTTGATTATGAGTCAACGATTGTTAAACATGTGTGATAATGTGAATAGGGAATGTGTTGACTGCAATAGGCAGTGTTATATGTACGTTATGTTATACTAATCAGTAAAATGATTTTATTAATGATAGGTTGTGATAGAAAAGATAAAACTAAGTTGAGAATAGTAGTAAACGGTATCGTGCAAGTATCCTAACTTTGCATTTTCTTTATGCAATGGATGTAGTGAGAAGTTCGTAATTATTGTTATTATTGTATGCATTGTTTAGCCTATATATATATATGCCCATTGATTATCAACATGCTAGTATATGATAATTCGGTTAAATATATTCTGTTCGTTAATTTCTATAAATGATTATACAAGTGTCCCCACTTGGATAATCATTGTATTTAATCGCATGTTGATACACCTTTGATATACATATATGTTGAATTATATAAGACCTTTGTTATGAAAACCCGATGATATGAACATCCCGATAATGGGAAAATTTTATACGCTTAAAAGTGGACAGAGCGTAACGATAGCATCGTTCATGTAATTGTAGTATTGATCAATCAGTGTACAACAGGTGATCACCCTCCATGCCCGTAAGTCATGACGGTTTGATGATGAATTTCGCTTAAACCTTTTGAAAATGAAAACAATGTTCATGG
Organism: Panax ginseng; assembly: GCA_020205605.1. Taxonomy (NCBI): domain Eukaryota; kingdom Viridiplantae; phylum Streptophyta; class Magnoliopsida; order Apiales; family Araliaceae; genus Panax; species Panax ginseng. Next base: position 120,862,262 of record CM035132.1, on the reverse strand, counting down.
TATGTCACGAAACCCCATATACAAATCAATACGTAGTTTTCAAAAATTTGAATGAGGGTTGTTATGTTATTATTATTGGTACAGATTACTTCACAACTACTGACTAGTTGTAGAAGATATTATAAAGAAAACATTTAAATTCTTTCAACCTATATATATATAATACTTGCTGGGCACTCAAATGCTCATCCTTGCTTAATTTAAATGTTTTCAGCTAAGTGTGAAGGACCAGAAGGATCTGTCAAGAACAAGGGAAAAGGGAAAGTTGCTGAATGACTTTTTATGTTACTGTTTGTAATAGTTTAGATTATGAAGACTATGATATATATATATATATATTATGACATGTAATGTATGTTTAAAGGTTACGTACTTGGGAGAATGACTCTGATGTATATGTAAAATTTAAGTTTAAGTTTTATATTATTGTGATTATTATTAGTATTATTCCGCTTATAGAAATGGTATCGTGATGTACCGAGTTCGGGTTTCAAGTATCCGGATTTGGGGACCTCACAGGTTCACTAAAATTAAATATCAAATGACGTATACAATACGACACACTTATCTAAAGTTCTCAATAAAATTATTTCCATACTATTTAGGGAGAACCTCAATAGCTATAGACCACCATTTTATTCCCCTGTTATCCCCGCTCGACCCAGCTACACTCTTATTACCTGAAAGGAATTGTGAAGCAAAAAGGTGAGCACAACTAGCTCAGTAAAGAATATTATGACTAAAGATAATTAAATTATCAATAGCCTTCATCAGTAATAAATCAGAGATTTAGAACATATGGTAGATGGTAAAACTTTTCAACCATAGTTGCAGCGGAACGAGAAATCCATTAGAAGAGTCAAATAGACTATAAAGTCTATTATCTTCTCCACATTAAAAGTCCACCAATAATATTTTATCCTTGTAACATCAATCAACAGTTCATTTCCACAATCATATGAATAATTCATAATCATAATTGTGATTCTAAATTCCTCTTCTCATCCAGGACGAAGATAATTTTCATCACCTGTCTTTACCTGAAACATCAAAGATCATTGTTATACCAAATCACAGTTCCTGTTCATAATCATACTAATAAGTTCATCTTTGCACTACGAGCCAAAGATATTCATCAACAGTTCATCTTTGCACTACATGCCAAAGATATTCAGCAACAGGTCATCTTTGCACTACATGCCAAAGATATTCAACAACAGGTCATCTTTGCACTACGGGCCAAAGATATTCATCAATAATTCATCTATGCACTACAGGCCAAAGATATTCAACAACATGTCATCTTTGCACTACGGCCAAAGATATTAATATCTCAAAGAAATATATAATCATTTCAGAATTTATATAAACAATAATTATAACCATGTTGATCAATTCACCTTTTCACTTTAAGCTAAAGATATTCAATTATAAATTTAATGGTCATGATCATACCATTTAACAATTCAACTTTGCACTACTGGCCAAAGAGAATCCATAGTCACGTTCATACCAATAATATACCCATCTTTACATTCAAGTCAAAGAGAAATTTCATCACCAAGATTATAAAAATGTTATATATGATAATAAAAACAATATTATCAAAACATGGATTTAATTTCAAGAGTAAGATTCATAAATCAACGATAATTTGGTCAAAAAAAGAAACCAATTTTATCGTTAATAGTACCCCGTGAATAGTAACTCGTGAATAGTAACCTCGACATAAAAAGATAAAGCTTCACAATAAAATCCACATCAATATTTATAACACCTTAATCCAAATGTTATAAATCAATTAATAATATCAAAATCTAATATTATTAATATTATCACAATATCTTAATCATTTCTTAAACTTATAAACAATTTATTTTAATTGTTTACACTTTACTAATTAATGCATTTAATCATCCTAAAATGCCAAACTCATAAGATTTCATCATCAATAACCAACAACCTCATCAAAAATCTGCATATACCATATATAGGATTCCCAAGCCATAAAATTCTATTTTCCAATTTTGTTACTTCACATAACATATTTAATTCATTTACTCATAACTAGTCCATTTTCATGAAAAATACCAAATCAATTCCAAAAATATTTCTTTTAAGGATTTAGCAGAATATAGTCCCATATTGAACATATATTTTTCTCGAAATTTTTAAAATTCATTTAATATTTTTCACATGGCCAAAACTGCCGAATATTTAGACATTTATCATAAATTGTAATTTTGTCCAAAAATTCTGAAATTGACAGTATACTGATGTTATATAGATGTACTCCCAATAAAAATTTCACCAATTTTGGAGTTAACCACAGAGTTATAAGGGTTTACTTTTAAAATAGTCTTTTCCCATAAAATTCATAACTCCTAATCTATACATCCAAAAATCGTCATTTTGGACACAATCTAGAAAACTCATCAAAATATCATTTCTAATTTTTCGAAATTTTTGAAGGTCGGAAAAATACTTAAACCGAAAACATAATAACCCTTAAAATCCTTACAATCCCTTACCTCGAAAGAAAAGCGGTATTTACGATCGGAATGTAAAGCCAAGAAACTTGCCTTTGAATAACAACTCTCAAAGTATCTAAATACTCACAAAATAAACGATAATATAGAGAGAGAGAGAAGAAAGCTTATGTTTACGGTGTGATTTTCAATTCTAACTTAGCCCTCTATTTATAGGAAAATGTTAGCATGCCAAAGCAGACTTGACCTGCTACCTGATGGCTTTACCTGCTACTATTGCCACCCACCACATTTGAATTAGAATTTCAGCACATTTCTTCACGAACCATAAGTGGGGCCCACGCATTCTAGAATTTTCTACCAAAATGATAAATTCCGAAACTTCAACAATTTCTAAACCAGTCACCTCTTAAAATTCATAACAATTCATACGTTCATTTTTAACGGTTCAAAATTTGTGGACATATACTCAACTTATATATGTATAACATATCCAAAAATTACAACGATCCAACGGTCGAATTAAAAATTATAACTCACGCAATATATCGTAAAAGTACTGCTTTGATTTTTAATACCTCCATTCCGATAAAAATACTGATAAAACACCTCAACATTAATTCTTTCATTTATAACCACATAAATAAATCCATCATTTATATCTGCATCAAATATATATTTCCTTATCATATAAATTAATAATTAATTATTCACAAATAATATTACAGAATCACAATTATGACAACCAGGTTGTTCCCAGGAAAAAGGGGGTTTTCCAATAAGGATTTCTCCTTACTGGCGCGCAATTAGGTGACCAAACCTCTCCTTGACAGAACTTTCTAGACATTTCCAATAATTCTATCTAATAATATTATTCAAATAATATAAATTATTGATCTGATAATGAGAAATACTTCGTGCAAAGGACAATTATTGAAATAACAATAATATAAAATATCAACGCAGTAATTATTGAATCAATAAAATAAAATATTGAGCAAAGAATTACGTAACAATTGATTGAGTAGTGCCTTCTTACGTAAGAATCAATAATTCAAAAATCTTGTGCAATACCATGTGTTCTTTATGCAACCATGCATATTCTTCGTTTTAACCATCCCAATTGATAATTCCAACGATGATAACGGTAACAACTACGTCGTTATTTATAAAAATTCAAACTTGTCGCTTTCTTTCACTTTAAGCGATTATTCTCATATGGGCTCACAAATGATCGCGTAAATCAATTTAATATTTCCCAACAACAAGAATATTCCACGACCAAACAAATATTCCCCTATAGAAATGAGTATTTTATAACCACTTGCGTATTTTGAAAATTTTACATATATCACCCTTAACTTTAAACTTTTATCAATTTAACCATTTACTGAATTGGAAAATTGAATACTTTTATTTCATAAATTCGGGGTCTTACACTTCGGATATCCAAAAAACTAAAAAAACACTTTTTGACATTAAGAGTTTTCCTTCACGTTTTCCCCCAACGTAGTTAAACAAGTGAAAAGTACATAACAGTACTTTTCGTCATTTTTATTTCGTCCGATTTCTGTACATTTTTTTGAGAAAAACTTTTATCGGTTTACTTAACTTTTCACGGTATATTATCGTTAAATCTTTCGACATAATGTCATTTCTACATACCGAACTCTAGAAAAGGCTTAGGTTATTCAAACTCTAACCCTTAGGGTTTCATCGGGTGAAGTGCATATTTCGTCTTTTTCCTTGGAAATATTTTGTTCCCGTAAAAAATTTATTTCCGTCTTGAAAATTCTTACTCGTTCAGTCTAGCTCGTAGCTAGAATCCTCCCGATTTATAATCATCCTAGGTTCTAGAACGATTAATAAAAACATAGCACATAATATTATTAATAAAAATTCATTTTATTAATAACTAATTCTTTAAATCTTAAATTCTGAACTGTAAGACCCCGGATTTTATGAAATAAAAGTATTCAATTTTTCTTATAATTAGTATTCAGTAAATGGTTAAATTGATAAAAGTTTAAAGTTAAGGGTGATATATGTAAAAATTTCAAAATACGCAAGTGGTTATAAAATACTCATTTCTGTCCAAAAATATTCGTTTGGTCGTGGAATATTCTTGTTGTCGGGGAATATTCGTACGACGGCGTGAGCCATTCGTGGGCCTCATATAATGTAATAATCTGCTTGATGAAGAAACGACAAGTTTGAGTTTTTATAAATAACGGCGTAGAGTTACCAAGTAAACACTGCTTGAATACCCGTGGTTAAAATACGTGAATATGTGGTTTCACAAAGAGTTATACCAGATTGCATAGTATTTTGAATTATTGATTCTTACGTAAGAAGGCACTACTCAATAATTGTTACAAGAATTATCGCTCGATATTCTATTTTATTGATTCAATAATTGTCATATTGATATTTTATATTATTGTTGTTTCAATAATTGTCACCGCACAAAGATTTCTCATTATCGATCAATAATTCATATTATTTGAATAATATTATTAGATAGCATTATTATCGCAATGTCTAGAAAGTTCACAAGGAGAGGTTTGGTCACCTAATCAAGCGCACTCAAGAAGGAGAAATCCTTATCTAAAAGCCCCTCTTCCCCGGAAACCACCTGCTTGTCATAATTTGTGATTCTCAGAATATTATTTGTGAATAATTAATTATTGATTTATATGATAAGGAAATATCTATTTGATGCAGATATAAATGATGGATTTATTTATTTTATGTGGTTATAAATAAAGGAATTAATATTGAGGTGTTTTATTAGTATTTTTGTTTGAATGGAGGTATTAAAATCAAATCAAGATTTTTACAATATATTATGTGAGTTATAATTTTTTAATCCGACTGCTGGATCGCTAGGATTTTTGAATATGTTATACATATATAAGTTGAGTATATGTCCACAAATTTTGAACCGTTAAAAATGAACATATGAATTGTTATTAATTTTAAGAGGTGACACTAGTTCAAAAATTTTTGAAGTTTCAGAATTTATCATTTTGGTAGAAAATTCTAGAATGTGTGGGCCCCACTTGTGGTTGGTGAAGAAATGTGCTGAAATTCTAATTCAAATGTGGTGGGTAGAAATAGTAGCAGGTAAAGCCATCAGGTAGCAGGTCAAGTCTGCTTCGGCGTGCTAACATTTTCCTATTAATAGAGGGCTAAGTTAGAATTGAAAATCACACCAGAAACATAAGCTTTCTCTCTTTCTCTCTCTATATTATCAAGCATATTTTGTGAGTATTTAGATACTTGGAGAGTTGCTATTTAGTACAAGGTTCCTTCGGCTTTACATTCCGGTCAGAAATACTGCTCTTTTGAGGTAGGGGATTTTAATGGTTATTATGTTTCTTCAGTTTTGTAATTTTTCTGACCTTCAAAAATTCTGGAAAAATTTGAAATGATATTTTGATGAGTTTTCTAGATTGTGTCCAAAAATGATGATTTTTGGATGTATAGATTGGGAGTTATGAATTTTATGAGAAAAGACTATTTTAAAAGTAAACCCTTATAACTCTTTGTGGTTAACTCCAAAATTGGTGAAATTTTTATTGGGAGTATATCTATATAACATCAGTATACTCTGTCAATTTTGGAATTTTTGAATAAAAGTATAATTTATGATAAATGTCTAAATATTCGCGCTTTTGGCCATATAAAAATAGTAAATGAATTTTAAAAATTCCGAGAAAAATATATGTTCAATATGAGACTATATTCTCGCTAAATCCTTAAAAAAGAATATTTTGGAACCGATTTGATATTTTCATGAAAATGGACTAGTTATGAGTAAATGAATTAAATATGTTATGTGAAGTAACAAAAATTGGAAAATAGGATTTTATGGCTTGGGAATCCTATATAAGGTATATGCATTTTTGATGAGGGTTTTGGTTATCGGTGATAAAATTTTATGATTTTGGCATTTTAGGATGATTAAATGCATTAATTGGTAAAGTGTAAACAATTAAAATAAATTGTTTATAAGTTAAGAAATGATTAAAATATTGTGGTAATATTAATAATATTAGATTATGAGATTATTAAGTGATTTATAACATTTGGATTAAGGTGTTATGAAATCATTAATTCATGAATATTACTCTTGAAATTAAATGCAGTTGTTGATCGTATTGTTTTTATTATCATATATAACATTTTTATAATCCTGGTGATTAAATTTCTCTTTGACTTAAGTGTAAAGATGGGTAGATTATTGGTATGATCGTGACTATGGGTTCTCTTTGGCCAGTAGTGCAAAGATGAATTGTTGACTGGTATGATCATGACCATTGAATTTACAATTGAATATTTTTAGCTTAGGTGCAAAGGTGAATTGATCAACATGGTTATAATTATGGTTTATATAAATTTTGAAATGATTATGTATTTCTTTGAGATATTAATATCTTTGGCCTATAGTACAAAGATGAATTATTGATGAATATATTTGGCCCGTAGTGCAAAGATGACTTGTTATTGAATATCTTTGGCCTGTAGTGCAAAGATGATCTGTTGTTGAATATATTTGGCTTGTAGTGCAAAGATGACTTGTTGTTGAATATCTTTGGCTTGTAGTGCAAAGTTGACTTGTTATTGAATATCTTTGGCCAGTAATGCAAAGATGACCTGTTGTTGAATATCTTTGACCTGTAGTGCAAAGATGACCGGTTATTAAATATCTTTGGCATGTAGTGCAAAGATGAACTTATTAGTATGATTATGAACAGGAACTGTGATTTGGTATAACCATGATCTTTGATGTTTCAAGTAAAGACAGGTGATGAAAATTATCTTCGTCCTGGATGAGAAAAGGAATTTGGAACCACAAATATGATTATAAGTTATTCATATGATTGTAGACAAGAACTGTTGATTGATGTTATAGGGATAAAACATTATTGGTGGACTTTTAACATAGAGAAGATAATAGACATTATGGTCAATTTGACTCTTCTAATGGATTGCTCGTTCCGCTGCAATTATGGTTGAAAAGTTTTATCATCTCATCATATGTTCTAAATCTCTCGATTTATTACCGATGAAGGCTATTGATAATTTAATTATCTTTAGTCATGATATTCTTTATCGAGCTAGTTGGTTCACCCTTTTGCTTCACAATTCCTTTCGTGTAATAAGAGTGTTGCGGGTCGAGCGGGGATAACAGGAATAGAATTCAAGTGGTCTATAATCGCTGAGGTTCTCCCTAAATAGTATGGAAATAATTTTATTGAGAACTTTAGATAAGTGTGTCGTATTGTATACGCTATTTGATATTAAATTTTGGTAAACCGAATAGGGTGGGGTGAACCCAACTTTGGAAGGGTGTTTTGCCACTATCATACAAGATGTCTAATGACATACAACCTCGTGTTATCATAAGACAGGGTTGTGCACATCCACTTGCTGAGTATATCTACGAGCACTACCTATATGATCTTGGAGTTTGGTTGAAACATAATGTTCAATTGCAGACGGTGGAGATAGTTATATGTCAAGAGAAGACTTACCATTGGAAAGAACATGATAGTAATCTTCTCGTTTTTCTTTGGGGTCTATTAGATCAACCAAGAATAATTCTCTGGACATATGATATCTATCATAACTTAGATTCATGGCCTCCCATGTACGAAGGTTTTCTTGAGCATTTTCCAAAGATTTTAATTCCTAAAACAGTTATTGACTGTACCTTTATGTAAGGTATCACTGTGAGGTGTTGTCCACGGTTGGGACATGAGTCAATGTTGGTATATATTTGTATCCAAACTCACATCATTTGTGTTGTTGTATTTTGCACGACAGATGTAGTAATAAATTTGTAGTTGTTTTTTGTACTATGTATTTGATGACTCAGAATAGGTTGGATGGATTGGACCTATTTTGGGGGTGTCACGTGAATAATTCAGATTCTCCGGGTTGTTACACTTCTCCCCTTATAAAAATTCCACCCTCGGAATTTCTTCAAACCACACCCATTCTCGGGTCATCACATTCACTCTTCCTTTACAGAATTTCGCCCTCGAAATTTTATCTTACCCTTCTTCTCAAATTCTCTTCAAAGAATTTCTTATCTTTCAAACATTCCCTCACCTTCATAACTTATCAAGAATTATGAAGTAGAATGAATACCGAGGAATAGAAGAATTCCTTTAAAACATTTCATACTTTAGCTGAGGGGTCAAATAGACCATGAACTCTTACTAGGTTTAACAGTATGACGCTGTAACCCTTCTTCCATGGTCAGTTTACAATCACACAAAAAGTAAACTACCTCTTTCATACGTAGGCGATCAACCCATTATATAGCCCCATTTTGGGGGTGTGTTCACCTCAGACTTAATCATTAGATTCTGCACCAAAACAATTTGGTTTGGCACAACTTCTTCAAAGAAAGCTCAATTTCTTTTAATCATAACATACCATTCGTCTTTAGCCAAATCAAGTAGCTTAAACCATACCAATAAATTGGATATCAACTTGAAACATTCGTCTATTCAAATCAATTGACATCAACTGTAAGACCCCAACTTTTTTGAATAAAGAATATTTTTTCTCGAAATATATTTTTGAATATTATGGTGTGGATATGATATTATGTTATAGTTGTGGGTAATATTTGAAAATTTTGCAAAGTAAGCAAGTTGATATAAAATATTTGTTGTGTCGGGGAATATTCGATTGGTCGGTGAATATTCATTTTAACAGGGAATATTCGTACGACGGCACAATCATTGGTGGACCCAACAACGTAAGTATTGTCGTAGTTAGAAAATGACAGAAATATCTTTTTATAAAAATAATAGTGAAAGTTTTACCGTTAAACTATTGAACTACCCGGTGGTAAAAGTACAGTAATACACGTGGTTGCATAGTAGCACACGGTATTGATTATTGATGCTTACGTGAGAAGTCACTCAGTTATACTCAATTATTGCTACAGTAATTGCTGCATAGTATCTCACGTTATTTGATTCAATTATTGTCACAGTATTAATATTTTATATTAATAAATCAATAATTAAGATGACAAAGCTATTCATATTATTATTTGCAATACTGACGATGTCTAGAAAGTTCTGTCGAGGAGAGGTTTGGTCACCTAATTGCGCATCAATAGGAAGAAATCTTTATCGGAAAGCCCTCTCTTTCCTGGGAATGATCTGGTTTTTAAATATTGTGAGTTATAATATTAATGATGAATAATTATTGAAGTATTAAGAATGTGTTTATTGAAGATAAGTGAATTACAAAAGTTAGAGAGGAATAATGCAAACTTGGAAAACTTTAGGGGTACTAAAGTGTAATAAGTTAAATCAATCTGGACCATTGATGGTGGTCGTAATAGTAAATCAATCTGGACCATTGATGGTGGTTTTAATAGTAAATCAATATGGACCGTCAGTGGTGATTTTAAAAGTAAATCAATCTGGACCGTCGGTGGTAGTTTTAAAAGTAAATCAATCTGGACCGTCGGTGGTGGTTTTAAAATTAAATCAATCTGAATCGTCGGTTGTGATTTTAATAGTAATCAATATAAACCGTCCATTCTAATAGTAAATCAATCTGGACCGTTCATGAATCAGTTACTATTTAGTCCATTCTCTTATAAATAGAAGCTTAATTCATCTTTCATTCTCACCAAATCACTGAGATTCACAAGAGACACTATAGAGAGAGAAACTATAGAGAGCAAGAAGAAGAGTATTCTGCTACTTCACTATTGCAATATCCATCCTTCTACTAAGGTAAGGGGTATTATTTCTTTCGTATTCATAAGGAATACTATTTTTCGTATTCATCCTTTAATATATGCTCTAAAAACCTGTCTCACGCTGGATTACGTGCATCGTATGATGACAGGTGAAAATCCATTTGCAATTTTGTATGTTATTTCTTTTCATATTCTTAAATCTAAACTTACTATGGTAAGTATTACTTCTATAATCCTTAAAATTAGTGGAATATCCTTGAGTTTTGCGCTTCATCCAGTATCATTTTATTGGAATATTGATTTGAACTTTCTTATTAAATATCAATATTTTCACCCGGGATACTATTCACCCAGTTACTATTCACTATAATATTATTCACTTGGGTATTCGGGGCACTTTTCATGTCGGGGTACTATTCATGGGTTATTATTCACCTAGTTACTATTCACTCAAATATTGTTCACTTGGGTATTCGGGGCATTTTTCATGTCATGGTACTATTCACGGGGTACTATTCCTGAATTACTATTCACAGGGTCCTATTCACCGAAAAATTTATTTCTTTTCTGTCCAAATTATTTTTGATACATGGATATTATTCTTAAATTTTACTCCACAAAGCAGTATCATGTTGACAATTTGGACATTATTGAATTTTGGATAAATTAAGTTATAAATCTTTAAAAATTTATCATTTGCTTTCTTCTAATTGAATTCTTATATCATTGTCATCATCCTCATGCTTATATTGTAATGAAAGTCATCTTTAGCTTACATGCATAGATGGACTGTTAATTGGTATGATTATGACCAGGGATAATTTGGTATGATCATAACCATTAATGATTACACGAATATTCTTGGCCCGTAGTGCAAGAATAATTTATGGACATGATACTAATGAATATCCTTGGCCCATAGTGCAGGGATGATTCGATGATGTGATTTATTTATTAAGCTGAGTTCCAGCGATAAAGTTAATGATAAACTTTTTAAATCATAGAAGATAGTAGATATCATGCTCTACTTGACTCTTCTAATGGATTGCTTGTTCCGCTGCAGTTAAACTTGTTGTCTATTATATTCTATCAGTTTAACATTGTTGAAGAATAATGATAACTTATTCTGCATTATCTTAGTTATAATATTTCTTACTGGGCTAGTTGAGCTCACCCTTTTACTTCCATTTTTCTCTTCAGGAAATGAGAATGTAAACTAGTCGGGGAATGGAGTAATGGTCCGAGATGGTGTTATAGTAGTGCTCACTATTCTATAAAATAGTGTGACAATAAATGTAATGAGGACTCCATTTGAGTTTGGATATTGTCTAGAGGACAATATTCGTGTAAAAACTCTCAGCTCATGTTGTATAATTAAGTTTGTATTTGTATTCAGTACCATGTATTTGGCGACCCAAGGTGGGTGATGTATACCTATTTTGGGGGCGTCACAGTTGGTATCAAAGCCATAGAAAAGAGCCCTGAGCCTTTATCTAGTGACTTCCAAGTCTTGGGATGCACCGAAGCCAGACTTTCCATAGGGGACACCGTGAGTAACGGTGGCAAGTTGATAGGTATAATTGTGAGGTGCTATCCAAGTCTTGGATGCGGGTCACAATTGGTATCAAAGCTTAGGGATATGATCCCTGGCTGAGATGTGAGAAAAGAACTAGGAGGGGAGAGATGGGGAATTCCTTCGCTAGTATGACCTACCTAAGTGTATTTGGTATTTAATTGGTCGGTCAGAGTATAGGGATAATATGTGGCATGTCAATTAACCCTTGTTTTGTGGCAGTGTTTGAAAATGGCATCTGAAAATGTCGAGATAAGCAATAAAGCACATGAGACCGTTGAGTCACCAACGATCAATATCTAGGATAATGTGCAACAGGAAGACAATAATCCTGAGGTAAACAACAACACCGATCAAATGATGAACGATAGGATGTTCAGAGGCTTTATGCAATTCATGAAACATCAGGCGAGAGCGGCTCCTGTTCAAAATGCAGGTGGAAACACTAGCAACTCTCGAATGGTCACTGCTAAGCAGTTCAAGGAACTGGGACCAGCTGATTTTTTGGGAGAGCCAAAACCACTTAAGGCGGAGACGTGGATAAAGCAGATCGCCAAGATATTTGATGTCTTGGGTTGCTCCGAGGAGAAAAAGGTTCCCTTTGCCACCTTGATGTTGAGAGGAAAGACATATTACTGGTGGGAATCAGTAAAACGTACACAGCTTGCCGCACTCAAAATGTCATGGGAAAAGTTCCAAGAACTGTTCAACGACAAGTACTTTCCCAAAAGTATTCGTCACATGAAGGAGGTGGAGTTTATCAAGTTGGAGCAAAATAATATGACTGTGTCACAGTATGAGGCTAAGTTTGTCGAGTTATCCCGGTTCGCATCCCATTTGGTTGATAATGAGGAGAGAATGACATGAATGTTTCTACGAGGTTTGAGACCCGAAATACATTAATACCTCATTTCTCACAAACTGTGTTTCTATTCAAATGTTGTAAATAGGGCTCTGTTATTGGAGCGCGATAATGAGTCAACCCAACTAAGAGAGAGCAGCCAGCAAGTCGATAATACCAATGGTAGCAGTCATCGAAGCGGTGACAACAAACGTGGAGGGAATCAACATGCCAGAAATGGTAACCACTTTGGTGGTAATCATGGTCAAGATAATAGAATTGGAAATTTCAAGAAGAGGAGATTCAATAATGATGGAAAGACATCAGCACCAGCACCTGTTGTTAAGAAAGAAGAACGACCGCCGGTCGTATGTTACAAATGCGGAGGAGAGGGACACATCAGTCCAAACTGTACGCAGCAGTCCAAAGCATGTTACAATTGTGGAAGAAAAGGTCACCTTGTCTGAGTTTATCGTGCACCAAAGTCAAGTCCAGCTGGGATGGAGGCATCAAAGGTCATCTCAGACAAGACAAAACCGATAGTTCAAGGGAGAGCGTTTGTCGTAAGCTCCCAAAAAGCGAGGAATCCGAACGAGGTGATCACGAGTAAGCTAATCATAAACTCTAGTGAAGTCTATACCTTATTTGATACCAGTTCTACCCATTCTTTTATTTCTCCTACTTGCGCTCAATATTTAAATTTGACTCTAGAGAAATTAGACTTTGATTTATCTGTTGAAACTCCGTTGGGAGAAACCTTCATTACATCCACTATTTATAAGTCTTGTTTGATTCAAATCGATAATCGCACTATACATGTCAATCTTATCTCTTTAAAAATACTTACATTCGATGTGATTTTAGGAATTAATTAGTTGACTACTCATCATGCTAAAATTGATTATTTTCGTAAGGTTGTTAGCTTTCATATTCCTAACCAACCTATTATGTGAATTCAAGCAACTAAACCATTAAAGTCAATCACTGTCATCTCAAGCCATAAAGCTATTCGTTTATTGAAAAACGGATGTCAAGCTTTCTTAGCTCATGTCACGGATTTAAACAAAAATACATCAGTCTTGAATGATATTTCTATTGTTAATAAATTTCCAGACGTATTCCTTGAAGAACTTCCTGGCCTACCCCTAGAGCGTGAAATTGAATTTTGTATCGACCTTGAATCCGGTACAAAACTCATTTCCAAAGCCCCATATGGAATGGTTCCTATTGAACTTCAGGAGTTAAAAACCTAACTACAGGAATTGTTAGACATCGGTTTCATTCGTCCTAGTACGTCTCCTTGGGGTGCTCATGTTCTATTCATGAAGAAGAAAGATGGAAGTATGCGACTTTGTATTGATTATCGAGAGTTGAATCATGTCACCATCAAAAATAGGTACCCGTTACCTCGTATTGATGACATGTTTGAGTAGTTGCAAGGCGCCAAATTCTTTTCAAAGATCGATCTTCATTTCGGATATCATCAGTTAAAGATTAAAACCGATGACATCCCAAAGACTGCTTTCAAAACTCGGTACGGGAATTACGAATTCCTAATCATGTCTTTTGGATTGACTAATGCTCATGTTGCCTTCATGGATATGATGAACCGAGTATTCAAGGAATATTTGGATCACTTTGTGGTCGTCTTTATTGATGACATCCTTATTTACTCCAAAAGCCGTGAAGATCATGAGCAACACTTGAGGCTGATACTCCAAAAGCTTTGTGAGAACAAGTTATATGCCAAGTTAAAGAAATGCGAGTTTTAGCTTGAAGAAGTAGCATTCCTTGGGCACGTAATATTAAATCATGGAATATTTGTTGACCCGGCAAAGATTGAAGCAATTCAAAGATGGGAGCAACCTAAGTTAGTGACCGAAGTACGTAGCTTTCTCGGCTTAGCTAGTTATTATCAGAGATTCGTAGAAGGGTTTTCTCGAATCGATACTCCATTAACTCAGCTGACTCGGAAAGATACAAAATTCGGTTGGAGCGTGGATTGTGAGAAGAATTTCAAGAACTCAAGAGGAGACTTATTTCATCACAGTGATGGATTTTTTATCTATAGTGATGCTTCAGGCAAAGGTTTAGGATGTGTTCTCATGTAACATGGGAAAGTCATAGCCTATGCCTCACGATAACTCAAAGAATATGAGAGGAATTAAGGTTTAATATTCGCGTACACTCAACCTTCACGTTGGTTAAAGTGTTTAACGCTTACATTTCATTTTAACATTCTCCATCCGACTCACATTCGACTTCCATTAATCTTATTACCGTTCATTACGGCTTTCTTGATAATTCATATCTTACTTGCCTTCGTTATCCATTATATGAACCCCATGTTCATTACTCTTTCTTAATGTCGAAGCCATACCGTTCGTTATATGCTAAGACCGATCGTTCATCGCAACAACGTTACGTTTACGTTCTTTGTCTTTTAATCTCGTTTAATATTTTCGTTCAACCTTTACTAAAGGTTTAATTCACTTGATTAAGTGTTACATTTGATGAACTATATGTTCATTAGCTTTCGTTACACATCCCCCGGGTTTTGAAAAGTTAAAAGCTCCTCTATGGACCTTGCTCAGACTTGGCATTGCGCTACCGTCCCTTCCTTTCCCTCATAACTGCAGTTACCACTCCTCGTGTTATAACTCGCCTTTGCGCCGAGTTCCCGATGTCTAGCTCCAAATTGATGCAGTGCGTCTTTGTGGCGCCACCATAAAGCATGGTTGGCGCTGCGACGCCAAGCCCTACCTTTCCAAATTTTTTTCCAAGTGTTAACTTGTTCTGAGATGCTTACTTCCCGATCTCATAACTTATTCGTTATAACTCGGAACGAGGTCGTTCCAAAGCCATTCTCTTCCTTATCTTACGTACTTCAATCCCCCTCAGATAAAACTTCATTCTAAATCCGTTAACATACCATTCGACTGGCTTAATCTTCATCCTTCGTTCATTTTATGTTTTTAACATTCTTTGTTCGTTCGTCCGTAATTCGGTCATCCAAACTCAGAATTTGTTCGTTCTTGAGTCCACGAACCACGTTTTCTACGTTCTCTTACATTCTTATGAAACCCTACATGTTTGGGTTTATTTACACACTTTCTAATTCTCATTCATCTTTTACAAAATTTTCACCATAACTTTGTTATAGCTTAGTTTTAATCCGTTCTTAATGAACGTTTCTACCGTTCCTAACCAAGAAATAAGCAACTAACTTATACGCGATGGTTTTAAACTTTTCCATCAACAACAATTGTACTACGATGGTCTTAAATTTGTCCATCAACAACGTTCTTCGCGTTCTTCGCGTGTTATTCTCGTTCTTCGTTCGTTCTTCATTTTTAATCGATATTTTGATTATGATTTCACTTTTTATTGGAATTCGATGTTATAAAACACCATTCCTTACTTATTTCACTGAATCGTTTATATGATTCATTCGGATCGTTTAAATTCATTACGAATCTTATACTTCCTTAAGAAATTTTTAGCATAAACTTCAAATTCTTATTTTCATCATTTCTCATGATTTCAACCATATGAAATCATTCTTAACATATTTTACTTCTTATTCTCATTAAGTTATGTTTTTAACATATAAAACTTAAAGAAAATCTAACTTAGAAGTTAGGTTTTAATACCTTTCTTCCTTATTTTTCTTCCTTTAGATAAAGTCGACGATTCGCTAGCTTTTCTATTTCACAAACACCTTCGATCCAATCATTCATGCTCATTCTCTTCCTTCTCATTCTTCTCCAAGCTCTCAAGCTCTCTCTCTCTCTCTCTTCCAAAGTGTTGGTTAATTTTGAAAAAATCAACTAACACTTTCATTATATAGATTTTCAAAGCTAGGGGTAAAATAGTCATTTTGCCCCTAGATTTACTATTCACACCTCCTTACTCCACCTCCTTACTATTCACGAAACTTCCCTTGGAAGTTTCATGGTTACGTCTTTCGGGATTCGTCCGACAATTTTAAAAACGGCGATTCTCGGAATCCAAATATTTTTGGTTATTTCGTCTTTCCTTTATTGATTAACTTTTACATATTCTTCAGATCTCTGAAAAACTGAAAAACACTTTTTGACATTAAGTGTTTTCCTTCATGTTTTCCCCTAACGTAATTAAACAAGTGAAAAGTACATAACAAAACTTTTCGTCATTTTTATTTTGTCCGATTTCTGCACGTTTTTTTAGAAAAACTTTTATCGGCTTACTTAACTTTTCACGATATATTATCGTCAAATCTTTCGACGGAATGTCATTTCGACATATCGAACTCTCGGAAAGGCTTAGGTTATTCAAACCCTAACCCTTAGGGTTTCATCGGGTGAATAGTGTCTATTTCATCTTTTTTCCCAGAAATATTTTGTACCCGTAAAAATTTTATTTCTGTCTTGAAAATTCTTACTCGTTCAGTCTAGCTCGTAGCCAGAATCCTTCTGATTTATAATCATCCTAGGTTCTAGAATGATCAATAAACACATAACACATAATATTATTAATAAAAATTCATTTTATTAATAACTAATTCTTTAAATCTTAAATTCTGAACAATCCGGATTCTCTGAGTTGTTACAATCTTCATATCTAATTATTCCATCCTTGTCTATTCTGAATTTTTTATTCTTAATATGAGTTATATTAGACTTACATTTTTGACAATCTTCGTCCTTTTCCTGTATTTCTTTAATTCTATCAAGTAGAGACGAAACTTCCTCTAATATAAATATCTTTTGGGTAGAGGTAGTTGGATATTCCACCTCAATTTCTAGTTTTTCAAAATCTTTTATTAACCTATCATTGGTGGTTAATACATTCAACTTTTCTTGATTCTTTCTACTTAACGCATCAACTACGACATTAGCTTTACCGGGATGATATAAGATTTCATAATCAAAATCCTTTATCAGTTCTAACTATCTTCTCTACCTTAAGTTCATTTCCTTTTGTGTAAAAATATATTTCAGACTTTTGTGATATGTATATATCTTGCACTTCTCCCCGTACAAGTAGTGCCTCCAAATTTTTAAGGCAAAAACCACCGCGGCTAACTCTGGGTCATGAGTAGGATACCTCTTCTCATAATCTTTGAGTTGTCGTGATGCATAAGCAATCACTTTCCCGTGTTGCATCAACACACAACATAAACCTCTGTGTAACGCATCACTAATTACTACAAGGCCTCTTGTATCATCTAGTAAGGATAACACTAGAGCCATGCTCAGTCACTTCTTCAACTCTTGAAAGCTCTCTTCACATTTATTTGTCCAGACATATTTCACCGTCTTTCAAGTTAAATTGATTAGTGGGGTTGCTATTTTTGAAAAATCTTTTATAAACCGTCGATAATAACCCACTAAACCGAGAAAAGTTTTTACTTCTGTTGGAGTTGTTGGTTGTTCCCAATTCACAACCATTTCGATCTTAGCTGGATCTACTAATATTCCATTTTTTTCAATTACATGACCTAAAAATTGAAGTCTTTTTAACCAGAATTCACACTTGGAGAACTTTGTATAAAGTTGTTCCTTTCGTAATATCTCCAAAACGACTCTCAAGTGTTCAGCATGCTCTTCCCATGTTATCGAGTATACCAGAATATCGTCGATAAACACTACAACAAATTTGTCTAAACATGGTTTAAACACTCAATTCATCAAGTCCATAAATGTTGCCGATGCATTTGTCAACCCAAATGACATTACAAGAAACTCATAATGTCCATAGCGTGTCCTAAACGATGTCTTCGGCACATCTTCCCGTCTTACCTTTAACTGATGATAACATGTCCTAAAGTCAATATTTGAAAAGTGTTCGGCCCCCTTTAATTGGTCAAACAAATCATCAATCCTTGGTAAAGGATATTTATTATTAATAGTTAATTTATTTAATTCTCTATAGTCTATACATAACCTCATGGTTCCATCCTTCTTCTTTACAAATAATCTTGATGCTCCCCAAAGTGAAACACTAGGTTGTATGTACTTTTTATCTAAGAGTTCCTGTATTTGTACTAGTAACTCTTTCAGTTCTACAGGTGCCATTCTATATGGTGGCTTAAAAACTGGTGTCGTTCCTGGTGCAAGATTAATGACAAACTCAATTTCCCTATCTGGAGGTAAACCTAGTAAGTCATCTAGAAACACATCGGGAAAATCCTTAACTATAGGTATTTGATCTAGTTTTACTCCTTGTCGATTATGAACTATATAGGTCAAATATCTCGAACAACCTTTTCTAAGTAACCTTTCTGCCTGAGTTATGGTCAAACATCAAGATTGCTTAGGTGAACAACCTCCGTTGAACACTACCTTTGACTTCAATGCAGTCAAAAGGTTTATACGTTTTTAATGACAATCGATCATCACGTTATGGTTAACTAACCAATCCATTCCTAAGATTACATCAAATTCTCCCAACTGAATTGGAATAAGATCTACCAGAAAATTATGTCCCTTTATCTCCACACTACATGTGAGACCCCGAATTTTATGAAATAAAAGTATTCAATTTTTTTATTTTGGTAAATAGTTAAATTGATAAAAGTTTAAAGTTAAGGGTAATATGTGAAATTTTTTGCAAAGTAAGCAAGTTAATAAAAAATATTTTTTTGTCAAGGAATATCTGTACGACGGTACAATCATTGGTGGAGCCCAGAACGTAATTATTGTCGGATTGAGAAAATGACAAAAATATTTTTTATAAAAATAACGGTGGAAGTTTTACCGTTAAAACTGTTAAACTACTCGATAGTAAAAGTACAGTAATACGCATGGTTGCATAGTAGCACACGGTATTGATTATTAATGCTTACATGATAAGTCACTCAATTTTGTTTTATTAGTATTATTAATGTAATAAAACAGAAAAACTTTTTATATAAAACAGAATACTTTTATAAAGTTATTTTATATATGCATAGTGTTTTGCATAGTAAAATCTTTTATATAAAAATGTAATACTTTTATAAAGTTATTCTATTAATAGAATATATTATATTTTATTATGCATAGTGTTTTGCATAATAAAATCTTTTTATATAAAATGTAATACTTTTATAAAGTTATTCGTTTTATTAGATTATAAATAGAATATATTATATTTTATTTAAAAGATTTTGCTTTAAATCTGGACCGTCCGATTAAAAGTAAATCAATTTGGACCGTTCATGAATTAGTTACTATGCAGTCCATTCTTCTATAAATAGAATCTCATTCATTCATTATTTCTTACGAATTCACTGAAACTCTAGAGAGAGAAACTATAAAGAGGGTTATTCTTCTATAATCTTGAGTGTATTTCTTTAGAGTTTAAGAAAGCTTTGAGCGTAGTACAAATTTTCTTTGAGTGTATCCTCGCCTACCACCAAATAATACTCTTCTTTTTCAAGGTAAGGGATATTATTTGTTGTACTCGTAAGGGGTATTATTTTTTTGTATCCATGAAGAGAACTTCATTATTCCATTCTTTATTATTCTTGGAATAACTCAGATACGCGACTACCCTATACTTGGTGAAATTCTTCATTTATTCTATTCCTTATTATTATGTTAGAATAACTTTTGCTTATGCGGCAAGTACCGCATACATGGTGAAATTCTTCTATTATTTCATTCTTTACTATTCATTTAATATCCTCGTCTGCAGGCATTTTACGCAGAACCTGGTTCCATTATTTATTATTCCGCATTTATTATTCCGCAATTAATATCCTCGTATGTACGCTTACGCCTGTGGGACCTAGTGCTATTATTTATTATTACATTGGGAATAACTCGTTGCTGTGCGGTCTCTATCGCATGCATGGTGAATCCTTCATTATTTCATTCTTTATTATTCTGTTGGAATAACCTGTCTATGTGGATTATCACATGCATGGTGAATGATCCTTTATATTCATTCCTTATTAAATTGTGGAAATGATATGGTTACGTTGATTATGATGAGAGTCCTAATAAAAGCATTGGACTGATGAAAATCATGAGTATATGAAGTATTAGTAAGTGTTATGATGAGTTATGTTGGTTATTATGTGAAAACATGAAAATTTCTTAGAAATCACAAAGGGTTGAAAATAAGATTTTGGTGAAAATAGAACATGAAATTCAATTGACCATATCTCCTATTATATTTTGAATTTTTGAGTGTGGTCAAGTTCTAGAGTTAGATCTATGAGTTTTGTAGCATCTCCAAGTGGAATCACTAGAAAAGGTGTTACAGATTTTTGTGTGGACTGATTTTAGCAAATGAGTCAAAAGCTGGAAATTACCAAAATGCTACTGTCCAAATTTTTAAAAGGGTTGTTTCGGCCACTTAATTTATGAGAAAAAATCCGGCCTTTTGGGACATGAAAGTATATAGTATAAGGTACCTCCTGTCCAAAAATGAGCTCATTCCAACTTAAAATGAGCAAGTTATGACCATTTCAATATTTAGGTTTTTCCGACGAAAAATACTATAACCAGAGTTCTATAACTCCGATGACCATGAAATTTAAACTGGAAGCTCATGTTAACATGTGTAAGATCCTGCCAAGATTTGGGAATTTCTGGAGTTAAACTTGAGGTAGCTAATTTCTTAAGGAATTAATTAGAAATTGATTTTTGAAAAATAGTAAATGAATTTTAAAAATTCTGAGAAAAATATATGTTCATTATGGGACTATATTCTGCTAAATCCCAGAAAAGAAATATTTTTGGGACTGATTTGGTATTTTCCATAAAAATGATTTAGTTACGAACATATGAGTTAAATATGTTATGTGAAGTAACAAAGTTGAAAAATAGGATTTTATGGCTTGAAAATCCTATATAAGGTATATGCATATTTTTGATGAGGGATTTAATCATTGGTGATGAAATCTTATGAGTATGGCATTTTTGAATGATTAAATGCATTGTTTGGTAAAATGTAAACAATTGAAATAAATTGTTTATAAGTTTAAGATGTGATTAAAATATTGTTATAATATTAGAATATGAGTTTATTAAGTGATTAATAATATTTGGATAAATTTAAAGTCTTTAATATTTATCCTTATTTTCGTTTGATTAATGCTTATATCATTATCATCATTCTCATGTTTATATTATGTTGAAAGTCATCTCAGGCACAGAGTAATATGATGGATTTGGTATGATTATGACCGTGGATTATTCAAAGATAATAATGACCGTAATGTTACAAATGATGTGGAAAAAGTCCTCATTGGCCCGTAGTGCATTGATGGACAATTTTTGGTATGATTATGGCTATGGATTCTCTTCGGCCAAGAGTGCAAAGATGAATTGTTTTATGGCATGATCAGGACCATTGATGAAAACACGATTATCTTTGGCCCGTAGTGCATAGATAATTTGTGGTCGTGATATTAACGAATATCTTTGGCCTGTAGTGTAGGGATGATTCGATGATGTGGATTAATTATTGAGCTGAGTCTCAACAATAAAATATTAATTCATGGATGTGATTTAATGAATATCCTTGGCCGTAGTGCAGGGATGATTAGATGATGTGGTTTATTTGTATATCTTTGGCCTATAGTGCAAAGATGGACTGTTGGTTATTGGTTTTACAGTTGTATATCTTTGGCCTGTAGTGCAAAGATGAACTGCTTGTTATTGGTTATCTGATTGTATATCATTGGCCAGTAGTGCAAAAGATGAATTTGTGAGTATGATTATGAGCGAATTGTGATTTGGTATAACCATGATTTTTGATGTTTCGTGAAGATAGGTGATGAAAATTATCTTCGCCACAGGTGCGAAAAGGAATTCGTAATCACAATTATGATTATGAGTTATTCATATAATTGTGGATGAGAATTGTTGATTGATGTTACAGGATAAAACATTATTGGTGGACTTTTAACATGGAGAAGATAATAGACCGATGGTCTATTCGACTCTTTAATGGATTGCTCGTTTCACGCAACTATGGTTGAAAACTTTTATCATCTACCATATGTTCCAAATCTACGATTTCTTATTGACAAAAGCTATTGATATTTAAATTATCTTTAGTCATGATATTCTTTATTTGAAATAGTTGTGCTCACCCTTTTGCTTCACAATTCCTTTCGTGTAATAAGAGTGTAATCGGGTCGAAGCGGGATAACAGGGAAATAGTGTGATGGTCCGAGACTGTCGAATTTCTCAATACATTATAAAACGGCATGACATGCAACAGATAATTGTATTGAGGACCTAATATGTGTGTGTCATATTTTATACGTCACTTAATAATTGATTTTGGCGAACAACAATAGGGTGATGAGAACCCGACTTTGAAAGCGTCAAAAGTGCACCTCATTAGAATGAATATGATAGTAATCTTCTCGTTCTTCTTTGGGGTCTTAAAATATTTGTTGTTGTATTTTATATGGCATTGTAACAATTTGAGTTGGATAATGTCTACGAGACAATATTGTATTAAAACTCACAGCTTATCTGTTGTCGTACTCTACACGACAGTTCAACAGTTGTATAAATGAAGTATGTATTTGATTTTTATAGTGTGATATCTGGCGACTCAAAATGGGTCGTGTGGACCTATTTTGGGGGCGTCACACTACAGTCCCTATATATGGTCTTAACCAGTATCTTTTCATTGTTTGCAATTTCTACACAGAACGGTTTGTCTAAATTTTCACATGGTATATTCAGGTTTTTAGAAAAACTATTAGACACAAAGGAACAAGTAGCACTAGAATCGAATAACACATGCATTTAAAGTGTTGATATGGATGATACATGTCACCATGTCATGTGAAGCAACAACATCCCTCACCGACATATTAAATGTTCTCGCGGTTGGTCAATTCTGAGCTCCAACTGCAGCTACTATTGATTGATTATTGTTATTTTCCGATATTTTATCCCTTTCCTCCCTGGTTCTTGGGTTTGGGACAGTTCCTTGCGAAATGTTCCGACGAACCATAATTAAAACATTTATTTTTATTAGGGAGAGGACACTGTGGAGAAAGGTGTCCCATTTGTCCACAATTGTAACATTTATTTATACTTTTAAAACATACCCCTTTATGTTTTCCTCCACAAGTAGGACAAGGTTTAATATTACTAAAATTATTGTTATTATTACTTACCTTCTTCCCCGGGTTATTAGAAAAATTAGAATCCCATTTTCGCTTATTATTAAACCCACCTGAACTGGGTTCGGTCTTAGGTTTCCCCTTCTCATTTTGACTCTTCTTTTCCTGATGAAATTTAATGAGATTCTCGTTTTCACTCTCAGCTATGGAAGCTTTCTCGAGTATTTCGAAATAAGTCTTTAGTTGGAAAATGGATAACTTACTTCGTATCTGAGGTTTCAAACCTTCCGAATACCTCCGAGTCTTTCTAAGTTCAGTATTGACTTGGTGAGGAGCAAACCTGGACAGTTCGTTAAACTTAGCCGTATATTGAGATACAGTTAGATCTCCTTATTTTAATTCTAGGAATCGTACTTCCATACGATCTTTCAAAGATTAGGAAAAATAGTTTTCCAAGAACAATTCTTTGAATCTATCCCAAGGTACAACTTCAGTTTCTACCTGACCCTTAGTTGATTCCCACCAGTAATTAGCCTCACCTTTCAAGAAACAGGTTGCAAAAGTTGTCTTTTGATTATTATTCACATTGGTTACTAAGAAAAAAATTTCTATTTCAGTCATTCAGATTTGTGCATCAACAGGTTCAAATGTACCAACTAATTTAAAATCTTTAAAGTAAGTGTTTTGGGTTATGGGTCTATTCATAGCACCTAACAAAAGTTCTACTAAATTTTGGGTATGATATCATCATTTTCTATCTCTCGTTGGGGTCTTCTAGTTGGTGGCATAATTCTTTATAAGACAACAACAAAAATCCACATAAGAATTTGAATAAGACAACATATATTTTATTCATATATTACAAGATTCATACAAAACAACTTAGTAGTTTACACATACTACTAGCTATATTACAAACTTTAAATGCTCATTTATTCATACTATTATAGAGTATTTAGACTTCTATACTACCCTCTAGAACTCATTAACATCATCGAAGGAATCTTGGATCATGTGGCATACCACAGATCGATCTATCAGATAGGTAGTTTTATTCTCCTCCACCGGATATCGAACTATTCGACGCTGTAAATCATTGAAAACATCTCAAGTACCCAAAGCATATTTGAGTATCCTCGACTGTATTACCTTCCTGTCCCTTTTTGCATGGTTCAGTTGTACTTTCAGTCGATTATTGGTTCCCCTTTCATTCTCTAACATTCCCTCGGCTAAGTGTGCCCTAAACTACATTTTATTATTCTCATATTCAGAAGTCTTCATTAGTGATGTCATAGCTTCATTATGTTCATCAATTCTCATTAATTGCCCTACTACTAGATCTTCCTCTTCCTTAGCATCTAGTAGTTGTTGGTCATGAAGCAATTCTTCATCCTCTGCATCACTAGCTATAAATGACTCAATTTGTGGTGGATTTTTTACTATCACCATTTCTTCAGCACTGGAGTTGGCCATCTATAAAATAAAACTCCTTTAATACTTGTATAGAAATTTACACAAATATAATATTTTTAATGTTATTTTTATGTGTACTTTAATATTTTTACGGACTCGAAGACTATATACTAAAATTTCTCTTCCTTATATCTATAGCCTTAATGACTCGATACCATAATCAGAATAATTCCCCATATCTCAGTATTCTACCAGTGTCCGATATGGTGCTTACTATAAGTCAATGTATATAACACATTCAAATCTATACGCCCATGGTATCTGATTTTATACTTATATCTAATTGAGTGACTATACAATTTATAACCAGATATAATTCCCATAGATCCAAGATTCACAGTATCCCATAACAGATAATAATTCTCAAGAGAATTATTGTTGTGTTTGGATACCCTCACTTGGATATATGAACTGTATCTGTGAATAGTATATATTTAACCAAAATTCAGAGTATTAGTAATAACATGAACAGTCCATATTACTAATACCCTCACTCAAATGTATAGTCTATGTCATGCAAATTACACTATCGTATCTATAGTACCTATCTATTCGAAATCCAGAGTATTAACAACAACATGAACAGTCCATGTTGTCAATACCCTCACTCAGATAAATAGTTCCCAATGATCTCAAACTATATTGAAAATTCTAATTACATCTATATATGTAAGAAAACACAGTTGCGGAAATAAGGTTCGATTACATGATTCGTCATAAAGAATTTCTTATTACAAAGTATTACATTCAACTAGACAGTAATATAAACTAATCTAAGTAGGGACGCTTCCCTTTATTAACTCCGTAGTGCCGTGGTTACCATCTAATCATCGCAAAGGAATAATTTGCAAGGGTGTGATATGACATGCTCAGCAGGTTCTATATTTATAATAATATATGATTTGAAGAAGTATAACAATTCAAAATTTAATTGATAGTTGCTACCATTTCTGGAATTTCTTTTTCAACCATTTCTGGACTTTTTATTTCTGTCAATCACATAGACTTAGAAACTTTGTTTATATATGAGGTAGGGGATCAGTCTATTCAATATCCTAGGAGTATGCATCTCATCTTAATAGTGCTCACATGCACCCAATGTAAATATATTATTGACCAAACATCGATCCCTTTACGGGATACACAACTTTAGTATAGGATGTCTTACCAAAATAATTTAGTTTGACATAACAGTTTATGCTCAATAAACAATATCATATGAATAAATAATTCATTTCTTAGTTATGCTGAAGCAATAGCAATAACTTTTCAATAATTGGCAATTCAAGATTAGGTTTGGTATAACATATCAATAGCAATTCAAGATAGAATCTTGTTCAACGAATAAATAGGGTTTGAGAAATTTGCGTAAGTAATTAATAATTTGGGTTTAATAAACTTGCCTGAGCGAAGATCAGTCAAGCAATGCTACTCGATTCGTTAATAAACACCTAAGATGTTCATTCATATAAATCTAACACATTAGTACTGATAACAATACTCAAATACATAAACTACATACGTTCGGGTTAAGTTTGATATGGTTTCGGTGTCCAAAGACTTTACCAAGTATTTAATAAATTGATAAATCGACTAAATTTTATTTATAAGCTTTATTATATTTTTAGATAATTTAAATATCCTTTATAATAATTTCTAGAAGCTTATAATAATGTTTAAGTATTTATTTATCCCTTAAATGATTTTTTAAATCATTTATTTCTATTTCTAAATAATTTAATATTTACATAGAATATTATAAAAAACTTTATTTACTATTTTAAATAATTTATAATCATTTATTATGATTTTTATATCATTGATATTATTTTTCTATAATTATTTATTATTTATAAGTAATTATTCTAATTACTTTATTATTAACTTAATTATTAATAATATCCAAATAAATTAAAATATTTATTGAATTTATGTAAAAATATTAAAAGTTAAATATTATAACTTAAAATAATTTTTAAAACTATTTTTGAAATTATTTATATTTATTAATTATTTCTAATTTTTATTAATTAATTTATTAGAAAACATTTTATGTCTATCGCTAAAGCTCTATAGTGACAGGAAGTGTCGCTATAGGTGTTCTTGAGTTTCTGGGTTTTAGTCGGTCATGGCCTAGGGACCACTTTGACATTGATCTACTTTGCTACTGTTAATGATTCTGTGTTTGAACAAGTATGGATGTTATAGTACTCATACAATAGTACAACATCAGGCCAAAAGCATGCTTTAATCTACATATAACCAGAAGTTATAGAGGCTCAAAGTCACTATCAGAGTTGTTCTTGAATTTCTGGGTAAACCCAGAACAGTGGTCATGGTCGATGAACGATTTTGTAGCTTCTATATCTTTCAATCCGTGTAATAGATTTGTGTTTTATTTGTCGTAATAGGTAGTCTATATGTCAAGGTACATATATGTAACACTGATTTGGACCAAGTATGATTCTAAGGTCTCGATCTATGTTGGTCAAAGTACAGCCAAAGGATGTTCTTCATGTTCATCAGTTTTCTGGGCATATAACCCAGAGAACTTGGTCATGCTCGGTCAACGACTTTTGACCATTAATTCTGGTAATCCTATGAATTGTTTAAGTAATTTAATGTCATATATATGTAATATGTATGTCAAGGTATTAATTCATTACAAAAAGTTATTATAACAACAAATAGAAAGCGATTAAAAGGTTGGTCAAAGTAGCCGGTTCAACCTGTTCTTGAGTTTTCTAGGTAACCCAGAAAACAGAACTTGGTGATCGGTCAACCACTTTTGACCACCTATATCTTGCAATATATGGTTCTAATGAAATTGTTTTCTTTTCCAGATTAAAGACCTGATGTCATACTACAAATAACACACAATTAACAGACCTAAATATTAACACACAGACCTACAGGCTCTGACATTCGACTGTCAGACCTATTTTTCCAAATTTTCTAGATTGCTTAAAACACTAATTTGAGGCATCTAGATGTTATGAAAATATGTTCTATCAACTTAGCATACTTTCTAACATGTTATTACATAAATCTATATATCTAAATAACAATTTGAATATAGCATCAAAGATCTAGGTATAAATTAGGGTTTGCACCTTTCTTGCTTGATTTTGATTTTTGG
This sequence comes from Panax ginseng, assembly GCA_020205605.1. NCBI lineage: Eukaryota > Viridiplantae > Streptophyta > Magnoliopsida > Apiales > Araliaceae > Panax > Panax ginseng. Next base: position 120,833,941 of record CM035132.1, on the reverse strand, counting down.
CTACTGAATCTGATGTTGCTATCACCCAGGCTTGATTTGGTATATTTGTAAGAGTGTTTAGGCTTAGAGAATTCGTAGGTTTGGCCAGAGAATGTGTTGCTATTTATAGACTTAAGCAACTTAGGGTTTTTGGTCATTTTTCCACCTACTTGCCTCCTAAAAGATCTGATATGTGACTCTCCTGGTGCTTGGGAGTTTGGAAGCATGTCATGTGATGTTTTGGAACTTGTGTGGATGACTCTCAACCTACTTGTGAGCTAGTTGACTAAAATAGTAGCTTAATTTTGCCCTAATCCTCACTAATCTTAATTAGGGTTTTGGTTTTTATGATTAGGGTTACTTAATGATGTTTTTTAGTACCTAATTGAAGTTTAATAATCATGATTAGGTGTTATGATAACCTAATTAGGGTTTAGTTTAGCTATTTAGGGTTAAGGTTTACAAATTAAGATTAGGATTTGTAATCTAGGTTTAGGGTTTGTAATCTAGGGTTCCTCACTTAGATGTTCCACAAATCCTAACAAGCACGACAAAGCGTTTTGTCAGTGTAAGCATGACAAAGCAACTTGTCAAAACAAATATACCGAAAAGTTTGTTTTTAGAAGAAAAAAAAATTAAGCATGAGGTGTCAAGCACGTCAATTTTCGAACAAAAATTTATTTGACCTAATTTGTTAAACAGAGTATATATTAACACATAACACTTTCAGAACGGAGAGATTTTTTTTAATATAACTTAATTTACATATCCGAGTCTTATTAGGGTTTTGGGTTTTACAATTACAAGAGCAAGAGCTAAGAGATTCAAGGAATGATTTAATAGGCTAATTTAAGAAGTTTGGGCTAAAAGAACTAAAGAGAATTCATTAATGGAGTTGATCTTATGTTAATTAACTTGGTTCAAATAATTGGGCCAAGTTCATCCCTTGCCATGGCCCTAGAGCCCTTGCCAGCATAACGCGTCCCCAAAGCGCCTCTAGAGCGCCCCAACGCTTTGCCAGCGCGAACCTACTGAAAGTAGTATGCACACAAGTTAATCATGTTTGATGATAAAGCATATATTTTATAACAATCTTATTCATTTATTAATAAAAGAATTGTTTAATTAAATACTTTTAATTTATCTACATGATGTTATTTTATAATATGTGATAAACTCATAGTTTTGAGCAATGATGTTAGAATCATGATGATGATCATGCTAATGAGATCTAAATTCTTAGATAGCTCACAAACTAAAATATTTCTCAATCGTTGGATTATTAAAAAGGGGATTAGTGAATCCGGATATATTAGTACATACGTTGCTTGCTCATTTGATGAGGATGATTGATCTGATGATCATTTGTGTCGAGACACTAAAGCAAGTATGTAGGTACTTATTGGAGAATAAGTTCATTGAACGTGGCTCTCTAAAACATACTTAATGGAGTTTTACTTGCATGTCAATAAAAATTCCTGTAGTGATAGTAGTTAATGTTCTAAAAGGCGCTAGGCGAGCGGGCGGGCGAGGGGGGGGGGGGCTAGCGCCTAGGGGACCTAAGCGGGATTTTTTATTTTTAGCCAATTTTAATATTTTATCTTATATTTATTCAAACAAAAAAATAATATAAAGCAAAACAATCTATAATAAAGATAATAAAGGCATTTGCTTAAAGTTCAAACACATATCCATATTGCCAATGTCAAAGTTCAAACACAAACATGTAATTGTTCAAAGTTCAAACATATCTTTAACGTAGTAGTTTTATTCATAAAAAAGATTGCTATAAAATAATAAAATTCAAATTTCAAGAATTCAAATCAATATTAAAACTTAAGAAAATAAATATAAATTTAAGAATTATATTGTTCACTTCTTATTGTGATTTGATATGCTACAACTTGTATTATGAATGTGGTAAATTATTAGAAAAACAAATATATCAATATCTGGTTTGGGTAGTTATTATAATAAAAAAAAACATCTCCATCTAGACCCCGCCTAGCTCGCTTAGGCCCCGCCTAATTTTTTGGAGGGAATTTTCTGCCGCCTTGGGCCTAGGTGATGCGTCAGGGGGCCTAGCGCCTAGGCGGAGATTTTTAGAACAGTAGTAGTACAAGTGATCCTTAGACTTGATATCATCATAGTATCTTGTGTATGATGAGTTATACTTTAACATGTCCCTTAAGACCCTTAGGGTATATTTTTGATATATCTGAGTATAATAAGTTATACATGGAGATAATGAATTATCAATAAAGAATCTATCGCTACTAGTAAAAGAAAAGAATGTCCTATGTGATTCAATAAATGACAATCCAGTAGTCATTGGCCAAGACAAAATGAAATTAAAAAGGAGTTTCTAATTTGTATTATTTGGAATTGTGCATTTAATAATTGAAATACATATAATTAAATAAAATAAGACTTGATAATAATTTCACGTCATATATTTAATTAGGACATTGTATGGTGAAAGGATTGAATTAAACGATAACTATTTACTCAATGGTTCTTTTATGATTAATGTTGAAATCTATATTATCTGGAAAGTCGTTGATCGCTAAGGAGACTTATCCTTATTATAGAATAAATGTTATTTATTTAAATGAATTAAATAGTTAATTTATTTGTTTAAATAAGATTAGAATAGTTCTAATTGATTTATTTACAACCAGTTTAATATGGAAAACCTAAAGGGTCACACCATTAAACAAATTATTTAAGAAGTAAATGGTATAATCGTAATACTAAGTTAAGTGTATTTAACTTAATCTATGGTGGTAGAACAAATTAAATAACTTAATATTTATTATTTAATATTTTGGAAATATTAAATATAAATTAATAAAAGGAGTCTTATTATTATTATTACTATTATTATTTAATTCCTAAAGGAGTTTGGTAATTAATTAATATAAGCATTCTCATATATATTCTTAATAAAATTAGGAGGCTAATTAATTAAAAGAGTTTAATTAATTAATTATTATTATTATTATTATTATTATTATTACTACTATTATTATTTAATTCCTAAAAGAGTTTAGTAATTAATTAATATAAGCATTTTCATATATTCCTAATAAGATTAGGAGGCTAATTAATTAAAAGAGTTTAATTAATTATTCCTAATGAGATTAGGAAGCCTAATTAATTAAAGGAGTTTAATTAATTAAACTAAAACTATATTCCTAAATTGTTTAGGAGGGTTGCCTACATCTATAAATAAAAAGAGTCTTATTTTGATTGTGGGTTGCTGAAACTTCCAAAAGTTGAGAGAGTACTGATATATTTTCTAGAGAGAGAAAACTAGGGTTTTACCAAACACCCATCTTTTTGAATATGTGACGCCCCCAAATTCTCTACACTTCCTGTAGCAGGTTTAGTGCTCACGTCTACAAATATTCCATAATATATAACTCTTATCTCTTTAAGTTTCACAATATCCCATAACAGATAGTAGTTCTCGTCAGAACAATTACTATATTTGGATACCCCTCACTTGGATGTATAAATTTATATCTTATGGATATCTCTTTCATATCAATAGTTCCTATCTATCTGATATTCACAGTATTAATGATAAGATTGTTCTTGGAACCGAGGGACGCATTCCGGTAAAGGTGGCACATTACTGGCGCTCATTAAGTGTAACATCAGTGCTTACAGAACTCCCAATATCATTCAAATTCCCCCATTCAAATGTATAGTTCATATGGGTACTGTACTACTTCAGTATTATCGTGACACCCCCAAATCCGGGTACTTCCATCCGACAGAGTTGGCGTTCACCATCCAAATTAAACATAACTAACTACCCATGAATAAGGAGTATAAAAGAAATTACAACCTTAAATAAAAATCCTCCCTATAAAAGGGTTGCAAAACATAATCACAGGTCGTCTAACCTTAATTACATCATCAAATGCAGAAAGATAAATACATCACATAAATAAGTCTAATTACATAAACCGTTTGAATAACAATTTAACAAGTCTTCAACACTTGTTCATCTTGCCTTTTCCTTTACTAATGGTTGGCTCGTCAACTTCTCAACTTTAGTTGCAATGATTATATACATGTAAGAGTGAGTAAAACAAATGCTCACTTGAAATGGCAATGAATAATAACAACATAATAATTGTCAATGAATAAGCTCAATTGAACTGAATAACATTCTCTATCATTGATAATCAAGAATTGAAATAAGAATTTAGAATTTATCTGAGGGTCACAAGACCATGAACTATGTCCCAGGTTGTAAGTATTTCTACTTGAACCTTTAACAGTCATTAGACTATATGGACTTACCTTCTCATACTTAAGGGGATCAGCCCTTCGTACCATTTATTGTGCACAAACATCTTAACGCTTTCGCATAAATAATCTCCTATAATAGGGTTGTTCATCTTAGCTTTAACTTACGAGTCCGAACCAAAGTAAGTTTGGTTTGGATTAGCTTCAAGTGTAATTTAGAGTTTAAAACTTTCATCAACTAAGGATTAGTTGAATCAACAAAGGGTCACTAATTATTTAACAATTCGATAACGACATAGTTCGAACAATGATTTATAATCAAGTTTTAAACAACAATAACTCATTACTAATTAACAATGTATATCAAGGTAATTGTGACGCCCCCAAATCCGGGTATCTTCCAACACGACATATGGTGCTACACGGTGCTACAGTTCACACATACATTCAATTGAAATGTCTCAAAAAACGAATATGTCTTCTATCTATTCAAAAATAATATTAACATTCCCCAGGTTCTTTATAACCATTACATGTGTAGGTTAAATTTGTTGTTTGAGTGAAGTTTTTAGGCCTATTTAGCTTTGTTCTGTGTTTTTTCATGAATCGAAACTAACTCGAAATTGTCTTTGGGCGCTTCAAAGACTGCCTAGTGCACGATTTAAAGACCTTTACGCTTAGCATTAATTGCGGCGCTTGATCAGGGCTAAGCTAGAGTCAGCCACTGAACCAACTCTGCAGCCTTTGAATGTGACAACCCAAAAATTTATAAGATCTTGAATGACTAAATTAAAGGTTAAAGTTTAAAATCTAGAGTGAAAAAGTAAGATTTATTTAAAAATTTTAAGAAAAATCTATACGGTTTAATAATTGAAAGAGAATTGAGAAAATAAGAGTTGCGAAAATCCAAAACCTTAGATAGAATTTATATGTACTTTTGGTACAATAGTGATTCAATTGATGGAATCCTTATAAGGGAGGAAGAATGTGATAACCTGAAAATTTTGGTTAATTTATGAATTAAGTATAATCAAGAATTTAGGTCATAAGGTAGATGAGGATATATTTTTTAAAATACTTTGTGACTTATGTGAAATATGTATGTGATTAAATAAATAAATATAGTAAGTATATATACTTATTTATTATATAAAAAAAATTAAATAGAAATAACCTAATTATACATTAGGTATGTGAATTAAATAACTTAAAGGTTATAATATAGAAGAATGTTAGTATTTAAAATTTATACTAACCTAGAAGATTAATTTTATTATCTAAATTTATTATTTATTAAAGCAAGTCTAATTGGGTTAAGAAATTAAATGTACATCAGTAAGAATTTGAATTACAATTGAGTAAATGAAAACCATAATTAAATGATTAGGGTATGATAGAATTAAAAGTATTGGATCTAATCTATTTTTATGGCCCAAATATATTAATTAGAGAGCCCAAAAGATTAAATGAGTAGCCCAAGCTAAGCCCACGTGTTAAGGAATTTGTTGGACATTTAAGTAAGTATATAAAGCAATAAAATTAAGGATGAATTACATTTTCTATTACATTTTTAAAAATTATTACAACAATAGTGCACTCATAAAATATTTACACAATTAATGTATTTAAAATTTTATTTACATAATTAGTGATTTTATTCTTCCTTTAATTTAGTTGTGTGATTTACACCACTCCCTCCCTCCACCTCATCCCCACCATTTCCTTCTTTCTCTCTCTTTGTAAAATTCATAATTCCCTTTCGTTTCTTCTTCCCCAGCTACCACCATGACCACCGCCGACGGGGATGTCGTGGAGGGCGCCACCGTGAGTCCAGTAGCAGCGACATGCCTTACAATAGTGGCGAGGCTGCGAGAAGTTGTAGTTGTTGTAGCAAAAGTTTGTATTGGTTGAATCGCAGCATGGATAGGGTAGGTGCTCTGGTGGTCCGGCCGTGGTCCACCCATTTGGTTTGGTTTTGTGGGTCGTCGGTCGCCAAATTTTATAGAGGAAGACATGAAGTTGGAGAGAGAAAAAACGAAATTAATTCTAAAAACATAGTAGCTTCTGAGTTCTGAGGCTTATTTGCAAAAAGCAAGCAGGCTTTGAAAAGAGTTTGATATTTTTAGTTGGCTAAAAGGCAAGCTTTGTTTGATATTTTTTCATAGTGCAGTTGGTAGCCAAAATTCATACCAAGGTAACCAATTCATTGTTATTAGGTTACCAATTTATTTTTGAATGTGATACAATTGGTAGCCAAACCTTCATGCAGTTGGTTGCCAAACTTTCAGACCAAGGTAACCAATTCATACTGCAGGTATGGAGGTAGATCGGTTACCTTGGTATAAATGTTTAGTTACCTTGGTATAAAAGTTTGGTTACCTTTTTAAGAAGGTTTGATTATCAACATTACATTACGCATCACTCTCTTACAACACTGAATTGGGTTACCAATTCTTCACTTTACACTTTGTAATATTTAGGATCCTTGTTCTTGTTCTTGTTCTTGTTCTTGTTCTTGTTCTTGTTCTTCACTTTAAGAAAAGATGAATGAATGAATGAAATTGACAGAAAATGATCTCCATTTTTATATACAAAGTTTAGATTGTGCATATTGGGAACAAAGTAGAATTTATTTTTTTTTTGCAGTAGAAAAAATGTTACTCAAAAGAGAAGCAAAGTTTCTGAGAATATTTAAGGGAGATGAAGATTTGAATTTGAATTATTATTTTGAATTTGAATTTATTTTTGTTGTTCGATCCAAGATATTTGAATTTGAATTAATAATTATGAAACTCCTTGATTTTAGGTTTCCTTATTATTATGAATTGAATACTATACTAATTCCTTAAATTAAGGAATCCTAATTGTACTAATATTATAAATAAATATGGAAAAGTTATTATCTTTGTAATTATTTTGATGATGCACTAATAGTGTAATTATTTTCTAAATGTTGTATATTATTGTAAAGCACCCTAAAATTAAACCAAATGGGGGTAAAAAGGGTGGAGAATTTTGGCCCAACAAGAAAAGGTAAAGGAGGTTCATGTATGTAATTATTAAATCTACTAACTCTTACATACCCTTACTAACTCTTCCTTAGGTGTCAGTTTCTCATTTCACCAATACATTTAACCAAGTGTACAAGTAACAACTTAATAATTAAAGAGAGAGAGAGAAAGAGCAAGAGTGTGGGAGATGTATTTAGATATACATCTTATATCTATACATTTCTTTTCCAACAAAAATCTAATCTTTCATCTCACATTCCTAAGCTATCAAAACAAATTAAAGAGAGAGAGAGAGAGAGAGATTTCAGCAGCCTTAGGAGAGGAGATGAGTGATTTTGGTGCTTTCAAACTTCACTTCATAACCAACCTTGTAAGGAAGAAGAAGATACAAAGGTATAAAAACTTATATAGTTTATTACTTTTGTTTTCTTGATTTTGATGGAATTAGGATCTAATATTTTTAAACTTCAAAACCTTATATCTACATAATTTAGAGTGATTTATGTTTAGATCAAACCATTTTGAGTGTCAAAAGTTGAATTAAAAGCATAGAATATTAAAACTAGTTTCTTAAGAGTTAGAAAACCATAACTTTTATATATTTTGGATGTCTACCGTTTTAAATCTATAACTTCTTTTTGTGATCCGTCAAAGAGGGCTGCTAGTCATGTAAATTAACTAGTAAACCCAAGTGGTAGCACTCAAAAATGTTAATTTTTCAAGCCATAGTGGCTATTTTGGTCGAAACTGTCCAGTCGGCGAAAGACAAAATATGTGCACAAACATACCCCTTGGTCAGTTTGGTCAACGGACATTTTAATCATTTTCTTGTGCTTTAAAAATTCTGAAAAAATTTGGAGTCATAATATACTGAGTTATAAAGATTCTGTAAGAAGATGGTAATTTTTGGATGTATAGAAGGAGAGAGATAGATTTTACGGGAAATGACTACTTTAAAAGTAAACTTGAATAACTCTTTATGGGTAACTCTAAAATTTGTGAAATTTTTACTGGAAGTACATATATATATATATATATATATATATATATATATATATATATGACAGGGACATACACTGAAAATTTCAGAAGTTTTTGGACAAAGTTTCAATTTATGATAAATGTAGCAAAATTTGACTGATTTGGACAATTTAAAAATAGCAGATGAATTTCAAAAATTACAAGAAAAATATATTTTCATAAAGGAACAATATCATGTTGATTTCCAAAAAAGAAATATTTTTGGAGATGTTTTGGTATTTTTCATTTAACTAATTGTGTTATGGACAAATAAATAAAATATATTATGTGATGTTGAAAAATTTGGAAAATGTGATTTTCTTGACAAAATGCCCTTCATATAATATAATCAAATTTTTAGAGGGTATTTTGGACATTTTTTGATAAGATGTTATATTTATGACATTTTAGGTTCATTAATTAAATGAATTAGTAAAGAATAAATAATTAAAATAAATTATTTATTGGTTTAATAAATGATTAAAATATTATTAAGAGATTAATAATATTAGATTAAGATATTATTAAGTGATTGATAACATTTAAATTAAAGTGTTATTAGATCATTGATTAAAATATTAATAATATTAGTAAGTGATTTGAATATTATTAAATAATTAATAATATTATATGAGAGTTTAAAAGATGAGTTAAGTTATTGATTGGACATTTAATAGGCTATATCGAATGTATAGTATGATGAATTAGAAATTTAATATGTTAAAAAAGGAAACAGTTTACTGAATTAGTGTATTCAGTTTGCTAAATTAGTGTATTCGATTTACTGAAGTAGTATATTCAGTTTGCTGAATTAGTGTATTCGGTTTGCTGAATTGGTATTCAGTTTGCTGAATTAGTATTTGGGTTGTTGCATTAGTATACGACTTACTAATTATAAAGAATAACTTATAAAATGAAATATTAAGTATTAAATCATAATGTATATGATAAAGTAATTGAAAAATTATCAGAGGACGATAATAATATTAATGTTGTAAGGTGTTATCTAATATTTGATTATGTGGTTAAGTGTTAACTAATTTGGTTATAAGTAGTAGTATTATGAGGTATAATATGATATGATGATTGAAAGATCAATCTTAACAATGATAGGTCTTTACAATAAAGAAATTAAATTAGATTGCGTAGTAGTAATCGACGATACAAGCAAGTTCCTAACTCAAACTGGAGTTATTATTTCAAATAATGGTAGTGGATAATTATTGTTAATTATTCCACATCTATGATTATTGATTCGCATTTAGTGCATGTTGCATATGTTCATCAGGTATAAAAGGCTGATAACCTTCATTACCATAAGGTTCAGTTAAATTTATTCATGGTCATTGTTGACCACCCAACATTATTGATTCAGTCATTCAATTATTGAAATTCTGATTCATGTTCTTTTACAATAATTATATTGTTGAAAATTCGAAAGCTTATTCTTTTTTTCAATCATGATATATCTTTATAGTATTTAAACTTGATGGGCAAATTAGTTGCCCACCCTTGCTATATCATGATAACCAATTTCAAATTTAGACGAAGGCTCGTAGAAAGACAAAGGCAAATGCAAATCCTAAGAGTAGATTATTATACATTTAGAACTATTAAGTTATCTGATGCAACTGACATTGTAAACCTTTTAAGTTATTGAAGGTATGTATTAAGTTAAGGTTGTAGATCTTGGGGTAATTTTGTAGAAACTTTTGAAATAAACAAAATATGTATATATATATTTCGTATTAGTTATATTATATGTATGAAGATGCATCGTGACGCAGCAGGTCCAAGGTAAAAGGGGCTCGAATTTGTGGGAGTTATAGGTTCCTGCTCAAACTGAAATATAGCAATTACCAACAAGCGATTTGACACGTAAATGTGATTTTTAATATACAATCCAGTAAATACTAATGTAACTTGATCTTATGGATATAAAAGATGATTAATCATATTATACATTGTTAAAACAGACTGTAATCACCTTTTAGTTTTAAGTTTGATGATTTTAAAATTATAACTAAACTAGTTGTTAACCATTGGAATTCGACAATAAGAATTGGAAGAAATCAGTTTATGCTATATGAATGATTTGATTACACTCAGAGTTAATGTTGAAAGTATATAATTAGTTACAACTAATTTGTGTTGTGATTTTTAATAACATGTGTGTAGAATATTTGGGGATCAAGTTATAATTGTATAGCTTACGCACGAGGCAAGTTTTATATCCCTATATTGTTAACTTACGCAAGTTCTCTAACCTAAAACTTTCTTTGGGCAAGTTTCTTGTCCTTAACTAATTACCATTATGCAAGTTTTAAACTTTATTTTTACATTGAGCAAGTTCGTCACCCTACCTTGTTTGCGGTTATGCAAGTTCATTACCCTAAATCAGTTACGATTATTCAAGTTGTATCTTTATTGAACAAGTTCCAATTCCTAAACCTACTCTTAAATTGAACAAATTTTTTAATTTTGTTCTTTTATCATAAAAGAATGTAACCTTAGCTTATTATTATTGCTCAAGCAAGGTTTAATATATCTTTCAATACTTTTAAGTTTATTTCTAAAACATGACTTTGATGCATTATGTTTATTCAATTATGGCTCATGACTATTCCATAACATATTGTTACCGAACCTTTGAAACGTTATTAAGTTTTTGATTCAACTAATCCTTAGTTGATGAATGTTGAACTCCAAATTACCCTTGAAACTAATCCAAACCAAATTTACTTTGGTGCGGATTCGAAAGTTAAAACTGAGATGAACAACGAGATTTATTTACGCGAAAGCGTTAAGATATTTGTGCACAATACATGGTACGAAGGGATGATCCCCAAAAGTACGAGAAGGAAGGTCCATATAGTCTAACGATTGTTAAATGTTTAAATAGAAATACTTATAACATGTGGCATAGTTCATGGTCTTATCACTCTCAGATGAATTTTAAGTCTTGATTTCAGTTCTTGATTATCAATGATAGTAAATGTTATTTAATTCAATTGAGCTTATTCATTGATAGTTATTATGTTGTCATTATTTATTTACATTCCAAGTGAGCATTTATTTTGCGCACTCTTGCATATATAACCATTGCAGATAAAGTTGAGAAAGTTTACGAGTCATCTACCAGTAAAGGGAAAGGCAAGATGAACAAGTGTTGAAGACTTGTTCTATTTTATTTAAATGGTTTATGTAAGTAGACTTGATTAATGACGTGATGTAATTATTTTTCCGCACTTAATGACGTATTAAGGTTAGATGACTTGAGATTTATTTGATTAAGTTATGTAACCCTTTAATGAGAAAATTTATTGCTTAAGTTTTCTTTAACTTGGGTAGTTAAATATGAATGTTTGGATAGTGAACACTAAATCCCGTGGAAATGAAATACCCAAATTTGGGAGTGTCACAAGTTGGTATCAAAGCTGTTAGGTTATGAACTTTAAGTAGGAAAAAATCTTAGGATATAACCTTAGTAGGGGATCGAAAAGATAGTGGTGATAACTCATATCGAGTTCTAAGAATTAACGAAATTCATTAAAAGATAAATAATAAAAGACTCTATGAGTTTATGTGTTTATAGTATCGTTTCATTGGAATATTGGTCTGAACTTTCTTATTAAATTTTAATATTTTCATTTTGGGATACTATTCACTCGGGTACTACCATTAACTGTTGAAATACCTGGTGATAAAAGTACAGTAATACGCGTGATTGCATAGTAGCACACGGTATTGATTATTGATGCTTACGTGTATAACCTATATGTGTTTGCGAGTGTCGAGTAGTGACGATTAGTAATTAAAACTTAAAACTTTGTTGCTAGGATGACTAATGCTGGAGGATCCAGTCAGGCCAAGGAGAAGGGATCTTAGATGCCTAGAGAAGAGGAGCCTCGAGATATTCAAGTAGTCTGGGAACAGCTAGTACCAAAGGAGCCATCTACGTTGGTCACAGTTGTTGGTTATGACCCTGAGTTTGAGCAGGAAGAGTTACCGGATAAGGAGGATGATCATGTGGAACTACCACAGACAGATGAGGATGATGAATAGGATCCACTAGTAGAAAAAAGTAAATAGATAACGTTTAAAAAAACGTTGTAATAGGCCCCCCAAAAACGTCGTAGTTAGACGTGTCATCTATTAGACACATTTACACAACGTTCTTAAAACGTTGTCTATCGACACATTACACAACGTTTTTTCCCTAAAACACATTGTCTATTTGTTTTCTATAATGTGTTGAATGCGTGAAACGTTGTAGATAATATGATTCCATAACGTTTTTTTACTAAAAAACGTTGTAATAGATGCATATATATACAACGTTTTTAGATCTCTACTTTAACAAACAACGTTTATTTTGTAAAAAACGTCGTCTATTGACACATTACACAACATTTTTTTCCCTAAAACACGTCTATTTGTTTTTCATAACGTTGTAATAAATGCATTTATACAACGTTTTTGAATCTCTACTTTAGCAAGCAACATTTATTTTGTAAAAAACATTGTCTATTGACACATTACACAACGTTTTTCCCTTAAAAAACGTTGTCTATTTGTTTTCCATAAGATATAATACATGCATATATATAATTACTATTATATATATTAAATTACCAAACAAGTACTTACAATGTTGTGTCGGTACCAAACAAGGACGTTAATGTCATAATATAGCTAAAAAAGCTCTAAATTCTCATTTAAAACCAAAATGTATCAAACATTCTAAGTTTCAAAATACATCCTATAATACCAGTTTAGCCAATATAATATCATTCAAACTCCTCAAAACCAAGCTAAAAACCTATGAAACCAGTTCACTAAGCTTCTTCCTTCCAACATTTTGGATGAGTAATGTCCTAAACCTCTGCACAGGCAATCGGCTGCAAATTAAAGGCAATGATAGAAAAGAGTCGATCAACAGCTAATGAAATATATGTAACACACACACACACACACACACACACACACACACACACACACACATATATATATATATATATATATATAAAGACTAAAGGAACAACAGAATAATATAAGAGAAGTGAAAACATGTTCAAAAGTCGATATTTACCTGTGATATCTTTCCATATTCAGGACTCCTGTGTCTGTCATAAGATGGACCATTGTACCTATCATAGATTAGGCTTCGAGGGTGACCATAATCAAGACTTCGTTGACCTCTGCGTAGGGGTGTTAGCCGAGCAGAGTAACTCGATACTCGACTCGAGATCAATTCGAAAATATGATCCAAAACTCGAATTCGAAGTTAATTCGAGTCGAATATGATCCATACTCATTTTTTGTTTAATGATACACGAGTCGAATTCGAGTATACCAGTATTCGCTTAGATTAGGGTTCGAATATTTCATTTTTTTCTCGAACCATACTCGATACCTGCTCGATAGATCATATTCGAATACTAGTCTGATCCATACTAATAAGCTAAATATGTGATATTTGTATCAATCTTTATAATTTATAAAGTGTAGTATTAAATTGTGTAAGCTTGTACTTAAATAAATCAGTGAATTGATTGTCAATTCGTATTACATTCTTTGTAATTTCTTTACATAAATAAAAGTAAAAGACTTTTATATATAAACATTAGTTCAATAATCAATTTAGTATATAGTGGTTCAGTATTAAGCGAAATGGTTCATATTCGAAACTCGATTTGAAGGCTCGTGAGTAACTCATTTTGTAAACGAATCGAGTACTTACGAGCCGAGTAGATCCGAATAATGATCCGAGTCGAATCTAGCGCAAAATTAAAAATTCCTGAATTCGAATTAAATTTGAGCTCAATTTTTTTTAGTCGAGCCGAATCTGAGCATTAGAGTGTTCGTTGAGATTCGACTCGTTTTCACCCTACCTGCAAGAGAAAGGACTTGGTGACCTCCTATAAGGACTATGTTGTCCCTCAATGCATACTCAACGGACACCACTCTATCCAGTATCTTACTGGAAAATGAGAAAATACACATTCACTAGGTCACATATTAAAGGACAACAGTATCATAAATATTGTTAACCAGGAAACCACGCCAAACATTTTACCATAATCAACGACAATCTAACATGGGAAGGAAAAGCAAGACATAAAAGTGGTTAGATGAGGGTCTAACGCACATTGGCACGATAATACTCAGTAACATTAATACCTGACGAAGCATGTTAATCTCCTCATCTGTACGTTCAGTATCCGAAACATCATAAGACTGAGCAACACAATCAAGATACTCGAGGCACTTTCTTATTAGAACTCCCTCCCTTCTATCTGAATTAGGGGGAGCATATCCCTGTTGTCAGTTCATATATAAATTTCAAGATAACAACAAAATTTTACATGTAAAACTGTTCTATTAAGTGTAGGACCATCGACAAAGCAAAGTTGACTAATGCAGCAGCATTTGTTCGTGCAAAAGTTTACAAAGCAGTTTATCACATTAGGAACGCCTAATATACAACGCCTAAAAAATTTATACAAAACACGGAGCAGAAGAAATATAAATATACAATTAAAAATTTACAATTAAAGATTTTCTCTTTAATGAAATTTTCTGTATACAAAAATTGTTAGGTATGTGTGTAAAAAATAATTACATACCTTGTACGTGTCCAGTGACATTAATGACACTTAATCATACCATATAACTCCTTTCTGGGTCAACTGCAGTCTTGAATTAGGATAAGTTGTTTTTGCTTCCAACAAAACCTCCACCTTTGTCCAATTTGAAACATCAGAAGCTCTGCAAGGAAAATTGTAATTCAGATATAGGCTAAAAGCTGATCAAGTCTACGGATTACATAACTGTATTAATTCACAAATAGTACTCGCATAATATTAGCAGTAGCCAGTGTTTGTAATCCAGTTGAGTTGGACAGAGATGCAGATAAATTAATTGAATTTGATGAACGAACATACAGAACCAGTTTATAGCTTTTCCCTTGTTCAATATTCTGCAGGAAAAGTGGGTGGTACAAACGGCAAAGAATTTAATTAGTTAGCCAAGATAAGCTGTTGGGGCTTAAACAACTAATTATGAAGAACCTATGATAGTAAATTTGCTAAATGCAGACTATCTAAATGGTCTATCCGATCAAATAACATTTGATAACAGACTATCTTAAACATGTTTACCAGTAACGTGGACCTATTTGGTACGAAAAACGAGATCGGGTACGGTGAAATCCAATTTAATACAAGACAGGTGAATGGAGAGTCGAGCCGACACAGATATGGCTACTATTGAACCACTTAAAGTGTTTTTACTAATATGGAACACCAGAATGAGTTAATGGTAGCAGTTGTCTAAATTGGAGGGTAAATTCTTACCATGCCACAGAATCCAGGGTTAGAAATACCAGCTCCTCCTATTGGACAGATCTTGAGAGCTTGGCTGTTGCAAAGGACCTCCAAAAAAAAGTGCAATTTTATTACGATCAAAGCATGAGGAACGATCAGTTGATACAAGTACTGATGACTCATCCCCGAGAATAGACCAAGGATAAATATTTGAGGGAGTGTTATGGCCCCCAACTTCAAATCATGTGATCCAAATTTCATGAGAAATTATATTAAAAACATGCAAAAAAATAATACAAGTCTATGAATATGACAATGGGATAGATATAATAGGGGAACACTTTGCAAATGACGAGTATCAATGATTTTTTTTTATTTTTTTTTTGTGACAAGTCTATAAGTACATATAAAGAGCGCCAAAAGGAGGGAACCCCTATGTCTTGTGACAAGTTTAATGGACTTCTCTTTTTCTTTCTTTTTGAATAGCTAAGATCAACCATAATTTTTTAGGCAAAAGACATCTATTATAAACATAAATCAAAGGGGTGCATGTCATATTCGCGGGTTGACCAACACGACGTTTTCCTTTTCCTTGCAGGTAGTAATTATCTGTTATTAACACAAATTACATCTCTTGTTACCAAGTGTCACTGCACAAAAATTGTTACAGACCATAAATCCAACTCTCGTCTTTGCTCCGAGACGAGGAGAACAAGTTACACATTCTGTTTCAGTAGTGTATTTCTTTTAAATATTCAATGCAACAAAGCCTTTTTATCCCAGGCTAGTTGGTGTGGGCTGAAAATAAATCCCACATATAACGATAAATTTAAAATCAAGAGTAAAATAAGTAAATAAAAATAAGGATACAGATAAGATAAAAATACATCAAAGAGTGTTAAAGACTACTCGGCATCTAAATACAAATTAACCTCCTTCACTCCTTCCCATCCAAGACCAAGGACTGTAATATTCCTCTCCTGCATGTCTCTTTATACAACTTTGTCTCAAGAAAGTCTTCGTTTCCCCTCCCTCTTTTTACATCTTCATGATAAAGTATAATTCTCCTTATAGATGTTTATACAAGACAACGCTAGATAGAACAAACCATCTCAACTGACTCTAAAAATTACTCAGGACGAAGTTCTCACATGACAACATCTATGGCAAATCAAAGATCATTGACCAAACTTTCAAAGTAGAAACACCCTCACAACATACCGCGAAGAGCCCCTCATTTTCTACCTTTCATAGAGTAAAATATAAAATACCATATGCTTTAAGAACATGGAAGTAGATTAAAAACCACAGCATAGTCACTAATCTTGATCACCAACAGCCTACAAACAGAAAATAAAAAAGGGCCAGGGGAAAAACAAAATAAAACACAACAAAGCCTTTTTAAGTAAGGTAAATTCTTTTGGCATTTCTGCGTGAATCTTAAGAATTATGTGGCAAAAAGTGAATAATTCCAATACAGGACATGAAGTATGCCCTAAATTCCTTTATATCAGAAAAAGCAAACCCTTAATCACGAAATTCAAATGTAGCAAACCTCTAAAATCAAACTCAGTCAAATTACCAGAAAACAATATTTAAAAAAAATAACAAAAGGAATGGCGCTCGAACAGATATAATACAGGAAAAAAGTTACCTAATTATCGAATCATCGACAGAGATTCACACAATCCGAAATTATCACAATCAAAAAGAAGAAAAAGAAACAAAAACAAACTAACAAACAATAGCTAATACTAAGCCTAAAACAAAGATCAAAGACAAAAGAAAACGTACCTGACAATTCCAAGTTTGTCGTGAGTCTGAACAATTCGGCACATAAAATGGTGTGCGAAGAGCGATGAGGACCGCCGTTGATGAGCTCCAGTCGTCTTCTTCTCCCCAACCCGCCGTGGTTGACATAGGATGTGGAGTTAGGGTTTGAGGACTTCGAAAAGGGGAAGGTAACAAAGGAACACCAAATTTTATTTTTCTTACTCGACTCCCTGTTTCTCAGTTTTAAAATAGATTAAAAAAAAGAAAAAAAAGAAATGAACGAAAAATTTAATTTTTCTTTTTAATTCTTATATGAAAAGAAAATAAATAGATAAAGAAATTGGTCATTTTTTTTTTGTCAAAGTCTTTCGTCTAAAATTAGCTTGATTTGGACAGAAAAGAAATTTGAATAAGTAATATTTTTATAATTCTCGTATTATCCTCAACTTTTAATATAATTAATTTTAAATTATAACTCATGTCCTCAATTTTAAATTTTCTATTTTTTTATATTAAAAACTCAGAAACAACACAAAGGAAAATTTTAAATTTTAAATTCTTTTCTTTTTCGTTCTAATTTAAATTTTTTATTCTTTTCTTTTCTGTTCAAAACTCAGAAACAGAGTGCCAGGCTTCCTTCGTGTTTTTAAATTTATAACGATTTTTTTTAAAAAAAAAACTGTAAGACACCAACTTATTATAAATAAAATTGAATTTCCTCTATTCATTATTTTGAAATAATAAGAAGTTAATTTGATATAATACTTTGGTTATGGGTGAAATGTGCAAATTTTACAAAATAAGCAAGTGGTTATAAAATATTCATTTTTTGTAGAGGAATATTCGTTTGGTCGTGGAATATTCTTGTTGTCGGGGAATATTCGTACGACGACGCAACCATTTGTGGGCCCTATAACTAAAAACGGTCGGATAAAGATAACGACAAGTTTGATTTTTTATAAATAACGTCGTAATTGTTACCGTTAACATTGTTGGATTACCTGGTGGTTAAAATATAGTAATACGCGTGGTTGCATTGCACAAAGAAGACACAGTGATATTGCAAAGATATTTTGAATTATTGATTCTTACGTAAGAAGCCTTTACTCAATAATTGTTACAGTAATTACTGTTCAATATTTTATTTTATTGATTCAATAATTGTTGCGTTGATATTTTATATTATTGTTGTTTCAATAATTGTCATTGCACAATATTTCCCATTATCATATCAATAATTCATATTATTTGAATAATATTATTAGATAGCATTATTGGCAATGTCTAAGGAAGTTCTGTCTAAGAAAGGGGTTTGGTCACCTAATTGCGGGCCAGTAAGGAGAAATCCTTATCGGAAAGCCCCATTTTTCCTTGGAACGACCTGGTTGTCATAATTGTGATTCTGTAATATTATTTGTGAATAATTAATTATTGATTTATATGATAAGGAAATATTTATTTTATGTGGACATAAATGATGGATAGGAAAATATTTATTTTGTGTGGATATAAATGAAAGAATTAATGGTGAGGTGTTTTATCAGTATTTTGTCGGAATGGATGTATTAAAAATTGTCCGTATGCGGATTTCAGGTATTTTTCATTTAGAATTTGGAAAAACTTAAATCTACAAAGTTGAAGAGAATTCGATTTCCTATGGAATAGAAATAAAATTCGTATTTTTCTGATAAAATGGCTATTTATTATGAATTATTGAAGTTTCTGATTATGGTAAAATATTTTAGAAATTTCTAGAATTGGTGGGCCCCACTTTTGGTTGGTGAGAAATATGCTAAAATTTTATTTCAAAAGTGGTGGGCATGAATAGTAACAGGTAAAGCCATCAGGTAGCAAGTTAGTCTGCTTTGGCGTTCTTGCATTTTCCTATAAATAGGTGCTTAGGTTAGAATTGAAAATCACACCAGAAACAAGTTTTCTCTATATATATTATCGAGCGTATTTTGTGAGTATTTAGACACTTTGAGAGTTGCTATTCAGTGCAAGTTTCCTTCAGCATCATGTCCGATATTCCAGTCATAAGTACTGTTCTTTTGAGGTAAGGGATGTTATTTTCTTCGTAAATGATATTATTTTCTTTAATATCATTATGTCGAAATATTGATATGAATTTTATTGTGGAAATTCTACCTTTTTGTGTCGGGATTACTATTCATGTATACGACACTATTCACGTATACAACACTATTCACCGAAAAATAAAATTTTCTCTTCTTTGTCTCAGATGTCTATTATGATTACTATCTTTGATTGTATCCATGTTTTGATCTTCATTCTTGAATTTTACTCCATTATAGTTTATTATGGAGTATTTTTAAACTTGAATTATCTAAAGTACGAATCTCTAATATTTGTCCTTTTGTCTCACTGGATTTGTTTCTTAAAAACATTTTTCATCATCCTCAGTCCTAAATGATGATATAACTGAATATCTTTGACCTGTAGTGCAAAGATGAATGATTACCTGATGAATATCTTTGGCCCATAGTGCAAAGATAAACAGGTATTGAGATGAACATGACCAACTGGTGATACAAATGAATATCTTTGGCCCGTAGTGCAAAGATAAATATTTGATTCAAGATGTATATTGATTGATGTTACATGGATAAAATATTGATGATGGACTTTTAAATTCATAGATGATAGTAGATTTTATTCTCTACTTAACTCTTCTAATGAATTATTATTTTCGCTGCAGTTGTTGATCTAAAACTTGTTGTCTATTATATTCTATCAGATTTTTCCCTGTAGAGGACTAAGGATAATTTGTTGTACAATATCTTAGTCATAATATTCTTTACTGGGCTAGTTGAGCTCACCCTTTTCCTTTTTGTTCTATTTTTCTTCTTAGGAAACGTGAATATAGCAGGAACCAGTCGGGGTATAGAGTGATGGTCCTACACAATTATTTTAGCAGTCCTCACTATTTTTGTAAAATAGTGTATCAATAATTATAATGAGGACTTATCTGAGTGTGGATACTGTCTAGAAGATAATATTTGTTTCTGTACCATGTATTTGACGACTCAGAATGGGTGGTGTATACCTATTTTGGGGGCGTCATAGTTGGTATTAGAGCTTAGGGATATGGTCTCTGGCGGAGATCGGGGAATAGAACTAGGAGGGGAGAGACGAGTAAATCCTTCGCTAGTATGTCCTACCTAAGCTTATTTGTTGGCCGGTCATAATATAGGGATATTATGTGATATGTTAATTTGTTTAATTAACCCTTATTTTATGACAGTATTTAAGAATGGCAGCTGAGAACGTTAACAATGGAGTGTATGAGACTGTGGAGACACCTTCAATCACCAACCAGGAGAACGTGCAACAGGAAGGCAATATTTCTCCTATAAACAACACTATAGAGCAAACGATGAATGATGGGATGTTTAGAAGCTTTTTACAGTTCATGCAAAATCAGACGAGGGAGACTCGTGTACAAAATACGGGTGGAAATGATAACAACGCGCGGTTTGTCACAGCCAAGCAGTTCAAGGAGTTGGGACCACCAGAGTTCTGGGGAAAGCCAGATCCGATTAAGGCGAAAACGTGGGTTAAGCAAATTACCAATGTGACGCCCCCAAAATAGGTATACATCACCCATCTTGAGTCGCCAAATACAAGGTACAAAATTTAAATACAACTTAATAATACAGCTATCGTGTCAAATACGACAAAATATAAACTAAGAGTTTTAATACAAATATTATCTTCTAGACAGTATTCAAACTCAAATGGAGTCCTCAATACATTTATTATGACACTATTTCATAGAATAGTGAGGACTACTAATGCAAACATCTAGACCGTCACTCTGTTCCCCGACTAGTCCCGGCTACGTTCTCATTTTCTGAAGAGAACAATGAAAGCAAAAGGGCGAGCTCAACTAGTCCAGTAAGAAATATTATGGTTAAGATAATGCAGAATAAACTATCGTTAGTCTTCAACAGTGTTAAACTGATAAAATACAATAGAAATCAAGTTTAACTACAGCGGATCAACAATCCATTAGAAGAGTCATGTAGAACATAAAATCACCTATCTTCTATAATTAAAAAAAAAGTTTATCAACAGTTTTATCGCTGAGACTCAGCTTAATAAATAATCCACATCATCGAGTCATCCCTACACTATGGCCAAGGATATTCATTAGTATCACAACCACAAATTATTCATGCACTACGGGCCAAGGATATTCGTGTATTCATCAATGGTCATGATCATGCCAACAACTGTCCATCAATGCACTACGGGCCAATGAGGACTTTTACCACATCTTTTGTAATATTACGGTCATGATTATATCGAATAATCTCTGGTCATAATCATACCAAGTCCATCTATGCACTACGGCCCCAGATGACTTTAATCATAATATAAACATGAGAATGATGACAATGATATAAGAATTCAATATGAAAGCAAAGGATAAAGTTTTAAAGATTTATAATTTAATTTATCTAGAAATTAATAACATATTTGTCAACATGATACTATTTTGTGGAGTAAAATTCAAGTATAATATTGTACCAAAAATAATTTGGACCGAAAATGAATCAATTTTTATCATGAATAGTACCCCAAGTGAATAGTACTCGAGTAAATAGTATCCCGTGAATAGTACTACGGAAATAGTAACCCCGTGAATAGTACTCCGGCATGAAAAAGTTAAAACTTATGAAGAATGCTCAGGATAATATTTTCATGAAAAGATACTAGATGAATCGCAAATATCAAGGATATTCTACTAATTTCATGGAGTATAGAAGCCAAAACTCTAACAAAATGAGTATAGAATTCGAAATCTGAAACGAAATAATATTACTTACATACTACAGAGTATGAAAGAAAATATTATTTCAAGCGAATATTGAACAAAAATAACATCCCTTACCTTGAAAAGAAGAGTATTCCAACTGGTATAGCGAGGATATTCTTGAAGAAAACTTTAACTATTTTCTACGCTCAAAGCTTTCTAAAACTCGAAAGAAATATGCTCAATATTATAGAAAAAGAATTCTCTGATTCTGGTGTGATTTTCAATTCTAACTAAGCATCCTATTTATAGGAGAATGGAAGGATACTATTTAGAAACGGACTGCACAATGGAAATAATCACGGATGAATTCTTCGGCCGAAACGTTTGATTTTCTGATTTTACTATGCAGCACTATGCAATAAAATATTCTAATAAAACAAAAATTTTAAATAAAATATAATATATTATATTTATAATCTAATAAAATAAAACTTATATAATATATATATATATAATAATACGTATACTCCCTCTGTGACTCTCTCAACCAAAAATTCTTCCCCCCCCCCCCCCATAATCAATTCAGGCACATGTATATATATATAAAACAAACTTTATAATATATATAAATATATATATATATATATATATATATATATATATATATATATATATATATATATATATATATCAACCAAAAATTCTTCCCCCATAATCAATTCAGCACATGTATATATATATAAAACAAACTTTATAATATAATATATATATATATATATAAGCCTCTGTGACCTTCAGTTTCTTCCACAAAAAATCCTCCACACGTGGGCCCCATCATCACATGTGGGCCCCACCTTTTATAATATTAAATAATTTTCTACCGATTATTTTGAAAATTGGATAAATGGGGATCCATAAAATAAGTAAAATTTACATCAAATACTTCATAAAAATCCCTTCAATATTTTTAACAACATTTATTATCATTATTATAATTTGCAATATTTAACAACCAGGTCATTCCCAGGAAAGAGGGGGCTTTCCAATAAGGATTTCTCCCTATTGGCGCGCAATTAGGTGACCAAACCTCTCCTTGACAGAACTTCTAGACATCGTCAATATTGCAAATAATAATATGAATAACTTTGTCGTCTAAATTATTGATTTAATAATATATAGAATATCGACAATAATTGAATCAAATAACGTGAAATACTATGCAGCAATTACTATAGCAATAATTAAACAAAACCGAGTGACTTCTCACGTAAGCATCAATAATCAATACTGGTGTATTACTATGTAACCACGCCAGACATCTTTATTTTTAACACCGGGTATTTCAACAGCTTAACGGTAAAACTTTCATTGCTATATTTTCATAAAAAGATATTTTTGTCGTTTTTCTCAATCCGATAATAATTCCATTTGTGGGGTCCACTTAATGATTGTCTTGTCGTGCATTTAATATTCCCCGTTAAAACGAATATTCCCCACCAATCGAATGTTATATAACAACTTGCGTACTTTGCAGAATTTATAAATATTACCCACAACTATAACATTATATCAAATTCACTCTATAATATTCAAAAATGATATTTATAGAAAGTTCATCTTTATTCATAAAAGTTGGGGTCTTACAACCTCCCCTTCTTATGAAATTTTGCCCTCGAAATTAAGGTACGTACCTGATATGTCGAAGAGGTGAGGATACCTTGATTTCATTTCAGATTCTAACTCCCAGGTCATTTCCTCAACATCGTGGTTTCTCTACAAAACTTTGACTTGAGGTATAACCTTGAAGCATAGAATATGTTCCTTCTTATCCAAGATTTTAATAGGAACCTCTTCATACGTTAAATCTATCGCTATTTTGTCTGGTTCTAACTCAATAATGTGATTAGGGTCTTCCACATATTTACGTAACATGGATATGTGAAAATTGTTATGAACACGAGACATACTTGGCGGTAAAGCGAGTCTATAGGCCACAGTTCCTACTTGGTCAAATATTAAAAATGGGCCAATGAATCGAGGAATGAGCTTTCCTCTCTTTCCAAATCTCGTAACTCCTTTCCATGGAGCAACACGTAATAACACATGATCTCCAATATTGAATTCCACGTCCTTTCGATGAAGATCAGCATAACTGTTTTGTCGATCTTGTGAGGTTTTTATACGTTGTCAGATTGTTTGAATCTTTTCTGTAGTCATACATACCAACTCTGGTCCCAACAACGTTGCTTCACCCACCTCATCCCAGCATACTGGAGAACGACACTTTCTTCCATACAACGCCTTAAATGGAGCCATGCCAATACTTACTTGATAACCATTGTTGTAGGAAAACTCCACCAATGATAAGAACTTGTCCCAACTTCCCTTGAAGTCAAGGATACAAAGTCTTAATAAATCTTCAAGAGTTTAAATAGTCCTCTCCGACTGCCCGTCTGTTTGAGGATGATATGCCGAACTAAATCATAAATTCGTGCCCATGGTTTTTTACAAACTAATCCAAAATCTTGAAGTGAATCTTGGGTCTCGATCAGAAACTATGGATACTGGTATACCATGCAATCTTACAATCTCGTTTATGTACATACGAGCAAGACGTTCAAGTGTATAAGTTTCTCGTATAGATAAGAAATGAGCAGACTTGATCAATCTATCAACAATGACCCAAATTGCATCTATGCCTTGAGAAACCTTGGGAAGACCAATAACGAAATCCATGGTAATTTGCTCCCACTTCCATTCTGGAATTTCAAATGGTTGCAATGGACCTTTTGGCACTTGATGCTCCGCCTTGACTCGTTGACAAGTTAGACACCTTGAGATAAACTGCGCTATCTCTCTTCATATTGCTCCACCAAAATATATGTCGAAGATCATGATACATTTTGGTACTCCCAGGATGGATTGCAAATGGTGTGTTGTGCGCCTCCATCATGATTTTATACTTCAAGTCAGAATCGTTAGAACACAAAGTCTGGAGTTGACTCGAAGTATTCCTTCTTGTACTTTCTTCCTCATACGCATCAGCTTCAGGTCTGTAGCTTGAGCAGCTTTAACTTTATCGATTAAAGTCGGTTCAATTCGTATATTTGCCATCATCACGTGGTTCCCTGGAGTCTTTAACTGTATCTCCATCCTTTGTAAGTCATATGAAATGGGCCTTTGCATTGACAATATTGCACTCGTACCCGCATATGATCTTCTACTCAATGCGTCAGCTACTACGTTCACTTTTCCAGGATGGTATTGGATGGTATGTATCATAATTTTTCAACAGCTCAAGCCATTGTCGTTGTTGCATGTTGAGTTTCTTTTGGGTGAAGAAATATTTGAGGCTTTTATGATGCGTATAGATCTCCACCTTCTATCCATACAGGTAATGCCTCCAAATCTTAAGTGCAAAAACTTATTAAAGTATAAACTACTTATAGCTTCATTGTTCATAACTTATGAAAGTTAAGGTCTTTTTAATCACCATACTTACATGTTCTCAACATATAATATCATTCATGTATGCATGATACATATTCATACAAGTTCTTCACTTTCATACTACTTCTTAAGATAAACTCATATTAAGTTCATATAACTTCTTCATAAGTTCATAACTTATACAAGTGTAAATGACTTATTTCCTACTTATACGACTTAAGTTCATTGATTACTCATTCTTCTTGCTTCTTAACATCCATGTTCCTTAGTCCATACTTTTCTTATCAACCTATCATGGTAGAGATAGAAGATAAATGGAGAAGAAGTCTTACCCTTTGAAGTGAGGTCTGACAACGAATGTCAGAGCCTCTAGATCTTTTTCTGTTAAATGTTTAGTGTGTTTTATGTTATATATGTGTTCTATGTCATGTCTACTGTGCTCTGAATCAAGAAAAACGACCAGATCATAAATGGACTAAGAGATATGACCGGTCAAAGACCGTTGACCGTTCACGGGAAATGAATTCTGGGTAACCCAGAATTTTCCCAGCAGGTCTGACAAGATGTTTAAAGCCCTTGATCTTGTTGGTTTTTGTTGTTTTGGCCATTGTGTTGGTTAGATATTGTAGACAGGTATAAGGACTGCACAATCATGTTATTATATCACTCAGATCTTTCATAGAATCAAAGTAATGAACAGTCAAACCATCGTTGACCATCACGACCGGAAGAAGATTCTGGGTAACCCAGATCTTCAACGGGATTTTCTCGCCTACCAGTTTATTCTACCAAATCTTAACTTATTGTTGTTGTTATGATGATCGGTTGTTACAACATTGTACACTGACATCTCTGCTACAGATTTGAACCTTTATATCACATAAAATAAGCCTGTAAAGCAACGATTTAGGGGCTCAGATATAGTACCTCGACTGTTCTTCAATTTCTGGAAAACCCAGAAATTGAAGAACATGTCTGACATGGTTTTCTGTCAATTAGATCTCACAGATCTGTTGTGGTTTAGTTATGGAATTGGTATATACTTGTAGTACTACATTAGTACTACGACATCAAAGTTTTTACAAGCCCAGAAAACGTATGGAACACTGTTTTAGATCCGGTCAAACTAAGCCCCTCAACCTCTGACATGCGTTTCTGGGAATTGGCCACGAACACCAAGAACACAATTAGCGACACTTTTGTCTCCTAAGGACCCTTTAGCGACAGTTTATTTTTATTTTCCGAAAAATGATTAAAAAATTAGAAAAAAATGGTTTTTAATTATTAAAAATACATATTAAATTATGAAAAATTATTTTAAACTCTGAAAAATAGTTTTTAACTATTTTGAGTATATTTCGAAAATATTTAATATTTTTGGAATATAAAAGGTATTTATTTATTTAATATTAATATTAAATAAATTATTTAAAAATAGTTTTAATTCATGAAAAATCATGGAAAATTATTTTATGATATTAGAAAATATTTTAAGTTATTTTGATGACTTTTAATATTTTGTGATAAATTTCATTAATAATTTATTATTAATGGTAATTAGTTTATTTAATAAATATATTAAATAAATTAAGGAAAAATAAAATTAATGTTTTAAAAATTATTTAAAATGATTTAAGTGTTATAAAAATATTTTAAGTTATAAAATATAACTTTTGATATTTTGGCATGAAATATTAATATTTTAATATTAATATCAATTATCGGATAATGGATTTAAATGTTTAAAAATCATGTAATTATGATTTTAAGATATTAAAATACTTTGTGATATTATAATTATATTATAATATTATGTAATGATTTTCATTAATATTTTATATTAAATGAATATTAATGATTAAGGAATTATGTGGTATTTAATTTAGTTAAATACGGTTTTAAGGATTGAAAAATGTTGATAAATGGTAATAATTATTCGAAAATTATTACGAGCCTAGGAAAAATATTTTGTCTGATAAGAAAATTATCTATGATAATTGTTAAGGGTTAGGCAGAGTTTAACTGAACTTAAACTCGAGTATTGTCCGACTAGATCGTCGGGATGATAGAATTAATATCGAGTTTTGAGTCGATTTGAAATAGTTTGACACGATGCTAAGTCTTATGTGTTGTATAGATCGATAGGCTTATGTGTTATATGTTTAGGTTATTACGTGTATATAAATATAACGATATTATATTGTGATGATATTATTCTAATATTGGAGATCTATATTATTAATATTAGGTCTTGGGTAAAAGCGTTATAAATTGCGTTACGGAATCAAATCAGTTCGAGCAAGTTTGTTCTTACTTAACTCTAATAAGAGTGTTTTATTCAAGCTTATGGTTAATCATTGTCGATTGCCATGAAAATTGTACTCAGACATCTTGCATGTATAAGTCGTATGATGAAAGGTCGATCACCTTCATTACCAGTTGGTTCGAAATGTTTGTTCATGTTTTAAAACTTGTTTAGTCAAAAGTTTGTTCTCTGCTTAGTTCTCAATTATATTGATGAATTATAGCCACTTATTATTCATACTCTTCAATCATGATATATCCTTATATTGTTGTATTTAAACTTCTTTGGGCAACTTTCATGCTCACCCTTGCTATATCATGATAAACATTGCGAGATAAAGGCGAATCGTTTGGATCTGAGGAAAAGGTTAATGTCAAGTACAGCTTGGGATAAATTGTGTGGCTAGTTTGTAATAGTATAGTTGTATAATATGTTATCTGTTAGACAGTTTATGAAATGTGTATAAGTTAAGGTTACTCGATTTTGGGGAAAAGTGTGTAAGTTTGATGTATAAACAATTTATGTTTATATCTTCCGCGAAAAGTTATAGTAAGATTAGCGAACCGAATCATGGCGATTTGGGGCGGATTATTCGGGACGCTTACATCGCGATTTGTTGTACCGATTACGGTCCTAACGATTTGATGTTCACCGACTTCATCCCAAAGACAAAGGAGTTCTCGCTTTCGTTACGCCATATAATGCTTCATAAGGCGGCATCTGCCGATTAAGCGTGATAACTGTTAATGTAGGAAAATTCCACCAATGGTAATTGTTCATCCCAGATTCCTTTGAAATCCATGACGCATGCTCTCAACATATCTTCTAATGTCTGAATCGTTTGTTCGCATTGGCCATCTATTTACGGCTGATATGCTGTACTCATTCACAATCGTGTTCCCATACATTCCTGTAGTCTCTTCCAGAAGTTTGATGTGAACCTCAGATCTCTATCTAACACAATTGATACTGGGTCTTGAAACGATCTCCTTAACGTACAGTTTCGCCAGCTGATCAAGATTAAATCTAATCTTTATTGGCAAAAAGTGAGCAAATTTTGTCAATTTGTCCACTATCACCCATATCGCATCGTATCCTTTCTGAGTTGTTGGAAGACCTACCACAAAATCCATTGTGATATGCTCCCATTTCCATTCTGGTATCTCCAACGGTTGAAGTAACCCGCTTGGTCTTTCATGCTCGGCCTTGACTCTCTGACATGTCAAGCACTTTGCAATGCATTCTGCAACGTCTCTTTTCATATTTGGCCACCAAAAATGTCGCCGCAAATCTTGATACATCTTCGTACTTCCCGGATGAATCGAATATCTCGAGTTATGAGCTTTGGTCAAGATTTCTTCTTTAACCTCTAGTACTGTTGGAACCCATATCCGTCCTTCAAATCGTAGCATTCCATCGGTATCAATCTTGTATTTCACCTCTTTTTCCTCAACCACACTTTTTTTGATTTTTCTGCATTCCTCATCCTGCAGTTGAGCGTTCTTCACTTTATCCACCAAAGTTTGATTGGCTTCCATCTGGTAACATCTTTCATTGGATTCTCTTGGAAATTTGATTTCCAACTCTAACCTTGACATTGCTGTAATAAGCTCCTCTTTATCAGTTAACAACATCAACTTTTCCCTGCCTTTCCTACTCAAGGCATCTGCAACCACGTTTGCTTTGCCTGAATGATAAAAGATCTCACAATCATAATCTTTTATCAGTTCCATCCATCTTCTTTGACGCATGTTCAGGTCCTTCTGTGTGAAAATATACTTCAGACTTTTATGGTCTGTGTAAATCTCACATTTCTCTCCGTAGAGATAGTGTCTCCATATCTTCAGAGCAAACACAACCGCCGCCAACTCTAAATCATGAGTCGGATACCCTTTTTCGTAATCTTTCAATTGTCTTGATGCATACGCAATGACTTTTCCGTTCTGCATAAGGACACAACCCAACCCTTAATGTGAAGCATCACTATATACCACAAAATTTCCTGTATTATCAGGTAATGACAACACAGGTTCCATACCTAGCTTCTTTTTCAATTCCTGGAAACTTTCTTCACACTTCTCCGTCCAAACAAATTTTACAGATTTCCTCATTAAATTTGTTAACGGAGTGGAAATCTTGGAGAAATCCTGGATAAACCGTCTGTAATACCTTGCTAATCCCAATAAACTTCTCACTTCTAATGGAGTTCTTATGAGAGCCCCGAATCCGGGCCCCAAATCACCGCGGATCTGGTACAATCATTCTATCACTATTGCGGAAGATATAAACATAAATTGTTTATACATCAAACATTATACACTATCCCCAAGGTCGAGTAACCATAACTTATACACATTTCATAATTTATCTGACACATGATATTATCATCATACAAGACTATTACAAATCTAATCGCGAATATTAACTCTAAGCTGGAACTGTCTTTAACTTTCCTTATATCCGAAGCATTCGTCTTTATCTGCAATGTTTTATCATGATATAGCAAGGGTGAGCATGAAAGTTGCCCAACAAGTTTAAATACAATTTAAGGATATATCATGATTGAAAGAGTCTGAATAATAAGCTGGCTATAATTCACAATGTAGTTGTGAATTAGCATGAACAAACCTTTGACTGAACAAGTATTAAACATGAACAATATATATCTGGACCAACTGGTAATGAAGGTGATCAGCCTTTCATACCTGACTTATACATACAAGATGTACAGAGTACAATTCTATATGGCAATCAGTAATGATTAACCATAAGCATAACTGAATGAAACACTCTTACTATCAAGATCTAGTGGACATAAGGACTTTGATGTTTAGATCACATGTCATACTATCAAGATCTAACACTAACATGGTAAGTAACATTAACAGTAGCAAGATCTGGGACTGCTAAAAGGCTTGTCAGGCGATCTGGAAATCTGGGTTTGCCCAGATTCCAGAAATCGTGACCGGTCAACCATGTTTGACTGCTCATATCTTTTGATCTAGACATCAACTAGGCTTGATTCCAATTCTAGTGTAAAGACCATATAACAGACTACATGTTACAAGCTTTAAACATCAAAAAAACTTAACAGGCTGAGATCTACAGCCTCTGATATTCGTTGTAAGAGAACAAAAAATGACATTTTCCAGATTTTGAAAAACTTTAATTTCGAGCACTTTGATGTTATGGATCTGTGTTTTGACAACCCAGATCATCAATTGACACCCTATTACACAACTTTAAACAATCAATTGCAACAAATAACATAAAATCAAAGGATTTCTAAGTTTAGGGTTTTTTTACCACTTTGAGCTTTGATTTTTGATTTCTGTCCTTTGATTCTGTTCTTGTGATGCTAATACCTGATCATGGCTTATCTCCTCACTCTCTCACACTTTCATACACAAAATTTTTAGAGAGAGAAGGTCTTGGCTAAGTAGAAAAGTGAAGTAAGTGAATTTCCTTACTTTTTAAGTTTGATCTTAGGCTCAATCAATTTATAGGATGCAAGATGGCCTTATTTAATGATTAAAGTAATTTCCTAGACCATGTGGCTAGCTAGAGTTGGTCACCCACTCCTTACTAGTGCTAGATCTACACTCCACCTTATTAAAATAATATAAAGGGCACTTTGGTCATTTGGTTTGTACTTTTAGTGGCTAAATTGTCAAATGCTCCAACCCTTAGGGTTTAGGGTTTGAGCCTTTAGGGTTTAGGGTTGGAGCCCTTAGGGTTTAGGGTTTGAACCCTTAGGATTTTAAAAAATAACTTTCTAGGATTTCCAATTTAAGTTTTCAAAATAGAAAATTAATATTTCTAAATTATAATTAGGGTTTGATAATTATATTATAATTTCCTAATCATAAATCAAGCTTGCCAATTAGGATTTATTACTTCCTAATTAAATTTGCTAATTTAGCAATTAGGATCATAATTGGTCACTAGATTTTATAACCCACTAATTAGGATTTTACATAGAAAATAATCTTTTAAATTTAGAAATTAGGTTTCCTAATTTAGATTAGGGTTTCCTAATTTACAGTAAAGCTTACTAATCTCATTCAAGCTTCCTAATTAGGGTTAAAGCTTCCTAATTAACATTACACTCTATAAGCTAATAATTAGGTTTTCTCTAATTGCATGTTAGGGTTTCCTACATTAGAAATTAGGGCTTTCTAAATAAATCAATTAGGGTTATCCCTAATTAAATAAAAAATAAGAACCTTATACTTATTTTCAAACTTCCCAATTAGGGTTTTAATATCCCGAATTAGGGTTACGGATTCTCGAACTGTAATTAGGGTTTCCATAGCCGGTAATGGGGTTTTCTAGTAAGCACTTAGGATTTCAAGTAATTCATTAGGTTTTTCCTAATAAATTTATAATTAATGACATTTAACTTATTCATAGCATTTAAATTTCCGAATTAGAGTTTCGGAACTAGTTTCTAGGGTTTCTTATCAGAAGTTAGGATTTTCTAACATAACGTTATCGTTCTTTAATATATACCTAGGATTTGACAGTGATAAGTTTTATCTGGTCAACCCTTGACCCTTAACCACATTATGAACACATACATAACCATATACACCGAACATATCCACATACACAGATATTCTTAACACTGTAAACCTTTACCAAAAGTTTTTAAATTCACAAAATTCATTCCTAAAAATGTTAAATACATACACTTATTTTTTGTCTAGGTCTATTATTTGACCTTAAATCAATCATTTAAGATTTTAATAAATTGTCTAAAATCTCGAGTTGTCACATTCACCCCTCCTTATAAGAATTTCGTCCCCAAAATTCACCTTACACATTACACCTTGCACCTTACACCATACACCATACTACTTACACCAATTTATACACATCACATGCTACCCAATACGCCACTCACAAGAGCAAAAGTTTTCAAATTGTGCTGAGGGGTCATATAGACCATGAACTACTGAGGTTTATAGGTATTACTACCCGCTACCTATTTCAATTAAGAAAAGGTAATCTACCCCTTTAAAAAGGTTAACAGTATGTTTACAATCACGAAGAAGGTAAACTACCGATGCTAGTACTTTAGGTAATTAGCCTATCGTACTCTCACGTCATGCATAATGTATTAATCATTTTAGCGAATATTTACGCTACTAGATTGGATTATTTATCCAACAACATTGTTCACCTCAGTCT
The DNA here is from genome assembly GCA_020205605.1 of Panax ginseng. Lineage (NCBI taxonomy): Eukaryota > Viridiplantae > Streptophyta > Magnoliopsida > Apiales > Araliaceae > Panax > Panax ginseng. Next base: position 120,800,836 of record CM035132.1, on the reverse strand, counting down.
TATCATAGGATTCCGCACCCAAAATAATTTGGTTCGGGAAATTTTGTTCAATGAACACTTAGAGTTTTTCATAAACATTAGTCTAGCTGATTCGAATAGCATAGACTCATATCAATAATTCTATTCAATCGAATTATTTAGGTGTAGCCAAACCCCGTTGGCAAATTAAACTTTTTTAAAACATTTTCGAGAATGACGTCATGATGCCATACTGTATTAACAGTCCGTTTGAGGATGCCGTCATTGTATGACTTTGTCATAACACATCATACAATAATGGAACATCGACTTCAGGTCAAATTCACACTAAGTATTCCTATATTTACAACTCCATCACATTTTTATCATCTCTGCACCAGGTTACATGGTACATGAGTGATAATTAAAATAACTTTTGATATTTCAAATCATTTGCGTCTAGCCGAAATAAGTAGCATAGACTGTACTTTAAACCGTTTCAAAAATGGTTGCGAGTCTACATTTTTTTTAAAAGGCACATAGTGCGTATTTAGCTTGATGTCAAAAATTTGAAGTTTAGCATAGCTAGGAGTTTAGGAAAACCTAATGCCTCCACTAACAATCATTTGCTTAAACATTCTATCTGTTCCTATAATCCTTAACACTCCATTCACACAAAACTATACCCAGTTCATAAAACCACACTTATGAGTTCATTAATTGCCACAATCATATGAGTTTAAGAACTTACCCTAGTCAGACCTTTGGCGTCCATTCGCTGAGGGGTTCATAAACACTTCATATAACTATGAATCAATAATGTCACATAAGTATGAGTTTTAAGAACTCGTACTTAACCCTATAATCTCTACCTATGACCTATCTATTTGTTATACACATGAGAAAGGAATCACCCTCTTAACTGCGTATATAGCAAAAAACGCCTGACAAACATTTCAATGATTATCAATGCCAGAAACCAAGTGGTTTTTACACCAAGTACAATTCCCCGCCCATAACAAGGAATCATACAACTCAACTACTAACATGAGTCCTCAATTGAAATCCCCACCTAATCTTAACCCCCTTTTCCATACGAATTTCATTTAATTCGTATTCATAATCCATAACTCTTTCATGAGTTTTCATAATACCATTTCATAGTACAACTGATACACAGCATCTTGCTGTAGATTTTTCAATCATCAGATTGATTCTTTCTGGTTGTCATAACCTTATCAGATCACGGGGTGATCTCATCGTATATATTACGATTCAATTTTATGACTTGATCGTTTTGTTTTACGATCTCCTATCCCTGCACTTTCAGTCTTTTATACTCGATCTATCCTCTTTCTATACTTGGTACACATCGAGTCTCTAACAATTTCAATATGGTACGCTGAGTGGTTTCCCACAAACAACCAACAAACTAGGCTCAGAGTCATAGTTCAGTATATACCTCCACTCTATGAAGGAATCGTTTAGCCCGGATACCATACATCAACTATTAAAGAGTACAATTGTACCATACTTAAATATAACTTTTGATTCTTAACTTCTTTATCGAGTTAGGAACTCTCAGCATCTTTTATAACTTCTTGAGATTCTTCTTTGAATCTTACCGACACACTAATTCTATGTGAGTTAGATCTTATCCTAATCATCATGCGTTATTAGTCTAAGGTAACTCTACCCTAGGTTTATAACCAACAACTTTGATACCAACTGTGAGAGCCCCGAATCCGCGCCCCAAATCACCGAATCCTAGACAATCATTCTATCACTATTGCGGAAGATATAAACATAAATTGTTTATACATTAAATATTATACACTATCCCCAAGGTCGAAAGTAACCATAACTTATACACATTTCATAACTTATCGACACATGATATTATCATCATACAAGACTATTACAAATCTAATCGCGCATATATTAACTCTAAGTTTGAACTGCTTTTTAACTTTCCAGATCCAAGCATTAAATCTTTATCGTAATGTTTTATCATGATATAGCAAGGGTGAGCATGAAAGTTTCCCAGCAAGTTTAAATACAATTTAAGGATATATCATGATTGAAAGAGTCTGAATAATAAGCTGGCTATAATTCACAATGTAGTTGTGAATTAGCATGAACAAACCTTTGACTGAACAAGTATTAAACATGAACAATATATATCTGGACCAACTGGTAATGAAGGTGATCAGCCTTTCATACCGACTTATACCTACAAGATGTCACAAGAGTAATTCTACATGGCAATCGATAATGATTAACCATAAGCATAATCGAATGAAACACTCTTAGTAGAAAGTTAAGAAAATAAACTTGCTTCGAACCATTGATTACCGATACGAAATATAACTTAGCTTTATCCGAAGACCTAATACAGATAATACCGATCTACAAATATTAGAATAATATCATCACAGTATAAAATAACCTAAACACATTATCACATAATCCTATCAGTCTATACAACACATAGACTTAGCATCAAACAGACTAATTAAGTCTAAGTTGAAACCGAACACAATTCAATCATTCAAATGCCAAGGCCTAAATCGGACAAATATCGAGTTTAAGTTCAATTAAACTCTGCCTAAACAATTAACAATAATCTTAGATAATCATATTATCAGTCAAAACAATTTTCATAGACTTGTAAAAATTTCCAGATAATTAATATCATTTATCAAATATTTTTTTTTCAATCACTTATACTTGTATTTAAATGAATTAAATACCACATAATTCTTTAATCATTAATATTAATTTAATACTACATATCAATAAAAATCATAACATAATATTATAATATATTTATAACATCACAAAGTATTTTAATATCTTAAAATCATATTTCTATGATTTTTAAACAATCAAATCCATTATCGATAATTGCTATAAATATAAAAATATTAATATTTTCATAACAAAATATCAAAAGTTATAATTTATAACTCAAAATATTTTATAACACTTAAATCATTTTTATATGATTTTAAAGCATTAATTCTATTTTTCTATAATTTATTTAATATATTTATTAAATAAACTAATTATCATTAATATTAATTAATTAATGAATTTCATCACAAAATATTAAAAGTCATCAAAAATAAGTTAAAATATTTTCTAACATCATAATATAATTTTTCATGATTTTTCATGAATTAAAACTATTTTTAAATAATTTATTTAATATAATAATTAAATAAATAAATTCCTTTTATATTCCAAAAATATTAAATATTTTGAAATATACCCCAAATAAATAAAAACTATTTTTCGGGCTTTAAAATAATTTTTCGAAATTTAATATGTATTTTAATAATTAAAACCATTTATTTCTATTTATTAATTAAAATAAATCATTTTAGAAAAATATCATCATCACTAAAGGGTCCCTATAGCGATAGAACCGTCGCTATAGGTGTTCTTGATCCCCAAACCCAGAAATTTCGGCGACAAATCATTTGGGTGCTAAGTTTGACCAAGTATAATTCATAAATCACAAGGTTTCTGAGCAATCTAAGACATTGATTGTGTAGTGGAAATGTAATTCTACAATATCATACTAAGTTCATGGCTATACTCTGACTACGATCGGTGAGATATAAGCCTCACAAATCCTTACTTAGGTACGTTTTTTAGGATTACGGGTTTACGTAATCAAGCTACCTACTTTGGGTTCTTATAACTTGTGTTTTGTGTTCTCTTTGTGCAATATAAAGGTTTCATCGTGTAACCCACATGACAGGGTACAACTTTATTACTCTACATCAACATAACAACATCATTATTGAGATATAAAGGTTGGTCAAAGTCTGATAAAAATAACGGGTTATGAACAATCTGGGTTTTCCAGATTTTTCTTCCGGCTGATCGGTCAATGCTGTTTGACTAGCAATATTATCGATCCTGATCATGATCTGGTGGACATAAGGACTTTGATGTGTAGATCACATGTCATACTATCAAGATCTAACACTAACATGGTAAGTAACATTAACAGTAGCAATTCTAGTGTAAAGACCATATAACAGACTACATGTTACAAGCTTTAAACATCAAAAAAACTTAACAGGCTGAGATCTACAGCCTCTGATATTCGTTGTAAGAGAACAAAAAATGACATTTTCCAGATTTTGAAAAACTTTAATTTCGAGCACTTTGATGTTATGGATCTGTGTTTTGACAACCCAGATCATCAATTGACACCCTATTACACAACTTTAAACAATCAATTGCAACAAATAACATAAAATCAAAGGATCTCTAAGTTTAGGGTTTTTTTTACCACTTTGAGCTTTGATTTTTGATTTCTGTCCTTTGATTCTGTTCTTGTGATGCTAATACCTGATCATGGCTTATCTCCTCACTCTCTCACACTTTCATACACGACATTTTTAGAGAGAGAAGGTCTTGGCTAAGTAGAAAAGTAAAGTAAGTGAATTTCCTTACTTTTTAAGTTTGATCTTAGGCTCAATCAATTTATAGGATGCAAGATGGCCTTATTTAATGATTAAAGTAATTTCCTAGACCATGTGGCTAGCTAGAGTTGGTCACCCACTCCTTACTAGGGCTAGATCTACACTCCACCTTATTAAAATAATATAAAGGGCACTTTGGTCATTTGGTTTGTACTTTTAGTGGCTAAATTGTCAAATGCTCCAACCCTTAGGGTTTAGGGTTTGAGCCTTTAGGGTTTAGGGTTGGAGCCCTTAGGGTTTAGGGTTTGAACCCTTAGGATTTTAAAAAATAACTTTCTAGGATTTCCAATTTAAGTTTTCAAAATAGAAAATTAATATTTCTAAATTATAATTAGGGTTTGATAATTATATTATAATTTCCTAATCATAAATCAAGCTTGCCAATTAGGATTTATTACTTCCTAATTAAATTTGCTAATTTAGCAATTAGGATAATAATTGGTCACTAGAGTTTATAACCCACTAATTAGGATTTTACATAGAAAATAATCTTTTAAATTTAGAAATTAGGTTTCCTAATTTAGATTAGGGTTTCCTAATTTACAGTAAAGCTTACTAATCTCATTCAAGCTTGCTAATTAGGGTTAAAGCTTCCTAATTAACATTACACTCTATAAGCTAATAATTACGCGTAACACACAAGTATACGTGGTCAACAAATAATATAATAATGAGTAGAGTATCGTTCCCACAGAGACAATTTAGTAAGAAGTTTAACCTCACAATTATCAATTTCCTATTAATCTTAATTTTATTAAACTATCTAATTCAATGTTTAAAACTATAAAAACTAAAATATAATAAATATATGATCCCAAAATAATCACAAATATCAAAACTGAAATTTCAAACAATTAATGGAGAATTAGACTTATGATTTCACCCTAAGCTTCATTCTGATTTTTACAACTTTATTCCAATTCAACTCACTATTCCAATTTATTAATCAAGAACACGAATGTAGTACTAACCACCTCTCGATGCACTAATACCGTATTAACTTAAATCCACAAATTAGATAGAATCAAGTTAAACACTTTAATCAACTAACTCACTATATCTCTATGTGAATTAAAATTAAAGAAGGTTGAAGATTAAGTTCTCTATCCGATTACATGTGATGTCAAGCATATCTCTACCTTAACATTCATCAAGATTCTGTTATTCATAAAATTCAAGAACACATGCTATATTAACTAAGTGTAAACTCGTATATCCTCTCTCGATTCCATAAAAATTCACAAAGAATTGTTGATCAGGCAACTCATAAATTCAAGCTCAAATTAACATAGATAAACTAGAAAATAGTTTATTGAACTGAAAATCAAAGTTATAAGATCATCGTTTCACTTAAGGATCCATCATAAGCCTAAAAAGTGAATTAGTTCATCATGAATGAAATAAAAACTGATTAATTTAAAGATAACATCCTTTCAATTACAAATATAAGACTGAGAGGAAGAATAATGCAAAACACCCTTCACGTAGCCTTAATCTGCAATCGATAAGAAAATCTCTTTAAAGTCTTCCTCCAAAGCTTGCTATGAAATTCTGAAATTAATCTCTATAATTTTTCCTTGTGTGTTTTTCAATTCGTTGTTAGTTGCTCCATATTCATCCAACACACACGTTTTTTTTTGTCAAAGTCCTATGTCCATTAGAGCCCAAATGCAATCCAAACGCTTAAAATCCATATTCCAATAGAGTTTAAAGCAAAATAGGACACTCGACTTTTCGAGATCCCCTACCTTGGTAGTATATGTTGAAAAAGGCATTCCCGTGACAGTAATGGCTTCATTAAACAATATTGAAGACCCCCCGCCACGACGGGGGTGTATAGGCAAAATGGTCCCTCCCCAAAAACTTGTTGGATAAAATCTAATTACGCACAACACACAAGTATACGTGGTCAACAAGTAATATAATAGTGGGTAGAGTATCGTTCCCACAGAGACAATTTAGGAAGAAATTTAACCTCACAATTATCAATTTTCTATTAATCCTAATTTTATTAAACTATCCAATTCAATGTTTAAAACTATAAAAACTAAATTATAATAAATATATGATCCCTAAACAATCATAAATATTAAAACTGAAATTTCAAATAATTAATTGAGAATTAGACTTATGATTTCACCCTAAGCTTCACTCTAATTTTTACACCTTTATTCCAATTCAACTCACTATCCCCGTTTATTAATCAAGAACACAAATGTAGTACTATCCACCTCTCGATGCACTAATACCGTATTAACTTAAATTCAAAAATTAGATAGAATCAAGTTAAACACCTTAATCAACTAACTTACTATATCTCTATGTGAATTAAAATTAAAGAAGGTTGATGTCGACGTCAGGATTTTTAGTTATCCCTTTTCATTACTTGTTCTTTGGTGTTCTCATGTTAGGTGAGATTTGTTTGAAAAAATAAGTGAAAAAGGTCCGACATGTATAATTTCAACGATTTGACTTTAAGAGTCGCCAGTTGGTGTTTTTAACTGGTTGCACCAACGCAACCGAAAAGGTTTGCACATTGACCTAGTGATTTGACACTGCTAAACGGGTCTGTGAAACCGAGATTCATTTGGATTCGGGGGCTTGATTATGCGGAGGGAAGGTGTTAGGCACCCCCTGACATCCTTGTTGCCACGTTGACCGCCACTTTTCAAGAAACTGTTATATGAATGTGTGTGTGTGTGTGTGTGTGTGTGGATCAATGTGTAATTATTTGAAAGTAGTGCGAGGCCTCGTTCGCACCTATATACACATGGTTTGAATTTAAAGAAAAATTCAATTTTAGCAAGATATAGCAATGAAGTTTTGTAAAAAGAGGTTTTTAAAACCCTGTGCTCAATAGGAATTGAGACCTTTTCATACTTCCATTTTATTGTTAAATGTTCGACTTGTTTGCTTTTATTTTAGAGATGTGAGGCATCTTCGAGAAAATAATATACAGCAGTGCCGAACTCCTCATGGGCAAGACAACAATCCAAGGAAATTCGTACACTGTAAATAATGTACAAGCTGCTTGCAGCTAAAAATGTCCATCACGGAACCAAATCTAGATTCAAGAGATCAATCTGTGATCACATGATTCCTAGGCTCACATGATACCGCATGAGCTTTGTATGAAAAGCGATGAAGCGCTTTTATATATAAAAGCTATAAATATATATATATATATATATATCAACCACCACAAGCGACTCCATGGGGGATCGAAATGTAAATAAAGCGAATACGATCAACCGCCACGTAAACTCGAGTAGACTAAATGTAAATAAAAGTAGTAAAAGGCCTCAAGTAAACTCCAGGCTGTGATGAAATGTAAATATATATATATATATATATATATATATGTATTATATATATATAAAGCGATAACGCATTAGGATGTAAAATCCAGGCTCATCAGATATGTCTGACAACAGTTATATATATATAAAAGCAGGTAAACGCTCCGGATGTAAAATCCAGTCTCATCAGATATGTCTGACAACAGTTATATATATATATATATAAGTAAGTAAATGCTCCAGACATAAGTCTAGGCTCAATCGAGGCATAACTCGATAATGTTAGTCTATATATAAAATATATACATATATAAGTATATATATATACAAACAAAAATGAAAACCATGAACCGAAGTCCGGGCATACACACATAACACGACTCTCAATGTGTAGAATAATGTGTGCAAAGATGAAGAGAAAGGCTTTATAGAGTGTGAGAAGGCTTACAGTGGGCTGCCAATACAGGCTTCTATGACTCTAAATGGATAAACACTCAGCTCCCGCCGGTAAAAAGATAGCTATATATGAGCTAACAGGTGTTTAAAATGAGGAAACACTAAATATAGGGTGTGTATAGAACAAATTTGACAGGGCTTCCTTCCTTTTTCTTTTTTTAAATGGCCACCCTAAGCTCTATATTTATAGAGCTGGGAGCTGCAGGTGTACCTGCGGCAACCGCAGATGCACCTACGACTACCCAGGGTGCCCCAGGCTTTGCGAGTCATGTTGTCTCGAAGTACGTGCACTCGTGCACTGTGATGTCTGCTCGAACTTGCAGAACTTCAATTCGAGCTTCAGAACGAGGTATATAAGACCTTTTTCGGACCACTTGTGTCGAGAGTTATGCAATGACATGAGATTAGAGGTTGTAAGAAGTCAGGAAGAGGGGACCATGCCCATGATCTTCAAGCTTCAAATTCTATCCGGTGTGCTGTCATACGTAATAGTCACTCGGGATTGGAACTCCTTGGTTCTTGAAGGAAATTGTTGTATATGTATGTATGAAATGTTGAGACGACACGCAGGTGTTAAGGTGGCAAGATGATAGTTTGACTCCTCAACGGGGTTATCTCCGGTTTGAGTTGAAAGCAGACGTTGCTCAAGGTTATATCTGAGATTGGATGACTACAAGTGTTTGAATGCCGCAAGGTTATCTGTAAGTATGCATGTCTTCCCACTGTTCGCTCCAAGTCTGAGGAATGAGTGCCTCGGTAGGAGGTCTGAGATTGAAGCTGATCGCATTTGAAACAAGCATTTCCGGAGTTATCGCCGGAAGTGCAACAACATTCCTTGGGGTTATCTCCAAGGACAAAACTCGGGGTTATCTCTGAGGTTAGAAATGATACTCCCAGTGTGTGTTCCGATGTTGAGACTGAACTTTCGGTAGTATCCGGAATGGATGTGAGCTATCTTCCAGGGTTATCTCCGAAAGATGAATCTTCCCTCCTGCAATGTTAGTAACAGGTGTGCAGAAAATTTTGAGTGTCTACAGATGCCCCTCTTTATCATATTCATGCAATGCAAGGCATGGATAGGATAAAGAATCCTAGAAACTTGAAATGCAACAAGATAAACATGATGATATGTGCAACAACATGATGAAAATGTATGATGTATGATGGAATGATTATCGGTTCCCTGTTAATCCTGTTGGGATGACAATCAATGATGTCTTAGACATGCGATCCAAGTCTTCACGGATGTTGACGTTGGGGCTATCACCAAAGTCGTGAATCCTAGACACAGACTTCTACTCCATAGAGGTGCCTCTTGTGTGAAAGAGATTTGTGGGGAGAAAGCTTTATCTGTTTGAGGATGTGTATAACATATTCCATCATCGGTCCTCTCCGATGAGGATGGTCTTCTCTGGCTTGTATCACCAGCATCTAACACGGTTTTGTTGGAGTTACTGCGAACAGTATGTATCGTCAGGGCTGCCTGACCTTCGCTGATGTATGTATCATCGGATAGATCCCTACTGGGTGCATTGTCAAGGCTACTTGACCTTTATTGATGTGTGTATCAATGGTTGTATCGAGTTGTGACCCTTGTTGGGGATTGTGTTAAGGCTGCTTGACCTTCGTTGACACGTATATCAATGGTTGCATCACGTTGTAACCCCCGCTGGGTATACATAGACATGAGTATGTTGCTTCAATGGGTTTACTTGCCACTGACTAAGATAACGTCAAGGTTGCTTGACCTTCATTGATGTGTGTATCAATGGTTGAGAATGCGCTGTAACTCCCACTGGGGATACGTGGATGCTTGAATTTCTGCTTTGTAACCCTCGCCAGGGATACGTAGATGTTCGTAGCTTTGGCGTTGTAACCCCTGTCGGGGATACGTCTTTAATTCGTGACTTCGGCGTTGTAACGCCCGCCGGGGATACGTCTTAGGGCTATGATCCTACACTGAAGACATCAGACCTTTATGAGGTATTGCCGAGCATGATTTGTAAAAGCTAAGGCCACTGGTATAGTATACCTTATCTGCAGGTGAATACCAATGAGTGACATGTGGAGCCAGAGTTTGACCCATGAAAACCAGGATTTTAGGCTATTCCGCTCAATCGCGTAGCGTTTTTATTCCTGATTTGGCCTTTTCAGCTTATGAGACCTCCTTTGCAACTCTAATTGGAACGAGCCAAAGGTGTGGGACCCATATAGGGGTGCTGCAGTTACCTGGGTATGAAAGGCTTGCGAGTTACTTTCACAAGTCACTTTCAAGCTGCGCCGCGAAGGAAATCTGAGAGCTCTTCTTCTGACTTGTTGAGTTCGGGCAAATTTCTACATATTCTGCCACCGTACAAGCGTTCTTCACTATCCTGGTAACATATGCATGTATTCTTTTCCAGTTTCTATCCGTTGGAAAATGACTTATCACATGAAATGCATTTAGACACATAGTGGTGAATATGCATGCTGATATGACTTGATAAAAAATATTCAACATAGTAAATGTTAGTATTAAACCATGCTGAACATAATGATGTGAAAAAATTTGACTTTTAAAACAGTCAAATTGGCACCTTTTACTGTCATTTCTTATCCTATTTGAGGACAAATGAGTAAAGGCGGAAAAGTAAAATAATCCTGGTAATTAGACTACACTTACGGATTTTTACTGTGATGTATTAAATGCATGTAGGATGTATATGACTGTGGGTAGGTGTGCTACTGAATGGCCACCTAGTCATGCCTATGTGCATGTGGATAGTCCCATTTACAAAGGGGACTATGGCAAAATTTCTCCAAAACGTAGACATTGGGTAGTTATGCATTTTTAACTATACTGTATGTTAAAACAATGCATGCATGCATGTAGTCATAAGATGCATTTTAAAAAGCTCCAGGTAAGAATTTACCACACCCTTTCTGAGGTGATTTGGAGACTTGTTGTCTAGATATTATGGATCCGGATTAGCCGAGTAGTTCCCGCAGGACCACTTCTGGTGTACGGAGGAGGGCTTCTAAAGTACCTCGACCTTGTTCTATTAGACAACCTCGTCGTTTGGTGGAGGCGATGATATGTCCTATCCGGGTTGAAGTGCCGGATGTCAATGACGAGGAGGATGTACTGGTTGAGGTTCCTGCTTTTGCTGTATGTGTTCCCCGTAGGGATTTACCAGGTATTCAAGTGGCGAACCCAAATCTTCTGGGTGACTTGAGTTGGCATCCTTCAGTCTACCTACACACAAATGAGGTATGAAGTTAGATCTTAATCTTCCTTATTTCCTATTGATGAGGAGCAAAGGGTTTTGATTTTGATCTACATTTGATGTAGGTTCCCGACTTTACACAGCCTCGAGGGAACTAGTTCAACATCCATTCTATGTATCAGGCTTTGCATGATGACTATAGAGCGATTGTACATGGGTGAGGATTCTTTACGGTTCTTTTCCATTCTTCCCGTCATTTTGTCCACAGGGTTACCTCAGGGCATTGTCTGAGCGGTGGTTTCACCAGACTTAGTCACTCCACTTGTTGGACTGTAAGGTGATGATGACACCGATGGATTGGCATTTCATCATAGGTATGGAGTTTGGAGGGGATCCAGTGCCTTTTACGGTGGATATCACCCCTACTGCCGTCAGATCCTTGTTAGGAGTTCCGGTGGAGACGCTCAAGGGTAGGACTGTACGTACAGGTCCTTTGAGCGTATATACTATGAGCGGGCTATTGAGTGAGCCTATACCCGATGATGTGAGAGTCAGGGATCGCATTCTTCGACGATTGTTCATGATGATCATTAGGGGATGCTTCATAGCAGATAACTCTTCTACGGTGTCCTTCGATTATATCAGCGCCACTTGACACGTGGACCATATAGGAGATTATGAATAGGGTTCCTACACCTTTGCCTACTTCCTCAGGGGAATGCGCATGCAATCGCAGGGTTTGACCGAGGCTTGGTTAGAATTCTACTCGTTTCTAATGGTGAGTATTTCTCTTGTGTTTTCCCATGTACAGGTTAATAGTGTTGACTGACAGCAGATGTTGCCTTTGTGTTGGGAGTTTTGGGCCTATGAGAGGCTTCCATGATTACATCCTATGAGCGTGCTAGGTTTAGACACCTATCCACGAGGACGAAGATGACATCATTCCATACTGGCGGAGGTCCCTGTTGTTGTGGGTTTCACTCATTGCCGCTACAGCTGGAGTTGTTGACAGCCGATGTCATCATATGGGTTCCCTATTCTGGGGAGCATTTGAGTGTTGGATTTGAGGATGGGTACCCGACTGGAGTTGAGTATGTTATTTCCACCCGTAGGATTCCTCTTTTCATAGATGGAGGATGAGAGCTCTACTTAGGAGAGTGTGTTATCAGGAGCACTACAGGAGAGATTCGCATATCGATCTTGCCTCCTGCTAGGCGTTATTGGCCTATTTCACAGTCACCCATCATTGATATCCCATTATTGGGGATTAACAGTTTCACATTATCAGAGGGTTCTTGCACTCAGGAGATGTTCCAGCATTGGTGGTTCCCTCGTACCATTGGAGCTCAGACCCGCGCCACACAGTTTATGGGGGATATGGTTCCAAGATCCATGATGTTAATTTGATTAGCTAGCTTTGTGTCGTAGATCCGACTCATGTGACATGATTTAATGATTTGACCCGACAGTTGGACCGGGCACATTTCTTTATCCAGCACTTGGGTAGAGAACCTTCAGAGGAAGATACTTTTGATCCTTCCAACTCTGGCGCTGGCCCCTCAGGTGACCCATATGGCTTTTCCGGTGCAGATCCTCCTTTGTATAGGCCCGAAATCCTTGTAGATAGAGATCTAGTGACTCAGGAGGAGTTACATCAGGTGGACAGGATTGACGATGTAGACATCAATACCATTGACTTCTTCTGATGTATATTTCTCGTTATCTCTTTTAATAGGCCTCTGTTAGATGTTGGGTAGCTTCGCCCCATTTCCCTGTATTTTTAGCTGTACAGAGATGTATTAGATGATGATATACTTAGGAATGTATGTACATTTTTCTATTCCCTATATCATATTGCCATCTATTGTATCATGCATGTTATTATGTTATACATATGTATGTATGTTCATAGATATTTAGCATTGACCCCTGGATGGTCTTATGAAATGGCCCGTACAGATGTCTTCTTTAACAGTTAGCTGTATTGATCATACCCCACCATTTTTGGTGGCATCTGGTATGCGCTCGTGGTATGATAACATGTCACTACCAGACAGGGTGACTGTAGATCATTTGTTGTAGCATACTATGACCATGTTGATGTTTCAGGTTCCTACAGGATTCATAGAGGGTATGCTAGAGCATTGGGTACCGGAGAGGCAGGTTTTTCGATTCGGGACCTAGGAGTTGACTCATACTCTGGAGGAGTATGCACGGTTAACGATGCTATCGTTGGATAGACCTTACATGCACAAGGCGATCGGGGACATGAGTAGGCAATTCATGACCATCACCGGTTTGAGACGTAGAGTGGTACAGGATGAGATCACATCTGGCCACGTGATATCACAACATTTTCTGATTGACAGATTTGGCTCTAAGGATAGTTATGCACGATATTCCGGGGATTTTACCACGTCAGAGGATCATTGGCGTTTGGCCAGAGTGGATGTACTGCTACTGTTCGTACTATTGTACGTCTACATACCTTGATACATGGATGAGCTGGACATTGGCGTCATTATGGTAATGAGAGCTCTCAAGGAGGGTTATACCATCATACCAATGATTATCGCAGAGACTCTGAGGTTAGCTACATACTGCTGCACTTATCTGGTAGGAGTGTTCATAGGCAACTCGATCATGCTATACGTGTGGTTTATGTCACACTTGAGATCGATTGGCACGTTCAGACGGCATGGGTATTGCTTCACCCATGATATAGCCATGTCATACTCCTTCCAGCCTGCAGAGTGTACAGATGTTGTATCTTGGTCAGCTTTCCATGCAGGGATTGGAGATCTATTCGCTATATTGCCGTGTACAGGGCTTAACTCACCCTATAGCTTCATTACTCATGCTCCAGGCATGAATTATCTTCCTCTAGCTGGTTTAAGAGGGATGATCACTTACCACCCACTGGCCGTGATGTGTCAATTTGACCAGTTTCAGGATTTCCATCCATTTAAGGGGGCAGTGAGTCAGCGCTTTGCTTCACGCCTGCTTATCGCCGGAAGGATGAGATCCAGTCAGATGCCTGTTGGGATCAACGAGAGCTAGTTGAGTTTTCTTTCAGTCATCTGGGTTATTCTGCAGAGTATTCCGCATGGATGGAGACAGAGACTGCATCAACTATGGTAGTATCCACAGTGCAGGAGATTGATTTCGATGATTAGGAGCCTATGGAGGAGGCTGACACTCCTATCGATGGGGACTTGACTGCTGGGCTGCCAGCATATGTGATGGATTCTCTCACCCCGAGTGCCACTATTACTCAGTATTCAGCACAGTATTTGGAGCAGAGCCTACATCTGATGACCCATGAGATAGATTAGGCTAGGGCCTCGATGTTGACTGTGATGCCCCCAAAATAGGTATACATCACCCATCTTGAGTCGCCAGATACATGGTACAAAATACAAATACAACTTAATTATACAACAGTCCTGTAAAATATGACAAGACATAATCTAAGAGTTTTAACAAGAATATTGTCATCTAGACAATATCCACACTCAATGGAGTCCTCATTACATTTATTATCACACTATTTAACAGAATAGTGAGGACTACTAATGCTATCATCTGGACCATCACTCCGTTTCCCGACTCGTCCCAGCTATATTCTCATTTCCTGAAGAGAACAATGAAAGAAAGGGTGAGCTCAACTAGCCCAGAAAGAAATATTATGACTAAGATAATGCAGAATAAATTATCATTAGTCTTCAACAATGTTAAACTGATAAAATACAATAGACATCAAGTTTAATGCAATGAATAAGCAATCCATTAGAAGAGTCAAGTAGAGAATAAAATCTACTATCTTCTATGGTTTAAAATGTTTTCATCAATTTTATCATTTGAGACTCAACTTAATAAATAAAACACATCATCTAATCATCCTCGTACTTACTGAACCAAGGATATTCATTAAATCATCAATGGTCATGACTATACCGAACAATCCCTGGTCATAATCATACCAAAAACTATCCATCAATGCATTACAGGCCACTGAGGACTTTTACCATATCATTTATAACATTACAGGTCATGATTATACTAAATGATCCCTGGTCATAATCATACTAAGTCCATCTATGCATGTAGCCAAAGATGAATTTCATTACAATATAAGCATGAGGATGATGCCAATGACATAATAATGGGTTTGGAAATATGGGGCTTTGGAAATGGGTTTTGTACTGGTTTCAAGATCGATACAAAATTTAATTTCACGCTCTGGGGGTAGGCCAGGAAGTTCTTCAGGGAATACGTCAGGAAATTTATTAACAATAGAAATATCATTCAAATCTGACGTATTTTTATTTAAATCCGTGATATGGGCTAAGAAAGCTTGACATTCATTTTTCAATAAACGAATAACTTTATGGCTTGAGATGACAGTGATGGATTTTAATGGTTTGGTTGCTTGAATTCACATAATAGGTTGGTTAGGAATATGAAAGCTAACAACCTTACAAAAATAATCAATTTTTGCATGATGAGTAGTTAACCAATCAATCCCTAGAATCACATCGAATGCAAGTATTTTCAAAGAAATAAGATCGACAGGTAATGTGCGGTTATCGATTTGAATCAAACAAGACTTATAAACCGTGGATGTAATGAAGGTTTCTCCCAATGGAGTTTCAACAGATAAGTCAAAATCTAATTTCTTTGGAGTCAAATTTAAACGTTGAGCACAAGTAGGAGAAATAAAGGAATGGGTAGAACTGGTATCAAATAAAGTATAAACTTCGCTAGAGTTTATGATTAAGTTACCCATGATCACCTCATTCGGATTCCTTTCTTTTTGGGAGGTTACGACAAATGCTCTCCCTTGAACTACCGATTTTGTCTTGTCTGGGACACCCTTTGATGCCTCCATCCCAGCTGTACTTGACTTTGGTGCACGACAAAATCGGGCTAGGTGACCTTCTTTTCCGCAATTGTAACATGCTTTGGACTACATCGTGCAATTTGGACTTATGTGTCCTTCCCCTCCACATTTGTAACATATCTCGACCAGCCATCGCCTCCTCCTCCTTAACGGGTCTTTGAATCTTGACGTCTTTCCATCTTTGCTGAACCCTCTCTTCTTGAACTTTCCACTCCTATTGTCTTGGCCATGATTACTGTAAGACCCCAACTTTTTGAATAAAGATGAATTTTCTATAAATGTCATTTTTAAATATTAAGGTATGAATTTGAAATAATATTATAGTTGTGGGTAGTATTTATAAATTCTGCAAAGTATGCAAGTTGTTATATTATATTTGATTGGTCAGGGGAATATTCTTTAAAATCGGGGAATATTCGTAGATCGACACAATCATTAGTGGACCCTACAATGTAATTATTGTCGGATTGAGAAAACGCGACAAAAATATTTTATTAAAAATAACGGCGGAAGTTTTACCGTTAATACTATTGAACTACTCTCGGTAGTAAAGTACGATGTCTGGCGTGGTTGCATAGTAGCACACGGTATTGATTATTAATGCTTACGTGAGAAGTCACTCAGTTTTGTTCAATTATTGCTATAGTAATTGTTGCATAGTATCTCACATTATTTGATTCAATTATTGTCGATATTTTATATATTATTAAATTAATAATTGAAATGACAGAGTTATTAATATTATAAATTGCAATATTAACGATGTCTAGAAGTTCTGCCAAGGAGAGGTTTGGTCACCTAATTGCACGCCAATAGGGAGAAATCCTTATTGGAAAGCCCCCTCTTTCCTGAGAACGACCTGGTCGATTAATATTGTGAATTGTAATAAAGATGATAAATGTTGTTAAAATTATTAAGGTGATTTTTTTATGAAGTTTGCTTATTTTATGGGTTCCTATTCCATTTTCAAAATAATCGGTAGAAAATTTTTAAAGGTGGGGCCCACATGTGGGGGCCATATGTGGGGCCCATATGTGTTGGAAAAATGATTTTGGAAATGGAAGAGTATACGTATAGAAGTATATGTGTGTATTGAGTATATGGTGGGAGAAAATGAGATGTGAAAGTGATGGGTGTGTGATGGGTGTGTGAGTGGAAAATGGTGGAAAAGTGGTAGTGTGATAGTGATGTGTAAGAGTGTAGTGAATTTGATTATTGGGTGGGTGGGGGATAGATGTTGGTTATGGGGGAGAAAAATTAAGTGGTTTATATATAATATTGATATATATATAGATTGAAAACATGTGTTTATATATATGTATTATATTTTAAATTTTGTTGAAATCTTATTGGTTAGTTGGTTGAATTTTTTGCATTGGTGTGATATCAAAACATTGATACGTATATCTGCAAAATTATTTCATCCATGAACAGTGCCCTTCCATTCTCCTATAAATAGAAGCTCATTCCTTCATTATTTCTTACGAATTCACTGAAACTCCAAAGAGAAATTATAGAGAAACTATAGAAAAGTATTCTGCTACTTCCCTACTCTTATATTCAGTTTCTTTTACGGTAAGGGATATTATTCTTTTATATTCATGAAGAGAACTTCTGTTATTCCATTTCTTATTATTCTGTTGGAATAACCTGTATAAGCGGGCTACCCTATACTTGGAGATATTCTTCTATTATTCTGCTTTTTTATTACATTTGGAACATCACATGCTCAGGTTTTTACAGGACACAGTTCCGCTCTTTGTTATTATTCTTTTGGAATATCCATCATGTGTGTTTACACACGGACTTGGTTCCGCCTTTTGTTATTATTTTGTTGGAATATCACATGCATGTGTGTTTTACACCTGACCTAGTTAAAATCTTTATTTATTATTACATTGAATATCACATGCATGCGCGTTTTACGCCGGACCTAGTTCCATTATTTATTATTCCGCATTTATTATTACATTGGGACATCCTGTTGGTGTGAATTTCACCCGACTGTTTAGTTATTATTATTACTCGTTGGAATAACTTTTGCCTACATCTGCAATCGCGCATGGTGATTTTTTTTGTTATTCCATTCGTTATTAAACTCAGTTGGTTAAAATTTTGACTTCTATACTCCATGAAATTAGTGGAATATCCTTGATATTTGTGCTTCATCCAGTATTTTTCATGGAAATATTCTTCTGAAAATTCTTGAATTTCACTCTACAAAGCAGTATCATGTTGACAATTTGGACGTTATTAGTTCTTGAATAAATTAATTCGTGAACTTGTTTTATTGAACTCTTATATCATTGTCATCATCCTCATGTTTATATTTTTTGAAAGTCATCTGTGGCCTGTAGTGCATAGATGGACTTGGTATGATTATGACCCGGGATTATTCGGTGTAATCATGACCGTAATGTTACAAAAGATGTGATTAAAGTCCTCATTCGCCCGTAGTGCATTGTTGGACAGTTGTTGGCATGATCATGACCATTGATGAATACACAAATATCCTTGGCTAGCAGTGCATGGAATTTGTGGTCGTAACCCTAATGAATATCCTTGGCCGTAGTGCAGGGATGATGTGGATTATTTATTAAGCTGATTCCCAGCGATAAAAGTGATGAAAAACCTTTTAAAACATAAAAGATAGTATATTTTATTCTCTACTTGACTCTTTTAATGGATTGCTTGATCTGCTGCAGTTAAACTTGATGTCTATTGTATTTTATCAGTTTAACATTGTTGAAGGATAATGATAATTTATTTTGCATTATCTTAGTCATAATATTTCTTGCTGTGCTAGTTGAGCTCACCCTTTCTTTCACTGTTCTCTTCAGGAAATGAGAACGTAGCTGGGACTAGTCGGGGAACGGAGTGATGGTCCGAGATGGTGTCTTAGTAGTCCTCACTATTCTGTAAAATAGTGTGATAATAAATGTAACGAGGACTCTATTTGAGAATGGATATTGTCTAGAAGACAATATTTGTATTTAAACTCACAGCATATGTTTTGTCGTATTTTACACGACTGCTGTATTATTAGTTTGTATTTGAATTTTGTACCATGTATTTGGCGACTCAAGATGGGTGATGTATACCTATTTTGGGGGCGTCACAGTTGGTATCAAAGCTTAGGGATATGATCCCTAGCTAAGATGTGAGACAAGAACTAGGAGGGGAGAGACGGGGAATTATTTCGCTAGTATGACCTACCTAAGTTTATTTGTTATTTAATTGGTTGGTAAGAGTATAGGGATAATATGTGATATGTTAATTAATCCTTGTTTTGTGGCAGTATTTGAAGATTGCATCCGAGAATGTTGAGAACATCAATGGAGCACAGGAGACCGTTGAGTCTCCATAGATCAATAATCAGGATAATGTGCATCAGGAAGGAGACATTCCTCAGGCAAACAACAACACTGACCAAATGATGAACGATGGAATGTTCAGAGGCTTTATGCAATTCATGCAACATCAGGCAAGAGCGGCTCCTATCCAAAATACAGGTGGAAACACTGGCAACTCTCGGACGGTCACCGCGAAGCAGTTTAAGGAACTGGGACTACCGAAGTTTTTTGGAGAGCCAAAACTACTTAAGGCGGAGACGTGGATTAAGCAGATCAACAAGATATTTGATGTCTTGGGATGCTCCGAGGAGCAAAAGGTTCCCTTTGCCACCTTCATGTTGCGGGCAGAGGCAAATTACTGGTGGGAATCTGTAAAGCGTACTCAACCTGCCGCACTGAAGATGTCTTGGGAGAAGTTCCAAGAACTGTTCAACTACAAGTACTTTCCCGAAAGTATTCGTTACATGAAAGAGGCAGAGTTCATCAAGTTGGAACAAAAAAACATGACCATATCGCAGTACGAAGCCAAGTTTGCCGAGTTGTCCCGGTTTGCGTCCCATTTGGTTGATAATGAGGAGAGAATGACGCGAATGTTTTTAAGAGGTTTAAAACCTGAGATACGTCAATATCTTATCTCTCATAAATTGTGTTTGTATTCAGATGTTGTTAATAGGGCTCGATTATTGGAGCGTGATAATGAGTTAACCCAACCAAAAGAAGCGGTAAACAAAATGATAATACCAAATGATAACTTGATCATCAAAGTTGTGACAATAAGCGTGGAGGAATCAACATGCGAAATGGTAACCACTTGATGGTAATCATGGCCAAAACAATAAGAACGGACATTTCAAGAAGAGGAGATTCAACAATGATGAATTGAAACCCTAATTATTAAACTTTTTTTATTTATTTATGAGAATAAGTGACCAGTAATGTAGTGATTCGTGTATATTATTAAGTTTAGAAATGTATAAGAATGTCGGTAATTAGAAAGAACCCTAATTACTATTTTTCGTCGATAATTAGGACAAACCCTAATTATTATAACCTTAATCGGTTAAAGTTAGAAACCGTAACGACTGTGTTAGTAACACACACAGACAATTAGAGAACCCTAATGGTCAATTAGAAACCCTAATTGATGACGTTAAGAAACCCTAATTATAAAACCCTAAATTTTCAATCGAAAACTCTAATTTTAAATTACCGGGTTTAATTTCGATGTTAATGTATAAATGTTTTAATTTACCAAAGGATGTAAAGTAATTGGTAAATGATAAAATTACCATCTAGTGATTAAATACTACATTTAATTGCTATGTACAAAAATGCCCATGAAATTATATGTGAAATTACCAAAATACCCTTTTAGTGTATTATTAGTTATATTATTTATGGAATTTTTAAAATCTAAAGTGATAAACCCTAAGGGTTGTGGCCAATGTCTAAAATGCCCTTCATGGTAGACATGAGAAGTCTAAACTACCCTTGTGCATTATTAAAGGAAGAAACCAATTATTAGGGTGGAAATGACTATTTTACCCTTTTTGTCCATTTAGTGCATTATTGGTGAATTATTTGTGCATTATTGTGTTACCAATCACCACAAATTCGACCATTCAATCTAGAAATCACCTATGGACTGTAGTATTACCATCAATCAACCATTACAATCATTTCATACATTATTTATATGGATTAAAGAGAGAGGGAATGCACATTTACACTAAAATTGCTCACAAACACTTAGCTATTTTCTCTCAACCCCAAACCTCTGAAATTGTCTTGCCCATAAGCTCATAATCAAAGCCCAACCATCACAAACAACAAATCAGAAGCATCAAGAAGTCAGAAATCAAAAATCAAGCTTGAAAAGGTAGGAAACCTTAAATTCTAAAAATTCTTCGATTCGATGTTATTTGATGCAATTGATTGTTTAATGTAGTGTAATAGGGAGTCTATTAATGTTCTGGGTTGTAAAAACACAGACCCATAACATCAAAGTGCACGAATTTGAAGATTTGAGCAAGTTGGAAAAATCGAATTCTGTGATTTTTCATCAAATGTCAGGGCTTATAACTCTTTTCTCGATCATGATATTTGTTTTTTAAAAGTTGTTAGGTGTAGATTGTTATGTGGTCTTTAACCTCCAAAAGGAATCAGGTCTATATCTATTGTGGAGAAAAAGTTATTTAAGGTCAAAGTGGGTTGACCGGCATTGACCGGCTGTTTTTTAAACCCAAAAAAATATTCTAAGTGTCCAAAAAATATTTTTTGGCAAATGTCAGGCCTTATATCTCGGTGATCGTTAATGAATTTTGTATTTTGAAAGTTGATATGTGTATTCTGTTATGTTCAATTTAAGCTCCAAAACTAATCAGGTCCATATCTATTTTGGAGTAAACGTTATTGAAGGTCAAAGTCCATTGACCAGCATTGACCAGACAATTTCTAGGCAGTCTAGAATTTTCTAAGTGTGTTTTTTTTGATAAGGTTTGACCATACTTTAGATGCTTGATTTATTGTTTTTATGATGATTTTAAGTGTTAGAGTTGTAGTCCTACATGTTGTCTACACACTAGAATTGATAGATCACGTAAATGTTGCACGATCATCAAGTTATAGAGGTCCAAAGTAGGCACCTCGAACTGTTCTTCGTGAAGAACAGCTTTGGTAGCTACTTTGATGGTGATTTCTCCCATATCGATGTTGTTTAGTCATGATGTTTGTTGGTAAGTGTAGTATTACATGAGTACTACAATATCCAAGTATTAGATTGCCCGAAACGTAATGGATTGAGAATTATTCATGGTCAAACTAGGGCACCTTAAGCTGCCTTGTCAGTGTTCTTGAGGCTCAAGAACACCTAAGGCGATAGATTTCTGTCGCTAAAGCCTTTAGCGACGGATTCTATTTATTTTTAATTTCTGTAATTTTTGAAAATGATTTAAAAATTAGAAAAATTAGATTTTAATTATTAAAAATACTTAATAAATTCTGAAAAATTATTTTAAAGTCCGAAAAATAGTTTTTAATTATTTTGAGTATATTTCATAAATATTTAATATTTTTGGAATATAAAGGTATTTATTTATTTAATTATAATATTAAATAAATGATATAAAAATAGTTTTAATTCATGAAAAAATCATGAAAAATTATTTTATGGTATAAGAAAATATTTTAAGTTAATTTCCATGACTTTTAATATTTTGTGATGAATTTCATTAATTAATTAATATTAATGATATTAAAGTTATTTAATGATTATATTAAATAATTTAGTTTAAAAATAATTTTAATATTATAAAAATCATTTTAAATGAAAATAAGGTATTTAAAAATATTTTAAGTTATAAAATATAACTTTTAATATTTAAAGGATAATTTCATTAATAATTGAATATTAATGATATTAAGATAATATTAATGATATTTAGTTTATTTAATAATTATTATTAAATAAATAGTTTTAAAATGGTTTTATTTATTTAAAAAAATCATTTAAGAAGGATATTAAGGATTTAAAAATATTTTAAGTTATAATTAATGACTTTTAATATTTGGATAAATAATATATAAATATTTAAATATTAATGGTAATTATTTAAAATGATTTTAATTATTTTAAAAATCATTTAAGGGTAATATAAATGTTTTAAAATAGTTTGAGTTATTATAAATAACTTTTATATTTTGACAATGGTTTCATTAATAATTTAATATTAATTAATTATTAATGATAATAGAATTGTTTGATGTTTAAATCATTTAATTATGATTCCGATGTTTAAAAGTTATAAATTAATAAACTAGTTTAACTTGAGAACCTATTATGAAGTTCTCGAATTTGAAGAAGAACACCTATAGTAATAGTTATATCACTATAGGCCCTTTAGTGACATATTTGAATTATTTTAAAATTTTTAATTTAAAATTTTGAAAATGATTAAAAATAAAATGTCCGATATTTACAGATGTTGAAGTGCGAATAAGAGTCTTAGACTCAAATTATTTACCCGATAAAAAAAAGTTTGTGACGTCGACAAATGTCGAACCTTATAAAAAAAAGAAAAGGCTCTAGAAATTGATGGATGAGATATTTGAAAATGTATAAAAATATTTCAAATACGTAATATGAACTAAAAGTATGATCATATGTGATGACGTGATTAGACTATGTCTTTATTCGTAATAGACGATTACTATGTGTTATGATATATTGTTCTAATCGAACAAATGATCCGATTATTGATAGGTTGTGATAAAGAGATAAAACCTAAGTTGAGATTTGTAATCAACGAATCGAGATAAGTATCCTACCTTTGCATTTTCTTTATGCAATGGACATGAGTAAGAAGTTTTAGAATTTATTCTATTCCCAGTATGTGATTATATACGCTTTGATTATCAACATGTTAGCTCGAGATATATATTACATTTAAGTTGATTTCTAAATGGTTATACAAGTGTCCCCACTTGGATAATCATGGCATTTATTCACATGTTGATACACCTTTGTCAATTACCCGTATATATATATGTTGAATTACATATTATTGTTGAGCAAGATTAAAAACCTTCGGGTTTGGAACCAGGCATGTATGAACATCCCTATATGGGAAGATTTTTGCGCCCGAGGCGGACAGAATAAAACGATGAATTTCGTTCAGAGTTATGTAGTATTGATCAATACAGGGTACAACGGGGTTGATCACCCTCCGTACCCGTAAGCTAGAACGGTTTGCGGATGGATTTCTGCCAAACCTTTTCGAAAATGAAAAGAATGTTCATAGTATGTTTCTTAAACCCTATTCATGGGTAGAGCCAGAGCCAAATTTAAAGAATTTGAAAGAGAGTTGTTATGTGAATTTTTATCAAGACAGATTACTTCACAACTTTCGATTCGTTGTAGAAGTGTTATATAAAGAGAATACTTATATTCTTTCAAATTTATATATATAAATTGCTATTACTTGCTTTGGGCACTCAAATGCTCATCCTTGCTTAAATTAAATGTTTTCGATTATGTATGATGCAACTTGAAGGTTCGAGCACGCGAAAAGGGAAAGAAAAGTTGTTCGAATGAGTTTATATTATGAGTTAATGGTTATAGTTAGTAGTGGTATCTATTCAAGTATTGTAAGGAATGTATTTGAAGGTCACGTACCTGGGGAAGTAAACTTTGATGTATGTAAATTAAGTTCGAATGTATTATTATTTAGTATTATTCAGCTTAAAGAAATGGTATCGTGGAGAACCGAGTTCGGGTTTCAAGTACCTGGATTTGGGGTCGCCACAGGTTGGTATCAAAGCTGTAGGTTATAAACGTTAGGAATGCAAAACCTAGGTTATAACCTTAGTAGAATGGAGAACGAAAGTTAAGATAGATATTCAGTGAACCATGAGACGAAGTACTCTGGTGAAGAATTATAGGATATGTTAGATAGATGATGAGTCGAGAAGATTCATCAAGTGGTACTAAATAAAATATTCCTTCATTTTATCGATGAACATATTTTATTTTAGTACTAATGTTGTCTCGTTTATTGTGGTCATAGGATGGATGACGAAAGTTAAGATAGTAATTCCTTGACCTAAGAGACGATGGACTCTAGCGAGGAGTACACGAATAAAGAGATGATAAGAGATTTGATAGTTAGGAATGACGACTTAAAGGTTAGAATCGAAGCAAGTGGAGGCACGAAATCGTACTCTCCGGTTTTGGAGCAACAAAGAGAGATAAGGACGCCGCTCACCGAACACGATGGAGTTAACCGAGTTACGAGGAGGTTGGAGCAGAGAGAGATACTGAGATAGACATTTGAAGGTTGAGATAGAAGCCAAAGACACCAAGATATATACCTTGGAGCGAGGCTTTAGACATCACCTTTATGCGATTCGATCACGAGTGGATGGAGCGCCTTTCTACAGAGAGAGATAGGTTGATGATAGAATGGATTGAATAAATTTATCGTCAAACAAAATAAGAGATAACGATATATAAAACTCTTGATTCTTTGTGTATATATACTATATGCTAATCGGGGTAACTTATGTATGTAGATGTCCGGTGGAAAAAGATATGTGGAATAAGAAGGATCGATCCATACCCCGAGCTAATATCGAAGCCAAATAAAGCGAAATAGAAGCTCAAAAGGAAAAATGATGATAGTGATTCGTGGATTTGAAAAATAGTGTTGAAGCACGCTGAAGCCAAAGCATCAACGAGAGGTGCAGATCCGGAGAACAAGGTTTCTTCCCGGAAAGGTTGTGGGAGATAGAAAAGTTAATATTCAAGTCGGGCATTAATAGAAACAATGGAAGAACAGGATAAGCTTAAGATCAAAATTGATCGATGGGGGGCCTCAAGCAACACATCGTGTGCAGCTTCGAGAGGTAAGGGAAAAAGAAAGGTAGAAGACCCTGACTCAGGAAAACGTGATAAGAAGAAAGGGAAGAAGATATGTTATATTTGCGGCTGTGAGGGACATACCTCTCCTCGTTGCCCCAACTATAAGAAAGGTGGATGTTTTGTTTGTGGAAAGAAAGATCATCGAAAAAAAAAAAGAAAGTCCGAGAAGAAAGGCTTAGTAATATAAGGGTTATGTTGTGTTATGGAATGTGTGTGATAAGTAATGAACTATTTTCAACTTTTATATTGGTCAAGATTTTAAATTCCAACTTTCGTAGTCACAAAGGGATAGCTGATGTTTAAAGCAATATGTGCTATGGTATGTTAAGTGCTATGAATATGAGTCTATGTTGGGTTAATGAAGTAAGTTGTTATAAAGATAGCGATATTTATCCTAATATTGGTTAATATAGTAAACCAAGTTTCAAAATTTAATATTTTGGAATACATGATTATTTGAGTAGAAAATTTTGTGTTATATGTCGAACGTATACGATGAGGCTTAGAATGTAAGGAAATGAAGAATAATTTACGATTATGTCACCGAGACGAAAACGAAAACCAGCAGCGGAAGATCAACCAGATAATCGAACGTCGAACGCCAAAGACTTTAAGGCAATCTTATTGCTAGGGTATAGAGGATTAAGTGACTCAGTAGAAGCGTTTATGATAGTTAGGATAACGGAAAGGGCAAAAGATAACTTTTATCACTTATATAATAAAAGGGAAATGAGATAAAGAGAAAGTTTGTGGGCAGAAGAGACATATCTCTTCCAATTGTTCCAATTCAAGAATGTATATCAAATGTTTTATTTGTGAATCAATGGAGTATAAGGTGAAAGATTATTAAAGAAGGAGAAGTGAGATAAGGAATGCGAATACAAGAAATGATAGCATGATATAGGCGACAACGAAACCAATCTTAACAAACAACCCAACTCAGGGTCTACTACAACATAACGATCCGAGATATGGTGGCAAATTGGAAATGTAACTCCAAAAGTATTTGAATAACTTATGTGTCTTATATGATTTTCCTGTATATATATACATATAGTAGATTACTTTATTAAAGAAATTTTGAGGAAGAAATTTGAGTTCTTTTAGAAATCAAATTTACATTTATCGAATAGACAAGCGTTATGAAGAATAATTTAAAGATCGATTCGATCAAGTATGATCGAGATCTACGTCTGATGATTATATGCTATGTACCCTTCTGCATATGAGTTTTTAAAGCGGTGATTCCGGGGACGGAATCCTTATAAGGGAGGGTGAATGTAATAACCCGAGATTTTCTATATAAAATAAATAAGAAATTTTGCGTATAAATTTTTTATTTATTTATTTAATGACGAGAATAAGTGTCTAGTAATGTGAACGATAAATGCGAATATATTTATTACTTGAAAAATTAGAAATAATTTTGGAATAATTAATTACTACAAATTATATTGTATGGTAATTAATTTTATAAAAGCGAAATGTTTTTATTAATTATTTTCCATGAAAACATGATTGGAAATAATATATGAAGTGATAATTAGAATTTATATAATAAATATTTTATTATATGAATTGTTCGTAATATTTAAATCAATTATTTTAACTTGATATGTAAGAAAGAGAAGTCGATATGGAATCCAAACCTGAATTTGGGATTGTGATTAAGAGATGAGAATAATAATATAATATTATTGATATTATGATTTTACAAAGATACCATAATTATGTACATGTATGTATGAATACAGATAATATTGAGCAATGACGATTAATTAGGTCATAGCACGATCGCATCTTGTGAAACC
Organism: Panax ginseng; assembly: GCA_020205605.1. NCBI lineage: Eukaryota > Viridiplantae > Streptophyta > Magnoliopsida > Apiales > Araliaceae > Panax > Panax ginseng. The sequence goes on along the minus strand of CM035132.1, from coordinate 120,772,930 downwards.
CTAATTATTAAACTCGATTATGAGAAATGACCGAGTAGTAGTACTGTGTATATAAAGTTTATCGTGTATAAGAATGTCCGTAATTAGAAGGAACCCTAATTACTATTTTTCGTCGATAATTAGACAAACCCTAATTATTATAACCTTAATCGGTTAAAGTTAGAAATCGTAATGACTGTGTTAGTTAGTAACACACACAAATAATTAGAGAACCCTAATGGTCAATTAGAAACCCTAATTGATGACGTTAAGAAACCCTAATTAGAAAACCCTAAATTTTCAATCAAAACTCTAATTTTAAATTAAAGGTTTTAATTTCGATGTTAATGTATAAAAGTTTTAATTTACCAAAGGATGAAGTAATTGGTAAATGATAAAATTACCATCTAGTGATTAAATACTACATTTAATTGCTATGTACAAAAATGCCCATGAAATTATATGTGAAATTACCAAAATACCCTTTTAGTGTATTATTAGTTATATTATTTATGGAATTTTTAAAATCTAAAGTGATAAACCCTAAGGGTTGTGGCCAATGTCTAAAATGCCCTTCATGGTAGACATGAGAAGTCTAAACTACCCTTGTGCATTATTAAAGGAAGAAACCAATTATTAGGGTGGAAATGACTATTTTACCCTTTTTGTCCATTTAGTGCATTATTGGTGAATTATTTGTGCATTATTGTGTTACCAATCACCACAAATTCGGCCATTCAATCTAGAAATCACCTATGAACTGTATTATTACCATCAATCAACCATTACAATCATTTCATACATTATTTATATGGATTAAAGAGAGAGGGAATGCACATTTACACTAAAATTGCTCACAAACACTTAGCTATTTTTCTCTCAACCCCAAACCTCTGAAATTGTCTTGCCCATAAGCTCATAATCAAAGCCCAACCATCACAAACAACAAATCGGAAGCATCAAGAAGTCGAAATCAAAAATCAAGCTTGAAAGGTAGAAACCCTTAAATTCTAAAAATCCTTCGATTCGATGTTAATTGATGCAATTGATTGTTTAATGTAGTGTAATAGGAGTCTATTAATGTTACGGGTTGTAAAAACACGGACCCATAACATCAAAGTGCACAAATTTGAAGATTTGAGCAAGTTGGAAAAACCGAATTTCGTGATTTTTCATCAAATGTCGTGGCTTATAACTCTTTTCTCGATCATGATATTTGTTTTTAAAAGTTGTTAGGTGTAGATTGTTATGTGGTCTTTAACCTCCAAAAGGAATCAGTCTATATCTATTGTGGAGCAAAAGTTATTTAAGGTCAAAGTGGGTTGATTTAAGATTGACCTATTGTTTTTTAAACCAAAAAAAATATTCTAAGTGTCCAAAAAATATTTTTTGGCAAATGTCAGGCCTTATATCTCGGTGATCGTTAATGAATTTTGTATTTTGAAAGTTGATATGTGTATTCTGTTATGTTCAATTTAAGCTCCAAAACTAATCAGGTCCATATCTATTTTGGAGTAAACGTTATTGAAGGTCAAAGTCCATTGACCAAAGATTGACTGCATAATTTAAAGCGATTTTAGAATTTTCTAAGTGTTGTTTTTTTTGATAAGGTTTGACCATACTTTAGATGCTTGATTTATTGTTTTTATGATGATTTTAAGTGTTAGAGTTGTAGTCCTACATGTTTTCTACACACTGGAATTGATAGATCACGTAAACGTTGCACGATCATCAAGTTATAGAGGTCCAAAGTAGGCACCTCGAACTGTTCTTCGTGAAGAACAGCTTTGGTAGCTACTTTGATGGCTGATTTCTCCCAGATCTGATGTTGTTTAGTCATGATGTTTGTTGGTAAGTGTAGTATTACATGAGTACTACAATATCCAAGTATTAGATTGCCCAGAAACGTAATGGATTGAGAATTATTCATGGTCAAACTAGGCACCTTGAAACTGCCTTGTCAGTGTTCTTGAGGCTCAAGAACACCTAAGGCGACAGATTTCTGTCGCTAAAGCCTTTAGCGACGGATTCTATTTATTTTTAATTTCTGTAATTTCTGAAAATGATTTAAAAATTAGAAAAATTAGATTTTAATTATTAAAAATACTTAATAAATTCTGAAAAATTATTTTAAAGTCCGAAAAATAGTTTTTAATTATTTTGAGTATATTTCATAAATATTTAATATTTTTGGAATATAAAAGGTATTTATTTATTTAATTATAATATTAAATAAATGATATAAAAATAGTTTTAATTCATGAAAAAAATCATGAAAAATTATTTTATGGTATAAGAAAATATTTTAAGTTAATTTCCATGACTTTTAATATTTTGTGATGAATTTCATTAATTAATTAATATTAATGATATTAAAGTTATTTAATGATTATATTAAATAATTTAGTTTAAAAATGATTTTAATATTATAAAATCATTTTAAATGAAAATAAGGTATTTAAAAATATTTTAAGTTATAAAATATAACTTTTAATATTTAAAGGATAATTTCATTAATAATTGAATATTAATGATATTAAGATAATATTAATGATATTTAGTTTATTTAATAATTATTATTAAATAAATAGTTTTAAAATGGTTTTATTTATTTAAAAAATCATTTAAGAAGGATATTAAGGATTTAAAAATATTTTAAGTTATAATTAATGACTTTTAATATTTGGATAAATAATATATTAATATTTAAATATTAATGGTAATTATTTAAAATGATTTTAATTATTTTAAAAATCATTTAAGGGTAATATAAATGTTTTAAAAATAGTTTGAGTTATTATAAATAACTTTTATATTTTGATAATGGTTTCATTAATAATTTAATATTAATTAATTATTAATGATAATAGAATTGTTTGATGTTTAAATCATTTAATTATGATTCCGATGTTTAAAGTTATAAATAGGTCAAACTAGTGACTTTGAGAACCGTTATGAAGTTCTGAATTTGAAGAAGAACACCTATAGTAACAGTTATATCACTATAGGCCCTTTAGTGACAGATTTGAATTATTTTAAAATTTTCAATTTCTGGAAATTTCAAAAATGATTAAAAATAAAATGTCTGATATTTACATATGTTGAGGTATAGAATAAGAGTCTTAGACTCAGTATTTACCCGATAAAGTCATTTTAATGACAAATGTCGATAATTATAAAAAAAAGAAAAGGCTATCAACTTAGATGATGATATTTGAAAAATGTATAAAAATATTTCAAATACGTAATATGAACTAAAAGTATGATCACTGCGATTATGTGATGATGTGATTAGACTATGTGTCAATCGTAATAATACAAGATTACTATGTGTTATGATATATTGTTCTAATCGAACGAATGATCTGATTATTGATAGGTTGTGATAAAGAGATAAAACCTAAGTTGAGATTTGTAATCAACCGAATCGTGCAAGTATCCTACCTTTGCATTTTCTTTATGCAATGGACATGAGTAAGAAGTTTCGTAATTATTCTATTCTGTCGCATGCATTTATATGTACGCTTTGATTATCAACATGTTAGCTCAGATATATATTCTGTTAAGTTGATTTCTAAATGGTTATACAGGTGTCCCCACTTGGATAATCATGGCATTTATTCACATGTTGATACACCTTTTTCAATTACCCGTATATATATATATATATGAATTACATATATTATTGTTGAGCAAAGATTAAAACCTTCGGGTTTGGAACCCGTGCATGTATGAACATCCCTATATGGGAAGATTTTTGCGCCCGGTAGGATGATAGAATAAAACGATGAATTTCGCTCGAGTTATGTAGTATTGATCAATACAGGTACAATGAAATCGATCACCCTCCGTGCCTCATAAGCTAGAAACGGTTTGCGGATGGATTTCTGCCAAACCTTTTCGAAAATGAAAAAGAATGTTCATAGTATGTTTCTTAAACCCTATTCATGGGTAGGTAGCCTAAAATTTAAAGAATTTGGAAGAGAGTTGTTATGTGAATTTTTTATCAAGATGATTACTTCACAACTTTCGATTCGTTGTAGAAGTGTTATATAAAGAGAATACTTATATTCTTTCACTTATATATATAAATTGCTATTACTTGTCGGGCACTCAAATGCTCATCCTTGCTTAAATTAAATGTTTTCGATTATGTATGAGCAACTTTGAAGGTTCGAGCACGAACAAAGGGAAAGAAAAGTCGATCGAATGAGTTTATATTATGAGTTAATGGTTATAGTTAGTAAGTGGTATCTATTCAAGTATTGTAAGGAATGTATTTGAAGGTCACGTGCACTGGGAAGTAAACTTTGATGTATGTAAATTAAGTTCGAATGTATTATTATTTAGTATTATTCAGCTTAAAGAAATGGTATCGTGGAGAACCGAGTTCGGGTTTCAAGTACCCGGATTTGGGGTCGCCACATAAGCTAATCATAAACTCTAGCGAAGTTTATACTTTATTTGATAATCGGTTCTACCCACTCTTTTCATTTCTCCTACTTGCGCCAACGTTTAAATTTGACTCAGGAGAAATTGGACTTTGACTTATTTGTTGAAACTCCGCTTGGGAGAAACCTTCATTACATCCACTATTATAAGTCTTGTTTGATTTAAATTGGTAACCGCATTATTACATTCCGTCGATCTTATTTCTTTGAAAATACTTGCATTTGATGTGATTCAGGATTGATTGGTTAACTACTCCTCATACAAAAATTGATTATTTTCACAAGGTTATTAGCTTTCATATTCCTAACCAACCTATTATGCGAATTCAAGCAACCAAACCGTTAAAATCAATCACTGTCATCTCAAGCCATAAAGCTATTCGTTATTGAAAAACGGATGTTAAGCTTTCTTAGCTCATGTCACGATCTAAACAAAATACGCGCTTTTGAATGATATTTCTATTGTTAATGAATTTCTGACGTATTCCCCAAGAAACTTCCCGCCTACCCCGTAGCGTGAAATTGAATTTTGTATCGACCTTGAACCCTCGTGACAAAGCCCATTTCCAAAGCCCCATATCGAATGGCTCCTATTGAACTTCGTGAGTTAAAGACCCAACCAGCAGGAATTGTTAGACATCGACTTTATTCGTCCCTAGTACTTCTCCTTGGGGTGCTCCTATTTTATTCGTGAAGAAGAAAGATGGGAGTATGCGACTTTGTATTGATTATCGGGAGTTGAATCATGTCAACATCAAAAATAGGTACCCATTGCCACGTATTGATGACCTGTTTGACCAGTTACAAGGAGTCAAATTCTTTTCAAAGATTGATCTTCGTTCCGGATATCACCAGTTCAACAACCGATGACATTCCAAAGACGGCTTTCAGAACTCGGTACGGGAATTATGAATTCCTAGTCATGTCTTTTGGATTGACTAATGCTCCTGCTGCCTTTATGGATATGATGAACCGAGTATTCAAGGAATATTTGGATCACTTTGTGGTCGTCTTTATTGATGACATCCTCATATATTCCAAAACCCGTGAAGATCAAGAGCAACACTTGATGGTGATACTCCAAAAGCTTCGTGAATATAAGCTTTATGCCAAGTTGAAGAAATGCGAGTTCTGGCTTGAAGAAGTAGCATTCCTTGGGCACGTGGTATCAAGTCATGGAATATCTGATGACCCAAAGAAAGATTGAAGCTATTCAAAGCTGGGAGCAACCTAAATCAGCGACCAAGTACGTAGCTTTCTTGGTTTAGCCGGGTTATTATCGGAGATTCGTAGAAGGGTTTTCTCGAATCGCTACTCCATTAACTCAGCTGACTCGGAAAGATACAAAGTTCGGTTGGAACGAAGAATGTGAGAAGTGTTTTCAAGAACTCAAGAGGAGACTCATTTCAAAGACTGCTCGACAATACCATCCGCCTCGGAGGATTTTTTCATCTACAAAGGATGCTTCGGGCAAAGGGTTAGGATGTGTTCTCATGCAACATGGGAAAGTCATAGCCTATGCTTCACGACAACTCAAAGAATATGAGAGGAATTATCCTACTCATGATCTAGAGTTGACAGGTGTTGTCTTCGCACTAAAGATATGGAGGCATTACTTGTATGGGGAGAAAGTGGAGATCTTTACGGATCATAAAAGCCTCAAATATTTCTTCACTCAAAAGGAACTCAACATGCGACAATGACGTTGGCTTGAACTGTTGAAAGATTATGATCATACCATCCAATACCATCCTGGAAAAGCAAACGTGGTAGCTAGCGCATTGAGTAGAAGATCATATGCGGGTACGAGTGCGATATTGTCAATGCAAAGGCCCATTTTGTATGACTTACAAAGGATGGAGATAGAGATAAAGACTTCAGGGACCCACGTGATGATGGCGAATATACGAGTAGAACCGACTTTAATTGATAAAGTTAAAGCTGCTCAAACTACAGACCTGGAGCTGATGCGTATGAGGAAGAAAGTGCAAGAAGCTACTATGCCGAAAGCAAGAATCGATGATGAAGGAATACTTCGAGTCAACTCCAGACTTTGTGTTCCTAACGATCCTGAGTTAAAGTATAAAATCATGATGGAGGCGCACAACACACCATTTGAAATCCATCTTGGGAGTACCAAAATGTATCGTGATCTTCGTCATACATTTTGGTGGAGCAATATGAAGAGAGAGATAGCGCTGTTTATCTCAAGGTGTCTAACTTGTCAACGAGTTAAGGCGGAGCATCAAGTACCAAAAGGTCCATTTCAACCACTTGAAATTCTAGAATGGAAGTGGGAGCACATTACCATGGATTTTGTTACTGGTCTTCCCAAGGTTTCTCAAGGCATTGATGCAATTTGAGTCATTGTTGATAGATTGACCAAGTTTGCTCATTTCTTTCCAATACGAGAAATTATACACTTGAACGTCTTGCTCGTATATACATAAATGAGATTGTAAGACTGCATGGTATGCCAGTATCCATAGTTTCTGATCAAAATCGAAGATTCACTTAACGATTTTGGGTTAGTTTGCAAAAAGCTATGGGCATAGATTTACGATTTAGTTCGGCATATCATCCTCAGACGGACGGACAATCAGAGAGGACTATTCAAACTCTGGAAGATTTATTAAAACTTTGTGTCCTTGACTTCAAGGGAAGTTGGGATAAGTCTTACCATTGGTGGAGTTTTCCTACAACAACAGGTTATCAAGCAAGCATTGGCATGGCTCCATTTGAGGCGTTGTATGGAAGAAAGTGTCGTTCTCCAGTATGCTGGGATGAGGTGGGTGAAGCAACGTTGTTGGGACCAGAGTTGGTACGTATGGCTACGGAAAAGATTCAAACAATCCGACAACGTATAAAGACCTCACAAGATCGACAAAAGAGTTATGCTGATCTTCATCGAAAGGACGTGGGATTCAATATAGGAGATCATGTGTTATTATGTGTTGCTCTATGGAAGGGAGTTACGAGATTTGGAAAGAGAGGAAAGATCAATCCTCTATTCATTGGCCCATTTTTAATCCTCGATCGAGTAGGAACTGTGGCCTATAGACTCGCTTTACCGCCAAGTATGTCTCGTGTTCATAACGTTTTTCACATATCCATGTTACGTAAATATGTTAAAGATCCGAACCATATTATTGAGTTGGAACTAGACGAAATAGTGGAAGACTTAACGTATGAAGAGGTACCTGTTCAAATCTTGGATAGGAAGGAACATATTTTACGCTCCAAGGTTATACCTCAAGTCAAAGTTTTGTGGAGAAACCACGATGTTGAGGAAATGACCTGGGAGTTATAATCTGAAATGAAATCAAGGTATCCTTACCTCTTCGATATACCAGGTACGTATTTTAATTTCTAGGGCGAAATTTCATAAGAAGGGGAGATTGTAAGACCCCAACTTTTTGAATAAAGATGAATTTTCTATAAATGTCATTTTTGAATATTAAGGTATGAATTTGAAATAATATTATAGTTGTGGGTAGTATTTATAAATTCTACAAAGTATGCAAGTTGTTATATTATATTTGATTGGTCAGGGAATATTCTTTGTATCGGGGAATATTCGTACGACGACACAATCATTGGTGGACCCCACAACAGAATTATTGTCGGATTGAGAAAACGACAAAAATATTTTATTGAAAATAACGGCGGAAGTTTTACCGTTAATACTGTTGAACTACTCGGTAGTAAAAGTACAGTAATACGCGTGGTTGCATAGTAGCACACGGTATTGATTATTAATGCTTACGTGAGAAGTCACTCAGTTTTGTTCAATTATTGCTATAGTAATTGTTGCATAGTATCTCACGTTATTTGATTCAATTATTGTCGATATTTTATATATTATTAAATCAATAATTGAAATGACAGAGTTATTAATATTATAAATTGCAATATTAACGATGTCTAGAAGTTCTGTCAAGGAGAGGTTTAGTCACCTAATTGCGCTTGATAGGAGAAATCCTTATTGAAAGCCCCTCTTCCTCGAGAACGACTGGTCGATTAATATTGTGAATTGTAATAAAGATGATAAATGTTGTTAAAATTATTAAGGTGATTTTTTTATGAAGTTTGCTTATTTTATGGATTCTTATTTATCCATTTTCAAAATAATCGGTAGAAAATTTTTAAAGGTGGGGCCCACATGTGGGGGCCATATGTGGGGCCCATATGTGTTGGGAAAATAATTTTGGAAATGGAAGAGTATACGTATAGAAGTATATGTGTGTATTGAGTATATGGTGGGAGAAAATGAGATGCGAAAGTGATGGGTGTGTGATGGGTGTGTGAGTGGAAAATGGTGGAAAAGTGGTAGTGTGATAGTGATGTGTAAGAGTGTAGTGAATTTGATTATTGGGTGGGTGGGGGATAGATGTTGGTTATGGGGGAGAAAAATTAAGTGGTTTATATATAATATTGATATATATAGATTGAAAACATGTGTTTATATATATGTATTATATTTTAAATTTTGTTGAAATCTTATTGGTTAGTTGGTTGAATTTTTTGCATTGGTGTGATATCAAAACATTGATACGTATATCTGCAGAATTATTTCATCCATGAACAGTGCCCTTCCATTCTCCTATAAATAGAAGCTCATTCCTTCATTATTTCTTACGAATTCACTGAAACTCCAAAGAGATAAATTATAAAGAAACTATAGAAAAGTATTCTGCTACTTCCCTACTCTTATATTCAGTTTCTTTTACGGTAAAGGATATTATTCTTTTATATTCATGAAGAGAACTTCTGTTATTCCATTTCTTATTATTCTCGCTGAATAACTCAGATACGCCAGTCGCCTCTATACTTGGTGACATTCTTCTATTATTCTGTCTTTATTATTCTGTTGGAACATCCTGTCTGTGTGTTTTACACCGGACCTGGTTCCGTCTTTGTTATTATTCTGTTGGAATATCCTGTCTGTGTGTTTTACACCGGACCTGGTTCCGTCTTTGTTATTATTCTGTTGGAATATCCTGTCTGTGTGTTTTACACCGGACCTAGTTCCGTCTTTATTTATTATTCGTGCTAATATCCCGCCTCTGCATAGCGCGTTTACGCCGGACCTGGTTCCATTATTTATTATTCCGCATTTATTATTCTGTTGGGACATCCTGTTGGTGTGAATTTCACCTGACCTGGTTCCGTTATTATTATTCTGTTGGAATAACCTGTCTATGCGAAGTACCGCATGCATGGTGATTTCTTTTGTTATTCCATTCGTTATTATACTCAGTTGGTTAAAATTTTGACTTCTATACTCCATGAAATTAGTGGAATATCCTTGATATTTGTGCTTCATCCAGTATTTTTCATGGAAATATTCTTCTGAGCATTCTTGAATTTCACTCTACAAAGCAGTATCATGTTGACAATTTGGACGTTATTAGTTCCTGAATATATTAATTTGTGAACTTGTTTTATTGAACTCTTATATCATTGTCATCATCCTCATGTTTATATTTTTTGAAAGTCATCTGTGGCCTGTAGTGCATAGATGGACTTGGTATGATTATGACCACGGATTATTCGGTGTAATCATGATCGTAATGTTACAAAAGATGTGATAAAAGTCCTCATTGGCCCGTAATGCATTGTTGGACAGTTGTTGGCAAGATCATGACCATTGATGAATACACAAATATCCTTGGCCCGTAGTGCATGGAATTTGTGGTCGTGACCTAATGAATATCCTTGGCAGAAGTAGTGTGGGGATGATGTGGATTATTTATTGTTTGAGTCCCAAATGATAAAAGTGATGAAAAACTTTTTAAAACATAAAAGATAGTATATTTTATTCTCTACTTGACTCTTTTAATGGATTGCTTGATCTCGCTCACTGCAGCTTAAACTTGATGTCTATTGTATTTTATCGGTTTAACATTGTTGAAGGATAATGATAATTTATTTTGCATTATCTTAGTCATAATATTTCTTCGTGTGCTAGTTGAGCTCACCCTTTCTTTCACCGTTTCTCTTCGTGAAATGAGAACGTAAGCCGGGACTAGCCTGGGAACGGAGTGATGGTCCCAGATGGTGTCTTAGTAGTCGCCACTATTCTCGTAAAAATAGTGTGATAATAAATGTAACGAGGACTCTATTTGAGAATGGATATTGCTCTGAAGACAATATTTGTATTTAAACTCACATCATATGTTTTGTCGTATTTTACACTTTTATCGTCAGATTATTAGTTTGTATTTGAATTTTGTACCATATATTTGGCGACTCACGATGGGTAATGTATACCTATTTTGGGGGCGTCACAGTTGGTATCAAAGCTTAGGGATATGATCCCTAGCTAAGATGTGAGACAAGAACTAGGAGGGGAGAGACGGGGAATTATTTCGCTAGTATGACCTACCTAAGTTTATTTGTTATTTAATTGGTTGGTCAGAGTATAGGGATAATATGTGATATGTTAATTAACCCTTGTTTTGTGGCAGTATTTGAAAATTGCATCCGAGAATGTTGAGAACATCAATGGAGCACAAGAGACCGTTGAGTCTCCATAGATCAATAATCAGGATAATGTGCATGAGGAAGGAGACATTCCTCGTGAAAATAACAACATCGACCAAATGATGAACGATGGAATGTTCGTGAGGCTTTATGCAATTCATGCAACATCAAAGTAGAGCGGCTCCTATCCAAAATACAGTGGGAAACACCGGCAACTCTCGACGGTCACTGCGGCGCTTTAAGAATCTGGGACCACCGTAGTTTTTTGGAGAGCCAAACTACTTAAAGGCGGAGACGTGGATTAAGCGAGATCAACAAGATATTTGATGTCTTGGGATGCTCCGAGGAGCAAAGGTTCCCTTTGCCACCTTCATGTTGCTTGCGTGAGGCAAATTACTGGTGGGAATCAGAAGCGTACTTAACTCCGCCGTGACCAAGATGTCTTGGGAGAAGTTCCAAGAACCTGCTCAACGACAAGTACTTTCCCGAAAGTATTCGTTACATGAAAGAGGTAGAGTTCATCAAGTCGAACAAAACAACATGACCAGTATCGCAAAGACGGGCCAAGTTTGCCGAGTTGTCCCTGCCAGCATCCCATTTGGTTGATAATGAGGAGAGAATGACGCGAATGTTTTTAAGAGGTTTGAAACCCGAGATACGCCAATATCTTATCTCTCATAAACCGTGTTTTTATTCGAGATGTTGTTAATAGGGCTCGCTATTGAGCGCGTGATAATGAGTCAACCCAACCAAAAGAGAGCAAACCGACAAAATGATAATACCGATGATAATTGACCATCGGAAGCGGTGACAATAAGCGTGGAGGGAATCAACATGCCAGAAATGGTAACCACTTCGGTGGTAATCATGGCCAAAATAATAAGAACGGACATTTCAAGAAGAGGAGATTCAACAATGATGGAAAGACGTTAGCATCAGCAGTTGTCGTTAAGGAAGGAGAACGACCACCTATCATATGCTTCAAGTGTGGAGGAGAGGGACACATCAGTCCCAACTGTGCGATGCCATCCAAGGCATGTTACAACTGTGGAAGAGAAGGTCACCTGGCCCGATTTTGTCGTGCACCGAAGACAAGTCCAGCTGGGAGGGAGGCACCAAAGGCCGTCCCAGAAAAGTCAAAGCCAGTAGTGCAAGGAAGAGCGTTTGTTGTGACCTCCTAGAAAGCAAGAAACCCGAACGAGGTCATCATGGGTAAGCTAATCATAAACTCTAGCGAAGTTTATACTTTATTTGATACTGGTTCTACCCACTCTTTCATTTCTCCTACTTGTGCTCAACGTTTAAATTTGACTCTGGAGAAATTGGACTTTGACTTATCTGTTGAAACTCCGTTGGGAGAAACCTTCATTACATCCACGGTTTATAAGTCTTGTTTGATTCAAATTGGTAACCGCACATTACCTGTCAATCTTATTTCTTTGAAAATACTTGCATTTGATGTAAATCTAGGGATTGATTGGTTAACTACTCATCATGCAAAAATTGATTGTTTTTGTAAGGTTGTTAGCTTTCATATTCCTAACCAACCTATTATGCGAATTCAAGCAACCAAACCGTTAAAATCAATCACTTCATCTCAAGCCATAAAGCTATTCGTTTATTGAAAAATGGATGTCAAGCTTTCTTAGCTCATGTCACAGATCTAAACAAAAATACGTCAGTTTTGAATGATATTTCTATTGTTAATGAATTTCCGACGATTCCACGAAGAACTTCCCCTACTACCCCAGAGCGTGAAATTGAATTTTGTATCAACCTTGAACCCGGTACAAAGCCCATTTCTAAAGCCCCATATCGAATGGCTCCTATTTAACTTCAGGAGTTAAAGACCCAACTGCAGGAATTGTTAGACATTGACTTTATTCGTCCTACTTCTCCTTGGGGTGCTCCTATTTTATTCGTGAAGAAGAAAGATGGGAGTATGCGACTTTGTATTGATTATCGGGAGTTGAATCATGTCAACATCAAAAATAGGTACCCATTGCCACGTATTGATGACCTGTTTAACCAATTACAAGGAGTCAAATTCTTTTCAAAGATTGATCTTCGTTCCGGATATCACCAGTTGAAGATTAGAACCGATGACATTCCAAAGACGGCTTTCAGAACTCGGTACAGGCATTATGAATTCTAAGTCATGTCTTTTGGATTGACTAATGCTCCTGCTGCCTTTATGGATATGATGAACCGAGTATTCAAGGAATATTTGGATCACTTTATGGTCGTCTTTATTGATGACATCCTCATATATTCCAAAACCCGTGAAGATCATGAGCAACATTTGAGGGTGATACTCCAAAAGCTTCGTGAATATAAGCTTTATGCCAAGTTGAAGAAATGCGAGTTCTGGCTTGAAGAAGTAGCATTCCTTGGGCATGTGGTATCAAGTTATGGAATATCTGTTGACCCAACAAAGATTGAAGCTATTCAAAGCTGGGAGCAACCTAAATCAGTGACCGAAGTACGTAGCTTTCTTGGTTTAGCTGGTTATTATCGGAGATTCGTAGAAGGGTTTTCTCGAATTGCTACTCCATTAACTCAGCTGACTCGGAAAGATACAAAGTTTGGTTGGAACGAGGAATGTGAGAAGTGTTTTCAAGAACTCAAGAGGAGACTCATTTAAGCACCTGTTCTGACAATACCATCTGGCTCGGAGGGATTTGTCATCTACAGTGATGCTTCGGGCAAAGGGTTAGGATGTGTTCTCATGCAACATGGGAAAGTCATAGCCTATGCCTCACGACAACTCAAAGAATATGAGAGGAATTATCCTACTCATGATCTAGAGTTGGCAGCTGTTGTCTTCGCACTAAAGATATGGAGGCATTACTTGTATGGGGAGAAAGTGGAGATCTTTACGGATCATAAAAGCCTCAAATATTTCTTCACTCAAAAGGAACTCAACATGCGACAACGACATTGGCTTGAACTGTTGAAAGATTATGATCATACCATCCAATACCATCCTGGAAAAGCAAACGTGGTAGCTAGCGCATTGAGTAGAAGATCATATCGCGTATGCGAAAAGCGATATTGTCAACGCGCAAGGCCCATTTTGTATGACTTACAAAGGATGGAGATAGAGATAAAGACTCTGGGACCCACGTGATGATGGCGAATATATACGAGTAGAACCGACTTTAATTGATAAAGTTAAAGCCGCTCAAACTACGCACTGGAGGTGATGCGTATGAGGAAGAAAGTGCAAGAAGTCATGCTATCTTAGAAAAGCAAGAATCGATGATGAAGGAATACTTCGAGTCAACTCCAGACTTTGTGTTCCTAACAATCCTGAGTTAAAGTATAAAATCATGATGGAGGCGCACAACACACCATTTGCAATCCATCTTGGGAGTACCAAAATGTATCGTGATCTTCGTCATACATTTTGGTGGAGCAATATGAAGAGAGAGATAACGCTGTTTATCTCAAGGTGTCTAACTTGTCAACGAGTTAAGGCGGAGCATCAAGTACCAAAAGGTCCATTGCAACCACTTGAAATTCTAGAATGGAAGTGGGAACACATTACCATGGATTCCGTTACTGGTCTTCCCAAGGTTTCTCAAGGCATTGATGCAATTTGGGTCATTGTTGATAGATTGACCAAGTCTGCTCATTTCTTACCAATACGAGAAACTTATACACTTGAATGTCTTTCTCGTATGTACATAAACGAGATTGTAAGACTGCATGGTATGCCAGTATCCATAGTTTCTGATCGAAACCCAAGATTCACTTCACGATTTTGGGTTAGTTTGCAAAAAGCTATGGCTACGGATTTACGATTTAGCTCGGCATATCATCCCTGACGGATGCATAATCGTAGAGGACTATTCAAACTCGGAAGATTTATTAAGACTTTGTGTCCTTGACTTCAAGGGAAGTTGGGATAGGTTCTTACCATTGGTGGAGTTTTCCTACAACAACAGCTTATCAAGCAAGCATCGGCTCGACTCCATTTAAGGCGCCATGGAAGAAAGTGTCATTCTCCAAAGATGTTGGGATGAGGTGGGTGAAGCAACGTTGTTGGGACCAGAGTTGAATGCGTATGACTACTGTAAAAGATTCAAGCGATCCGACAACGATAAAGACCTCACAAGATCGACAAAAGAGTTATGCTGATCTTCATCGAAAGGACGTGGAATTCGATATAGGAGATCATGTGCTGTTACGTGTTGCTCCATGGAAGGGAGTTACGTGTTGCTCAATCCTCGATTCATTGGCCCATTTTTAATCCTCGATCGAGTAGGAACTGTGGCCTATAGACTCGCTTTACTGCCAAGTTTTCATAACATTTTTCACATATCCATGTTACGTAATATGTGAAAGATACGAACCATATTATTGAGTTGGAACCAGACGAAATAGCGGAAGACTTAACGTATGAAGAGGTACCTGTTCAAATCTTAGATAGGAAGGAACATATTTTACGCTCCAAGGTTATACCTCAAGTCAAAGTTTTGTGGAGAAACCACGATGTTGAGGAAATGACCTGGGAGTTAGAATCTGAAATGAAATCAAGGTAATGTGCGGTTACCGATTTGAATCAAACAAGACTTATAAACCGTGGATGTAATGAAGGTTTCTCCCAATGGAGTTTCAACAGATAAGTCAAAATCTAATTTCTCTGGAGTCAAATTTAAACGTTGAGCACAAGTAGGAGAAATAAAGGAATGGGTAGAACTGGTATCAAATAAAGTATAAACTTCGCTAGAGTTTATGATTAAGTTACCCATGATCACCTCATTCGGATTCCTCGCTTTTTGGGAGGTTACGACAAATGCTCTCCCTTGAACTACCGGTTTTGTCTTGTCTGGGACACCCTTTGATGCCTCCATCCCAGCTGTACTTGACTTTGGTGCACGACAAAATCGGGCTAGGTGACCTTCTTTTCCACGAATTGTAACATGCTTTGGACTACATCGTCGCAGTTTGGACTTATGTGTCCTTCCTCCACATTTGTAACATACGACCGGCCATTGCTTCTCCTTCCTTAACTGGTCTTTGGTCTTTGACGTCTTTCCATCTTTGCTGAACCTTCTCTTCTTGAACTTTCCACTCCTATTGTCTTGGCCATGATTACTGTAAGACCCCAACTTTTTGAATAAAGATGAATTTTCTATAAATGTCATTTTTAAATATTAAAGTATGAATTTGAAATAATATTATAGTTGTGGGTAGTATTTATAAATTCTGCAAAGTATGCAAGTTGTTATATTATATTTGATTGGTCAGGGAATATTCTTTGTGTCGGGGAATATTCATACGATGATGACACAATCATTGGTGGACCCTTATTAACGGAATTATTATTTGATTGAGAAAACGACAAAAATATTTTATTGAAAATAACATGAAGTTTTACCGCTTAATACTATTAAACTACTCGGTTGTAAAAGTACGATGAATACGCGTGGTTGCATAAGAAAGCACACCAGATTGATTATTAATGCTTACGTGAGAAGTCACTCAGTTTTGTTCAATTATTGCTATAGTAATTGTTAAATAGTATCTCACGTTATTTGATTCAATTATTGTCGATATTTTATATATTATTAAATCAATAATTGAAATGACAGAGTTATTAATATTATAAATTGCAATATTAACGATGTCTAGAAGTTCTGCCAAGGAGAGGTTTGGTCACCTAATTGCGCGCCAATAGGGAGAAATCCTTATTGGAAAGCCCCTCTTTCCTGGGAACGACCTAGTCGATTAATATTGTGAATTGTAATAAAGATGATAAATGTTGTTAAAATTATTAAGGTGATTTTTTTATGAAGTTTGCTTATTTTATGGATTCCTATTTACCCATTTTCAAAATAATCGGTAGAAAATTTTTAAAGGTGGGGCCCACATGTGGGGGCCATATGTGGGGCCCATATGTGTTGGGAAAATGATTTTGAAAATGGTGGAAAAGTGGTAATGTGATAGTGATGTGTAAGAGTGTAGTGAATTTTATTATTGGGTGGGTGGGGGATAGATGTTGGTTATGGGGGAGAAAAATTAAGTGGTTTATATATAATATTGATATATATAGATTGAAAACATGTGTTTATATATATGTATTATATTTTAAATTTTGTTGAAATCTTATTGGTTAGTTGGTTGAATTTTTACATCAGTGTGATATCAAAACATTGATACGTATATCCTGCAGAATTATTTCATCCATGAACAAGGCTCCTTCCATTCTCCTATAAATAAAGCTCATTCCTTCATTATTTCTTATGAATTCACCAAAACTCCAGAGAAAAAAATTATAGAGAAACTATAGAAAAGTATTCTGCTACTTCACTACTCTTATATTCAGTTTCTTTTATGGTAAGAGATATTATTCCTTTATATTCATGAAGAGAACTTCTGTTATTCCATTTCTTATTATTCTGTTGAAATAACTCAGATACGCCAATTACCCTATACTTGGTGACATTCTTCTATTATTCGCTCTTTATTATTCTCATTGGAACATCCTCGTGCATGTATTTTACACCTAACACGGACCGGTTCCGCTTTATTTATTATTATTCGCCGTAATATCTTATGCTCTGCATGCATTTTACGCCGACCGGTTCCATTATTTATTATTCCACATTTATTATTCTGCTGGGACATCCTGTTGGTGTGAATTTCACGACGACCGTTCCGTTATTATTATTCTATTGGAATAACTCATCTATAATGGGCATACCGCATGCATGGTGATTTCTTTTGTTATTCCATTCATTATTATACTCAAATTGGTTAAAATTTTGACTTCTATACTCCATGAAATTAGTGGAATATCCTTGATATTTGCACTTCATCCAAAGATTTTTCATGGAAATATTCTTCTCGAGCATTCTTGAATTTCACTCTACAAAGCAGTATCATGTTGACAATTTGGACGTTATTAGTTCCTGAATAAATTAATTCGTGAACTTGTTTTATTGAACTCTTATAACATTGTCATCATCTTAAAGTTTATATTTTTTGAAAGTCATCTGTGGCCTGTAGTACATAGATGGACTTGGTTTGATTATGACCAGGGATTATTCGGTGTAATCATGACCGTAATGTTACAAAAGATGTGATAAAGTCCTCATTGGCCCGTAGTGCATTGTTGGACAGTTGTTGGCAAGATCATGACCATTGATGAATACACAAATATCCTTGGCCCGTAGTGCATGGAATTTGTGGTCGTGACCCTAATGAATATCCTCGGTCAGAAGTCAGTGGGGATGATGTGGATTATTTATTGTCGAGTCCCAAATGATAAAAGTGATGAAAAACCTTTTAAAACATAAAAGATAGTATATTTTATTCTCTACTTGACTTTTTTAATGGATTGCTTGATCCGCTGCAGTTAAACTTGATGTATATTGTATTTTATCAGTTTAATATTGTTGAAGGCTAATGATAATTTATTTTGCATTATCTTAGTCATAATATTTCTTGCTGGGCTAGTTGAGCTCACCCTTTCTTTCACTGTTCTCTTCAGGAAATGAGAACGTAGCTGGGACTAGTCGGGGAACGGAGTGATGGTCTGAGATGGTGTCTTAGTAGTATAAGCATGAGGATGATGACAATGACATAATAATTAAATAAAACAAGTTCAACAATTAATTTATCCAGGAACCAACAACGTCAAAATTGTCAACATGATACTGCAAATGGATTTCCGCCCGCCATACGGTAATTCACGTATATAGATTATTTCCATAATTTAATAATGAATGAATACAAAGGATCATTCACCATGCATGTGATAATCCATATATACAGGTTATTCCAATAAAATAATAAAGAATGGAATAACAGAAGGATCCACCATGTAAAGGATAGATCGCATGAGATAAGTTATTCCAAATGTAATAATAAAAATGGAACTCAGTCATGCGTAAACGCACGCATGAGATATTTCACGAATAATAAAGAATAGAATAACAACAGAATTCACCATGCATGCGATAGACCGCGCAGATAGGTTAGTTCAACAGAATAATAAATAATGGAACCAGGTCATGCGTAAACGCACATACAAGATATTCCGACAGAATAATAAAGAATGGAATAACAACAGAATTTCACCATGCATGCAGTATTAGCATAAAAAAAGTTTATTCCAATGTAATAATAAAGAATCGGAACCAGTCGAGCAAAAATTAAGATCGACATGATATTCCAACAGAATAATAAAGAATGGAATAATAGAAGAATTTTACCATGTATGTGGTACTTCGCATATACAGGTTAGTCCAACAGAATAATAAGAAATGGAATAACAATAGCTCTCTTAATGAATACGAAAGAAATAATACCCCTTACCTCAAAAGAAGACTAGATACTTGAATAGTGAGGTAGCAAACTTCTCTTCTTCTTTCTCTCTATAATTTCTCTCTATAATAATTGCTCTATAGCTTTAGTAAATTGATGAGAAATGAAGAAAGAATGAGCTTCTATTTATAAGAAAATATAGTTTCGATAATTGCACGTTTTGGGGCTCGAATTATTATAGTACAATACCTACAACTTTTCTTTCATTTTTAATTTAGTCCTGCAAGTATTATCAAACTTGCACCACCTCCCCTAATAGTAAATAATGTGAATCAATAGTTCAATCATGTGAACCAATAATTATAGTCATGTGAAAATATGAATTACAGTATAGTACCTCCATCTATACCTCCATTTTTAACCTAGTCATGCAAGTATCATCAATCTTGCACCAACTCCCCTAATAGTAAATGAATGTGATTCAATAGTACACACATGTGAATAAATAGTTATATAAGCATGTGAATTAATAGCAATTAATTGCTCATTTATCCAATTAATTACCCAATTTATCAATATAACCCCCAAACATCAATTATCATCGGAATAAATGTCGATTTCCACTAACACTAATAATCCCAACACAATGGAACTATCAAATTCATCTTTAATCAACACGAACTTATTCATTATTAATATTATAACTCACAATATTTAACAACCGTGTCGTTCCTGTGAAAGAGGGGGCTTTCCAATAAGGATTCTCCCTATTGGCGCACAATTAGGTGACCAAACCTCTCCTCGATGTAACTTCTAGACATTGTAAATATTGCAATTTAATAATATGAATAACTTTTTCGTCTCAATTATTGATTTAATAATATATCATATTATGCGAGATGATAATTTTGACAATAATTGAATCAATAATATGAGAGATATGATGCAATAATTACTATAGCAATAATTGAGTATAACCGAGTGACTTCTCACGTAAAGCATCAATAATCAATACCGTGTGCTACTTATGCAACCACGCCAGACATCGTACTTTTTACTACCGGGTAGTTCAACGCTTTTTACGGTAACATTTCTCAAGTATTTTTTATAAAAGATAATTATGTCATTTTCTAACTACGACATAATACTTCCGTTGTAGGGTCCACCAATGATTATGCTTGCCGCATTTAATATTCCCTCGTTAAAACGAATATTCCCCAATTATCAATATTATATAACCACTTGCTTACTTTGCAAAATTTGTAAATATTACCCACAACTATAACATTATATTATATTCACACCATAATATTAAAAAATATATTTCGAGAGAAATTAGTTTTTATTCATAAAAGTTGGGGTATTACATTGACATCTCTTGATGGGAGAGACGTCGCTCTATTAGAGAGGGATGATGCTATATTAGCTAGGGATGCATTGATTGTGGAGCAGGATGCCGCCCTATCTACTAGGGATGTGGCCATTGCAGACACTACTTCTGTGAGATCCCATACGACTGACATCCTTGCCGATATGAGTGCATATATCGATGAGCATCATGCCATCATGCAGTTAGCCTCGGATCTGCTAGCTCGTGTAGATACCCTTGGGCAGGAGCTTGTAGCTTTACCTCCTTCTTCGGAGAGGGATGCTTTGTTAGATATGATAGTCCGCATACACACAGATCCATAGATAGCTTTGTATTTTCCTCCACAGACTAGCTTAGCCATTTTGTCATGTACAACACAGATGTATATATCAAACAATATTATATATGGCAGAGAAATATATTTTGATTTACTTCCCTTTTAGTTGTGCCATGATACTTGCTTGATATTTGCCTGTTTCTTCAGGGCTTATAATCTTGATGCATTCTGAACTTATCCTTGATATGTGGACATTGAGAAATCACAGGATCTCTCAGAACAGATCATTGATCTGTATGTATCCCTACCATCTTTGGTGTCTTGGGACTGATTTCTGTATGGAAATGTGGAGAGGAGTGTGGCTTTTCCTCTTTGAGATTAACCGCACCACAGATGGTCGCCAGTACTTCTATTTGTGAGAAGCCTAGTTAATTCCATCTCTTATGGATTGGTGTTGCTCTTTGAGGCACAACCGCAGCTTAGATGGTCACCGAATCTCCTATTGGTGAGGAGAGGTTGGATAATTCAATCCCTTTGGTTTGAAGCTGATAAAGTGTAATGGATTGAAGTTTGATCCCAGTACCGTGTGACAAGTAGTTTTTATTCTGGTAGGGGTTAGACTGAACCACAAATGGTTGCCTACGTACTCCTATTGAAGAGGAGATCAAGTCTGTGTAGTTCGAACCTGGTGTAAGAGGTTCAACGCTGAATATGAAAAGGCAGGGTGTAGAAGTTTTATTGATGAAGAAGGGTGTAAAAGTATTTTTGTGGTTCTTGTTTTTTTTAGAGAAAGGGCAGAAATGTTTTTGTTGTTTTTTGTTTATTGCGATTGGGCCATATAGAATATGGTTGCCTACGTACTCCCGTGTATTAGGGAGATCAGGTCGACGTACTCCCATGAAAAGTGTGAACCCCATGCGCAAGCTATACTGCGGGGAGAAGAAAGTTTGATCCCATAATGGGGACAAACTGCAGGTATGGAAAAAGTTTGATCCCATCTTCAGGACAAACTGCAAGCGTAGAAAAGTTTACTCCCATATTTAGGATAAACTGCAGGCATAGAAAGGTTCAATCTTGTCTTCAGGATAACTAAAATTGTATGAAAATTTTGAAATGAGGTGAAACCAAGCTACTGGTTTGAAATGTATGTTTCCCTAAGGGGCAGAAGAGTTTGTATGAGAGTGGGTTCAAAAACCAGAATGACTGGTGATTGGATGATCCATACCAGGATGTTTGCTTGATGATATCCTCAGACATAGTACCGTTTCATGGTGTCCGAGTTGATAAGCTATGGAAATTCATCGCCATCCATTTCCTGTAGTCTGAGAGATCCTCCTGTCAATACCCCCTTGACAACAAACGAGCCTTCCCAGTTAGGAGCAAATTTTCCCTTATATTGATCTTGGTTGTCAATGATCTTCTTCAAAACCAAGTCATGATGTTTGAACTGCCGTAGCCGGACTTTTCTATTGAAGGATTGTGAGATCCTTTGCTAATATAACTGACCATGGAAGATTGCCGCGGTTCGCCTTTCACCTATCAGAGATAATTGATGATACCTATCTTGTACCCATTGGTCTTCATCAAACTGAGCATCCATCAACACTCTGAGGGATTCCATTTCCACCTCTATGGGGAGCATTGCTTCCATCCCATAGGCTAATGAGTAGGGGTTTGCCCCAGTGGAAGTACGTATAGAAGTTCTGTAGGCAAAATAAAGTTAGAGGCAAGAGGTCAGGCCATCCTTTGTGATTGGCGGACATTTTTTTGCATGATCTTCTTGATATTCTTATTAGCCACTTTAACAGCACCATTCATCTTTGGACCGTAGATGACAGAGTTAAGGTGATTGATGTGGAATTTACTGCATAACTCCTCTATCATTTTGTTGTTGAGGTTCTTAGCATTGTCTGACACAATGACCTCTGGTTGTCCATATCGACAGACGATATTGTTTCTGATGAAAGCAATGATGAATTCTTTGGTAACCCTGGGGAAGGAGGCTGCTTCTACCCATTCGGTGAAGTAGTCAATCATGGTGAGTATGAGTCGATGTCCATTACTGGCTTTGGGCTTGATGGGCTCGATCATGTCCATTCCCCACATTGAGAAGGGCCATGGTGAACTCATATTATGGAGTTCCCTTGGAGGGGCGTGGATAGCATTCCCATGAATTTGGCATTGATAGCACCTCTTGACGTGATCATCACAGTCAGCTTTGAGCATAAGCCAATAATGCCCTGTTCTGAGGATTTTCTTGACAAGTAAAGGGCCGCTCATGTGTGGGCCACATACTCCACCATGGATCTCATCCATGAGTCTCCGAGCTTGGTCTTTGTCCAGACATCTGAGGAGACCTAATCATGCATCTCTTTTGTAGAGTGCATCTCCGCTTAGGTAGAATTTTAGAGCAAGTCGATGGATCCGCCTCTTTTCAGTTAGGCTCGCCTCAGCGGGTGTAGATCCATCTCTCAGATACTCATTGATATGCTGATACCAAGGGTGGTGGATGGGAGGTAGCTCATCCGATACTTCTCCAACGTAGTTCCCATAAATTGGGCCCTTTTGCAGGGTAAATGTGATGCTTAACATGTTTTCCTTGTCAGGTATATGAATCAAGGAGGCCAACATTGCTAGTGCATTCGCAAGGAGATTTCTTCAAACTCCAAAGCCATCTGTAAAACTTGCCGATGGTAAGGCAGCAAATCTAATTCTTTGGTTTGATAGATTTATGTGGATTGTTTGATTACCAATTCAGAATCCCCAAAGACAGTTAACCGCCGCATGATGCCCATTGAACGGGCAAGTTTTAGCCCCATGATACAGCCTTCATACTCAGCTATGTTGTTGGTGCTGACAAACTTCAATTTGACGGTAACGGGATACTGTTCCCCTGTACCGGATATTAGAACTGCTCCAGCTCCAGAGCCTTCTGTGTTAACAACTCCATCAAAATACATTTTCATGCGTGGCATGCATCGTACTGATGGTATTGCTGAACTGCCATTACCCTTCATCGGGGAAGTATGTTTCCAAGGGTTTGTAATCCCCTGCAGGTGCGGCGGCTAATTGATCCGCAATTTCTTGACCTTTGATGTAAGACCCCGAATTTTATGAAATAAAAGTATTAAATTTTTCTATTTTTGTAAATAGTTAAATTGATAAATGTTTAAAATTAAGGGTAATATGTGAAATTTTTTTAAAGTAAGCAAGTTGATATAAAATATTCGTTTTGTCGGGAAATATTCGATTAGTCAGGGAATATTCTTTTTGTCGTGGGAATATCCGTGATTTATGCAGCAACAATCATTGGTGGAACCCATAAAGGAATTATTATTTGATTGAGAAAGCGACAAAAATATTTTTATGAAAATAACGGCGGAAGTTTTACCGTTAAAACTATTGAACTACTCGGTAGTAAAAGTACAGTAATACGCGTGGTTGCATAGTAGCACACAATATTGATTATTAATGCTTACGTGAGAAGTCACTCAGTTTTGTTTTATTAGCATAATTAATGTAATAAAACAGAAAAGCTTTTTATATAAAACAGAATACTTTTATAAAGTTATTCTATAAATAGAATATATATATTCTATTATGCATAGTGTTTTGCATAGTAAAATCTTTTTATATAAAACAGAATACTTTTATAAAGTTATTATATAAATAGAATATATTATATTTTATTATGCATAGTGTTGCATAGTGCCTGCATAGTGTTTTGCATAGTAAAATCTTTTTATATAAAATAAAATACTTTTATAAAGTTATTCGTTTTATTAGATTATAAGTAGAATATATTATATTTTATTTAAAAGATTTTGCTTTAAATATGGACCGTCCGATTAATAGTAAATTAATCTGAACCGTTCATGAATTAGTTACTATGCAGTCCATTCTTCTATAAATAGAAGCTCATTCCTTCATTATTTCTTACGAATTCACTGAAACTCTAGAGAGAGAAACTATAGAGAAAATTCTTCTTCTGTAATCTCGAGCGTATTTCTTTAGAGTTTAAGAAAGCTTTGAGCGTAGAAGATAGTACAAGTTTTCTTCAAGTATATTCCCGCCCTACTGGTCGGAATAATCTTCTTTATAAGGTAAGGGGTATTATTTTTTTCATATTCATGAAGAGAATTTCTGTTATTCCATTCTTTATTATTACTTTGGAATATCCCAGCTTGTCGTATGTATTACGCTTGACCAGTTTTGTTAATTATTATTCTATTGAATAACTCCATCATGCAAGTACCGCATGCATGGTGATTTCTTTTGTTATTCCATTCTTTATTATACTCAGTTTGTTAAAGTTTTGACTTCTATACACCATGAAATTAGTGGAATATCCTTGATATTTGCGCTTCATCCAGTATCTTCTCATGGAAATATTCTTCTGAGCATTCTTGAATTTTACTCTACAAAGAAGTATCATGTTGACAATTTGGACGTTATTAGTTCCTGGATAAATTAATTCTTGAACTTATTTTATTGAATTCTTATATCATTGTCATCATCCTCATGTTTATATTATGTGAAAGTCATCTGTGGCCTGTAATGCATAGATGGACTTGGTATGATTATGACCAAGGATTATTCGGTATAATCATAACCGTAATGTTACAAATGATGTGAAAAAAGTCCTCATTGGCCCGTAGTGCATTAATGGACAGTTTTTGGTATGATTATGGCTATGAATTCTCTTCGGCCAAGGGAGCAAAGATGAATTGTTTTATGTCATGATCAGGACCGTTGATGAATACACGAATATCCTTGGCCTGTAGTGCATGGATAATTTGTGGTCATGATACTAATGAATATCCTTGGCCGTAGTACAGGGATGATGTGGATTATTTATTAAGTTGAGTCTCAGCGATAAAAGTGATGAAAAACCTTTTTAAATCATAAAAGATAGTAGATTTTATTCTCTACTTGACTCTTTTAATGGATTGCATGTTTCACTGAGCTTAAACTTGATGTCTATTGTATTTTATCAGTTTAACACTGTTGAAGACTAATGATAATTTATTCTGCATTATCTTAGTCATAATATTTCTTACTGGGCTAGTTGAGCTCACCCTTTCTTTCACTATTGTCTTCAGGAAATGAGAACGTAGTCGGGACTAGTCGGGGAACGGAGTGATGGTCCAGATGATAGTATTAGTAGTCCTCACTATTCTGTTAAATAGTGTGTTAATAAATGTAATGAGGACTTATTCTGAGAGTGGATATTGTCTAGAAGACAATGTTTGTATTAAAACTCACAGCTCTCTTGTTGTATATTTAAGATTGTATTTGTATTTTGTACTATGTATTTGGCGACTCAGAATAGGTGATGTATACTTATATTGGGAGCGTCACAGTTGGTATCAGAGCTTAGGGATATAATCCCTGGCTGAGATATGAGTCTAGAACTAGGAGGGGTGTGACAGGGAATATACTTCGCTAGTGTGTGACTTACCTAAGCTAAAATTGTTTACTTGATAAGTTGACAAATTATGATATGTTAATTAACCTTTGTTTTGAAGTATATTCTGGAATGATATCTGAAACCCAGGAGATGAGTAATGGGAAAATCATGATACAGAGGAAATAACCGAAAAGGTACAATCCGAAAAGAAAGCAATGTATTCTCATCTCTTGAAATACTGTGTATGCGTCACGTAAATTTCGAGGGCGAAATTTCATAAGGAGGGGAGATTGTGAGACCCCGAATTTTATGAAATAAAAGTATTCAATTTTTCTATTTTGGTAAATAGTTAAATTGATAAATGTTTAAAATTAAGAGTAATATGTGAAATTTTTTTAAAGTAAGCAAGTTGATATAAAATATTCGTTGTGTTAGGAAATATTCGATTAGTCGGGGAATATTCTTTTTGTCAGGGAATATCCGTACGACGGTACAATCATTGGTGGACCCCAGAACGAAATTATTGTCGGATTGAGAAAGCGACAAAAATATTTTTATGAAAATAACGACGGAAGTTTTACCGTTAAAACTATTGAACTACTCGGTAGTAAAAGTACAGTAATACGCATGGTTGCATAGTAGCACATGGTATTGATTATTAATGCTTACGTGAGAAGTCACTTAGTTTTGTTTTATTAGCATTATTAATGTAATAAAACAGAAAAGCTTTTTATATAAAATAGAATAGTTTTATAAAGTTATTCTATAAATAGAATATATTATATTCTATTATGCATAGTGTTTTGCATAGTAAAATCTTTTTATATAAAACATAATACTTTTATAAAATTATTCTATAAATAGAATATATTTTATTTTATTATGCATAGTGTTTTGCATAGTAAAATCTTTTTATATAAAACAGAATACTTTTATAAAGTTATTCGTTTTATTAGATTATAAATAGAATATATTATATTTTATTTAAAAGATTTTGCTTTAAATATGGACCGTTCGATTAAAAGTAAATCAATTTGGACCGTTCATGAATTAGTTACTATGCAGTCCATTCTTCTATAAATAGAAGCTCATTACTTGTATAGAAAAGTAAGAAATTAAAGTTATCTATAGGGCAGAGGGATTTTCTGCCCGTTTTACCCTCGTCGACCAATACATGGAGTGCTGCTCCAATTGTCGAGGGCAAAGTTCTGATGGACTGCAATGATGGAGGGATTGTCACTGTCCTCCTTCTCCCGAATGAAAACCATGACATCGGGGCAATCATCGTCTGGGGTATATCTATTTGTATGTTCGTCATGGACAATGATGCGTATGCCTGACATCATTAAGGCGATGTCGTGTTTACGTTTCCGCTCCCTTTCTTCCACTTTGGGATCGGGAATCAATACCTCTTTTGCTTTGAATGGTACTGGTTTGAGAAACAGAATAGCCATAACATTGGTTGGCACCTTTATTGGAGACTGTATCAGCTCATGTGGTGCATATTGAAAAAATCACCGTGTGGCGGAAGCTTGAGGAACCTGCTTGTGCTTATGAGGATTCCCATGACTTGAACTAGCAGAATAGCCTAGTCCGGCTGTCCCGATTTGACTAGACACTTGAATAGGGTGCTTAATACCCTGCTAATTTCTACCAAGCCCTTGTCCAGGCTGATGACCCAATGACATCATTTCTTGTGTAGCCGATATAACCTCTGCAGAAATCTTGGGCATGGGAAGTGGTGCTCCAATAGGATGGTATTGTGTGTTACTCACTTCTAAAGTATGAAAACTGGCCGGCTCAATTTCTAAATTGAAGCTGATGATTGGCAGATCACCTTGTTCAGGACATTCCGGCTCAGCGTTGATAGTGACTAAACTGTTGTTTACAATGTAATTGAATTATTGATGTAGCGTAGAAGGAACGACTCCAGCCATGTGAATCCATGGTCTCCCCAATAGCAGGTTGTATCCTGAATCTATCTTGAGGACGTGAAAGGATACATTGAATGTATTTGGACCAATCTAAATTGGCAGCTCAATCTTTCCGATGGAATTTTTTCGGGATCCATCAAAATCTTTGATAACCGTATGGCTGCTTTGGATCCATTTGAGATTGACATTCATCTTCAACAAGGTAGCATAACGACAGATATTCAAAGATGAACCTCCATCTATCAAAACTCCAGCTAACATATACCCAGAGGACAAAACTACAATATACAATGGCTTGCAATGACCGCTCCCTTCGGGCGGTATGTCATCATCAGTGAAGGATATCACATTGTTGTTGAAAATGTGATCAACCATATGTTGAAATTTTTCCACATCCACTGATTTCGGTAAGTAGGCTTCTTCCAAAACCTTCAGTAAGATCTTTCTGTGATCCTCGGAAGAGAAATCAAGTCCAGTATTGATATCTAATGTGGAGCTTCTTTTAAGCTTAAAACTACCTTGGTTTCATTATGGCCCATAGTGCGGAGGAATTTTTCAATATTCTCCATGAGAATCTTCCCCTTTGCTTTGATGGCGGGTTTCATCACCCTCTGAGGAAGATACAGTGGATTTTCCTTCGACACTGTAGCAGTAGTATGAGACGTGGATCCTTCAGCTTCTCCATAATTCTATGGAACATTGTGTAAGCAGACAACAGGATATTGTGGTCTGAAAGGTAAAGAAATTGGCTCTAGTGCGGCCACTTTCAAAGGATTGTCAGCTCCTTTGAGTTGAATTGCTTGTATGGGAAATGCTTTGATAGTCTCATCATCCTCAACGGATATAACGGCTACTGATCCCTTCCATGTATTCCCACTCTCGAGTTGTACAGTGTCATCATCTGCCAGCTGCAGGACACCACTATCAATAAGATTCTGAATGAGATGGCGGAGTGCCCAACATTCTTCTGTGCTGTGACCGCGAGAATGTGAATGATATTGACAAACTCCATCAGAGTTGAACCATCTTGAACGGGGATTGATTGGAGGCAGAAGGGAGGTAATTCTTCCTTCATTGATCAGCATTTGAAATATCTCCTCCAAAGGTTGGCCAAGGTATATGAATTCCCTTTGATTGGCAAAATCTCGACAGGCTTTAGCATTTGCTCTCTTTGCAACCTTATCCTCCATAGCTTCGCTTTCTGAAGGTGAGGGTGGAGAATTCATAAAAAAAGGCAGGAGATAAGCATGTTCCTGACTGACTAATTGGCATATGACTTGATGCTGATGGGTCACCAGTTCTGCAAATTACTCAATTTTTTTGCAAAGAGCTTTCATCTTTTGTTCCATAGCAAATTGGAACTTTGCTTAATCCCATCTGTCAACATCGTCTTTGATGGCCTGGGATGATTCACCATTAAAATTAGAACTCTGTCCAGATCTCCAACTAATCATGTTGACCTCTTCTTCTTTGTGTTGAGGAAGAGGGTTGTCTTGCACATGAGGTTGATCTAGTTTGGTGACCACGATCTCCCCGTTGTCTATTAAATCTTGGATCTTGTGTTTCAAGGCCCAACAATCTTGAGTATCATGTCCAGGTGCCCCGGCATGATAAGCACACTTCCGAGTAGCATCAAAACCCTTCCCATTAGGGTTGGCTGGTGGAAGAAGACGTGTGATTTTCTTCTGAGTAGTCAGAAGAACAAGAATATTCTCGAGCGAGTCCCCTAAGGGTGTGAACGTTTGAGGGTGCTTTACTTCTCCACTTTTAGGTAATGGAGGGTTTGAAGACTATGCTTGGAAAGGGGAGTAGTTTCTCCTCTGTATAGGCATGTTCTGATTGCCTTTTTGACCTTGTAGTATCAAGAAAACAACCTCCTCTTTCTTTTTATGGACCAACCGGGGGTTGTTTCCATAAGATCCGGACTGGATGTACTCAGCAACTACTTTAAGAGCGGCTAGGTCTTGAATCTTACCGGACTTCAATCCTATTTTAGCCATCTCTCCGTGCTTGATCATTTAAGAGAATGGTTTGCCAATACCAGCTAAAACTCTCTCATAGAAAGGAGCTTCCTGTATGTCTATGAAAGTCATGACCATTTCTGATTCTGTCATGGAAGGAATAACTTGAGTAGCCAGGCGCCTCCACCTCTGAGCATACTCTCTGAAAGACTCATTAGACTATTTCTTGACCTTGGTAATCCCAGTACCAGTGGCCAGAGCCATCCGAGATTGAAAAGCTGTATTGAGTGAGGAAGGCGTGAGCTAGCTCTTCCCAGCTATCGATCCTTGAGTTGTCTAATCTGGTATACCATGAACGGGCTTCTCCAGTCAGACTCTTCTAGAACAGTTGCATTCTGAGCTTCTCATTTTTCGCATAAGATCCAAGTTCTCCAATGAACACTTTCAAATGTGTATAAGGATCCCCTAACCCGTCATACTTTTCAAAATTAGGGGTTTTGAATTTCTCTAGATAATGAACACCAGGGAATATGCAAAGGTCAGCATATAAAACACTTCCATGTGTTCCAATCCCTTTGAGAACACGAATAGTTTCCTCCATTTGGAGGACCTTCTTCCTGATATAACCAGTGTCTGGATCTCCTTTGAGATGGGTGTTTTCAGGGTCTTTGTTGGTCGTATGCAACTGAGGTTCTCGAATTGTTTTTTTCCAAACCTTGAGATTATCCTTGTGCAGAGGATTCTATATGTGTAGGCATCTTTGTACCTTGAGTGGTCTGATGAAATTCTTTCAGCAGAACAACCAAGTCTGTAATTTGTTTACTTAATCCGTCAAATTCTTCTCTAGAAACAGGATTAGATTAGTCAGAAGAAGACATGATTGGCTGTAGGCTCGTGGATTTTTTAGATTTTGAGCGGGTAACATGCCCAAATATTTCCCTACAAAAGACTTATGTAGTTTAGTCTTAGGGATAATGTAAATGCTATCATAATGTGCCCTTTTTAGGAATATTATCCTGCAAAAATGGGCGTTAATTGATAACATGTCATGTATGCACAGATATTCTTCATATTTTCCATTACATATGGATGAACATGGAATAAAATTACAAGTAAATGCTTTTACAAGTAATTAAAAATGGAAAGTATGAAGAGACTTTCCTCCGCGTTTGGATTACCAGAGGTTGACTTATCTTAGGGTTACTCTCGCGGATTTTTGGCATGAAGGTCCCCAGATAATCACAATCTACTTGACGGGAAGTTAATCCGGTCTTTCAACTAGAGCGAATCTGGGTGGTGCCTTTCCTGAGCCTCGTTGGAATTAGTCTACCTACGATTCCAGTAATCAAACACCGACAGGATAGCCTCCTAGTAGAGGAACCACACAACATACATTCACATACAACGTGTCTCACCGTTTATGAAAATGATGACATGAGCGAAGCACTAATATCACAGATAGATATTTTACCGTGAAGTTATTAAAATGCATTCGTACACATTCATCATAAATGTAAATGCAACATTCACACACAAGTATATAACAGTTTTGAAAAGCTTGTAATAGCGGTTTAAGTCCTCTTACTGGAGTCCCCAGCAGAGTCGCCATCTGTCGACGTCGGGATTTTTAGTTATCCCTTTTCGTTACTTGTTCTTTGGTGTTCTCATATTAGGTGAGATTTGTTTAAAAAAACAAGTGAAAAAGGTCCGACATGTATAATGTCGATGATTTGACTTTAAGAGTCGCCAGTTTGGTGTTTTTAACTGGTTGCACCAACGCAACCGAGAAAAAGTTTGCACATTGACCTAGTGATGTGACACTACAAAACGGGTCTGTGAAACCGAGATTCATTTGGGTTCGGGGGCTTGATTATGCGGAGGGAAGGTGTTAGGCACCCCTCGACATCCATGTTGCCACAGTGATCTCCACTTTTCAAGAAACTGTTATATGAATGTGTGTGTGAGTGTGTGTGGATCAATGTGCAATTATTTGAAAGTAGTGCGAGGCCTCGTTCGCACCTATATACACAGGGTTTGAATTTATAGAAAAATTCAGTTTTAGCAAGATATAGCAATGAAGTTTTGTAAAAAGATGTTTTTCAAACCCTGTGCTCAATAGGAATTGAGACCTTTTCATACTTCCATTTTATTGTTAAATGTTAGAAACATTTACTTTTATTTTAGAGATCGAGGCATCTTGAGAAAATAGTATCTGACAATCTTAGAATTCCTCATGGGCATGACAACCATCGAAGGAAATTACGTACCTTAAAATAATGTACAAGTACTTATATATTGAAAATGTCCATCACGGGAATCGAATCTAGATTCAGTAGACTGAATCTGTGATCACATGATTCCTAGGCTCACATGATACCACAGTTTGTATGAAAAGCAGTAAGCAATTATATATATAAAAGCTATATATATATATGGACATGATCAACCACCACGAAGCGACTCCATGGGGGATCAGAAATGTAAATAAAGCAGTAAATACGATCAACCGCCACGAATTAAACTCCAGGCGGGACTAAAGGTAAATAAAGAAGTTAAAGGCCTCGAAGTAAACTCCGGGCACAGCGAAAATGTAAATATATATATATATATATATATATATATATATATATATATATATATATATAAAAGCGATGCATATGGGATGTAAAATCCAGGCTCATCGATATATATAATACGACGATTATATATATATATATATATGTATATATATAAGCAAGTAAACGCTCTCGAGACATAAGTCTAGGCTCAATCGACGCATAACTCGATAATGTTAGTCTATATATAAAATATATACATATATAAGTATATATATAGACAGAAATGAAAACCACAGACCGAAGTCCGGGCATACGCACACAACACGA
The DNA here is from genome assembly GCA_020205605.1 of Panax ginseng. NCBI lineage: Eukaryota > Viridiplantae > Streptophyta > Magnoliopsida > Apiales > Araliaceae > Panax > Panax ginseng. The sequence goes on along the minus strand of CM035132.1, from coordinate 120,739,901 downwards.
CTCTCAATGTGTAGAATAGTGTGTGCAAAGATGAAGAGAAAGGCTTTATAGAGTGTGAGAAGGCTTACAGTGGGCTACCAATGTAGGCTTCTATGACTCTAAATGGATAAACATTAAGCTCCCACCGGTAAAAAGATAGCTATATGTGAGCTAACAGGTGTTTAAAATGAGGAAACACTCAATATAGGGTGTGTATAGAACAAATTTGATAGGGCTTCCTTCCTTTTTCTTTTTTTAAGTGGTCACCACAAGCTCTATATTTATTGAGCTGGGAGTTGCTTGAGTGTACTGCGGTGGCCATGAATGCACTGCATGTTGTCGAGTGCCAGACTCTGTGGTCCGGTTGTCTCGAAGTACGTGCAATCGTGCACTGTGATGTCCTCTCGAACTTGTAGAACTTCAATTCGAGCATCCAAACGAGGTATATAAGACCTTCTTCAGACCACATGGTTATGTGAAACACGTTATGAACACGAGACATGCATGGAGGTAATGCGAGTCTATAGGCCACATTTCCTATTCGGTCAAAAATCTCAAATGGACCAATAAATTGAGGGTTGAAATTTCCAAGCATGTCTCATGTTTCACATATCCAAACGGTCTGAAGAAGGTCTTATATACCTCATTCGGATCTTTCGGATTGAAGATTACCTGAAGACAAGCCCATCATAATGCTGCAGTGCTGCATCTGAACGATGGGACCCACAGGCTCAGGCGACTGCCCCCCTTGATGCACCTCTGACCACTAGGCTATATAAATATAGGGGTGCTTGGGGTGGCCATGTTAAGAGAGGAAAGGTGAGGAAATACTGTCAATATTAGCTATTGTACACCCCGTGTTGATGTTCTTTTAAGCTCATTAAGCTATAATGCATTGTTTATCTTCATCGTGAATGTTGTGTGTAGCCCTTTCCGGTTGATGGTTTCTCATAGTGCATATTTATATATATGTATATATATTTATATATGGACTAACATTTGCTCATTGAGCCTGAACTATATACAAGCGTATATATATATATATATATATATATATATATATATATATATATATATAAAAGCGAGTAAACGCCCGTATGTAAAAAATCCAGGCTCATCGAGGCGAGTTTGACAACAGTTTATATATAACAGTATATATATATATATACACTGTTATCTTGCCATCTCAACCTTTGTGCGTTGTCTCAACACTTCATACATATATAAATACAACAATGTCCTACAAGAACCAAGGAGTTCCAATCCCGAGTGACTATTACGCGTGGCAGTACACCGGATAGAATTTCAAGCTTGAAGACCATGGGCATGGTCCCCTCTTCCTGACTTCGTACAACCTTTAATCCAATGTCATTGCGTAACTCTCAACACAAGCGGTCCGAAGAAGGTCTTATATACCTCGTTCGGATGTTCGGATTGAAGTTCTGCAAGTTCGAGCGGACATCACAGTTTCACGAGTGCACGTACTTTGAGACGACGAGGATCCATGGTCCGCAACCACACAGGTGCATCTGTATACTGTAGGTATACTATATATACCAAATTTCTATAAATATAGAGCTTGGGGTGGCCATTTTAAGAGAGGAAAAGGCGAGGAAGCCCTGTCAAATTTTCTCTGTACACACCCCATATTAAGTGCTTTTTCATTTTAAACACCTGGTAGCTCACATATTGCTACATTTTTACCGGCGGGAGCTGAGTCTCTATCCATCTAGAGTCATAGAAGCCTGCATTGGCAGCCCACTGTACGCCTTCTCACACTCTATAAAGCCTTTCTCTTCATCTTTGCACACACTATTCTATACATTGAGAGTCGTGTTGTGTGTGTATATACTGACTTGATCCGTGGTTTTTATTTACATCAGTATATATATACTTATATATGTATATATTTTATATATGGACTAACATTATTGAGTTATGCCTCGATTGAGCCTAAACTTATATCCGGAGCATTTACTTGCTTATATATATATATATATATATATATATATATATATATATATATATATATATATATATATATATATATATATATAAATGTGTCGACTCATCCGATGAGCCTGGATTTTACATCCTGAGCGTTACTTGCTTATATATATATATATATATATATATATATATATATATATTGTTGTTGTTTTACATATCCGATAAGCACTGATTTTTATATCAAATGCGTTTATTGCTTTTATATATATTATATATATATATATATATATCTGTTGTCGGACATATTCGATGAGCACCGGTTTTATATCCTGCGTGCTTACCGCTTATATATATATATTTACATTTTGTCGAGCTTGGAGTTTACTTGAGGCCTTTTCTTTTTATTTACATTTAGTCCCTTTGAGTTTACTTAATATGGTTGATCGTATTCTTGCTTTATTTACTTTTCTCGATCCCCATGGAGTTGCTTCGTGGTGGTTGATCATGTCCATATATATATATATTTACCGCTTTTATATATTTACATTTCCGATCCCCATGGAGGTGCTTCGTGGTGGTTGATCATATACGTATATATATATATATATATATATATATATATATATATATATATATATTTACTGACTTTTATATATATAATCCATCATCGCTTTCATATAAACTACAACATCATGTGAGCCTAGGAATCATGTGATCACAAATTCAGTTTACTGAATCTAGATTCGATTCCCATGATGGACATTTTCAGCTGTAAACAACTTGTACATTATTTACAGTGTACGAATTTCCTTTGATGGCTATCATGCCCATGAGGAGTTCGGCACTGCTGTATATTATTTTCTCGAAGATGCCTCGCATTTCGAAAATAAAAGCAAATAAGTCGAACATTTAATAATAAAATGGAAGTATGAAAATTTCTCAATTCCTATTGAGCACATTTGAAAAACCTCTTTTACAAAACTTCATTGCTATATCCTGTTTAAAACTGAATTTTTCTATAAATTCAAACCCTTTGTATATAGGTGCGAATGCGGCCTCGCACTACTTTCAAATAATTGCACATTGATCCACACACACGCACATTCATATAATAGTTTCTTGAAAAGTGGAGATCACCGTGGCAACACGGATGTCGGGGGGTGCCTAACACCTTCCCTCCGCATAATCAAGCCCCCGAACCCAAATGAATCTCGGTTTCGCAGACGATTTTAGCAGTGTCACATCACTGGGTCAATGTGCAAACATTTTCTCGATTGCGTTGGTGCAACCAGTTAAAAACACCAACTAGCGACTCTTAAAGTCAAATCGTCGACATTACACATGTCGGACCTTTTTCACTTGTTTTTTCAAACAAATCTCACATAACATGAGAACACCAAAGAACAAGTAACGAAAAGGGATAACTAAAAATCCCGACGTCGACCGGTGGCGACTCTGCTGGGGACTCCAGTAAGAGGGCTTAAGCCGCTATTACAAACTTTTCAAAACTGTTATATGCTTGTGTGTGAATGTTGCATTTACATTTATGATGAATGTGTACGAATGCATTTTACTTACTGCACTGCAAAATATCTATATGTGATATTAGTGCTTCGCACATGTCATCATTTTCATAAATGGTGAGACACGTTGTATGTGAATGTATGTTGTGTGGTTCCTCCACTAGGAGCTATCCTGTCGGTGTTTGATTACTGGACTTGTAGGGAGACTAATTCCAATGAGGCTCAGGAAAGGCACCACCCAAATTTGCTCTAGTTGAAAGACCGAATTAAATTCCCGTCAAGTAGATTGCGATGATCTGGGGACCTTCATTCCAAAAAGCCGCGAGAGTAACCCTAAGATAGGTCAACCTTTGATAAACCAAACACGGAGGAAAGTCTCTTCATACTTTCCATTTTCAATTACTTGTTAAAGCATTTACTTGTAATTTTATTCCATGTTCATCTATATGTAATGGAAAATATGAAGAATATCTGTGCATACATAACATGTTATCAATTAACACCATTTTTGCAGGATGATATTCCTAAAATGGACACATTATGATAACATTTATATTATCCCTAAGACTAAACTACATAAGTCTTTTGTAGGGAAATCGTTGGGCCTATTACCCGCTCAAAATCCAAAAAGGCCACGAGCCTACAACCAATTATGTCTTTTTCTGACCAATCTAATCCTGTTTCTCGAGAAGAATTTGACAGATTAAGTAAACAAATTACAGATTTGGTTGTTCTGTTGAAAGAATTGCATCAGCCTACTCAGGGTACAAAGATGCCTACACATACAGAATCCTCTGCACAAGGAGGAGCTCAAGATTTGGAAAAAACAATTCCAAAACCTCAGTTGGATACGACCAACAAAGACCCTGAAAACACCCATCTCAAAGGAGATACAGACACCAGTGTTATCAGGAAGAAGGTCCTCTAAATGGAGGAAACTATTCGTGCTTTCAAAGGGATTGGAACACGTGGAAGTGTTTCATATGCTGACCTTTGCATATTCCCTGGTGTTCATTATCCAGAGAAATTTAAAACCCCTGACTTTGAAAAGTATGACGGGTTAGGGGATCCTTATACACATTTGAAGGTGTGCATTGGAGAACTTGAATCTTATGCGGAAAATGAGAAGCTTAGAATGCAACTGTTTCAGAAGAGTCTGACTGGAGAAGCCCGTTTATGGTATACCAAATTAGACAATTCAAAGATCCATAGCTGGGAAGAGCTATCTCACGCCTTCCTCACTCAATATAGTTTTCAATCTTAGATGGCTCCTGACCGGTACCAGATTACCAAGATTAAGAAACAGTCTAATGAGTCTTTTAGAGAGTATGCTCAAAGGTGGAGGCGCCTTACTGCTCAAGTTATTCCTTCCATGACAGAATCAGAAATGGTCATGACTTTCATAGACATACAGGAAGCTCCTTTCTATGAGAGAGTCTTAGATGGTATTGGCAAACCATTCTCTGAAATGATCAAGCACGGAGAGATGGTTGAGATGGGATTGAAGTCCAGTAAGATTCAAGACCTAGCCGCTCTTAAAGCAGTTGCTGAGCACATCTAGTTCAGATCTTATGGAAACAACCCCTGGAGGGTCCATAAAAAGAAAGAGGAGGATGTTTCCTTGATACTACAAGGTCAAAAAGGCAGGTAGAACATGCCTATACAGAAGAGAAACTACTCCCCTTTCCAAGCACAGTCTTCAAACCCTCCATTGCCTAAAAGTGGAGAAGTAAAGCGCCCTCAAACATTTACACCCTTAGGGGACTCGCTCGAGAATATTCTTGCTCTTCTAACTACTCAGAACAAAATCACACGTCTTCTTCCACCAGCCAACCCTAATGGGAGGGGTTTTAATGCTACTCAGAAGTGTGCTTATCATGTCGGAGCACCTGGACATGATACTCAAGACTGTTGGGCCTTGAAACACAAGATCCAAGATTTAATAGACAACAGTGAGATCGTGGTCACCAAACCAGATCAACCTCATGTGCAAGACAACCCTCTTCCTCAACACAAAGAAGAAGAGGTCAACATGATTAGTTGGAGCACTGGACAGAGTTCCAGTTTTAATGATGAATCATCCTAGACCATCAAAGACGGTGTTACTAATTTACTATGGAACGAAAAATGAAAGATCTTTGCAAGCAAGTTAAGAAATTGGCAGAACTGGCGACCTATCAGCATCAAGTCACACGCCAATTAATCAGCCAGGAGCATGCCTATCTCCTTCCTTTTGTTATGAATGCTCCACCATCACCTTCAGAAAGCAAAGATATGGAGGATAAGGTTACAAAGAGAGCAAATGCTAAAGCCCGTTGGGATTTTGCCAATCAGAGGGAATTCACATACTTGGGCCAACCTATGGAGGAAATATTTCAAATGCTGATCAACGAAGGAAGAATTACCTCCCTTCTGCCTCCAATCAATCCCCGTTCAAGACGGTTCAACTCCGATGGAGTTTTTCAATATCATTCACATTCTCGCGGTCACAGCACAGAAGAATGCTGGGCACTCCTCCATCTTATTCAGAATCTTATTGATAGCGTTGTCCTGCAACTGGTAGACGATGACACTGTGCAACTCGAGAGTGGGAATACATGTCCTACCAAATTAAAGGGATCAGTAGCAGTTATATCCGTTGAGGATGATGAGACTGTCAAATCATTTCCTATACAAACAATTCAACTCAAAGGAGCTGACAATCCTTTAAAAGTGGCCGCACCAGAGCCAATTTCTTTACCTTTCAGACCACAATATCCTGTTGTCAGCTTACACAAAGTTCCATGGAATTATGGAGAAGTTGAAGGATCCACGTCTCATACTGTTGCTACAGTGTCGAAGGAAAATCCATTGTATCTTACTAAGTGGGTGATGAAGCCCACCATCAAAGCAAAGGGGAAGATTCCCATGGAGAAGATTGAAAAATTCCTCCGCACTATGGGCCATAATGAAGCCAAGGTGGTTTTAAGCTTAAAAGAAGATCCACATCAGATATCAATATTGGACTTGGTTTTCTCTTTCGAGGATCACAGGAAGATCTTACTCAAGGTTTTGGAAGAAGCCTACTTACCGAAATCAGTGGATGTGGAAAAATTTCAACATATGGTTGATCACATTTTCAACAACAATGTTATATTCTTCACTGATGATGACATACCGCCCGAAGGGACCGGTCATTGCAAACCATTGTACATTACAGTTTTGTCCTCTAGGTATATGTTAGCTGGAGTTTTGATAGATGGAGGTTCGTCTCTGAATATCTGTCCTTATGCCACCTTGGTGAAGATGAATGTCAATCTCAAACGGATCCGAAGTAGCCATACGGTTATGAAAGCTTTTGATGGATCCCGGCAAAATTCCGTCGGAAAGATTGAGCTACCAATTAAGATTGGTCCAAATACATTCAATGTATCCTTTCACGTCCTCAAGATAGATTCAGGATACAACATGCTATTGAGGAGACCATGGATCCACATAGCTAGAGTCGTTCCTTTTACACTACATCAACAATTCAAATACATTGTCAATAATAGTCTAGTCATTGTCAACACTGAGTTGGAATGTCCTGAACAAGGAGATCTACCAATCATCAGCTTCAATTCAGAAGTTGAACCGACCAGTTTTTATACTTTGGAAGTGAGTAATACACAATACCATCCTATTGGAGCACCACTTCCCATACCCAAGAATTCTGCCGAGGTTATGTCGGCCACACAAGAAATGATGTCATTGGGTCATCAGCCTGGACAAGGGCTTGGTAAAAATCAGCAGGGTATTAAGCACCCTATTCAAGTGTCTAGTCAAATCGGGACAACCGAACTAGGCTATTCTACCAGTTCCAGTCACAGGAATCCTCATAAGCACAAGCAGGTTCCTCAAGCTTCCACCACACGGTGATTCATTCCATCTGCACCGCATAAGCTGATACAGCCTCCAGTAAAGGTGCCAGCCCATGTTATGGCTATGTTATTTCCCAAACCAGTACCATTCAAAGCAAAAGAGGTGCTGATTCCCAACCCCGAAGTGGAAGAAAGGGAACGAAAACATAAACATGACATCACCTTGATGATGTCAGGCATACACATCATTGTCCATAATAAACATACAAACAGACATACCCCAGACGATGATTGCCCAGATGTCATGGTTATCATTCGGGAGAAGGAGGACAATGCCAATCCTTCCATCAATGCAGTCCATCCGGACTTTGCCCTCGAAAATTGGAGCAACACTCCATGCATTGGTCGACGAGGGTAAAATGGGCAGAAAATCCCTCTGCCCTGTAGATAACTTTAATTTCTTACTTTTTTATATAGTATTAGCAGTTATTTTATCAGTACATGCTAACATTTGTGTATGATTAAATAGTTTCATATATTAAGTGAAAGCATATTTTGTTTCAGGACTCTGAATTTAGATGTGCCTATACTTGCTGATGAGGTGCCTTCTCTCCACAAGGACTATAACTTTGATACAAAGTTGGACTCAAATTTGATGGAAATACAAGAGGACATTGAGACACCTCAGGAGATTAAGGAATGGGTCGCAGACAAACCTAAACCCAACCTTGACCAAACCACTTCTTTCAATCTTGGAACCTTAGGAAGCCCTAAGCTAATCCAGATTGGTTCAGACCTCACCCCAAGCCAATGGAATGACATGGTTGCGCTATTAACCCAATTCTAGGATGTGTTTGCATGGTCTCACGAAGACATGGTGGGTTTGTCCACTGACATTGTCCTTCATCGCCTTCCCATTAAAGAGGGATTCAAGTCAGTTAGGCAGAAGCTCAGGCGATTGAAACCTGAGTGGAGTTTAAAGGTAAAAGAAGAAATTGTGAAACAATTTCAAGCTGATATTATCATGGTGTCTACATATCCGGAATGGATATCCAACATTATTCCCGTGCTTAAACCAGGAGGAAAGGTGCGAGTTTGTGTGGATTGCCGGGATTTGAACAAAACTTGCCTTAAAGATAGCTTTCCCATACCCTTTATCCACATTCTCATTGACTATATTACTCAATAAGGCATGTACTCCTTTGCTGATTACTTCGCGGGGTACCATCAGATTATGGTCACTGAGGAAGACTATGAGAAAACTACGTTCATCATGCCTTGGGGAACGTTTTTCTATAAATGGTTGTCATTCAACCTCATCAATGTCGGGGCAACCTACCAGCGGGCTATGATGGCTCTTTTCCACGATTTAATGCATAAAGAGATAGAGATCTATGGGGATGACATCATTGTCAAATCCCGAAGGGAGGAAGACCATTTAGACCATCTCAAAAAGCTTTTCAACAGGTTACGTAAGTACAACTTGAAGTTGAATCCAGCCAAGTATGCCTTTGGTGTTAAATTAGGTAAGTTGCTAGGTTTCCTAGTCAGCCACAAAGGGATTGAGCTGGATCCCACCAAAATCTAGGCCATCAAGGAAATGCCCATTCCTCAGACAGAGAAGGAAATACGGGGATTTTTGGGAAGAATCAACTTCATTAGTAGGTTTATCTCTCAACTCACAAAAACCTATGAGCCCATCTTCAAGCTGTTAAGGAAGAACTCCTCCATGAAATGGAATGATGAGTGTCAGAAAGCCTTCCTTACTATTAAAGAGCAGCTAGTTAATGCTTTTGTTTTGGTACCTCCCAAGGATGATGTTCCCCTATTCATGTACCTGTACATTAATGACAATGCCATGGGCTGCATGCTGGGGCAAAAAGATGATAGAGGCCAAGAACGAGCTATCTATTACCTCAACAAAAGATTCAGTATCAGTGAACACAAGTACACTCTGATTGAGAACACTTGTTATGCTTTAGCATGGGCTTCCATAAGGTTACAGCATTACCTCCATGGTCACACAACCCATCTCATATCCCGTGTGGATCCTCTCAAGTATGTGTTCAGTAAGCCCATACTGGATTTTCGACTATCCAGATGGCAGTTGTGACACCCCCAAATCTAGGTACTTCATTCCCATAGGATCTGGTGTTCACTTAATCAAACATTCATATCTAACAACCCAATCACAATAAAACTGGATAATAAAACCTTTCCCATTAAAGGGTTATATAATAAAATCTCCCAGGTTATCTAACCTTTAAATACAATCATTCAAATGCGGAAATTAAATAAACTTCATTAAAACCAAGTCTAAGATCATCATAATAAAAGTCTAAAGTAAAAATTACAAGTCTTCATCACTTGCACATTTTTCCCTTTCCTTTGCTAGACGAAGGTTCATCTACCTTCTCTTCTTTAGTCGCATGAGTTTTAAAAATATGCAAGAGTGAGTAAAACAATTGCTCACTTTGGATACAATATGAAATCAACAGAGTATAGTAATAATAACTACCAATAATAGGCTCATCAACAATGAATAGTACTCTATCATCTATAATCAGAAACTGACATCCAAAATGTGGAATAAATATAATCGAGGGTCATAAGACCATGAACTATGTCCACGATTATGAGTAATCTTTCAACTCCAACTTTAACAAATATAAGGCTATAAGGACTCCTCGTACTTAGGGGGATCAAATTTCTTCATCGTACCATGTATTGTGCACAAACATTTAACGCTACGCGTAAGTTAACCCCTAATAATAACATTAGGGTTGTTCATCTCAGTATTTAGAGTGCAAGTCCGCACCAAAGGAAGTTTGGTTTGGATAAGCTTTCAGGGTAATTTGGATTTCAACGAACATCAACTAAGGATTAGTTGAATGAAACTAAGAACATTTCATTATAAAATAATCGTGATTGAATCAATCATAGTAAACTAAAGTCATGCTTTAGGAATAATCTAAGAGCATACAATTTGAATAACTATAACACCTTGCTTGAACAATACTAAGCCAAGGTTAATTAGAATTGAATACTAAGCATTCATAACAATTTGATCGATAAAAATGTTCAACATTAGAATATATAAATTTGCATGCTAAACAACAAGTTAAATACAAGAATAACTTGCTCAAGAATAACTTAAATCATTATATCATAATCGAATTGAAAACCATAATTAGTTCAACAAGATAAAGGATTAGAAAAACTTGCTCAAAGAAAATTTAAGCGATTGCACAATTCTAAAAGTAGAGTTAAAGAACTTGCCTTGCTCATAGGCTAAACCAAATCAATATGAATCACAATATCCTATAAACATATGTCATCATGGCATAATTAGTCATTACCATCTTACAAACATAACTAAGTACGTTCATCATTTAAAAATTGGATTTTTAATCACATAATCGAGTTATAACACAAGTTAATTGTTAATAACATACTTATTCATAGTATAGATATACTAAAATCAACATTTAGCAGTCATACTATCATCACATAACTTTTCTTAAAAATTCGTGTACAAAAAGTACACTGTCAGACCATTATTCTAACTCGCATCACAAGCAATGACAATTTACAACAATGGTCACATTGGTCGCAACATGGGCATATGTATTTGGGAGAGCGGAGATCATACAAGGCTACAAGGCACAGCAGTGAGTATTGTAATGTCTTGATTGTGCCACAAAAGCATCAAAGTCCTCATGCATGCAAATTGCGAACCTCGGCACAGACAACCTCCAAGAATAAAGACGTGAAAAAGCCAATTTTTGGCCTACAAGCTCGTTTCTAACAGACTAATTTGCACATAAATCATATAGAGACTTCATGTAAACATATTTCAAAAACTCTAAACATGATTCTACCCATACAACAACATAAACAACAAAATTAACACACCTAAATTCACTGTTTTTTGGCTAAAACTCATTTTTTTATATTTCAATGAAAATCAACACTGTAACTTTTGTTTTTCAACAAAAACCACTAATTCAAAGTGTCTTTATCAATGATTACACATACTCTAACAAATTAAACGATCAATTTATCAACTAAACCACTAATTCACCCTCAATTTCTACTTTAAGCTAAATAATAAATTTTCATAAAAACTCTCTGTAAAAATATTTTCTTCACAAACATCATACATAACAACAATACATTGATTATAATCATATATAACCTATGAAAATAACTTTACAACACTAGTTTATCATATGAACACACATAAAATCTATAATTATCCTATCACAAGAATTTTACAGAGAAATAGGAGAAGAGAAACTAAAACTTTTAAAACTTAAAAAGAATAGGGTAATACCTTGAAGAAGATGATGACTATCCTTTCTATTCTCAAGCTCCTTCTTCCCACTCTCTAGCCTTTCTTCTTCTCTTCTTCTTCTTCTTCTTCTTCTTCTTCTCTTCTTCTTCCCTTCTTCTTCTTCCTTTGAGTTTTCTTTTCTTCTCTCTCTCTATCTAATATACTTAACAAATAACGTATATAGAATATAATATATATTGATTATATAATATAAATACAAAACATATAACTGATATCAGTTATATGAGTTTTAAAAATCAAAAGCCATAAGGCTTGTTTGGTTACTAACTAAAAAAATAACCCATTAATCCTAACACCCTGTTTGGTAAAACTTAAATAGATTAAAGATTTAATAGGCATTTGGCCTTGTTTGGCAAAACGGAATTAAAACTCCTTTAAGTTATTTTAATAACTAATTTATAAAAGGTTATTTGTCACACATTAATTTAATTAAATTAATCATAATAACAATTTATTAAATCACTTCATCACATAAATCAATACCACCAAAATTATAATTTCTATATATTATAACTTTATTTAATCAACCCACACATCCTTTTTAATTACAAATTCCAATAAAAAGAATAGTAATTGAATTAATCAAAATTCTCTAACTTAATAATTAAATTAAATTAGCAAAATAATTAATTTTCCTTAATTATTTATTTAACAAATAATTAAGCACAACAATTCAAATTTGAACAATTATTTATTCAACAATAAACACATCCATTAAATATTTAATATAACAATTCAAATTCTAGAATGTTACAGAAGTTGATCCTACAACAATTTGACATCGTCTACGTGACGCAAAAGTCTGTCAAAGGTCAAGGAATTACGGATCAACTAGCCGCCACACTTTCAAGGGATTACAAACCCTTGGAGACATACTTCCCCAATGAAGGGGTAATGACAGTTCAGCAATACCATCAGTACGATGCAAGCCACACATGGAAAATGTATTTTGATGGAGCTATTAACACAGAAGGTTCTGGAGCTGGAGCAGTTCTAACATCCAAAGACGGGAGCGATATCCCGTCATAGCTAAATTGCGGTTTGTCAGCACCAACAACACATTTGAGTATGAAGGCTGTGTCATGGGGCTAAAACTTGCCCATTCAATGGGCATCAGGCGATTAACTGTCTTTGGGGATTCCGAATTGGTAATCAAACAATCCACGGGAATCTATCAAACCAAAGAATTACATTTACTGCCTTACCATCGACAAGTTTTACAGATGGCCTTGGAGTTCGAAGAAATCTCCTTTCTACACATTCCTCGTAATAGGAATGATTTTGCGGATGCACTAGCAACGTTGGCCTCCTTGATTCACATACCTGACAAGGAAAACATGTCAAGCATCACATTTGCCCTGTAAAAGGCCCCAGTTTATGGGAACTACGTTGGAGAAGTATCGGATGAGCTACCTCCCATCCACCACCCTTGGTATCAACATATCAAGGAGTATTTGCGAGATGGATCTACACCCGCTGAGGCGAGCCTGACTGAAAAGAGGCGGATCCATCGACTTGCTATAAAATTCTACTTAAGCGGAGATGCACTCTACAAAAGAGATGCATGATTAGGTCTCCTCAGATGCCTGGACAAAGACCAAGATCAGAGGCTCATGGATGAGATCCATGGTGGAGTATGTGGCCCACACATGAGCGTGTCTTACTTGTTAAGAAAATCCTCAGAACAGGGCATTACTGGCTTACACTCAAAGCTGACTGTGATGATCACGTCAAGAGGTGCTATCAATGCCAAATTCATTGGAATGCTATCCACGCCCCTCCAAGGGAACTCCACAATATGAGTTCGCCATGACCCTTCTCAATATGGGGAGTGGACGTGATTGGGCCCATCGAGCCCAAAGCCAGTAATGGACATCGATTCATATTCACCATTATCGACTACTTCACCAAATGGGTAGAAGCAGCCTCCTTCCCCAGGGTTACCAAAGAAGTCATTATTGCTTTCGCCGTAAACAATATAAATCTTCATCAATATGGATAACCGTGAGGTCATTGTAATGAACAATGCTAAAAACCTCAACAATAAAATGATGAAGGAGTTATGCAGTAAATTCCACATCAAACACCTTAACTCCGTCATCTACCGTCCAAAGATGAATGGTGCTGTTGAAGCGGCTAATAAAAATATCAGGAAGATCATGCAGAAAATGTTCGCCAATCACAAAGGATGGCCTGACCTCTTGCCTCTGACTTTATTAGCCTACATAACTTCCATGCGTACTTCCACTGGGGTAACCCCCTACTCATTAGCCTATGGGATTGAAGCAGTGCTCCCCATAGAGGTAGAAATATAATCCCTCAGAGTGCTAATGGATGCTCAGTTGGATGAAGATCAATAGGTACAAGACAGGTATCACCAATTATCTCTAATAGACGAAAGGCGAACCACGGCTATCTTCCATGGTCAATTATATCAACAAAGGATCGCAAGATCCTATAACAGAAAAGTCCAGCTACGGTAGTTCAAACAACATGACTTGGTTTTGAAGAAGATCATTGACAACCAAGATCAATCTAAGGGAAAATTCGCTCCTAACTGGGAAGGCCCGTTTGTTGTCAAGGAGGTATTGACAGGAGGCCCTCTCAGACTACAGAAAATGGATGGCGATGAATTTCCACAACTTATCAACTCAGACACCATGAAATGGTACTATGTTTGAGAATATCATCAAGTAAACATCCTGGTATGTATCATCCAATCACCAGTTATTTCAGTTTTTTAACCCTTTCTTTTACAAACTCTTCTGCCCCTCAGGGAAACATACACTTCAAACCAGCAGCCTAGTTTCACCTCATTTCAAACCTTCCATAAAATTTCGGTTATCCTGAAGATGTGATTAAACCTTTCACACATGCAGTTTATCCTGAAGACGAGATTAAACTTTTCTACGCCTGCAGTTTATCCTGAAGACGGGATCAAACTTTTTCTACACCTGCAGTTTGTCCCCATCATGGGATCAAACTTTTTTCTCCCCGCAGTATAGCCTGCACATGGGATACACACTTCTCTTTGGCTGTAATTTGTACTGAGGGGCGAACTATGTCGACCTGATCTCCCTGATACTCGGGAGTACGTAGGCAACCATATTCTATATGGCCCGGTTGCAATAAACAAAAAACAACAAAAATATTTTTGCCCTTTCTCTACAAAAACAAAAACCACAAAAATACTTCTACACCCTTCTTCATCAATAAAGGTTTTACACCCATCTGCCTTTCACATTCAGCGTTGAACCTCTTACACCAGGTTCGAACTATGCAAACATGATCTCATCTTCAATAGGAGTATGTAGGCAGCCATTTATGGTTCAGTCTAACCCCTACCAGAACAAAAATACTTGTCACACGGTACTAGGATCAAAATTCAATCCATTATAGTTCATTGGCTTCAGACTAAAGGGATGAAATTACCCAACCTCTCCTCACAAATAGGAGATTCAGTGACCATCTAAGCCACGGTTGTGCCTCAAAGAGCAACACCAATCCATAAGAGATGGAATTAACTAGGCTTCTCATAAATAGGAGTACTGGCAACCATCTGTGGTGTGGTCAATCTCAGAGAGGAAAAGCCACACTCCTCTCCACATCTACATATAGAAACTAGTCCCAAGACACCAAAGATGGTAGGGATACACACAGATTAATGATCCGTTCTGAAAGATCCTACGACATCTCAATGCCCACATATCAAGGATGAGTTTAGAATGCATTAAGATCACAAAGCCCTGAAGAAACAGGCAAATATCAAGCAAGTATCAAGGCACAA
This sequence comes from Panax ginseng, assembly GCA_020205605.1. Classification (NCBI taxonomy): domain Eukaryota; kingdom Viridiplantae; phylum Streptophyta; class Magnoliopsida; order Apiales; family Araliaceae; genus Panax; species Panax ginseng. Next base: position 120,724,466 of record CM035132.1, on the reverse strand, counting down.
CTGAAAGGGAAGTAAATCAAAATATATTTCTCTGCCATATATAATACTGTTTGATATATACAATATGTGTTATACATGACAAAATGGCTAAGCTAGTCTGTGCAGGAAAATATAAGTCTATCTACGGATCTATGTGTATGCGGACTATCAGATCTAACATAGCATCCCTCTCTGAAGGAGGTAAAGTTGCAAGCTCCTGCCCAATGTTATCTACACGAGCTAGCAGATCCGAGGCTAACTGCATAGTGGCATGATGCTCATCAATGTATGCACTCATATCGGCAAGGATGCCAGTTGTATGGGATCTCACTAAAGTACTATCTGCAATGGCCACATCCCTGGCCGATAGGGAAGCATCCCGCTCCACAATCAATGCATCTCTAGCTGATCTAGCCTCATCCCTCTCTAATAGAGCAACGTCTCTCCCATCAAGAGCTGTCAACATCAAGGCCCTAGCCTGATCTCTCTCATAGGTCATCAGATATAGGCTCTGCTCTAAATACTATCTTGAATACTGAATGACAGTGGCACTCGGGCTGGGAGAATCCATCATAAATGCTGGGAACCCAGCAGTCAAGTCCTCCTTGATGGGAATATCAGTCTCCTTCATAGGCTCCTCATCGTCGAAATAAATCTCCTGCATTATGGATACTACCATAGTTGATGCAGTCTCTATCTCTATCCATGCAGAATACTCTGCAGAATAACCTAGATGACTGACAGAAAACTCAGCTAGCTCTCACTGATCCCAACAGGCATAAAACCTGGATCTATCCTCTGCTGATAAATGGCTTTTCTGCAAAGCGCTGACTCAATGCCCCCTCAAATGGATGGAAATCCTGAAACTGGTCAAACTGACACATCATGGCCAGTGGGTGGTAGGTGATCATGCCTCTCAAACCAGCTAGAGGAAGATAATCCATGCCCGAAGCATGAGTAATGAAGCTGTAGGGTGAACTAAGCCATGTACACGGTAATATAGCGAATAGATCTCCAATCTCTGCCAGGAAAGCTAACCAAGATGCAACATATGTACACTCCGCAGGCTGAAAGGAGTACGACATAACTACATCATGGGTGAAATAATACCCATGCTGTCTGAAAGTGCCAATCAGTCTCAAGTGTGACATAAAGCACACGTGACAAAGATGACTAAGCCGTCAGGAACATTCCTGCGGATAAGTGCAAAGAAGATGTAGTCGACCTCGTAGTCTTTGCGATAATCATCGGTATGATGGTGTGACCCTCCCTAAGATCTCTCACTACCATAATGACGCCAATGTCCAACTCATCCATGTATCGTGGAATGTAGACGTACGACAGTACGCACAGTAGCAGTACATCCACTCTGGCCAAACATCAATGATCCTCCGACAAGGTAAAATCCCCGGAATGCCGTGCATAACTATCCTCAAAGCCAAATCTGTCAAAAAGAAAACGCTGGGAAATCACGTGGCCAGATGTGATCTCATCCTGTACCACCCTACGCCTCAATCCGGTGAGGGTCACGAACTGCCTACTCATGTCCCCGATCGCCATATGCACACAAGGTCTGTCCAACGACAGCATTGTCAACCGTGCATACTCCCCCAGAGTAGGAGTCAACTCCTGGGTCCTGAATCGAAAAACCTGCCTCTCCGGTTCCTAATGCTCTAGCATACCCTCTATGAATCCTGTAGGAACCTGAAACATCAACAGGGTCATAGTATGCTGCAACAAATGATCTACAGTCACCCTGTCTAATGGTGACATGCTATCATACCATGAGCGCATACCAGATGCCACCAAAAATGGTGGGGTATGATCAATACGGCTAACTATCGAAGAAGACATCTGTACGGGTCGTGTCATAAGACCATCCAGGGGTTAATGCTGAATATCTCTGGACATACATACATATGCATAACATAATAACATGCATGATACAATAGATGGCAATATGATATAGGGAATGGAAAACTGTACATACATTCCTAAGTATATCATCATCTAATACATCTCTGTACAGCTAAAATACAGGAAAATGGGGCAAAGCTACCCAACATCTAACAGAAGCCTATCAAAAGATATAGCGAGAATGGGGAAAAGCTACCCAACATCTAACAGAGGCCTATCAAAAGAGATAATGAGAAATATACATCAGAAGAAGTCAATGGTTTCGATGTCTACATCATCAATCCTGTCCACCTGGTGTAACTCCTCCTGAGTCACTGGATGTCTATATACAGGGATGTCAGGCCTATACAAGGCACCGGCAAAGCTATATGGGTAACCAGAGGGGCCAGCGCTAGAGCTGGAAGGATCAAAAGTATCTGCCTCTGAAGGATCTCTACCCAAGTGCCGGATAAAGAAATGTGCCTGGTCCAACTGCCGGGTCAAACTGTCAATCTGTGTCACATAAGTTGGATCTCTGACATAGGCTAGCCAATCCGTCATCATCACGGATCCTGGAACCATATCCCCCATAAACTGTGTGGCACGGGTCTGAGCTCCAATGGTACGAGAGAACCACCAATGCTGGAACATCTCCTGAGTGCAGGAAACCTCTGATAATGTGAAACCGTCAATCCCCAATAATGGGATATCAATGATGGGTGACTGTGAAATAGGCCAATAACGCCTGGCAGTTGGCAAGATCGACATACGAATCTCTCTTGTAGTGCTCCTGATAGCACGCTCTCCTAAATAGAGCTCCCATCCTCCATTTGTGGAGAGAGGAATCCTACGGGTGGAAATAACGTACTCAACTCCAGTAGGGTACCCATCCTCAAATCCAACACTCAAGTTCTCCCCAGAATAGGGAACCCATATGATGACATCCGCTGTCAACAACTCCAGCTGTAGGCGGCAATGAGTGAAACCCTCAGCAATAGGGACCTCCGCTAGTATGGAATGATGCCATCTCCATCCTTGTGGATAGGTGTCTAAACCTAGCATGCTCACAGGACGCAAACATGGAAGCCTCTAATAGGCCCAAAACAATCAACACAAAGGTAACATCTATTGTCAGTCAACACTCTTAACTTATATATGGGAAAAGATAAGAGAAATACTCACCAGCAGAAACTGGTAGAATCCTAACCAAGCCTCGGTCAAACCCTACGATCGCATGCGCATTCCCCCTCAGGAAGTAGGCAAAGGTGTAGGAACCCCAATCATAATCTCCTATACGGTCCATGTGTCGAGTGGCGCTAATCAAAGTGAAGGACACCATAGAAGAGTTATCTGCTATAAAGCAACCCCTAATGATCATTAGAAATAATCGCCGAAGAATGCAATTCCTAACTCTCACATCATTGGGTATGGGCTCACTCAACAGCCCGCTCATAGCATCTACGCTCAGAGGACCTGTACGTACAGTCCTACCCTTGAGGGCCTCCGTCGGAACTCCTAACAAGGATCTGACGGTAGTAGGGGGGATATCCGCCGTGCAAGGCATCGGATCCCCTCCAAACTCCATACCTATGATAAATCGCCAATCCATTGGCATCATCATCACCTCACAGTCCAGCAAATGGAGTGACTGAGTCTAGTGAAACCAGCGCTCAGACAATGCCCTAAGGTAACCCCAGGGACAATGACGGGGAAGAATGGAAAAGAACGTCCCGAATCCCCAACCATGTACAATAGCTCTATAGTCATCATGCAAAGCCTGATACATAGAGTGGATGATGAACCAGTTCCCTCGAGGCTGTGTAAATCCAAGAACCTACATCAAATGCAGATCAACATCAGAACCCTTTACTCTATCAATAGGAAATAAGGAAGATTAAGATCTAACTTCATACCTCGTTTGCATGCAGGTAGACTGAAGGATGTCGACTCAAGTCACCCAGAAGATCTGGGTTTGCCACTTGAATACCTGGTAAATCCCTATGGGGAACACGTGCAGCAGGAGCAGGAACCTCAACCGGTACATCCTCCTCCTCATCCTCTATATTCGGCACTTCAACCCGGATAGGACGTATCACCGCCTCCACCAAACGACGAGGCTGTCTAATAGAACGGGGTCGAGGTACTTCTGAAGCCCTCCTCCATACACCAGAAGTGGTCCTACGGGAACTACTCGACTGATCCGGATCCATAATATCTGGACAACAAGTCTCCAAATCACCTCAGAAAGGGTGTGGTAAATTCTTACCTGGAGCTTTTCAAAATGCATCTTATGACTACATCCATGCATTCATTATTTTAACATACATCTACAGTAGAGTTAAAAATGCATGACTACCCAATGCCTATATTTTGGAAAACTTTTGCCACAGCCCCCTTTGTAAATGAGACTATCCACATGCACATAGGCATGACTAGGTGGCCATTCAGTAGCACACCTGCCCACAGTCATATACATCCTACATGTATTTAATATATTACAGTAAAAAATCCGTAAGTGTAGTCTAATTACCAGGATTATTTTGCTTTTGTACCTTTACTCATTTGTCCTCAAATAAGATAAGAAATGACAGTAAAAGGTGCCAATTTGACTATTTCAAAAGTCAAATTTTTTCTCATCATTATGTTCAGCATGGTTTAATACTAACATTTACTATGTTGAATATTTATTATCAAGTCATATCAGCATGCATATTCACTACTATGTGTCTAAATGCATTTCATGTGATAAGTCATTTTCCAACATATAGAAACTGGAAAAGAATACATGCATATGTTACCAGGACAGTGAAGAACACTTGTACGGTAGCAGAATGTGCAAAAAGTCACTCGAACTCAGTAGGTCTGAAGAAGAGCTCTCAAATTTCCTTCGCAGCACAGCTTGAAAATGACTTATAAAAGCAACTTGCAGGCTACTGCAGGTGTACTTGCGGCACCCTTGCATGGGTCCCACACCTCCGGCTCGGTCTAGTTAGAGTTGAAAAAGAGGTGTCACAAGCTGAAAAAGGCCAAATCAGGAATAAAAACGCTACGCGATTGAGCAGATTAGCCTGAAATCCTAGCTTTCATGGGCCAAACTCTGGCTTCACATATCACTCATTGGTATTCACTTTCATACAAGGTATACTATACCAGTGGCCTCAACTTTTACAAATCATGCTCGGCAATACCTCACAAAGGTCTGATGCCGTCAGTGCAGGGTCACAGCCCTAAAACCTATCCCCGGCGGGGGTTACAATGCCAAAGTGACGAACTGATGACGTATCACCGGCAGGGGTTACAACACCAAAGTTATGAATTAAAAACATATCCCTAGCGGGGGTCACAATGCAGAAATTTCAAACATCCACGTGATGAGGGTTACAACGCATTCTCAACCATTGATACACACATCAATGAAGGTCAAGCAACCTTGATGTTATCTCAGCCTGTGGCAAGTAAACCCATCGAAGAAACGTATCCATGTCTATGTATCTCTGGTGGGGGTCACAACGCAATTCAACCATTGATGTACGTATCAATGAAGGTCAAGCAGCCTTGACACACTCCCCAGCAAGGGTCACAACTCAATGCAACCATTGATACACACAACAATGAAGGTCATGCAGCCTTGACAATGCACCCAACATAGATCTATCCGGTGATACATACATCAGTGAAGGTCAGGCAACCCTGACGATGTATACGGTTGGCAGTAACTCCAACAAGACTGTGTTATATGCTGGTGATACAAGCCAGAAAAGACCATCCTCATCGGAGAGGACCGATGATGGAATATGTTATACACATCCTCAAACAGACAAAGCTTTATCCCCATAGATCTCTTGTACACAAGAGGCACCTCTATGGAGTAGAATTTTGTGTCTAGGATTCAGGACTTTGGTGATAGCCCCAACATCAACATCCTTGAAGACTTGGATCGCATGTCCAAGGCATCATTGATTGTCATCCCAACAGGATTAACAGGGAACCGACAATCATTCCATCATACATCACACATTTGCATCATGTTGATGCACATAACATCATGTTTATCTTGTTGCATTTTAAGTGTCTAGGATTCTTTATCCTATCCATGCCTTGCATTGCATGAATATGATAAAGAGGGCATCTGTAGACACTCGAAATTTTTTGCACACCTGTTACTAACATTGCAGGAGGGCAAATTCGTCTTTCGAAGATAACCCTGGAAGATAGCTCACATCCATTCCGGATACTATCGAAAGTTCAGTCTCAACCCTGGAACACACACCGGGTGTATCATTTCCAACCTCAGAGATAACCCCGAGTTTCATCCTTGGAGATAACCCCAAGGAATGTTGTTGTAGTTCCGACGATAACTCCAGAAATGCTTGTTTCAAATGCATGCGATCAGCTACAATCTCAGACCTCCTGCCAAGGCATTCATTCCTCAGACCCGGAGCTAACACCGGGAAGACATGCACACTTATAGATGACCTTGCAGAATTCAAACACTTGCAGCAGTCTAATCTCAGATGTAACCCTGAGCAACGTCTGCTATCAGCTCAAACCTGAGATAACCCCAGTGAGGAGTCAAACTATCATCTTGCCACCTCAACCTCTGTGCGTTGTCTCAACACTTCATACATATATAAATACAACAATGTCCTACAAGAACCAAGGAGTTCCAATCCCGAGTGACTATTACGTGTGGCAGTACACCGGATAGAATTTCAAGCTTGAAGACCATGGGCATGGTCCCCTCTTCCTGACTTCGTACAACCTTTAATCCCATGTCATTGCGTAATTCTCAACATAAGCGGTCCGAAGAAGGTCTTATATACCTCGTTCGAATGCTCGGATTGAAGTTCTGCAAGTTCGAGCGGACATCACAGTTTCATGAGTGCACGTACTTCGAGACGATGGGATCCGCGGAGTCCGGGCAACCACAGGTGCATCTGTGGCTACCGCAGGTATACCTATAGCCACCAGCTCTATAAATATAGAGCTTGGGGTGGCCATTTTAAGAGAGGAAAAGGCGAGGAAGCCCTGTCAAATTTTCTCTGTACACACCCCATATTAAGTGCTTTCTCATTTTAAACACCTGGTAGCTCACATATAGCTACATTTTTATCGGCGGGAGCTGAGTGTTTATCCATCTAGAGTCATAGAAGCTGCATTGGCGTGCACATGTACGCCTTCTCACACTCTATAAAGGCTTTCTTCTTCATCTTTACACACTATTCTACACATTGAGAGTCGTGTTGTGTGTGTATGCCCACCTTCTCATTCGTGGTTTTTATTTACATGCATGTATATATATACTTATATATGTATATATTTTATATATGGACTAACATTATTGAGTTATGCCTCGATTGAGCCTAGACTTATGTATCGGAGCGCTTACTTGCTTATATATATATAAGCAAGTAAACGCCTCATTGTCGAGTATGTCTGATGAGCCTCGATTTTACATCCTGAAAGTTTACTTGCTTATATATATATATATATATATATATATATATATATATATATATATATATATATATATAAATCGCTTGTTATTATACATATCCGATGAGCCCGGATTTTATATCTGGTGCGTTTATTGCTTATATATATATACATATATATATATATATAACTATTGTCGGACATATTCGATGAGCCTGTGTTTTATATCTGGTGCGTTTACCGCTTATATATATATATATATATATTTATATTTCTGTCAGGCCTAGAGTTTACTTCGAGGCCTTTTACTGCTTTATTTACAATTAGTCCTGCCTGGAGTTTACTTCGTGGCGGTTGATCACATTTACTGCTTTATTTACTTTTTTGATCCCCCATGGAGTTGCTTCGTGGTGGTTGATCATGTCCATATATATATATATATATATATATATTTACCTCTTTTATATATTTACATTTTCGATCCCCATGGAGGTGCTTCGTGGTGGTTGATCATGTCTACGTATATATATTTCTGACTTTTATATATATAACTTTTTCTCGCTTTTCATATAAATCGCAATGACATCATGTGAGACTAGGAATCATGTGATCACAGATTCAGTTTACTGAATCTAGATTCGGTTCCCATGATGGACATTTTCAGCTGTAAACAGCTTGTACATTATTTACAGTGTACGAATTTAGGATGTCGGTGGTGCCTAACACCTTTCCTCCGCATAATCAAGCCCCCGAACCCAAATGAATCTCGATTTCGCAGACCCATTTAGCAGTGTAACATCACTGGGTTAATGTGCAAACCTTTTCTCGGTTGCGTTGGTGCAACCAGTTAAAAACACCAACTGGCGACTCTTACAGTCAAATCGTCGACATTACACATGTCAGACCTTTTCACTTATTTTTTCAAACAAATCTCACATAACATGAGAACACCAAAGAACAAATAACGAAAAGGGACAACTAAAAATCCCGACGTCGACAATGAGAGGAGGTTGTAAGACCCCAACATATTATAAATAGAATTAAATTTCCTCTATTCATTATTTTGAAATAATAAGAAGTTAATTTGATATAATGCTTTGGTTATGGGTGAAATGTGCAAATTTTGCAAAATAAGCAAGTGGTTATAAAATATTCATTTTTGCCGGGGAATATTCGTTTGGTCGTATAATATTCTTGCGGTCGGGGAATATTCGTACGACGGCAGATCCATTTATGGGGCCCATAACGAAAAATGGTCGCATGAAGAAAATGACAAGTTTGAGTTTTTATAAATAACGACGTAATTGTTATCGTTAACACTGTTGGATTACCTGGTGGTTAATATATAGTAATACGCGTGGTTGTACAGTAGCACACGGTATTGCACAATATTTTTGAATTATTAATTCTTACGTAAGAAGGCCTACTCAATAATTGTTACAGTAATTACTGTTCAATATTTTTATTTATTAATTCAATAATTGTTGCGTTGATATTTTATATTATTGTTGTTTTAATAATTGTCATTGCACAGTATTTCCCATTATCAGATCAATAATTCATATTATTTGAATAATATTATTATATAGCATTATTGGCAATGTCTAAGGAAGTTCTGTTTAGGAAATGGGTTTGGTCACGTAATTGCGCGCCAGTAAGGAGAAATCCTTATCGGAAAACCACCTTTTTCCTGGGAACGACCTGGTTGTCATAGTTGTGATTCTGGAATATTATTTGTGAATAATTAATTATTGATTTATATGATAAGGAAATATTTATTTTATTTGGACATAAATGATGGATAGGAAAATATTTATTTTGTGTGGATATAATTGAAAGAATTAATGCTGAGGTGTTTTATCAGTATTTTGTCGGAGTGGATGTATTAAAAATCATCCGTATGATGATTTCGGGCATTTTTCGTTTAGAATTTGGAAAAACTTAAATCTACAAAGTTGTAGAGAATTCGATTTCCTATTGAATGGACATAAAATTCATATTTTTCTGATAAAATGGCTATTTATTATGAATTATTGAAGTTTCTGATTATGGTAAAACATTTTGGAAATTTCTAGAATTGGTGGGCCCCACTTTTGGTTGGTGAGAAATATGCTGAAATTTTATTTCAAAAGTGGTGGGCATGAATAGTAACAAGGAAAGCCACCAGGTAGCAGGTTAGTCTGCTTTGGCATTCTTGCATTTTCCTATAAATAGGTGCTTAGGTTAGAATTAAAAATTATACCAGAAACAAGTTTTTTTTTCCCTCTATATATATATATATATATATATATATATATATATATTATCAAGCGTATTTTGTGAGTATTTAGATACTTTGAGAGTTTATTCAGGTCTGAGTTTTCTTGACATCATATCCTATATTCCATTAAATCTTTGTTCTTTTTGAGGTAAGGGATGTTATTTTCTTCGTAAATGATATTATTTTCTGCAATATCATTATGCCAAAATATTGATATGAATTTTATTATGGAAATTCTACCTTTTTGTGTCGGGGTTACTATTTACGTATACGATACTATTCACGTATATGGCACTATTCACGAATACGACACTATTCACCAAAAAAATAAAATTTTCTCTTCTTTGTCCCAGATGTCTATTATGGTTACTATCTTTGATTGTATCCATGTTTTGATCTTCATTCTCGAATTTTACTCCATTATGGTTTATTATGGAGTATTTTTAAACTTGAATTATCTAAAGTACGAATCTCTAATCTTTGTCCTTTTGTCTCACTAGATTCGTTTCGTAAAAACATTTTTAATCATCCTCAGTCCTAAATGATGATATAACTGAATATCTTTGGCCTGTAGTGCAAAGATGAATGATTACCTGATGAATATCTTTGGCCCGTAGTGCAAAGATGAATAGGTGTTGAGATGAACATGACCAACTGGTGATACAAATGAATATCATTGACCCGTAGTGCAAAGATGAATATTTGATTCAAGATGTATATTGATTGATGTTACAGGGATAAAATATTGATGATGGACTTTTAAATTCATAGATGATAGTAGATTTCATTATCTACTTAACTCTTCTAATGAATTGTTGTTTCCGCTGCAGTTGTTGATCTAAAACTTGTTGTCTATTATATTCTATCAGATTTTTCCCTGATGAGGACTAAGGATAATTTGTTGTACATTATCTTAGTCATAATATTCTTTACTGGGCTAGTTGAGCTCACCCTTTTCCATTTTATTCCATTTTTCTTCTCAGGAAGCAAGAATATAGCAGGAACCAGTTGGGGTATAGAGTGATGGTCCTACACAATTGTTTGAACAGTCCTCACTATTTTTGTAAAATAGTGTATCAATAATTGTAATGAGGACTTATCTGAGTGTGGATATGTCTAGAAGACAATATTTGTATTTAAACTCACAGTTTATGTGTTGTCGTATTTTGCGTGACAACTGTATTAATGAAGTTGTAGTTGTTTTCTGTACCATGTATTTGGTGACTCAGAATGAGTGGTGTATACCTATTTTGGGGGCGTCACAAAAACCATTATAATTTTAAAACAAAAAATTACCTCTTATAAACCCACAACGTTTTAATATATCTAACTTCAACATTTTGTCAAAAAAAACGTTGTACAAAAAAATATCACAACAAACTCTATTACAGCTAAGATGTATAATGAGGTGTACGATCGTAACATTGAGCTGCAAGATAGAGTCAGAGAATTGGAGGAGTTGGCAGAACGTCAGACCTCGATAACATAGAAGGATGACGAGATCCACGATTTTGACGAATGTCTCGATAATGTGGAGTGGAAGCTAGTTCAGATAGAGAGTGACAAGGAACAATTGTTGTCAGAGGTTGCAAAGCTGAAAGATGACCTGAAAGAAGAATTTTCCAAGCGAGCGAGAGCTGAAGATACTTATGAGAAGGCTTCCCAGTGTGCAGATGTAGCTGAAAAAGAGGTGCAGGCAAAGAAGGCTAAGAGGGGAGAAATGTATTATTTTTTTCATGCTGCGATGAACAGAGCCCAGGATCGAGTCATCTACTATTCGACTCAGTTAGAGGAATTGTCATGGTATATGTTAGATCGTAGAACGATGTTTCATATCATAGAGGAGGAGCGCAGTAAGGCTATGCAACGTTTTGATAGGCCCAGATAGGAAGTGTAATTACTATATGAATAACTATGTGATAAATAAGACGTAAATCCCTAGTGTTATGTGACTAATGAGATATGATGATGTTATCCTGAAACCTTACCAGTTCAGGAAAGTTGATGTAAATAGTAATGATGGTATCTTTTCTATGTTTTTAAAAGTTATAAATGAATAAAATATTAATATTTATTCAAGATGTTATGCGTTAAGTGTTAACCTTGAAATGTTTAAGTTAAGTATTAAATACTTAAGGAATTGTGCTATGATTTAATAAGCATATCTTTTAAATAGAAAATGCCACCAAGACATTAACCATGACACCAAAACCCTAAGGGGTCTACTAATAATAATGACGCCAATGCTAATCTAGTCCAATAGTTGGTGACCTTATTGAAGGGAGAATTATAGAATAAGCCACAAGCTTAGGCTACAACTTTTAAGGACTTCAAAGCGGTTGGACCGCCAGAGTTTCACGGATCTATGAATCCAATGGACGCTAAAACCTGGATTATGGAGATGGAAAAAGTGTTCGATGTTGCCAGAGTCAATGATGATCAAAAGGCGACTTTCGTAACGTTTATGCTGAAGTCGGAAGCCAGCTACTGGTGGCTGGCGAATAAGACTAGTGGGGGACAAGGGATATAATATTCAAGGAAATATTCTTTGAGACATATTTTCCAATGAGCTCACAGAACCAGATGGAGGTCCAATTTTTAGAGCTGAAGCAGGGTTCAATGACAGTGTCGGAATATGCGGAAAAATTCAACGAGCTGGCGAGGTTTGTGCCGTATTAAGTAACACAGATGAGCGCAAGGTGAGGATGTTTAAACAGGAATTGAAACCATGGTTGTATATCAAAGTCTCAATGTTTCAGCTGAAAAGGCAATAATAGCAGAAGGTGGGAGTGATGCTCTGACTAAGTATAATTAGGAGCGGAAGAAGAAAAAGAATGGAATAGAGAATAAGACTAGTGGTAGCAGCAGCGGTGGAAACACTCATAAGAGGAAGTGGAATAAGAATACAAACACTGGAACTTAGCAGGGTGGTCAGTAGAAGAGAAAACTCAAAGTTGGTGCTACTTACGGGAAGAGTCACGCAAGTGTTTGCCTAAAAGGAAAGAGGGCGTGCTTTAATTGTGGTAAGGAGGGCCACATTGCTCTGAGTTGCCCTTTTTCGAAGAAGGGAGCTTGCTTTATGTGCGGGTTGAAGGATCATTTAGCTCATGATTGTCCTAGGAAGGCAACATGAGGAACATGTGGAAATAAGGGGAATAATAACGGTGGCACACTGACTATAGCTAGACCAACGCCATCGAACCGACCCACTGCTAGAACGTTCAACATGACCATGCAGGATGCTGTGCAGTCAAAGGATGTGGTGTCAGGTATCATTCCAATAAATGATATAAATGCTTACGTATTATTTGATTCGGGTGTTACTTGTTCATTTATATCTGATGATTTTGCTAAGCATTTGAGTTTTCCTAGAGAAGAGTTAAATTTTCCTTTAAACATAGAAATTGCGAATAGGGAAGTGATTCCTGTTAAGTATATATATATAAGAACTGTATGGTGAATATTAAGGGAAACATGATGGTGGTAGATTTAATCCCGATTAAACTTGGGGAATTTGACGTTATATTAGGGATGGATTTGTTATTCAATTATGGGGCGATAATTGATTCCAAAAGAAGTGTGTAAACCTTATGACTCAGTCAAAAGTAGTTTTCTATGGTAGCAAGTTGCCTAGACAAGCGAGTTGTCTGACGATGATGCAAGCCAAGAAGTTGTTAAGAAAATGGTGTGTATGATATTTAGCCTACATAGTCGATACTTAGAAGAAGGGTGCGAAACTGGAGGAGATACCAGTTGTTGAGGATTTTGAGGACGTATTTTTAGACAATTTGCCAGGACTTCCGCCTGACAGAGAGATTGAGTTTGTTATCGACCTAGCAGCAGGAATTGCTTCGATATTGAAATCCCCATACATAATGGCACCAGTGGAGATGAAAAAGTTGATGGTTCAACTTCAGGAGCTACTCGATAAGAAATACATTCATCCGTGCGTGTCGCCGTGGGGAGAACTGTTGTTATTCGTGAAGAAGAATGGGTCAATGAGTCTTTGCATCGATTATAGAGAATTGAACAAGGTCACTATTAAGAATAAATATCCATTACCAAGAATAGATAACTTGTTTGATCAGCTGAAGGGAGCTAGGTACTTCTCGAAGATAGATCTGAGAAGTGGGTGTCATCAGCTGAAGGTAAGGAAGGAGGATATACCAAAGACGACATTCTGAACTCGGTATGGACATTATGAGTTTCTGGAAATGTCTTTTGGTTTACCCAATGCCCCCGCAACATTCATGGATTTGATGAATAGGGTGTTTAAACCATTCTTAGATAAGTTTATGGTGGTGTTAAACGATGACATTTTGGTGTACTCCAAAACTCAAGACGAGCATGTGGAACATTTAAGGTTGACATTGGAGACACTAAGAACAGAAAAGTTGTATGCGAAATTTTCTAAATGTGAATTCTAGCTAAAACGCATGCAATTTCTTGGGTATATGATTAACAAAGATGGAATTTCGATAGATCCATCAAATGTTAAAGTTGTAATAAATTGGGAACAACCGAAGACACCGTCAGAGGTAAGAAGTTTCTTGGGATTGGCAGGTTACTATAGATTCTTTATTCAAGACTTTTCAAATATCACCACTCCGTTGACGAATTTGACAAGGAAAACTGTAAAGTTTGTTTGGACGGAGAAGTGTTTAGAAAGTTATCAGGAATTGAAAAAGAGGTTAAGTATGGCGCTTGTGTTATCTTTACCAGATAATACAGGAAACTTTGTGGCGTATAGTGACACATCACATAAAGGACTAAGCTGTGTGCTTATTCAAAACGGCAAAGTCATTGTGTATACCTCAAGACAATTGAAGGACTATAAGAAAAGATACCCGACTCAGGATTTGGAATTAGCCGCGGTAGTGTTTGCTTTGAAGATATAGAAGCACTATCTCTATGGAGAGAAATGTGAGATATATACGGATCACAAGAGTCAGAAATATATTTTCACACAGAAGGATTTGAACATACGTCAGAGAAGATGGTTAGAACTGATAAAAGATTACGACTACAAGATTCTTTACCATCTAAATAAAGCAAATGTGGTTGCCGGTGCCTTAAGTAGAAAGGGTTGGGAGAAATTGATGTTGTTAACTACTCAGGAGGAGCTAATCTCAGCAATGACAAAACTAAAGTTAGAGGTAAATGTTGTGTAAAATCTAAATACGCTCAACACGCAAGTATACGTGGTCAACAAGTAATAT